>CM074581.1:6280000-7480000 GCA_037305975.1 Chrysolophus pictus
CATCCTACAGGGGTATCTACAGGGACACCCTCGGGGACATCTATATCGACACCGACCGGGAAACCCATAGGGACACCTATAGAGACCTATAGGGACGCCTATAGAGAGCCGTGCCGCTACGTGTATCCCTTCCGCATGTGCCCGTTCAGCCGCGCAAGACGGCCGTGGGCGCTCAGCACAGAGCCGGGAGGCAGCGGGAACACCCGGTGCAGTTGCGCGGAATTTGAGCGCACGCCCAGGACCCGCGCAGGACGCGCGCATTGCCTTCTTCAGCCGTCCGGGCTGCTCTCGGGACCGCACCCGCCGAGGTGTCCCTGAGCATTTGGGAAGGGATCCCGGCGCTGCTTCGGCTCGGCACGGTTCGGCTCGGTATGGCACTGCACGGCACAGTACAGCTCGGCACGGCCGCACCGGGACCGATGCGCACAGAGCGCAGCGAGAGCCTCGGCCCTAACGGGGTTGCAAACGAGAGATCTTTTCCTTTTGGAAAAGAGATTAAAACGAAAGAAACAAACCAATCAAAAAGTGCCTAAATTAAAAACGTCCGGCGCTGCCCCGAGCGTCTCCTCGAGATATGCCGTCCAGGAGAGATCGCATTAGGGACAGAGCTGGAAGTGCGGCCATAAATACCCCTCCGGATTTGTTCAGCGCCGAATAAATCTGACTTAACCATCCGACAGCTGACTCCGGCGCTTTAATTACAGATAGTATTGATCTGGAGCTATCTCCAGGGCTGGCCACACTCCTCGTAGCGGCCAAAGGTAAACAATTTTTTTTTTTTTTTTTAAAGCAGTTTAAACTCTGGTTCTGTCTGAAAGTGCCTGATAAAGGCCCCAGCGAGGGGGGAAAGGGAACGGGAGCATTTTAATAAGCCGGTTTAACCCGCTTCGCTGCCTCTTCAGAACAGAGCGCTGCCTGGCCGGACACACATCTCTACTCCATTTTCATATTCTCCAAAAGTCCCCCATCAAAAAGCTGAGCGGGGAACAAGGGGTGAGTTTAATTTGCTTTTAGTTTGCTAATTGAAGGGGAGGACGGTTCATTTCTGCACGCTGATCTCCCAAAAGGGAGCTCATTTGTAGGGGACTGGGGGTTTGACATCCGGACAAAAGACCCCGACCAGCTTCGGAATCAAGCAGCACAAAGACCACCTTAAATACAGCTTTCCAGTGGAAATAAGCCCGTGACCGGTCCCTTGTTCGGAGAACCTCATAAAAGTGGCGATCCCTTTTTATTGTTTTGTTAGGGAGACATTTTAAAACAAAAGCTCCAACCTCTTTATTGCTTCCCCCACGTAAAGGAGTTAAAAAAGAAAAAAAAAAAAAAAAAAAAAAAAAAAAGAGAGAGAGAAAAAAAAGAAAAAAAAAAGAAAGAAAGAAAAAGAAAAAGAAAGAAAGAAAAAAAAAAGTGTTACAACTTAATCCGCCCAGAGAACGCTCTGTTTACTGGGAACTTTGAACTAGGCTGCGGCTGTATGGTTTGTTGTTTGTTTTTTTTTTTTTAAAGTACAGTGCCACATACTGTATGGCAAAGACAATCCCCATCTGGAACACTCTCCCTACGACACCGTCGGAAAGGCTCAAAACAAAAGCCCGACATCACAGCAACACCATCAGCACCATCACCTCCACGGCCGGGCGTTGAGCCGGAGGGCGGAACCCCGCACGGAGCCGCACCGTCGGGATGCGGAGCTCCGCAGAGCCGCGTCTCGGTGCGCTCTGAACACCGCGACCGGACCAGGAACACCGCGCCGGGGAGCGGAACGGGCTCCGATGTGGTTCTGGACTTCAGCCAGCAACGGGGGGAGGAGGGAGAAAAGGGGATTCCTCGCCATTAATAATTTCTCTGCCTTTATTTTGAAGTTTCGTGCCCTCCCGATCCGGTCCGTCTTTTCGCCGCTGTGACGGACGCAGGGTTGGGAATGAGTGAACCACCACCCCCTCCACACACACAAACACACACACACACACACACGCTGCCTTTCTGCCCTCGTATCCAAACTTGGGGATGTTTTTTATTTTTTTCCTCCTCTCCGCTATTTGTTTCCTGGGCTTTGCCCCTTGCACGCGAATATTCGTGCGGGTCACGCCAACCGCGCAGAAATAAACCAAACTAAATCAAACCAAACCAGGAGAGGATTTCTAACACTGGGGCAGAGAAACACCTCGTCTTCCCCCTCTCGGAGCCACTCGGCAGGGCCCGAACTCAGCACGGGGAACCCATCCGGGTCTGGGCCGGGGGCCGTTCCCGAGGTGCCCCACGGTGCCTTCGCTCCATCCCGGCCGCAGCCATCTCCTCCCTCCCCTTACCTGAGTTTCCGTGAGGCTGAGGCTGTGTGCCAGCTGCTTTCTCTCCGCTCCCACCACATAATGGTTCTTCTCAAAGGCATGTTCCAGTCTCAGTAATTGGGACGGGGAGAAAGCTGTACGGATCCGTTTGGGTTTCCTGGCCAGGGCGTTGTGCAGAAGGAAGCTCTCCGGGCTGGTCTCGTTCCCTGGGCAGCGGGACAGAGGTTAGCAGGGAGAACTCGAGAGGAGTTCTTAGCGCGAGAATTATTCTTCCCACCATTACCGCCGCAAAGCTCTCCCTGCCCTTTCTCCTTCCCTTTATTTTATTTTGGTTTTCTGAAAAGGACTTAAAAAAATATAATTTCGATAAGTGTGTGGAAGGAATACTTCGGGGAAGGAGAGAAATGGGAGAAAATAGAATGGTATACAGAACTCGGAGAGCACTAATAATAATAATAATAATAATAATAATAATAATAATAATAATGGAAAAGGATCGGCCAGAGCCGGGCTGTGGAGTGTGAGGCCCCGTCCCGCAGCTCCGTGTTTCTATACGGATTTCTTTCCTTCCGCCGGCACAGAGGTTCCGTGCGGCCGCGGCCGATCCTCACCGCCCCGCTCCGCTCCACCGCTCCCGGTGCCGACATTGGGCCTCCCCGCCGCCCGCCCCGCTCCCCCTCGCTGCCTCCCGATGGGTTCCCTGTGGCCCCCGGTGCCCGGTCCGGCAGGGACAGAAACTTCGAGAAACAAGCGGCGAGGTCGGCCTGCTGCGGGGCCGGAGTTCGTCTTGCGGATTTCTTACCCTCCCACCCCCCATCATCTCCCCCCGGTTCGGTCCCCGCCGCAGCTCGGATCGCTCCCTACGAGGCGAGGAAGGCACCGAGAGTCCCTCTCCGTAAACGCATTAAGAATCGTTGCGGGAGGAGGGTGTGCTGGGAGCAGGCTGGGGCTCAACACCGGCGCATTTCCGCCTTTCATCCGCAGCTCTGTACCAATCGCGGGATGATTGCGACAAACAACCGGTGAGCGAAACCCCTCATTTCGTTGCGGGAGGCGATGGCCGCTCTCCGACCGCGCGGAGCCGCTCCGCTCCCCCCGGTGTCGCGTTCGGGGCAGCCGGGAAAGGAGACCCGCAGGTGGGTGGGTTTCGTTAGGGAATAATAAAGGAAAATACCGGGGAAAAAATAAAATAAGAAAAATATGAAAATATAGATCTAGATGGAGTCCTCCGAGCGGAGGCTGATTTATTTTTTGGTTTTTGTTTTTTTTAGTTTTGTTTTACGATACTAAGAAGTAGAACAGGAGCCACTACGGGAGAAACCGGCTCACCCCTGGAGGAAGACTTTGCCATTAGCAAAGGGTTAAACCAGGAGGGGGTTATTCATTTTACGCCATAGATTTGGTTCTTTCCCCGCCGAGGTTGTTCTCCACCGGGCAGCTCCGGGCTCCCCCCGCTGCGCGGCTCTCCGCAGCCACATCTCCTCGGGCCGCCCCTGCGCCGGGCTTTGGGTTTCCTTTCTCCTCTCTCTGGGCCAGGGCCGGGCTACGGCGGGGACCCTCAGCCCCTCCAGCCCTCTCCTCTGCGCCTCTTCCTCCGTACGTTTGCATTAAAACATACGTCCTGGGTTTAACCCTCGCTTCTTTCGGGGATAAACAAACCCTGCCGAAGTCAAACCCGGCCGTGCCCCCCTCCTCGAAGGGAAAACGAACCGAAGCAGGAACAGAACCTGAAAGAACTGAGCCGGGATCCCTCTCTCGGACAGTTCCGCGAGGCCAGAACCGAGCGGGGAGAGAAGCAAAGACGGAGCCCAGCGCAGTCCCACCGCCCACCGCCCGCCCCAAGCATAGGGGAACGAGGCAAAGTTTCACGTACCTTGGAACCTGTGGCCCAGATACCGGTAGCGATGTATTAGCCACGGGTAGAAGGTGGAGGGATCCCTTTGCTGCGAAGCGAAGAGCGGGTGCGTGGAATGCGAGGCGGGCAGCGGATGGGCGGCCAGGGCGTGGGGAGGGGGTACGGGGTGCACGGGCACGGCCGGGTTCGGCGGGTGGGAGACGGCCTCCGCAAAGACCAAGTCCGGGTTGGAGTAGACCCCCCTGCCGGTGGAGTGGAAGCCGTTGAGAAAAGGGTTCATCGGGCTGGAATTGGCATAGCTGAGAGCCGCCGGGCGGATGGGATCCTCGGAGCGAGACGCGGGCAAGGGGCTGTCTTTGGCCACCAGCGACTCGATGGTGAAACAGCGCTTGGGCGCGGGCTGAAACATGGTGCGGCGGCGGCGGGCGTCCCCCGGCAAATCTGTGCGTGGCTCTGCGGTGCGCGGGAGGAGGCGATCCGGGGAAGTTTGCAGCGGGGAGTGACTTGAGGAGGGATAGATACACACATAAATAGACGGGGGCCGGAGGGAAGGAGGCAGCGGCAGCCGGCGGTACCCAAAAGGGAGACACGCGCGCCGCGCACACACACACACACACACGCGGAAAGTTGCTGGGAGAAGTTTCCCTCCTGCGAGGAAAAGGCGGTCGCCCCCCCCCCCCCGCCCCCCCCCCTCCCTCCCTAAGTCCAAAGACAATCCATGGATGTGATCGGCCCCTTCACGAGTTGTGCAAACGATTTGTTAGTTCATGAGCCTAATTAGTGCTGGGATCACATAAACAGCTTCCTCTGAAGCCTGGTAAATGGCTTGATGATTGGTCGCTATTACTCGCCTCGAGGTTGAAGGGGGAGACTCTTTAAAGTGCGTCAGAGGGGAGGCGAAGCGCCGGGCAGCGCCATCGGGAGGGATGGAGCCGCGGATCGGAGTGCGCCGGGAGGGGGGAGCGCGCACATCCGCGCAGCCGCGCCCCGGGCCGCCTCCGCGCAGCGCCGGCAGCCACCGACAGAGGTAGGGGACGGGACGGGACGGGACGGGACGGGGGGAAAGGGGGGGCAGAGTGAGCTCTGCATCTCTGCTGGGGGGAGCTCGGGGTGGGGGTGGGACACGCAGCCCGAATCCCTCTCCCCGCCGGCTCGCCGGGGCTCGCGGCCCATCGGGTTACCTGGGTGTAACGCGGAGCCCCGCGGTCCCGGCGCGGTGCCCCTCTCTCCCTTCTCTCCGGGTCGGGCCGCGCTCCACCTCCCAACTTCTCTACGTGTCCTTCCGCTGCCGCGCAGCGCCCGCACCGCGCGGGGCCGCAGACAAAGCGAAGCGCGGCCGCATCCCGCGGGGCCGGGGCGCTCCGGGCGGGACGGGGGAGCGATCCCCGGCTCCAGCCCTGTCCGGATTTTCGCGATTACCTTTGGGTCCGGGGCTGATTTTAGGGCTGAGTTCTCCTCCTCCCATTGGCTGGGGCCGCGGAATAATTATGATCACATCCTAATACTCTTGGCTGGTGCTTACTGTTTATTGGTAGTTAAGGATCTATTATCTATTCATCAGCCTCCCATTTTTGCCAATTACATTCTTCTAAAGTGAAGTACCAGCAGGTATTTTGCACATTGACAATTAATGATAAAAAATCTGGCGTGCTTTAAATCTATTACGCCGATGCGTAATTTATCTGAAAGATGCAGAATTGCGGATGTAAACGAATGGTGCTGCGGGAACGAGGGAGGGGGGAGCTGCACCCAGCCCCGGCTCCTTCCCCTCATTCCTACACTTTGTTTTCTATTTCCTCCCCGCTTCGTACACAAAGAATCCGTTACTCCGCTGCATCCCAACGCGCTCAGACCTGAGCGGGGCTGGGATCGTCCCCGCTCCTTACAGCGGAGAGAGCCGAGCGCTGAGCCCGCAGAGCTCAGAGGAGCACTTCGAAGCTGCGCTCAAGGGACGTGACAAAGTGGCACCGGGCACGCGGGGATGGCAGTGTCCTTTTGTTTCGGGACGGGTTCACTTTGTGTAGGAGTTCACTTACATGGGGATCTGCCTTTGCGCGGCCGTACGCGCAGTGATCCGCGCACGCGTGCGGTTCTTCTCTCGGAGCTGTGCAGGTCGCGCACATTTGGGAAAGCGCAGGCACAGGCGCGGGGCTCCGGTGTGTTTTCTACTCCTCGTTATGACACTTCTTAGGTCCTTTCGCCCCTTTATCTTGGAGCCCCGTTCCCTTAACGCTGTTCCCGCAGAGCTGTGGCGTTACGGAGGTCAGAAATGGCCCCGAATACGGCGGGGTTCGGTGTGCGGGTTCGGCTGCGTTCTGGTTCTGAGCACTGCAAAGAACAAAACTTCTGCGAAGAGCCGCGTTCTGCATCTGCGTATTTACATTCCCTGCGACAGCAATGAGTCTAAACTGGGAAACTTCACCTCCTTTTTTCCTCTCCCCCCTTCTCCTTTTCCCCTCATTTTTATTCTTCCTCCTTTTCCCCATTTTTCTTTTCCTTTTTTCTCCCTTTCCCCCCGTTTTTTTTTTCTTTCTTTTTCCCTATTTATTTATTTATTTATTTATTTATTTATTTATTTATTTTTCCCCGAGACAACTACAAGTCTGCTTTGAAAATTGCAGCAAGCCTGGGGACCGCTGGCTGTATCCGTGTGACAAACAGCCCCCGCTGCCACACGCATACACACACCGGGAAGTCCCGTCCGTACCGCGCATTGCATTTCTTCCCTTTCACTGCCGGGAAGCATCCGCGGGGCCGAATTTTCGTCTCGATGCTGTCCCACAGCGCTGCGGTTGCAAGGAGCTGCCAGGCCCCGCTCACCGCTCCTACACATCCATAGGCACCTACGTGTCCACGTCTGTGTATATGCACACGGGGACTGGCGGTTCTGTTGGTCTGTCAAAGAGAAAACGGGCCACGGGCAGTGGCAACAAAACCCAGCACGACTCGCGATGGGAGTTCCCAGTATTTTCTCCTTTCCCCTCGTCTCTCCCGCTGTCACCGTGGCTTTTGGGGGGCTGCCCCGCATTGCCCGGCCGGGCCCTCAGCAAACCCCGCAGTTTCTCCCGTGAACTTTCCCCACGCAGCTTCGCGGGCCGCTCTCTCCTGTCCTCTTGGCGGCTGCGAGGAGGAAATCTGGCAGGGGCTCCTTCCCAGCAGTCCCCGATCTGCTCCAAACGCACTCTTGGAGGCAGCCTCTCTCGGAGGGAGGGGTGCGCTACGTTCGCAGTCAAATTACATGGCTGGCCTCAGAGGCACTGGCTTCGGATTTCCAAAGAAATACTCATCTTTGAGAAGCCGAGCCAAGAAGAAAATACAAGGAAGGCCTCGGATGCTGGAGACCTCGGGGTAAGGCAGTTGTTTATGGCTGAGCTGTGACGGCTGAAGGGCGTCAGGGAGGGAAGTTTCAGCCCCCACGTAACTTTCTATTCCAGGTTGCGTTCGGCTGTCTCCTCTCCCTCCTGTCCCGGAGATCTGTGTCTGCAAAGGGAAGGAGAAGTCGTGCTGGAGGGGGACTGCGGGAGTTGGAGGAGCGCCTGAAACGCACCATACTTTTCTGTTTCGGGCGTCCTTAATGCGGGGCAGAGGGATTTAGAAGGATTCTGGGCCTCCAAGCCCAGCCGAGCCGGGTATAAAGGAACAGGGCTGTGGACTGTGGGGATGCCCGGTGGGCTCGGCCAAGCAGGTGGATTTCCCCCGAGCGGGTCTCACTGTCATCCCCAACCCTGCAAGCAGCCCCGCCGTGAAGGGGGCAGCAAAGAAAGGAACGGAGCGGGTGTGATCCAACCACACCGTGGTACCACTCGGGAGCAGCTCTCGGGTGCTGCGCGCTGCTCGCTTCCAGGTCTCCCCCTCGGGGGAACCCGCTCTCGGTCGGGCCCTACCCGGGTTACCCGGTCCCGGAGCATCTGCGGGGCGGCAGCGCCCTCTGCCGCCGGCAGCGACCTCCCGCGGGGAGCGACGGCGACACGGGGCGCGCAGATTTGCGCAGATTTGCGCTCTCCGAGCCGTCTCCGCTCCCCGCGGAAGGTCGCTGCCGGCCAAAGCGAGGCAAGAAACCTTTCGCCTTCCGAAAGACCTAATCACCCCCTGCGCTTTTCTTTTAAAACTTCATTCAAAATCGCGGCAGGAGGACGGCAGCGTTTTGAAAATCGCTCGCTTTTTTTTTTTCTTCTTCTTCTTTTTTTCCCCCACCAGCCGGCTGCATCATTCCTGTGCTGGAATTGGGGGCATTTCGGGGAACGTCACCTCTGTTTATTTTGGGTGTGTGTGAGCGGCGTGCCAGGAGAAGTGTTGCACCTGATGCTTATTCCTTTTGGTGGATCCCTAACCGAAATTCACCTTGCAGCCCTTCTCTGCACCTGAGTGGTTCATGGGCAGCCCCGCGCTCACCTTATTCTCCTCGCTGCTCCCTCCAAACCCTGTCTCCAACTCGCGTTTCCCATTAGTGCTGCCCCGCAGCGATCGGTGCGGATCCGCAGCGGGGATTTGGGCAGGAAAGTGCCTTTTCGTGCCGGTTCCCAAATGGAATCCCCCCTGACAGGAGTGTTTGGGGCCGCCTGAAGCCGGCGGAGCTCCCACCCGAGCAGGGGCCGTAGCTGTAAACTTCCCTCAACTTTCCTCCGGAGTGAGTTTACTGCTGCTGAAACGAGAAGGAGAAAAAGTAAAATCAAACAAACAAAAATAGTCATTGGAAAGCTTTCTTTCTAAAAAACAAAACAAACAAACAAACAAAAACCCCAAACAGAAAATTACACTGATATTTTCAATTAAGTCACTTCAGCACTTTCTGTTACTACCGGAGCACTTTTGGTTTCTCACACAGAGCTTTCGTTTTCTTCGTGACCCCCATGTAACGCGCTCCCGAAGCGCCCGATCCCGAGGACGTTCGCGTTCCATTTAACGACGGCTTTTGCCGGGTATCGGTGAGGATCGGCGTTACTTTCTGCGGGACGGAGGAGGACTTTTGCGCACCGCGGTGCCATGAGCTGAACTGCCGCGCAGCCGCGGGATCTTCTCCCGGCCATACTGGGGGAACCCCGGGAACCCCCAAAGTTGTCGGGTGGCTTCTGAAGCTCACCGGGAAGCTGCGGACCCCGGTGTTGGATCGAGCTCGGAGAAAAGGGAGCTCTGCCGCTTCTCTTCTCCTTTTCTCAGTGAGAGCTTCGTTTTTGCGTTCGCTTCACCCATTGTTTGGCGAAGTTCGGGCTTGCGAAGCGCAGAGGGCATTTTGGGGGATTCACCGCCCGACCAAAACTGACCCCTACATTCCCCCGAGGCTTCCATTCTCACATGGGGCAGAAGGAGGCTGCAGGGAAGAACGCGAAATAACTCAAATATTCCTTCCAAGCTCCTAAAGTATAGGGACTTAGTGTTAGCACATTAAAGTATCATTCACTTATACTCATCAGAACGTACTTCATTTTAAATCTTGCATTTTTCTCGAGGACTCCAAGCACGTAATTGCCGGCAGTGGTATCTCGGGATGGACGCATAATGTCCTCTTAGTCGCGCAGAGCCCAGCCGGATCTCTCCCCGCTGATGCGCGCTCCCCAACGCCCAAACACGCACAGATGTGCGCTGTGGAAGCCACACGGAGTGTAAGAAAACGCAGCTCCTACAGCAAAACCAGTGCTTTCCGTGGATTTTTCAGGCACCCGAGTCCCGGGGTGACATTTTCTACTCCGGGTAGAACATGATATATGTTCAACGCACACGTGGGGAATTTTCCTTACATTGCGTGTGTGCTTCCTTCAGATTTCTGCGCAGTTTACATCGCGTTGGATGCTTCCATCCACCAACTGCATTCACCCCTGGGCTCGTTCTGAATTAAAGCTTCTTTTATAGTCTGTATATTTTTTATGATTTCCTGGAAGGAGGGGGAAAAACTAAAGGGAAAGCGTGTTTAGGAGTTTCTAAAAACTTCCCCTCGGCGCAGCGCTGAAGTTGGGGATCCCCGGGCCAGAGGTGCTGGCTCTCCCCTGCGCATTCCCTGCGGGGGACTGTAGCTCGGTCGGGCCGGGCCGCCTCTTTTCGTCGCAGGAACAAAGGGAAAGGTCGGGCCTCTGTCGGGAGCCGCGGCAGAAGCGCAGCGCTGTGCTCCGAGGGGACCCCGGCTGCTCTGCTTGGGCAGAGCCCTCAGCAGACAGCCGGCCGTAGACACGCGGCGATATTTGCAGACACGGGGCTGAGGTCCCAGGGCACCGGCTTGCGAGCCTCAAACAACACCCCTCTCCTCTCCCCCCCTGGTCACGGCATCACCGCAGCGGGGCTTCCCGGGTGCGGAGCCCACGGCTGGGAGCCTTCGGGGCTGCGGCGGCTGCATAGGGCGGGAGGAGCAGCGCTCGGGAATCGAAAGTGACCCTTCTCCCGAGTGCTGTGGGCTCTGGGTTGTTTGACGCCGGGATCCAACGAAAGTCTGAAGTCGAGGGGTAATTTTCTCCATATGGGCGAACGACAGAGCTTATAGCGGCTCATTCCAGAAAGTGTCTACCTGATTGTTTTTTCACTTTCTACAGACCGCTAAGGAAGAAGAAAATAATTAAAAGGGGGAAAAAAAGACGGAAAAAAAAAAAAGAAAGAAAAGAAAAACAAGGAAAAAGAAAAGAAAATGGGAAAAATGGAAAGAAAAAAAAAAAGAAAGAGAGAGATCATATGGTAATGAGAGCCCTTGTTTGCCCGCAGGTCAGGAAGGCGGCGGAGCTCTGGGCTGGGGCTGGCCGCGCTCCGGGAGCCTCGGGCCGGGCTCCGCGGGGGATCGCTCCCCGCAGACAAAGGGGCAGGAAAGGAGCGGCGAGAGTCTGCGAGGAGCTCCGCACACCCGCGGTGCCGCAGCGGAGCGACTCTGCCGCCGATGCGCCTTGCCGTTCCCCGGAGCCGAGCACCGGGCAGCGCTGCCCGTAGCTCCACGACGAGATCGGGAAGAGGAGGGAGGGTCGGGGCGGTTGGCGGTGGGGCGGTGCGTCCGGGTCTCCCTCTCGGCCTTCCTCCCTGCAGCGCTCCGAGCTCCGCACGGCCGGGTCGCCCCGGTTCTTGCAGAAGTGGGGGTGAAAGGAGAGAAGCTAGAGGAGCCAGGACGGTTTGGGAAGGGGCTGTGACATCGCAGAGAGACGCGAAATTTGTGGCTCCCGAGGGGTACTCGGTATGATTGGATTTGATTTTTAGTTTGAGACAACAGTTAGTTCGCTCCTTCCAGCTCAGGAAACGCGCATCAACAGGCGACGATGCTCTGGAGATGCGGGCGTCGTTCCTCGTCCGTATCACGGCGGCATCGCCCCAAATCAGGGTTGCTCATTGCAAACGAGCGAACCCGATACGTTCGTTTATTTAGTTGTTTGCTTGCGCCTTTCCCCTACTCGCAATTCTCTGCGCGGTGCCAGAGAGACGCCCGCTCCCGGCGGTGGCCGCAGCGACGCTGAGTTACGGACACACTACAGGTGTTAGCGCTGTGCTCGGGAATTCATTCCCCTTCCTTCTCCCCCCTCCTCCTCGCCGGGGTTATTTCCGAGCCTTCCCAGATAGCTGGGAAAGGGTCCCATATCCCTCGGAGCTGTAAATTGAGCGCTGAAATACTTGATCTCACTGATTCTTTGGAGAGTTCAAGCTGGCCTCATTTTACAGGAGGAAGCGAAGTCAATCTCTGAGGTTTTGCGAAGAAAGGCTGTTATTTCCTAGTGGATCGGCGTTTAAGTTGTTAAATATTAGTTTTTAATTACATATTGTTCTTTTAAAAAATAATATTTAGACTTAGGTCCGGGCAGGTATTCAATTGAATTTTAGAGCCATCAGCTCATCACTCTTTACATAACGGATGGAAAATAGCCCATTGAGCCGGCCCCCGGCTGTCTTTCTGCGGCAGACGGCACTTGAGGTGTCCCCGCCGCACTCCGTGCCCGGTCCCAGCGCCGTCGGGCACAACGAGCCGACAATCCACTCGCTGCGCGGGTGCGCAATGGGCGCGCAACGGGCGCGCAGCGGGCAGGGACCCCAGCGATGAGCCCTGCGGCTCCGAGGCGTCTGCAAACTCGCTGCTGAGGGCAGGAAGGAGACGGAGAGGTTCTTTCTGACGAAGCCATAGAAAGATTAAACGAGAACATGGACATAATGAAGGAAGTGCTGGGTGCTGCGCGGAGCCGCCAGCCCCGCAGAGATTTTCCTGCTGCCCCATGAAGTTTCTCAGGCCACGTCCGTGTCATGGGGACCTGGTGGGGCTTTGTGGGCGCCCGCAGCTCGGAGCTTTGCGGGGCTGAGGTGTGCATTCCGGGCCGGGATCCCGGGAGATCCCATTGTTCCCCTGCAGAGCCCCTCTCCGCAGCACCTTCAGCTCTACCCCTTACACCACCAAAATTTTCTTGTCGGGCCGTTCTCATCTGTAACCACTTCCACACGGAGGTTTTCCTCCGTACTCTTTCTCCTCATCCGAGGTGGCCATTTTACAAAAATTTTCAGCTCTGCTGTAGCTCCCGCCGTTTTCTGGTCCCTTCTCCCCTCTTTTCCTTGCCCCCTCCCTGGCCTCAGCACCCCCAGCACCGGGCTGCTCCCGTGGGACAAGGGCACAGTGGGACGGGCACAGGGGCTCTTGGGGCTGAAACTCAAGTTTGTGAGTTTGGAGGGGCAGAGAGCCTTGCTCTGGTGTGTCAGTACTTCTGCTTTCCATACACTTGCAGAGTGGACTAAAATGAACATGTGCGATTCAGCATCTGCTCAGCTAGATGCATCACACGGAGGAATATTGGCTTTTTCACCTCCAGGTCCTAAATGGGAAATAAAGGGAAGTTGATGTCCTCTATTCTGTTTGCAATTGCCTATCCTGGATTAAAGAGCTCTCCATGTTGCTGGCTGTCTTTCATTTAACTGTTTGGAGACCAGAGATGGAAAATATTTGCAGAGAAGAAAAGAATAGCTCCATGGGATCATTTGCAATTCAGTGTGAAAATATTCTAACAAACCCATTTCTCTCCCAGTGCCGCTGAAAAAAATAGCACATAGCCGTCAACAGCCCATTGCGCTCTGCTGGACAGCACGGAAAGTTTTAGGCAACAAAATTCCTAATAGGAGACAGCAGCAAACAGCACAATCATGTCTTTGACTAAACTGTGCGGCAGCTTTAATTGCGAAAAATGTTCGTAATGGCTCAAATATTACAATTTTGGTAAATGGGAGACTTCCCGCGAGCTGCAAGCTGTGCAGCCTGTGACAGGGCTGGCACACGTGGAGGAATGGGGTTGGAAGCAGTGGGTAGGGTGTGCCAGAGGGATGCACAGCCAGAAACAACCAAATCCACACTGATGGAGCGCTCAGAACTGAGTGCTGTAGCTCAGGTCCCCTGGCTCCCAGTTCCCAGCCGTGCTGCACAGGGCTTTGGGTTCCATGGATGGGCACTGTCTGCTTGTGGCTCACTCAGCTCTGAGCACTGGGGCTGGCCAGGAGAACCCTGGAGGATGAAGAGCTTGGCTTTTCTTTCTTGCATTGCACACCCCAGAGTATCCCAGAAAGCAATAAGAGGATTATTCATTCCAAGCTGTGGGCACTCACAGCACCCAGAGGGATGTCGGTGGACCCCAGCACTGCAGCATTTGCAGCATTCATGCAAGCCAAAAGAACTCTCCTGCTCTGCCAACTTCTTGGAGAAGTTCTAGGTTATGGGTTATTTATTTGCCCTGCAGTAGCACTCTGCAGACCTCATCCAGGGTCAGGACACATCAGTGCTAGGCTGTTTATGTATTGAGCCAGATGACAACCTCTGGCCCAGGAGTCTAAGGAAGAGGACAACGTCAGTGTCTACATCTTAGAATAACTCAAGTTGGAAGGGACCCAATAAGGATCATCGAGTCCCTGATATATCTTGAATAAGACAAGAAGAGAAAGGGACAAAACTACAGTGGGCAATGATCGAGCTGAGGACCAAAGGACATTGCTTACTCCTCTGTGCTCATCATGAGCCTTCTGCTGTGGTTGAAGTTGGTGGCAAAATGTCTCCTGTTATCTTGAGATCACATTTAGCTCTCAAATAAGATTCTACATCTTGTTTTTTTCTACAGTCTTCCACGGGTGTACCACCATGCAGTTCTTAATACCATTTGGTATTCAGAAGAGGCAGAACCATTGAGAATGGCATTAAGCCAATCTCAGGACAAACTGTAGGGGCAGAACCTGTAGTGACAGTGAAGAAGCCTTGTTTGGAAGTAACACTGTAACATGTTGTGTTACCACATCACTCTGATTTGTATTTCTTATGGGAAACAAACAAACAAACATAAACAAACAAACAAAAACTTTTCTTTTTTAGAGCAATTAAATTGTTAACAAATAATCAAAAATGGCTATGTGAGCTCAAAGGAGGGAGCTGAGCACCAAATTTCCTTTCCAAATACGAAAGGGCCTGTGTCTGTGATGAAAATGAAGGAATAAAACTGAGGCCTCAGAGGGGATCAGTCACACCACGTTGATTCTTCTTGGCGTTTTTCTTGATTTTTTCAGCTTTTTCAAGAAACACTGACTCTGATCTGTTATTCTTAGTCTCAGGCAATGGATAAGGAACAGCAACTCCAGGCAGAGCTGTCTCCTTCACCTTAACCCCAACCTGTCACAGCCACGTGAAGTCTTGTGCCACACTAGGATGGATGGAAGAGGCAAAGCAGAACCCACACCCCCAGGTGCAGACAGCTGTCCTTTGCAGCCGTGTCAGGCTGTGACCACATCTCCAGGATGAGCCCCACCACCAGCCCCAAGCATACTCCGTGCTGTCAGACATGTTCCGGACAAGATGCAGAACGCCATTGTTTCAGGGCAAGCTATTTCCTTAGGGCTGTCTCTTGGGCAGCTTGCCTGAATCATAAATATGTTCTGCAGTTGTGATCAGAAACATTAGCAACTACCAAACAAAAACAGGCAACACACCCAGACAACCAAAATGCAATAAATAACCAGGCGGATCTCAGCTATGCAAATACCTTCAGTTAGGTAGAGCAGCACTGCATTACCCGCAAAAAGTTCATCAAAAGCCCCCCCCCCCCAAACTATGTTTTTACACACATGCTGACTTTCCAGGCTGTTCACCCTTCAGCTTGCCAGGGATCTTTGGGTGCCAGCCGCCTGGTTGCGCATCGCTGTTGTGCAGTGCTGTGCCAGGAGAGCTCTGCGGAGAGGGAGGGACACACAGGGCAAAGGGATGATCCCTGTCCCAGAGCCTTTCCAGTCATTGCACAGGACACAAGAGAGAGAGAGGTAGAAGAGGGAAAAAATAAAATAAAAAGAAAGGAAAAGAACAGGTGGAGATGGAGAAGTGAAAAGAAAGGATGAGACAGGGCTACTGGTGTGATGCGAGTGGCCACAGCACAGCAGCTGCTAGCTGGCATTGAATGCTTTGCATAAGTGATGGAGCTTACAGGGAACGTGCCAGCACATTTTGCCACACGGACCATACGTTCTGTGTCACAACTGCCAGAAGTTGTCGGGATGACTTGTGGTTGTGGCTTGGCAAAACATGATGGCAAAAGTGTGTGCGCACGCCTTCTGACTGCTGATACACCAAGAGGGAAGAATTAGCAAAGCTCTCCTTGTGACATTATCACAAAGGACTGTTTATAAGGAGGGAACCACTTTGTGAACAGCACACCTAGCCAGCAGCTTGCTGTGATGAGGGAGCACAGTTCAAGCAGCCTCCTGGCCCCAGCCCCTCCTTGACATCCCTGCAGTGCTGGATGTGCAGCATCTGGCTGGGCAGCAGCGGGGCTGCCCTGGGTTTTGCTCACGTGTCTCTGGCACGATGCACACCTCGTGCCTGGAAACCTTGGCCCTATTACGTTACACTTCTAGTTTGAAAACTATGCACGTCAGTTTGCAAACCACATCCTTTGAAACACAGTGTACTCGAATATTTTTCTCTCCCCGCACCGGTCTATTGCCTTTAATTTAGCAGGATTGAGGATCATCATGTGCTTGAACTCTGAGCTGCTCCCTGGCATCTAAAAAAGTAATTGCAGTGTTTAGGCTTTAAGTCGATTCCCTTTTCAATCTAAACAATATCACACATCAGAGATGTCAGTGTGAGTGGCTGAAGAGAGATTAGAAATTCTCCTAAACAGTCTGGTAATTAAATCATCCATACATGCACATATTTGTCTGAAGGAGCTCTGACTGCCGTAGGGCCCATCTCAGTGCTCCCACCACCTTTGAACATGTGCTATAGGAAGCCATCACCTCATCCAGCCTGACAATGCTGGGCATCAGTTCCACTGCCGGAGTACCTCAGCACCTCCCTCTGGAGGAGCACCAATGACTCAGTGGAGATTGCCAAAGTTATCTCACTCTGACTCCGGTTGATAGAATTAGGCACTAAATTACCTTTGGGATTTATGCCTTCATCTTTTCATTATTCTCATAAAATACCTAGAGCCTAGAAACCACTGCAAGCAGGAATATGGTGAATAACAGCTAAATTCTGCTCCAAGTTTGGGCCGGAGTAGATATTATAATTAAGCTATAATAGTTACTTGTCTTTTAGTCACTATTTCTACACTTACAAGTTTTCATCTTCTCTGCAAAGAGTTATAAACCAAGAGGTAATGGCTGGTATAAGTGCTCTGGCAGTGATGCCCTGCACGTTCTCTCTCTGCAAAGCCCAACCTGTCAGTTAACGGCATGGCAAACATGCTGTAAATAAAATCAATCCTTCATCTTCCTGTGTACCTCACCCTAGACCCATGTATCGATCCTAAAGCAGTGCACATCTGAGGTAGACCCTTTTGATGACAAGTGGCCCAAATGATCGCTCTTTAATGTTCGTAGCTATCAGCATTTGTTTCTCTCCCTGCCGTACTGCAGAGGAGCTGCTGCACAGATGCTCTCACTTTCTGTTCATCTGACAGAGTTCAGAGAACTTTGTGCAGGCTCATTCCTGATACAGGAGCATAGATGGGGCTTTTCCTATCCTTTCCCTTCCAAAATATTGTACAAGTATGAAGGCAAGGCAAACATTTTCCCAAGCAGTATATTGTGATCAGTAACGTCAAAATGACAGTGGTGGCTCTTATCATGATAGCTGTACAATAACTACAAAGTACATAATCTCAGACATGTGCTACCAGCTATGATAATAGATAACATTTTAAAGTCACCAGTGTTGAATTGAGTCATATCAACTAACCCTTACTAGACATTTCACCTTCAAAAACCAATTGGATTTCTCTACTCTGTCATTACGCTTTACGGTCCCCTGCTGAGCACGCAGCTGATGGTAGCAAGGAATTGGTAATTCTAAACAACGAAACCCTCTGCGTGGATTTTACCTTCTGCAAGATCGATTTCTTCATGCCAGGGAGGGAGCTGGGTGACTCAAACCAGTGCAGTAACCAGAGCAATGTATGGGGCAATGTCAGCAGGATCCTGCAGGGCACTTGTTCACACCCTCTGCCACAAGCCACAAAGTACCCAAGTGCTGCTCAACAGATTTCAGGTGTTTGGTGAAAAGCATCGACCTCACAGTCAGTACCTCTGAGCCATGTGGGCTTGAGGTGTGTTTATCACCAAGGGATAAAATGTTCTCCTGTGCCCTGGGAGAACAGGAGTGTAGTGGCCGGGCACAGCAAGATTCCTCTTTCACGTGCCTGCAGCCTCCACATTTGTTGTTTTATTTGGGCTTTCTGAAAATGCTCTTCAATGAACTGAATTACTTTCAGTTGTAAATCTAAGATGGAAAAAATGCAATATTAGGCATATCTGCTCTCTATAGCACAAGTAATATCCATATGCACATTCCTTCCCCTTGCCAATCTCCGTTTGCTCATGACTGCTGGATTTTAAGCAAAGGACCTTGCATATGGCAGCAGCACTCCACCGGTCACAATTCAAGGCAGCTGTAGGTTTGTGAATGAAATACAATATGGAAGTCCTTAAAACAAATGAGACCCTTGGTCTTGTAAGTGCAGAGGTGCTTGAGATTCACTAAATATGCACAACAGCTCATTCCTTGTGCTTCTGATGTTCGCTGGAGGAAGTGGGGCTTGTCATTTAGTATAGTAATTATAATGATTCATTATTATGATTATTAATTATAATCATATAATCACAGTAATGATTAATAATTATAGTCATTACTATTCATATTAGAAGAGATCCTAGAGGCCCAAGTTAGAACATGGGCCCCATTGTGCCTCCTGCGGTAAGAACAGAGACAATCAGGGACACTAATGACAGGGACTGTGGTCAAGGACCCACAGCCTTGAGATCTGCGCCCTGTTCAATGTACAATGTGTACAAACCAGCGGGGAGCCATGTGGGGTGTGGATGGAAATGTGCATTTCTGTCGGAACGGGGCCAAAAGGCTGTGGAAATCACTTCTGGCTCTGGGGGTCTCCAGCCCACCAGGCTGTCCTTGCCCAGCCAAGTCACGCAGATGCCCTTCTCCAGGCATGCTCTGAGTTAGCACTGCTTGAAAACTGCCCTAGCTTCTCCAGCATCCATTTCCTTGTCATCTACATGGTTTAAACTTTTGACTCTGAGATTTAAAAACACTACCCTGAAATATGTGCGTAAATGCTCATTACATCTCACTAAACCATCACTTCTAGAGGACGACAAGCTATCTTATCTGCTTAGAAGTGCCTGCGGTATTTGCTCAGCCTGCAGTTTGCTGTCATCAAGCCTCTGCAGCACGCTTTGCTCACTCCTTTAGTTAGTTCTCTGCAGCAATTCAACATATTGCATATTAATTCCAGAGTCTAATATCGCATGCTCAGAGGGCTCCTGAAGCCAGGGTGCTACCAAAATTACTGGGCTTAATCACGAGTGTAAAGATAAGTGTGCATAAATCTTTGCAGGATTAAGCCCTTGGCCTTTTGTTCTGCTTGTGCGTAAACTGCTGCTTGCTTGCACCACCTTGTACGTGTTTAGCTTTGAAGATACAAAGGGTAGAGAGCTCTACACCCAGCACTGCAGTTTCTTTGTTCTTCTAATCTAGTCCCAAATTGCTTGGTTGTCTATTAAAAGCTGTTGGGATTGTTCTCTTTAGAGACTACAGGACAGATGCAACTGCTGAGGTTCGAGCCAGTACAACTTCTTTAATTAAAAGGTATCTACAGCAGATCAGGTGGTAGAAACAAGAAACAAAACCTGATTTTTCAGAGTATACAAAATGGGTGAAAATTTCTAAATGAGTGATCGCTTCAAAAATTGGTGAATATAAAAATTGTGCAAATTTCTGTTCCCCACCTCCACCCTCCAAGTTCCCAAAACAGGGAGAAGCACAAGTGAGAATAGACTTATCTTGTTATTATCAAACACCACAAAGTTGTTCTCATATTGCATGGGCAGATCTGCTGCAGACTTTATTAGGAAACTTAATGAAAGCACATTTGGTATGTGCTCCATGACACAATGCAGAGGAGAAAAACAGGAGCGGCCCTGGAGGCACTTGGGTTCTTTCAGTAACAGGGAAAGATTCTGGTTGGCACGCAGGTACAGGTGTCCTTGTTCCTATGGGACAATGTTGCTGCTTAACAAACAGTTGCACGATGTGATTCTTCCAGGGGTCATTTAGTTAGGAAAAAGCTTTCGCATCCCTACATCCTCTTGGTAAAAATATCAGTGTAAAGAAAACCTAATGCTGGAAAATGAAGTTTGGAAATGATAAAGTTAAAACTTTCTTATGATCCGGTCCCTGATTACGTGATCACATATGTATGTTGAACAGGGAGTGAGGCGGAGTTGGAGAGTCCAAGCGAGTGAGTTATGGCGGAGCCCTGTCTGATTCACTACAAAGGTTAGATGGTATGCACTCTAGGAGACATGTGGCCGCACGGCAAACAATGAGCATAAAAATAAAAATTGAACAGCTGCCTCATTTGCTAAGCACGTCCATCTTGAACACTGAGCAAGTCTGGGTTCCCGCGGAAAAAAAAAAATAGCGTCTGATCGTATTAGCTATATATATACACTCCATGCACACACATCAATATCGGATGCTTTATAAGGCTGGGATGTGTCCTGCACTCCAGACAGATATAAGAATAAAAGACATCTCAGAGAATATTGCATTTTTGGCAACATGTGCTGGCTCAAAGGAATTGTAAAGGAAGTAAATTAAATACTACTAAGAATGTATATATTTATAGCACTTTTCATACAAGGATCCCAAAGCACCTCTCAAAATATTAAGCCTCACGGCACTGCTGTGATCTGAGTAACAAGCGTCGTTTGTTTTTCTAATGTGCAAAGAGAACCAGAAAAAGAGAAGTAGGTTAACCGGATCATCAAGAGGAAGAAAGCCTGAATTTTAGGCTCTCGTTTTAGCTCTCAGCCCAACTGCCTTCTGTGAAAACATCCAGAGAAGCTATTGATTTTTATGATTCCTTGCCCTTCTCCAGCAATCCAACACAATGCTCAGGCATATGGTTAACTTAAGGCCATTGATTGCTGGCCTAAGTTTCTGAAAAACAATTTGGAGTGCAGCACGTATAGTACAGCAGAGAGAAAAAGTAGGTTTATAAGAGCACTGGTCATTTTACCAACCGTGCCCAGAATTTCCTGGATGTTACGAACGTTCAGCTGATTCCCCAGTGTCAGACTGTATTAAAATACTGTCCTCAAAAAGGAACATTCCAAATTTCCATGATCTTTGCCAGTTTCCAACGATTTGACATTTATTTGAGCTATTGTGCAAAGTTTTCTGTTGAGTCAGATCATTCAGGACTAGCTGCTGGGACCACAGCGTGTCAGCAGGACATAATTCATCCACTGCTGATGGCAGCACAGTTTATCGGATAGGTAATGTGGCTGCATGCAGAGATATGTCACTAGGAAATTTGTTTATTTGTTAGAAAAGGAATTAAGCATTGCTTTGCCCCGTTGGTCACCTGTTGGATTTGGTTAGGAGAAATGACTCTGGTAGATTTTTGGGGAGAGAAGAGAAAGGTAGAAGCAATATATTGATTTAAATTATGCCCACGGCATCCTGTTCTCTGTATCCTCTGTGTTGCTTTGTATCTTTGTTGGGTTTTTGGCTGATATTATCTTTCTGATTCTTACACATACATACACACCTGCTTGACCTCTGTATTTTCAGTCTGTTTCTAGGGGAATTTCCCAAAGTGCTCACAACAAGCTCTTATACTTTATAACAAAAGAAATACCCACAAAGATTACGCCTTGCAATGAGCTATAGTCAAACAAATCTTCCCTGGCCAGGTCCTTAAGCCCACATATGCTTTTGGTGAAAAAGCTCGCCTGTAAAGGTAAAGCATGATCTTTTTTTTTTTTTGAACTGTTCTCAAAAATATATCTGCAGGGAGCTCTAATTAGCTTTTACCTCCATAGATGGGATGTTTTGGCTTTGAGATAGAATTCAGGTTGACTTAATTGCTTAGATCTTAAGCTGTGCAAGGCACAGCCCCCATGTGCTGCGTGCCTGTGTAGTACCTCGCAGCACTGGAACCAGCCCGGCGTTCCTCAGCAAGACCTCAATGCAAATAATGAGTGCAGCTACATAAGAGGACACTGAGTGAGTCATTCTAAACCGCAAGATGTTTGGACTGCAAATAAAGAAAGATATGTGGGATATAATCTGCCGCCGAGTTTTAACACAATTCCTGTTAACTTTGAGCTATGCGTGGCCAGAACAATAGCAGGCTATAGATTTTGTTTCCTTCCCCAGCACTTTACTAAGTGCTGCGAGACTAAAATGTTTTGAAGGTTATATCCAGCGTCCTGTGGAATGAATGACAAATGTCAACTCTTACACTCCTGCAAGATCTGAACGGGAATAAGACAACTCTATAGACTGAGGCAAGTTTATTATTACAAATACCTTATTAAATCTAAAGGGCAATGGCATTCCAATTAGCTCATTGTTAGGAATCTTTCATGTTTGACTTTCATTTAGACTGATTATGGGAATAATGCAGACCCTGTATAAGTAATTGGCACAAAATAAAAGCATTCGAGCTGCAAAAACCCTCCTAGAGGCTGCGCTCTTTAAAAAAAAATATATAAATAAAAGCTTCCTATCTTTCCCAGCTCACGAGTTCTCTCTGTTCACCATAATAATGAGACAACCCATTGAGCCTCCCGTGGGCCTGGCGGTATCGCAGTCCCTTTTACCTTCCCCTCTCTTTCCAGCAGCTGCAGGGGCTCCTTCTCCCCCGCCACCCCCACTCCCCTCGCTGCCCGTCTCGGCACGGTTCCATCGGCCCTGCCCAGCCGTGATTCTCTCACACCCAGATCAAAGTTGGGCCTCATCTCCCGCACCCTCCTCATCCTCCTCCCAGCTGCCATGCTGGGAGCAGCAATCGGCGGGAGCTTTATTTCACAAGGCAACCCAAGCTGGAGGTCTCCTTTTCCTCCATAGGGGAAGGAGCCTGGAGCAAGGTGCCCTCTCAGCCCCTTCTATCCATGGAGGTCCATCCAGTGGGGCACGCAGCCCGTAGGGCACAGATCCCCACGGGACGAAACAATCCATTGTGAAGCAAACCGGTTTTGGGAAAAGCATCCAAAACCACGGGCTGGAGCCTCGTTTCCTTAGGTTAGGGGAAGGAGCAGTACGAGATGTTTGGTGAGAAGGCCACAAGCATTCCACCCTGCCAGACTTTCCTTCCTCCATCTCTGACTCATCCAGTGCCAGCTCTGTCCTGTTTCTGGGCACAGAGGCTGCAGTGAAATGTGCACCATAGGAAGGAACACTGCTCTGGGTACACACCTGTGTTGCACCCTGCTCTGTGCCGGGGCCAGGCCCAGGACTATTCCCCCTGCCCTGTCCCAAGCTGTGGTGGGGGCAGGAAGCCCAGCAGGTGGGCCAGGGGTCTGGCCGTGCTCCAGCCCCTTCCCCGCAATGGGACGGAGCCAGGAGCAGCGCTCTGGATCACAGCTTGCTGGCAGGGCAGAGGCAGCATGTGTTAACCGTATGATGGAGCGCCAGGAAAGGTCTCTCCAGTGTGGGAAGGGGAAGGGCCAGCAGTTCCTATTTGGGAATTATTTGGCTTCTGCGGGGCTCTGGCTCCGTAGGGTGAGTGAGAAGCTGTGTGTGAGCAGCAGCTGAATTTTGGGAAAAGCTGGGGCAGCAGATAGCAACAGAAGGCAACAGTTCTGTAATACAGAAAGGCTGTGAAGTCCTCATCCTTGGAGGTTCTCAGGGCTCAGATGCAAAGCCATGATCCAGCCTGAATTCAGCGCTGACCCTGCTTTGAGCAGGAGCTCGGTGTAGAGATCTTCAGAGACCCATCTCAAACAAAATGGTTCCGTAATTGTGTGACCGAAGATGGATTGGGAACAGCTATTTTGCTCCTCTCAATATGTTGAAAGCATTTTCTGTTTCTGACAGTGCTGGGCACAGAATCTCTTCCATCAGCGAAGGAGCAGCATTCAGTGGAGCCTATATCCCTGCGGTGCTGGGGCTCCCTGTGTTCACTGGGTCACTGCTGCCCTGCAGATGAACGTGATTACCCTTTGCAGTTGATCTTGTTCAGTACTTCTGAAGGGTCAGGGACCACCAGACTGCTGGCAGTGTGCCTGCCTTCCTTCCTCTTGCCCAGTGATGCTCCTGATGACATCAGGGGAGAGATTTCCATGTATTTCCATAGGTGGGTCAGGACCTGTAAGTCCATCTGATGCTCAGTGGAATCTCTGTGTTGGCTGGATCACGATCCCTATGAAAATCAGTAATTTTTTATTGAGTAATATTGGGTCTATCATAACCAGGCATCACAGTCTTGTTAGAAATTAAATACCTGTGGTTTGTTTGTTTGCTATTGTTTCTTTTTCTTTTTTTTCTTTTGTGTGTGTGATTCATATAATGAATTAACTGGCTCCAAATGTTGCAACAGGTGAAATGACAAGCTATGGGCATATGCCTAAATAAAGCATACAGCTAAGCATGTGCTTAATTACTTTTCCGGACTAAATAAGGATACTTGACTAAACTGAAACAGAAAACTCTTCTGTAGCTGAGATATATAAACAGACCTGTACAAGAGAAGCCTGTATTGTGTGAATGAGAAATATTCCCATGGATGGCTAAGTTTTAAATTAACTCTGATTTTTATGGGACTCTTTGAACCAGAAACCACTGCAGAACTTTTAATACTAAGCTGGCAGTAATTTAGCCGTTGCTGTATTGTCAGGCATATTTATCCTGCCTTTGTATTTGTAACTGGTTTATATTTACTTGTCACATTAAAATAACCAAGAATTCACTTTTGTGTGTTTGAGCAATTCTGATGAGGTATGTGCAGATAAGAGCCTTGCTATCTGTCTGCAGTAATAAAGATGAAAAATCTGCTGACATCCCAAACAAGCTGTAAACCAGGGCATTTAATAATGCTCATTTTAATGCTTAAAATCTCTACGTTGTCATTGTAAATTAGGAACCTCAGGTTAAATCTTGAATGCATTGAAGTCATCTGCTGCAAAGGATCCAGAGGAGGTAACTGGCTTAATAGCTACAAAATCCTTCTGAATAACCCCCCTTACACTTCTGTCTATAAGGTTAACCAGAAAGGAAATTATGCAGAGTAAATTTTCTCTGTTTAAAACCCATAAGCCTTGCAAATTATATTTACATTTAATTAAAAAGTAGACACATTAGCCATTTTTTCTTTTCTTTTCTTTTCTTTTTTTTTTCTGATTCAACACCGGTTCAGAATTTCTCTACAAGATATTTAATGATAATCTTTTTATAAATGTTAAGATATTTAGACAAGGTTGCCTTTAACCCTGAGTCTTGATTTGTAAGCTTAATAAGTTTCCAGACATATTATTAACAAGTGTGGACAAAAAAAAAAAAAAAAAAAAAAGAAGAAAAAGAAAAAAGGAGCAAGTATAAAGCAAGTATAATTTGAGGTGTGTTAACAGTACTCAGGAGTCATACATTCAGGAAGAGGTGCACTCTCTCTCCAGCCCTTGAAACGTTTCATCTGCTTCAGAATTAAATCATTGCCTTATCTCAGATGTATATCCATACTGTATCACAGAATATATGCTCTGTCAACACCCTAAAAGTTATGGCCAGAAGGATTAGTGATTTTCATATCTGGATTTCGACGTAAGTCTCCTCAAGAGAGAGCCTAGTTTGGATTGTGATTTCTTTGTTCATTCCATGCCGTCTGCTAAGAAGTGTTCTTAGTTGTGGGAAAAATAAGTGGAGCCTGCTGAACACTAAATTCCCAAAGCCAACATGAATTCCAAGCACTGGTCAGTTACCCAGAAAATTCCGCACTGACCCGTAGCCTCCAAGAGAGCTGGGTATGTGAAACAAACCCTGAGGAGCTTTTGGACCTTGTTTGATGGTGAAAGCAGACCACCAGGAAAACACTGTCCCCAAGCCCTACATTGTTAAATTATCACCATCTGAAACTAATCAAGCATTTTGGGGATCAAGGTAATAAAGTGTGGAGGCTACAAATGTATTGCTCATAGCAAACAAGTTCAAATGAGAAAGATGAGCTAATCGGTCCAGGGGGAGGTAAATGAAAGAATTCTGATGATTATAGCTATTTGGAAATCCATGGAGGGAGGATCCCCATGGCTAAGAAACATTTCCACACCTAGAATTTGTGGAGGATGAGGTTTTGGTGGTGACGAGTTCTTTGATGTCTTTTCCTTTCCCCGCCTATATCCAAGCTTCACTTCAGCCTCAACCAGCATCTTGCTCCCAGGTGAGGTTAATTCCTAGATTCTGTGGGGAGCTATCAGCCAACTTATTAAAAGCCTGTTTAATTAGTAATGATATTGCATTTTCACAAGGAAAGCATGTACACAAACATCTGAAGTTGTGAATTACGGTAACAGAGGATAATCTACAGAGAGACAACAAGGGATATTCATTGCAGCGCCCAGACTTGCCCATGTATTGTGCTTAAAGCCGTCTAAGTGATGAGTGTGCATGTGGGATATTTGACTAAAAGCTCTCTTAGGAGAAAATAGAATAAAGCAACAGAAATAAAGAGGGAGAGAAGAGGAAGGACAATTTTCTGACCATGTCACTGTGTTGATTCAGAGATCAATAATCTTCTGCTGGAGATGTACTTGCAAAAACAAGCCAGGAGGTTTCCCTGCATGATGCCATAGCACAAACTTGCACCAGCATTATCTTACAGGTCTGTGCTGCTCATCCAGGAGCCTACATGATACCACACACAGTCAACATTATATAGTTCCCAAATGAAGGTCATTTACCCTAATGTCAAATGGAATTTCTTTTGTTCCTTGACAAAAAGTGTCCAACTCAGAATAAAGAGACAACAAGAGAAACAAAATGAAGTTGAACAGTCTGCATATGAAAAACATATCTGAATGCTTTGAGCATTCTCAGGCCTGAAGCTGATGTTCCTCTGTGGCAAAAGGAGCTGAAGGGTACCATGGGATCACTGAATCTTTCTCTGCATAAATCACAGCGAAGTCAGAAATGTTTGGAGAAGATCCGACCTTAGCAGGGTGAGGGTGGCTCTAGTTGTTAGTAAATTAAGCACAACACTCACACTTCAGCTACTGTTTAATTAGGAAAATCAACATATTTGATGAGAAATATTATAACAAAATAAATTTTTAGCAATAAAATATCTGGATGAGTATTTCCTAAGTTTCTGTCATTTTCCCAGTATTGCAAATGCTGCATTATTGCTTTCCAGAAATTCTTACTGCTTTGTTTCCAAAATGTCCTGAAAAGATTCATACTTTCTCTTCTCTTCCCATTTACAGTGTGAAGGCCCATCTGTGCTTTCTGCTGCAAGCTACCAAAAACTAAAACCAAAACTACTAAAACCAGAAGTTTCCTTGTCCTGGAAAGGGTGCTTTTATCCAAGATCTTAAAAGAGGAGTGAGCCACGTGACTGTAGGGATGCAGTCCAACCGACTCATGAGGGGCTCAGCAGAGGGAGATGAGGCACGTGTAGGTAGTGTCTCAGTCCTGTGGTGATGGAGAGCTTCCCATGGGATCGCATCAGTGCTGATGCTATTGGTGAGTGAATGCAGTTGGATGAGTCACAGCTTGTAAGGGAGATCCAGATCCTTGCAGTTACCCATCTCCATCAGTCCTAAAGCCTCGGAGCAGTGTAGGCATATCACGTCCATTGATTGCAGAGAGGATGAACACCATAACATGTCTCCCTATGGATTTCTGAGCAGTCTTGAACTCCAACCTCTGAAAAACAAAATGGGCGACTTTAAGATAACCCAGAAAAGAGGAAAAGGGGACAATATGAGGTCATCAAGAACAAATAACCACACAGAGCACTAGGCTTGCCCAGGTATACAGCTCACTGAAGCCAAAGAAAAGATCCTTCACGGTTTCAGCAGATCAGACCCAGACTTTTTGGCTGAGCGGGCTGGAGTTCTGCCTGCCTCCTGCCTCCTCCCAGGGTGAGTGAAAAGCAGCCCAGAGACAATAAGGCAAACCCGCCCTTTGATTTAAGCAAGGCTTGGCCAGGGCCCAGTGCAAGCCTCTGATGAGATCCATAGCTGTAAGTGACTTAGCCTGTGTCAGAGTGCAAATGACATCTCCGCCTGCCACGTGCACACCCTGCAACAGTAAAGATGTCATTAGATACTCCACATCTGAGGCAGACCACTTTTGCCAAACCTGGCCCCATAGAATTTGGCATGACTTACAGAGATTAACCTATTAGTATTTATTATCGTTACTATTTAATATCGTTCTCCAAATTGTCAACAGGGGAGTAGAGAATGCGGGTAACCTGCAGGCCAATGAAATTTCAGGAGGAGAAAACTTCTGAGCTTTTAGAGCTGTTTCTCTCCCCTTGCTATCCATGGAGCATGCCTGGCTGGCTGAGCCATGCGTGGAGCTAGGGTGACAGCCTGTGGCAAAACAGAAGAATTTCAATGTATTAATCCTTTTGATTTCCACTTTCTTTTGATCTTTTCTCCACTTCCTGCTTGTCAGGCCAGACAAAGGTAGTGAAGTTTGGGTCGCTACCATCAACTCAGCTTTGAAGGATGGACAGTTGCCAGCCTTTCTCCCTCTTCTTTCTCCCCTCTCATTTTTATCTCTTTACCTATCAGGCGCTGCATTTAACAACAATTTGTTTGACAAGAAGTTCTGTGACATGGGTGCTATTAGAGTCATGTCGTGGCAGGGTCTTCTGGTTGGCAGGGCAAAAATCAACTCTCTCAAGAGCAAAGCAGCAGCCCTCTATGACGAATATTTCTAATAACACATGAAGCATGTTTTAATCCCCTCAAACGTTTATTCTGGGTCAGAGTTTTCTGCTGCTGCTGCTTCTTCCCTTCTTCCTCTTGAGCAGTAGAGGGCTTTATTGTTACTATTTTTCAAATCTATATTCTTTCTATACTCTACCCAAATTAATCAAATAAATTTTCTTTAAAGCGACACTAAATGAGTTACAGATGGTTTTGCCCTTTTACAGGTTGCAGAAATCACCCATTACAGTTCTTTTAATTTATCAGTGAGGGAAAATAAGATGGCCTCTTGCTCCCTTGGCAGTAATAATCAGAAACAGTCTATTTGGAGTTTAATTTACCCCAAATACATATTGATATTTGCAATGAGGAATATGTGACCTCTCTGGGAGTCACCGATGGATGGAAGGTGGATAGCTTTTATAAAACCACCTTTAATAAAAAAGAGTGTTATATTGAGTATGTTTGGTGGTGTATTTAAGCATATGGTTTCCATATCAGGAGCTAAGATGGCAAACACATGCTTTACCTTCTGAGTAACCTTTCTAGTACTCCTCAGTCCTCACAAGAAAGAAAGCTACAAGGGATTTTTTTTTTTTTTTTCTATTTTACAATGCTGATTATATGGAAAAGCTGAAGAAATTTCACAAGGAATGCAAAACTTGTGCCTCATCTGCTTTTTTTTTTTTTTTTTTCCCATATAAAGAGAGGATGAGATTGAAATCTGTCCATGGGCTCCACCGTGTCCTCTTGGTGGGACCCAAAGGGAGACTGATCCTCACTACCTCAGGGCCAATTCTCACAACTGGATCCTCTCCTGCAGCTCCTGGCACTGTAACTCCTGCCCAGGAGACAGGAACAAGGACAGGGACATGCGATAGGGCTGGCTCTGGAGAAGGGCTGCCTCGCTCTGCCAGTGATAAATCTAGTGGTCCCCTTGCTTTTTCATCACTTGCCTAATCCCGTGCCCTCCTTTTCATGTGCTGTAATTGCTCCCAGCTGCTCCCACAGCCCAACTGTGTGGAGATTGCGAACGAGGCCCCGCAGAACAATGGCAATGGCTGCTCCACGTTGCCTCTGGCCTGTGCCTCCTGCAGTCCACATCTGCCCTGCTGTGTCCCATTTGGGGAGCGGGCTTTTCCCCCTGACCTTGCTCCATGCTGAGGAGGGTCCTTGGGGGCACAGTGCCTCTGAAACAATAACAAATGTTACGAGAAAAAAGCAAAACGATGACAACTTTGCCATCGCCAACGAGAGAGCAGCCCTCAGGTGTTGGTCCTCTTAGGCCCTGAGGTGACCAGAGCCTTCAGCCCTTCGCCTTCCAACAGGAATTCTTCCTCCCCTCCCCAGCCATTTTTCCACCCGAGAAAAGCTGCACTCTTTCCCAAGTTAACTGTATCTTTCTGGGTTGAATCTGGCATATCTCATTAGAGTGGGAGAGGGGTTTAATGTGAACTTCAAGCTGCTGTCTCCATGCTACAGAAAGGAGATTCCTAATTAGGATAGTATATATTTTCTGTAATTGCTCTTTGACATTCCTTGTCTTTTCTGGCTAATTTCAGTGAAAGAAAACTGTGATGAAATGTTCCAGTGTGTTTTCATTGGAACAGAAAAAAACCCTTTTGTTTCTAAATGCAGGGTTACTTAAACGGTCCAGAGAGCCAGCTGTTTTCACAGGTACACTGCTGAAATGCTGTACTATTTTTCTTTCTGAAGTGAGGCTGCAGCCAGGGAGCAGCTCTGGGAGGCAGCACAGGAAAGCAGTTCCATCTCACAGCGTGACAGCTAGACCAAGTTATTTCAGATTAAAACACCTGGTGTCACAGTACCTTGAACGCCCAATCTATTTTTAAAACTCAAGATTATTTAAGTCAGACTTTGACTTTTAAGTTCCTGATTTCTAGAGGTGACCCCGCCACAGCTGTTACAGAGGTGGGATTTGCCACCCTACCCTTTTTTTCCAGACAGGTGGTGGACGTCCCATCCCTGGAGACATTCAGTGTCAGTCTGGACGAGACTCTGAGCACCTGATTGAGCTGCAGGTGTCCACTGCAAGAGAGTTGGACCAGATGGCCTTTAAATCTGCCTTCCACCTCAAGCCATTCCATGATTCTATGATTACTCTCACGGTTTCAGGAACTCTGCCTGTAAGATGCCTGTGTGCCACCTCACCTTATTCCTGCAATGTGATCTTCTTGTATTTTTTACTCAATAACACCTCTCTGCAAGTTTTAATTATTTGTTCTTGAGGTAGTACTAAAAATATCTCTTTTTTTTTTTTTTTTTTTCCCCTCTTCCTGAGCATTTTTTAAAAGAGAGCAGTTTTATTTCTTGCCCTGAACCTAATCTCACTGGAAGGGCAGGAAGGAACATGCTCACCTGTGTGTCCTATCCCCACTCTCCACTGTCTAATTTTGTCTCTAGTGTAGTTTTGCTTCTGCTGGATGACACATGAAGGCCATGTATGTTCCAGAAGACCATCTGAGCACAGAAGTACTTCATTGGCTCAGGTGAGACATGTCTCTGCACATCACACATTCCCTGTTAGGAATCAGGTCAATTTGCACCAAACTGGAGAAACTCCTAAAGTTGCAGATCATGCCCTTTGCTACAAGGCTGCCATACACCTCCCCCTTCAGAACTGCCGAAACATATGAAACAGCAGCTGCTGAATTTATTTTCCCTTTACACAGCCTCTTTCCAGTGGAAATTGGATTGATTAGTACCCATTTGCTGGGTTCTGCTGCATTATGACACTAACATGTGGCATCATTTCAAACCAGGTGGGATTTTCTTTAAAACAATCTTTGGTGACCAAAATAAATAAATAAATAAATTAAAAATGCAGTTTTAGCTAAGCAAAATGCATTTTAATATGCATTTCCCAGAGCCCTGACGTGAGATACATCTTCTAAGTGCAGAACACCAGCTCATGTCAGCAGTTAGATTTGATTTGATTATGGGTCTCTTCCAAGTTGGGATATTCTACGACTCTATGATTCTGTAGCTGTGCTCATGCACCACATGCAGCAGCCATCTGCAGCCTGAACTTCTCCTCCTGCCCCATCATGACATCCACCCGAGCTGGAGCAACCCCCCCCAGCCCTACACCTCACAGCCCCATCACACTGCAACCCAGTGCACAGCGGTGGAAGGCAAGGGAGGGGCTTCAAAGGCGCTGGTCGCACAATGGAGTTGGAGTAACTAGCTGCTGACAGATTTATAGGCTTCAGTCCAATTAAAGTGCTGTTTATTGCTTTTAGAAGGGGCCTGTTTGTTTCTAATTTTAGAAGTAGGTTGGGGAAGTGACTGGAATTGTGAGTATGGGACCTGAGATTTTTCACTAGGGCTGCTGCTGCTATTAATCAATAGGTGTTGTTGATAATTATTTAGCCTGAGATCTCAACCCACCATGGCAGGGAAGAAATTCAGGGCAGCACCCAGCAGCAGTGAAAGGGCTTTGCTTTGTCCCCTGCCCTGCTACATCTGTTGATTTTGGTGTGTGTTTGACCAGCCGCTTTGTAAAGAGCTCCCCTTGTCCCCCATGCATCTCTTCTGCTCTCTCAAGTTCATTCATTTTATGTGCTCCTTTTAAAGAGAATAAGAAGCATGCTGCTGTGGATGATTGTCCCTATCTCCGGCCAGCAGCGATAGGAGCCTTGGGCCAGTTGCCAGAAGGAAGTGGAGAAATAACACATTTTGCCTGAGAGATTAAATCAGAGCTGGAATCAGGATTCCTGTGTTGTGCCCATGAGTTTGTGCAGTTTTGCTGTACAGCGGTGGGAAGCCCCTTTGATGTCAGTTTCCCACTGTCTAGAAAAGCTGCAATATAAAGTTATTGTAAAACTTGGTTATTTGTTTGTGCGGTACTTTGAGAGCCGCTGGTGAAAGGCGCTGGATAACTGCACGGTTCCCTGTGGTTTGTAAAACATGCATTGATCACCATTTACCAGAAGGCAATGACAGTGGGTATTTAACAGACAGAGGCTCGACCCAGACACAGCACACTCACTTTTCCAGGTCCTGGGGAAGTTTATGTCCTGAATGTGCATCCAAGCCCAGCGTCTGTGCAGAAGGAAGAAGGAAAACCACATCCCAGTATGACAGCCTTGGGATCGGGAGGTCCCATCCCCTGACATTGGAGTTTGACCTGAAACTGGGGCATCCCATAAGAGCTCATCTTGGATGGAGACAGCCAGAGCCCAGTAAGCCTCACCTTTCCTACCCCTGCTCTGAGCCATCTGCAATAATCCTTTAGCTGTGGACCAAAGACATAAGAAATAAGCTACAGTAAAAAAGATAAAAGGGAGCATAAATCAATTTCTGTGGTAGCTGAGGCTTGAAGTACGCCTAAATATCACTTAGATTGCACACTGTTTGGGCAGTGTGCCATCCTTTTATTACTTATCCATGTACAGGAGATTTCATTGACAATCTGTTAAAAATATAGATCTCTATTTTGGCTGAATCTAGAAATTTTTTAGCAGAAAACAAGATCTGAAACTTTTTTTTTTCCCCAAAACTAATTTTTTTTCTTTTCTAAAACTAATAGAAGAAAGTAGGTTGTTTCGTTTTAAGTTTCATAAAAGCAATACTTTTCTTCTTCTTCAAGGCAGTCTTTTGTCTATAGCTAATTTTTTTTTTTGTCTATGTCTATCATACAGCATCTCCTTAGAAACCTATCAGCCGTAAACAGGATTACTACAGAAAAATAAAAATGTGTTAGGAAGGGAGACTATAATCTCACTTTTTTCTTTTATCCTAACAGACAGCCTCAGTGGGCTAATAGCCAAGAAGGTATAAATATTAAAGCCCCCTGCACAGACCAGATGGAAAAGATCTGAGTTGGGCAAAATGTTCCTTGCTGAAAGTTGCTCTGTTACGTGAAACCATATCAGGAGAGCAGAGCACCAGGAAAGGAGCATCATTCCTTTTGGACACATTTTTGTGATACTTCAAAGGAATTATTTGCAGTGTCAGTGATGTATGTTGCTTCTAGCACTCTGAAAACATTCCTTCTCAAATGAGGGTTGGTTCTGTGGGTCACTCTTAGGAGAATATCTAACATCAGGCCATTCTGCTGGGCTCGGAGCAGCAGTCAGTGCTGTAGTTGGAAAAAGGTTGGGAACGTGTGGGAATGGAGGCCCCAAGGGGCTTTGGCTGGGTGGCAGTATCCCACTGCTGCCTGTGCTTCCCAAGTAGTCTGGAAAGATCTAATATGGAGCTCCAGAGCACCACCTGGATTTCTGGTAGAGACAAAGTCTCTAGGAACTTCTCACCAGTTGTCATTTAAATAGACAGGAGGCAGGAGGAGAGTCATACAGGGGTTTTACAGGTTCACGTATCGTTCAGCATTATCAAGCCAACTGCATTACTTCATGGAATGACTGGTCTTGTACTCATCAGAGGAATGTTAATATTCACAAACTTCTTCCTAGTAACTCTTATTGTGGAATATGATGAAAATAATGTGTTGAAGGAGCTTCCAGGACGTCATTTGGGCTCCACCACTGACTCACTCTGCAACCTTGAGTGAGTCTCTTAATGCCAGGTACCTCCTGTTTTCTCTCTGATGAGTTAACAAATGCAAAAAGACTAAGAAAAAGGGAGAAAGCAGTTACATTTGTAGGTAACTAGAGCTTATTTTCAGACCAGTTGATGCCAATAGCCCACAGCCAATAGGTCATGAATCATAGAATCATTTAGGTTGGAAAAGACCTCTAAGATCATCTAGTCCAATCATCCACCTACCATCAGTACTGCCCACTAAACCACGTCCCTTAGTACCACATCTACACATCACCTCCAGGGGCAGTGACTCCACCACCTCCCTGGGCAGACCTTTCCAATGCCCAATCACTCTTTTGGAGAAGAAGATTTTCCTAATATCCAACCTGAAGGGAGAATTTGATAGAGCCTTCTCTTCTGAGAACATCAGAAATGTAAAAAAAACACCTAGGTGATGCTCAAAGTCTAATTATATGGTGGGCTATATTTTACAGACACATCCCTGACATGGGCTGAGGTCCCAAAACTGAATACCAGGGGATGCTGACACACTGAGCCATTGGAGTAATCATATTTTAAGTAAAATACAGACTTTTTTCAGTGCTTATAAACAGTGGGACTAGGAATACAAGAGTTCCAGCTCATAGAAAGCAACTTGATACATGGTTCATACCTCGAGCTTTGCCGAGCATAATCTCAATATGGCACAAGTCTGCTGATAGGTAATTGCAGGTGTAGTTGTGACTACCTGTAAAGCTGTATGAGAATGGCTAAGTCACAGCCTGAACCAATGATTGAGCACCTGGTGAAGGGACACAGCCAGCCCTATGAACACAGGTGGAAACAGGTTCCACCCCTCTCTAAGCCTCATTTAAGGACTGGCTGCCACAGGAGAAGGTTCTTTACCAGGAGATTCCTTCCTTTGGAGCGTTTAGTGGGCCCTGATCTTTGCTGTGGGTAAGTAAGTCTTTCTGTCTTTAATTGGATTTTGACCATCACACTTTTTTGGGGGTAATTCAGGACTAGTTATTTATATTGCCTTTCCCTCTAAAAGTTGACCATCACACTTTTTTGGGGGTAACTCAGGACTAGTTATTTATATTGCCTTTCCCTCCGAAAGCTGTCCTGGTCAAAATCAACTGTGGATGAGCTATATATCTTTCCACCAAATGATATCTTTCCACCAAATGTCTGGGAGTATTGTTTATAAGTCTCTCCACAGCCCTAGTGAGGAAGAAAAAAAAAAAAAAAAAGTCTCTCTTTAATAGGAAGAACTCAGTGGGCAGATAAGAAATGTTTTCCTGGGAACCAGAGGCTGACCTGGGCAGGCACAGTGCAGTAGGATCAGCTGCTCCAACTCTGCCCCATGGGCTGGTGGGCAGGGGCAGGCACTGGGGTGCAGCTCCTTTTGCCTGGTGTAATAATGCTGAACCACGTTGGAAACAGGGTGAATTTTCTGAGTGGATTTGAAATTGGAGTATTTTCTCCATGTGGAAAAAAGGCTGTTTCTTTGCAGGCAGGACCAAGGTTCTGGCAAAAGGGGAAGTATGCTGTCTATAGTCAGGCTCAGCAGAGATTAATGAAACCTGATTAAAAAGACTCACAAAAACAAAGTGATTCCATGCCTTTCCTTCCTACCCAGCTGCTATCCACCTTCTCTGGCACGTTTAGTCTCTCCCTTTCTTACACATGAAAGAAATACAGCTCTGTGCATCAGCCTGTTGGATATTTTGGGTACTGCCACAAGAAATGAAAGCCATAATATATATATTTCTGTTTGTGTATTAAATGCCAGGAAGATTGGTAAAAATTTCAGAAAAACAAGTTGACATTTGGCCTAATAAAATAGTGTAAATAGTTTTTCCTTTCTGCTTTAACTTGGCAAAAATATCGCATGAAAAGCTCAGAGAAGAAATATTTCATTTTTCCTGAAGGGAGGCAGGAAACTATTAACAAACAGTGCAGGAGCACAATATCCTGAAATGTTCTTTAAAAATTATCTCATAAGGGCACAAAAATGTGAGATCTGTACATTAATACTACATCTCTAGAATCACAAATGTTCTGGAAGGAACCAATCTCTTTTAAGCAGGTTATGGACTAGATGACCTTTAAGTGCCCCTTCCAACTCAAACAATTCTTTGCTTCTATAGTATCCATCTCATGTGGTTTTAGTGGGCAATATTGGTGGTAGGTGGGTGGTTGGACTAGATGACTTCAGAGGTCTTTTCCAACCTCCATGATTCTATGATTCTTGCCAAACTATGATATGTTGTCAGCTTTCACCATTTCTTTGTGCTACATGTAAGCTTTACCTAATTCTCCAGCTGCTGGAAGCGTGCAATAAGAAGTCTCAGATTTTGGTTTTTAAAGTAAAATTTTAAAAGTAGAAATATCTTGAAAATATGGTAGAGATAGCCAGCAAGCTTTCAGCTTCCAACAAGATCATGGAGAGTAGCTCTTGAAACCTCACCAGAGCCACCATTCTGATGTCCCAAAGCTCCCAGTGCCCTCTGTGCTGTGCCATTGCCAGCATGTTGTGAGCAGCTCCCAAAATAGGATGTCTGGGGCTCACTGCATGCAGTCCCAGCTCATTGTTGAAAGCCAGGCTTCTGCAGGATGTGCAAACTGTTTTATCAGCCCAGTAACTGGGAGGGTCTAAACCTCCCATGTTGCAACTTAGTTGTGAGGGCCCTCAGCACAATCCTGTGGCAAACTGGGGGAAAGATAATAAAATTAAATTTACTATTGAAATAAAAGACAGAAGGCACAGTGGTTTTATTCACTAAAACCATCCGTTCCTCAGCTTACTGGAAGTTATTGTTGTGCTGCCAGTTTGCTATGGAACAGATGGATCAGATGCCATCGGAGTCTTTGGCTGGGGGAGCTGGTGGTTTGTTTTCTATAGGCTCTGGAGATGACACTGAGTGTTGCAGAAGCCTGAGACAAGATAGAGGGTGTGAAATCAAAGATGTTAGTAGTGCTAATGTAACTGGAAGGGTTTGAGAAGGTTTGGAGCTCTTAGGCTTGGATCTGTGGGAGCCAGGTTTTGAGGAGTCAGAAAGGAGCAGGGGTAGGAATGACAAAAAATAAACAGGTAAAAAGCATTTTGACTGTATAGAGCTGAGCTGCTCTGCCTGGGAAAAGCACAGAGAATTACAAAGTGATGTCTGGGACAAGAGAGTTCTGTTCCCTCTGTCCAGTTGCCAAACAAAGGAGGTGAGGGCTTGCAGAGAGATAAGGGATCAGAGCCCATAAAGGAAGGAAGACTGAGGAAATATCCCAGATTTGATTCTGAAAGGCAGCCCTAAGTACTGCATGCACCAAGCAGGCTGCAGGGTCCAGCCGACTGCAAACATGGGGCATCTATTGTGCTTGGCTGCTCCAGCGGACACACATGGCCTGGACAGGGGTGGCAGGAGAAAATCTGCTTTTGTGCTGTCTGCACCAAATGTGTATGCAGACAGCTACTGGGAGGCAGTGGAGGACAGCTGTCAGCTTGGCAGAGGTTGATGTAAATCAGGAAGGCTCTGCTATTAGTGCTGAGCTGGCTTGCAGCAGCTGAGGCCTTAGCTGAGTCACTGAAGTGGTAAATAGTGCTGACAGCAAGTTGTGGCTTCAACAACCTTAAATGAACTCCATGAAGTGCTCACTTCTGAAGAGAATGTTGTTGAAACCTGGAAATGAGGCTCTCAAAGGTTTAACAGATTGGTCTGTTGTAGAGGATTTGTTTAGAAACCAGATGCAGAGGAGTGCAGCATCGCCACACATGGCAGGGCAACAGCATCCTGCTCCTTTGTGCTGCAACGGGGAGCGATTTCACACAGCCAGTGTCAGCACAGCAGTGAGCTGAGGTAGGGTGATGGTGCACAGTTCAAGTGAATGGAAGACGATGACAAGCTAAAACCTATCTGAATAATTGAGAAATGTTGGTGTTGCATTCTTGGAAATAAAACTGGCACACGTTCTGCAGAAATCGCAGAGTGGTGGGAACAATTGATCATGATGGGGTTGAGTAGAGAAACAGAGACATCTCTTGTGGGTTTGAGCAACTCACAGGCTGCTTCAGTAAATGAGTGGGCAGTGGCAGAAGCCCAGCATAAATAAGAGCAGCACTAGCAGCTGAGTTTGGACCCATAGATTGGGCTGGAGGCATGGGCCTGGCTGGTCTGCGGGATCTGACATAGGGTGAGGGGAGGCTGCAGCTAATCGACAGGAACAGATGTGTACCCAGCTCACAGTTGGTGACCATTGTAAGCTTTGGGTTAGATTTAGCAAGAGAACACTCATGCCTAGATATTTTTTTTCCTTGGTAAGTCATCACAGGATGGCATCTGTAATGGAGAATTAATGTTCCTGTAGTCTCTGCCTGCTTTGGAACACCAATATTGCAAGCTGGGAACTGTCAGCTGGAACTGCAGGACACCATCTGCATTTCTCTGCTCTGGAGACTTGGAGACTCAGGGGTTGTGACAAAGTAGATGCAACTGAGGTGACTACCTGATCTTCTTGGTGAGTAATTACTGAACTCAGAACATCTGCACCATGCAGATACCAATGGCTTTTTGCTGTAACATCTCTTGGGATGAGAGATCATGGCACTGAGATTGTTGGCTCATAGACCTCAGCAGTTTTCTTCAGCATGAATTTGGAGTGATGAAGAACCAGAAGTTGTGCATCACCATGCTCCTGCACTGTTTGTCCTGTCTGCAAGCCCAGGCTCCTCCTGTAACATCTGGGATGGTTGCTTCCTTGTAGAGAGCATGGGACCAGAATCAGCCACAAATATCATGTCAGGATACTCACGCTCAAGGTGGAGTTGAGGCCTGCAGGAAATGGTAAAACTGTGAGATTCCACCTGGAAGAAGCTTTCTTGCAGATGAGTCTGGCAAGAGGCTCAGTGAGCAGCTCTAAGGAGACCAATAGGAAAAAGCAGAAGTGGGCAGGCTCCTGGAAGGCTGGGAATGGTGGGCATGTCAAATCACTTGCTAAGAGAGCCCCAGAGTGCTCTGAGAGTTGTGAAAAAGGCAGAAACACAGCTGATATCAACTAGTTCTCAGCTGGTTCTGTAAGAGAAAATAAAAATTTAGAAGCCTAACTAATCCATAGCACTAAGTTTCTTACATAATCTTTACTTTCTTAAAAATAACAGCAGAAAATTCATAAGAGAAGGTTATTTTGCCAGTCAGATAGAATCAGAAGCAAGTAAATTTTCTACTGTGCTTGACTCCAGTGTTGGTTCATTCAGTGCCACAGCCTTTGAGAAAGGAACTGAAGAAGAATCTGGCTGCTTAGAATCACAATAGTGTTGATGGACACATTCCTCTATCATATTAAGACTCCTCATCAACCCACATTCAATTCTTGGCCAGATCCAGCGAAGGACAGAGGCATCTGTGCAAAGAATTTCAATAGAATTCCAGAGAATTACAATGGAATTACACAAGAGCACAGATAATAAAATTTGTGAGTTATTACGATTTATATTTCTGTGGGTTCCAAAAAAACAATTCCAGTGTAAATACTCCAAAAAACCATTGGAGTCCACTCTCAAAAGAGAGAAAGATGAACAGATTTCAGTGTATTTTGTTTGTTCACCAACCATTCAAGAACCAGTGCCATCCAGACATGCTGGAGGCACATTATTCCTACCTGGGAGAAGCTGGAGATCTAAGGTAGAGAAGAGCTGTAAGGCTGGAGGGAAGGTGATGGATAAGGTTTCGTTCAGTCTGCAATATCTATGGGACGAGGACTGTCTTTTTTACTCTGTTTATGCCATCCACAGCACAATTGAGGCCTTGGGGCTTTTAAGGCTTGACTGCAGTACAAACTATAAACACCAATAACACAATGAGGTCTCAGATATTTTAAGGTTGGTTGTCTGGAGCACACTATTATGCATCCATCATGTGGCAGTGTGAACACATGCTCTCTGTGCCTAAAATTAGAGTTTTTCTCAGTGTGTTCTAAAAGCTGTTTGCTTTTCAATTGCAGTGTGCAGTTACAGTGACATGTAGATGATCCCTGTGTATATTGATACTGTTTTTCACACTGGAACTATGTTTACTGCAGGGGAATCATAAATATTTCATTTTCTTTGCTGCAGCTTTATGCTGTATAAGGACAAACATTTGATTATGAAACCCTGTTTTTGTATTTTTTCCAGATTTCTTGTTGACATGAAGAGTCTGTCTTTTGTTTTCCCACACTGCTAGAGGATGGTAGCAAAAACATTAATGGATGTGGATCAGCAACATCGCTCACAAACTGGGAGAGGAGGAAGAATATCCTATCCTTCACTACTGAAGTTTAATACCAACTTGCTGACCAATCCATGGCACTCATATTCCTGTCAGCAGATCTGGATTTTACAGCAGCAAATAAGCCACTAATGGTACGAAGTCTTTCTCAATATGGTGTAATACTTGACCAACCCAGGCCAAAAAATGAAGCCAATTCATGCAAGTTAAAGTATCACATCAGGCCAAAGAGCTTTGTCTTTCTGTCATCTAGCAAGGATGTGTATGGGGGACTCTCCTGTGTTTGTTACAAACTACTGATGGTCAGTTTAACAGAGTAAGAAACCAGAAACATGGAGGTCAAGTACGAAGCGCTGTGAGCATTCAAATGCAAAGGTCAAGCATACAACGAAAACAAAGCAGAGTTGTAATGCTAGTTGCAAGCTGCATGGATAATCAATACCGGAATGTGTTTCCTTTTAGTCGGGTTATTTTAGATGGCATCAGAAGGAGGAAAAAAAACCTGTAAGAGTAAATTTGCTAATTGGAAGCTGAAATCTGTGGCTGATAGCAGGCTCCCAGTAAAGAAGTAGATTGCATGCAGAAAGAGTAATGTTTAGCAACAAGTTCACAGCAGTTAGATCACCAGTGAGATAAAAGTTCATACTAAGATAATTCTTGTGAATTCTTTTATATGCTCAAAGCAGAACAAGGATATTGAAGTGCCCTATCTGGAGGATTCTCTCCATGACACAGCACTCATGAATGAAAGCTTCCCCAGTCTCAACCTCTGAATTGAACCAATGGCTCTCCTAGTGCTGGTAAGATGGAAAGGTAGCTATTTCCCAGAACTTGAATGGTTTCCCCCAAAAAACCATTTGAGCAACTGTTCTTTTGCATAAAACTGTCCTCAGCTAAGGTGAGGTGGGTTATTTTCATAGAAGTATGTGTGTATATACAGTTTTTTTACCTAAGTTTTTGACATCTCCAAGCTGCCTCTTGCAGCCTCAGCCCATCCTTTGCAGCAGGCATGGTGCTGGGTGAGCCATTGGGCTGCAGTGGGCAGTCACTCTGTTTTTCCCTGTTCACTGTGGATGCTGTCAGTTGGCGCGTGGAGGCTCTCTGTTGATGAATGAGTGCTGTGAAGCAGACGGGATGGAAACAGAGATGTTCTTGACATTCAGTCAGATCCTAATGAGCAGGTTTTTTTGCTCACTAATAGGCTGAAACGTGCCCACTTCTTAAAAGCTGTTCTTTTTTTCATTGACGTGACCCCGAGTGACAGTTCTCTCTCCTGAGATTTCCTCTGACTTGATTTATAGAGTCTGAATTCCAGCTGCATGCTACTTGGGGCACAGACCGATGTGATGTTCCATGTGGGGTGCCCAGACAAAATAACAGCTTTAAAATGTCATACAGGAGCCCCAAAAAGACTTGTCAGAGCTGGAGAGGACAGATCCGTTGCTTGCAGGTAAGGGGAAATGAGGAAATGCAGGAGTTGTGCTGTAGGAAAATCTCCAGCTAAACTGCTTTCTCCCATGTACGATTGCCTACGCTGAGCCTATTGAAGGAGTCTTTGGGAAAATACCTAAGAGGATTTTTTCCTTTCAGATTAAGTGATTTCTGGATGATTTTACCCACAGCACATCAGCAGGGGGTGAATTTAGCTGCACTTTGCCTGCACCAGTGAAAGAGAGGCTCATTCTTTTGAAAATCATCCACTAAATTAATGAAGACATGAACGTACATTACGCTGAACCTATTTAGCTTATTAAAGGCTCCTCAGATCATTTCCTTCTGTGTGTCTTTACATCACAGGCTCTTCTGTTTATAATTTCCAAAGTTAGGGAAAAAAGATCTTAAGGAGTTACCCTCAGCTTTCAGCAGTCAGAAACTGTATGTACAGTAGTCAGCCTGAAATCCCATAGAAAGATGAAAGACCTCGCTGTGCTCAGTTAATGCAATAATGATCACTCTTCTGCTCAAACATAATATGAGGTGAGTGCCACAATTAGCAAGGAGTAAGAACCAAAAAGCAATGTCAATTTTTGTTTTGTTGTGTTGAATGAATTACTAGGATCTTCATGCTCTGAAACTTTGGCTAGGATCATTTATTCTCCTGAGGAAAATAAAATGTTTGGTCAGTGCCAGTTCCTTTGACTGCCATTGTTTTCACTGGCTTTGGGAACAGATCCTTATTTTTGCTTTATTTCTAATTCTCTTTTTCACCCTTCTAGCTAATGAATAGAGTGATGCAAAAAATCTGCAAAGCAATATTGAAAGGATGCTGCACTGAAGGAAAACAAGGAAGCTACAGAAGTTACGAGAAACTCATTTCTTGAGGACAAAATGGAAAAATATTCTACAGGAATGTTGTCCTTGTGGTCTGAAAGGCAATTTGAGTGATCTGGGTATGGAAAGCTGAGGCATGGGCAGGTAACATGGGCCATGAGCGCTCTTTTTCTTCACCTATCTATAGATACTGAGCTTTTCTGCTGTTATGGGGCTGAGATTCCCAAATGCTTTCAAGATTTTGTTCTGCTCAAACCTATTGTTCTGGTCAGAAAGACAAAACAGCTCCTCCACTGCAGAGCCCAGAACTCCACTTAGGATATCATGATAGAGTTTATGAATGTGCAGGTAGTCCAGAAATCAGGCCCCTTCTAGCTGTTCCCATTGATGTGATGAGAAAGTATGACATTCTTTTACATTCCTTAAGCACCTGCTGTACATTTGTTGAGTAGAATTTAAGAAGAGCTCTCCAGGCCTATAAATGATGATGGGTGTCAAACAGCCTTGCTAGCACCCTGGCTACCTATAGGGAGTCTTCCTAATCCTGCTCCCAGCTCCTCGCCTGCAGCAGCCTGTATGGAACAGGAGAGCCAGGAGCTGGGCTCCTATTGCAGCTGCAGAAAAAGGACTTTGCTCTGGACGTCATCTGCAGCACTTTGTATTTGGGGACCTTGCTTTAACTTTTTATTTGTTTTTCCTTTTTTTTTTTCCCCTCTTTTTTTTTCCAAAGCTACACTTCTGTCAAATCCCAGTTTCCATATGAAGGTTTGCACCAAGTTGAGTGAAAGCACTTTAATCTATTTGTAACAAAATACTTTTCTTTTGCTTTAGTAAACTTAGTGCTTCCCTGTGAAAACAAACTCTTTAATTACTCAGGTGTGACTACTCACCATATTAAATCACCATACTACCTCAGTATAATAATACGGTTCTTTACAATTTCATTTTAGAATCGCTCTTCTTTTGCTGACATTTAATTTTGCACAGGAGTAACACTATCATAAAAGAGCCCAGGTGCAAAAATATTATGTTTTTAGTAACGATGTACTGTCCATTACTATTAAAAACTAGAAAAACTATCAGTGCTGCTTCATATCGACTGGGATTACTTAGCTTAAATGTTTAAGAGGAATCATTTAAGAGCTCTGTTGCAGCACAGGTGCCTGTGCACCTCTTCTACACCTGGCCATTTGACGATATACTTTCATATGTGAGATTTCAAACTTTCTCACAGGTAAACTTTTTTTTAACATTTCTGCTCAAAATTGCCAACACAAAGTTTTTGCAGTGGGGAAGAGAAAGGGCATGAATGAGTTGCATGTTTAGTGAATGCTGTTTTTATAGATTTGTATCCATAGTTTTTTGGATGATGTTTTGGCTTCCTTAGGCTCTTCTAACAGGAGAAATTACAGCTGCAGTAGTTTGCAGTTCTTCTGTCTTCATTTGTTGTGGAATTGATTCTTTATAAGAGAACTTAAAGATAAGAAAGACATTCAGCTTCACTGAAACCTACAGCAAGACATGCTAGAATTAATCTCTCCAACCTTCAACAGTTTAGCAATCAGGTAACCAGTAGCTAAGTGGCTAGGTATATACTTTCACACGTGGAGAAACATTACCTCCAGGGAATGATTCGTGTCATTCTGATGTAGGTTTTTTTATAGAGTAGAAAACACCTGCATTAAGGCTGCAATGGCAGCACTATGCTGCCATACAACCAGAGCTTCTTTCCTCAGGCAGAGATGTTGCAGCTCTTTCTCCTTTCCTCCAGTTTTCTGTCCTTTGCCATTCATCCAGAACTTCGTAGTTTCCAGGTTTGTCTCTTTCGTCTCCTTTCTGCTGGCCTTTTAGCACATCTGGATCTCTGAGATTTCTCTTTATGTAAAAATTGCCCTTATTTTTTTTCTCCTTGATTTCTCTCAGAAAGTTTCTGCATGTTCTTATCTGCAGCTCCAATCTCCGTTTGCTGCTCTTATTCTTGAGCTGCGAGTGGTTTGCATGGTGGTTTCTCCTGTCATGTTTTTTCGGGCATCCTCCAGTAACAATCCTGCTGTTTTGCCCCAGGTTCTGTTTATTTCTGTTTACCTTCTCTATCTGCTCTGGTCCTCATGTTTAAAGGTTGTTGGATTTCTCATAATTGCAAGGTTTGGGCCTCTTTCAAATGGTTGGTTTTTTATCTTACTGAGTGTACGTTTCTGTTTTCTCCCTTCATTGGTCTGTTCATTTTTATAAGTCTTTTAATCAAATGAAAGGAATTAAAAATGAGGAGGGAAAACCCAAGAATTTAAATTCCAGTCTTTTTTTCTACCACAAAGAACCAAGAATTCTTTCTATTTAAGACAGTCACTGATTTTATCATTGTGACTGGTTTCCATTAACTTTGTAAGTAGAAAGACATTTAGCAAAGTTGAAAGCTGTCTCTTATGTGATGACAGACTTTGCCTGGTTTAGTATTTTTACTGGTTAACTACCAAATCCTGAGTCTACTGCTGTCTATGGCCAACACTTAGTGTTCACTAAAAGAAACATGACTTAGAAATATATCTTCCATACTAAGCTTTGAAAACACATAGTATTGTGTTACAGAAACAATGGTTTTAACACGTGAAAAGAACTGTTACCACAAGGCCTCCTTGGGAGAAAGGAACAGCAGAAAAGGGTACAAAGGGTCAGGAAGAAAGCATGATACATAGTCAGCTGCCTCATCTATATACAAGACAACCTAATTAATACTTATTTATACAACTAAAGCAGCGTGAACAGGTTATAAGGATCGACAAGCTGGTTAAACCAACATTGGCACCATGTTGGGATGCAATAATGCCAAGTGGGATTTTGTTTCTGGAAGTCAAGGCTCAGTTGATGCCTGTTGAAACCCTATAGTTTTTGCCATCGCTGTGGTACCATAGCCTATTTAGTATTCAACAAAAGAAGACTCAGCTGGACTTTCCCATTTCAATTCACACAAGTCAGGTTTGGGTAGATCACAGAATCGCCAGGGTTGGAAAGGACCTCGAGGATCACTAATCTCCAACCCCCCTGCTGCATGCAGGGCCACCAACCTCCTCATTTAATGCTAGATCAGGCTGCCCAGGGCCCCATCCAACCTGGCCTTGAACACTTCCAGGGACGGGGCATCCACAACCTCTCTGGGCAGCTGTTCCAGTACCTCACCACTATCTCTGTAAAGAATTTTCCCCTGACATTCAAAATGATGGATGACTGAGGGGGGGAGAAAAGCTTCTCCAGTGTTCCATTTCTTATCTGTCTGGATTTTTCTTTTTGCAGTTTCTTGGGAAGACTTTTCTAATACAAGAGTTCTCTGATGTCCTTCCATGCTGCTGCTTCCTTTCACGTCTGACCTTGTAGGATCATTGCATGTCTTGAGCTGGAAGGGACCCACATCCTCAGGCTGCTGCCCATCATCTTGGTCTGCCCTTGAGCCCCTGGGCTGAGGTCTCTGAGAGGGCTTGGTCAAACCTAATGTTATCCAACCCCTTTTGCTCTAGAAGACTCCAACTCTGGATTTTAATCTTTGCCTTGCTTCTACTCAGGTACAACTGTTACTATTTTCACTCAGTTTAATATTGGAGAAAGCTTTCCCTATTTAATCATTAGAAAGAGAGAATCCATAATGTATTCAGAACTGCAAAAACTTAATTCTGGTTAATTTTTTACTCTCTGAGTAAAGTTATTATGACTGATCTTTCAATCGAGAACACCCATTTCATTTATTTTTACCGTTCCTTTCATTATGTTATGAGCTTCTTAAGGATAATAAAATAATTGCTTGTCTCTTTGATTGATCTTTGTTTTGAATGGAAACTTTAATAGTGTTATTTCTAGAGCAGGCTTACAGTATAATACCATTGAAGGAATACATGACACTAAAACACTTTAAAGCACATGTTCCAATAATTAGATCTACAATCCTTGTCAGCCAGAGGACTGTAAAAGGAGGAGTTCCTGTTACAATTTATGAGGAAAGATTTCATGCTATTTTGCTTAATAAAGCAAAAAATATTACTAATGACATTTATTAATAGTTGTAGCAATCTGTGAATAAACTCCTTCTCCAGACAGCTCCGGAAAGAAATCCCAAATTCTCAAATGCAAATTTACTTTTCAGCAGTAAAACATGCCAGAAGTATGGTAACTTGGGATCTATGTTCATCCTGCGTGAAAGATTGAGGTTCCTCACATCTGGAAATGTATGATCCTTCTGGATCTCCTGCTGAAGACCCCTTCCAGCTGTTCCTGACATCTCAGTACCCCTGGTTCCCTGTCATCAGGACCAGCACCTGGTCAAGAGCATCTGCATTGCCTGAGTGCAAAGTGGAAGCTGACAAACTGCACAGATTTGCAAGAAAATTCTGGAAGGCTCTGAATGTAATTTCTCCTGTTTTATTATGTTGGCCTATGATAGCAGAGGTACAGTAGTGGAGGCTGAACCTTGCCATGAATATTCATTACATTTTGTTGCCGTGTGATGGCAGCAGAGGGGCAGTCTGTCATGATGATGTCTGGCATGGGAGTGTGGGTGAAGAATGAACAGTGGATGTCAGCACAGTGAGGATTGAGTGATGCATTTCAGCAGTGGCTGAAATACAATAGCCAATCACATAAGAGATACCAGCTTGCCTGAAGTTTAGAAACAAATTCATGTTTTGAGGACTAATTAAATGTCTTTAAAATCATTCAAGTTTTAATAATGCCCACTAACACTCAATGCCCATCTCTTGCTCTTAACAGTGAATTGTATTTGCATCCTTGGTAAACTGGATGCTTCTGTGTTGTAACAGTAATAATTGTTGGAAGCTTTTATTCAGCCAAGAAATGGAAAGAAGCCTTAGAACAAAGGACAGCATATGCCCCACTAGCATATCAAGGGAAAGTAGCAGAGAGGAGTGCTTTAACAAGATCCAGGCTCTCAGAAGTAAGAATTCTAAAGTACACAACTCTGTGGTGTCATACGGTGGAGGAAACTTTGATATATTTGGGTATCTTTGAAGAGTGGGCATGCATGCACGTAAATTAGAAGTGGAAAAGAAAGGAACAACAGGAAATCAGAACCTAGATGCACATTTTTTTCAGCTTGAAATACAGCTGTGTTTCTGTACTGATGATTAGAGCATAAGTGAGACTGTTTAGGCCAGCTATACTATATTGTACAGGCAAGAACCTACTTGTCCCTCAAAGAATTCAAAGAGAATTGGTCAGAAAAGTATTTAATCCTCAGATAAAAACTTCATAAAGCCTTTAGGACACAAAGATGAGGGCAAGGGAAAAGAATGGAGATCAATAACTTTCTGAAATGTAACTTCTTTCCCATCTTCTTTAGCCTGAATTCCCAATGACAAGACTGAGATCCCAGGTAATCAAATTATTCAGTTTGTTTTGGTTGCATCACTTTGTTTTTGTCGAGTTGCAGTTGCACTCAATTTAAATACCTGGGCTTTGGTGGAGAAGGGTGGAAGGATGGAATTTTTTCACTTCTTTGAATCCTAAACCAAATTATTTTTCCTTATTTAAGATCAATGAGGTCACTTAGAGGCTTGTCAGCTTGGTTGGACTTCGCTGGGAACACAGGCTGCCCTCTGATATGGAGGAAGGTAGAAGCGAGCTGGGGTGCTCAGGATGCTTTGTGAGGGAGGAAAAGCATTGTGGTGGCTCTTTCCAGGTGCTGAGTTTGTTTCCCAAGGAACCAAGCTGGATCACCCAAAAGCTGCTACATGGCACCATCGTTCATTTTTAATAGCGTGATTCCAGCATTGTAGTATTGTGTACAGCCCAATCCTCAGATGGAATACAATCACGTTGTAGCTCATTTTTATATCAGATGAGGATTCACTAGAGATAAGACTCTTTAGCATCCACCCACACATGGTACTAACAGTGAGAAACCTGTTTCACAAGGTCTTAAAGCGTGGTGCGGTAACTTGAGAGGAAAAGTGAACCTAAGAGAATTTTGAGAACCTAAGTGAACAAGGGAGATCTAGTTAATCCTCTATACTTTTCCAAGCTGGAATTATGGCTTTTAACATTTCTGTTCTTGAGAGGTTGGGCAACTGGCCGAAGCTGGCCAGTATTACTTTTGAAGTATGGATCTTCTATAAGAGGAGTCAAGGCTACAGGCACATCTAACAAACAGCTCGAGCCTGGGACTGGATTTTTAAGTTCATGGTGGAAAAGGGTATTGTCCTTGTTTTTCAGGATGCTTATAAGCCTGCGTTAGTAAACACAGATGATGACAATTAAGGCTTTGGGAGAATCTTGGCACGTTGGAACTGACCGCTTTTCTGATTGAGAACTGAGATACTGGGAGAACCCTTTATCCCCTGGTTGAGCAAGAACATCTTGAATCTGTTTATGTGTGTATGAAAAAAATTAATTAAGCCTCTACGGGCCGGATTCCTCAAGGATGATAAATACTCAGCTGGCTTTAGGATCCTGCACAAAAATATGAGTTAACCTGGAGAGCTTTTGGATTTCAGATAAAACTGAGGGGCAAGGTTATGAGGCACACACAATGAAACATCACCGCTAGCAGGTCGCATTTTTTCCATGTATGGAGCTGGCGAAAGCACCCAGTTGGGTGATTTTTGCTTGTGTTATTAATAAACTCAACAAATGTTACCTTTCTCATACACTGATCTGATGCCCCAGCAGTCACCCATCCACATTCCCTGGAGAACAGGAGCTGAGGAAGTACCCACAGCTCAATGGAGACACAATGCTGTTCAAGTTTTGAGTTGCTTGAATGATTTGTGTTTTCTCTCTCATCCCACCATTCCCTATACAGCAATATGCTGATGATAGTTACCTCCCAGAGGCTGGATTCAAATGCCTTTCCCCAGAGAGAGCTGAACCTGCATCTCCCACTTCTTGGCTGAGTGCCTTAAATACTTGGTAAAGGATCTGGATATCCTCTTCAGTGCTGTAAACCTAGGCCAAAAATAGTTTTCAGCTGCAACTATATGACTAATTTGACCTGAGACTACTTCTGTAGGGCAAATATTTTATTCACAGAAGAAAAATACTTGCCCTCCCCTATGAAGAAGATAGAAAGGAGAAAGCTGTGCTACAGCAAATGAGCTGTAAGATCTTGTAGAAAATGTTAGGACTTGACACTAATATACAGCACCATTTCCCAAGCTACAGTCTGAAAAACCCAGAGTTCTCCTCCCCATCTCCTTTTGCACATAGCTATGTCACTACTTACGTGTTGGTTTCCAGAATATCTCAAAGTCACTACCATACTTCCAAAAACCAAAGTGAGATAATGAATATATACATTTTATAGCTGCAAACCCAGAGAGATGATGCAGGTAGGTGTTTGAAATATGCAAAGTACTTCAAAAAAAAAAAAAAAAAACCAAAACCAACCCAAAACATGCAAATTATTTGGCTTCCTACTCCTTTGTATCACAACAACAGCTTGTAGGAGGTGTGGGGGTTGGGAAAGAGGAACAGAGCTTAAACTAGTACTTTGGAACACCGATTTCTCAGTTTGTTTCTGCTACATTGATGCATTAATAGTTTCACATCATGAGCTGAGATTTGCAAAGCACTTTGTTCTGTGCTGCTTCAGTGGGTAGAAGTACTGGTTCTAGGTTTTAAAAGGCATTTCAAGTTAGGCTCCTAGGATCACATTCAGACATGAATAAATAATCCAATTTTCACATTAGCTATTCAGCAGCTTCTCATAGCATATGTGGTTGCAGCTGCAGGGCCAATATTTTTGTAAGTCAGGATACTTACTCAGGGACTTGAATGCAGGCTTGAGATGAGTATTTGCAAAGGGAGCTAGGTGCCCAGTTTCTATTGAGAAAAGATTTAGGAGTTTCACAAGCATAACTTATAGGCGTCCATTAGGAAAATCTCAGCTTTGCTGTAAATGCCTCTGGATTCCTTAGATTTCATTCATTTGGCAGCCAGGCACCTAGCTCTTTTGTATGATCTGAAAGAAATTTGCAGAGTTCTGTATAACTTCTGTAGTCTTTCTCTGGAAAATGAATAAATCATTCAAATGGAAATACTCAAATAGCTGGGCACATATCCAGATACAGTATGCCTAGCTTAGTGGCAAAAACTTACAGCACACATCCTGTATTGTCAAGGACTCTGAATGTTTTGGCTGCCCTAATAGAAAAACAATAATTCAATCATGTATTATAAAGGAATTTTCTGGAGACATTTGGCTTTGCTCTATCACCCTATTAGATTTGTTCTTAATGTGGAAGAACAGCCCACTAAATTCATTACATAATTAGACCAGCTATGTTTATTTCTAGATGAGTTTCCCTAAGGTGGTTGAAATGCCTAAAAAAATTTTGAAGATGCCTTTATACCTAATAACAACAGCACAGTCTTGCACCACTGTATGCTCAGTAAGTGTTTCTCACAGCGGAGGGGCACATTTAACAGAACTAGCTGTAAGTATTTTATAAATCAACAATAACAGACCCACGGGGTTAGGATCATTGTTTTATTTTGCTGGCAGGGACCTGAAGCATGTCAGATGTTATACAAAGACAAGAGAGAATGTGTGAGGAGATAGTTATGCTAATACTTCCCCCCTTCCTCTCTGGAGTAACTGCCTTAACATTACACAAGTTGATGTGTCCTCAGCTGTTCCAAATTACCTACACCTGTTGGATCTGGCACATTAAATAAATACCCAATGAAACATAACTGCTAAAACCCTTTTCCTTAAATGTTCTTAAAGAGCAGCATCTCACTTGTTTGTAAAGACTGTCTTATGCTGCTTGACTGTCTTCCAACAGTAAGCCCACAGATGTCAGTGACCTCTCAGAGTTCACAGGGGACAGTTTAACTTCTCAGGGTCTTTTAGATGTTCCCAGTCACCCTCATCTCATGAATATGCCATGTACCCTGCTGCTCCTGTCTGCCCTGGAGATCTGTGCTGATGTGGCTTGTTGGCCAATGGACCAATCGTCACTTCATGATGGAGTTTCAGGCCTGAGGGAAAACTTTCTCTGCAGATGTTCATCCCATAAAGCAGCTGCTCATACACCATGCCTTCCATCCTCATCCCTACAGCCAGCCCAAAGCTCACCCAATGACATGTCCTATACCACCCATTTCCCTCCAGGAATGCCCACGCACAGCAGGCACTGTGACACATAGAGCCATAGAACCCTAACCCATTGCCACCATGCCCACTAACCACAGCTCTCAGTGCCACATCTCCATGCTTCTTGAACACCTTCAGAGACACTGATTCTACCACCCCTCTGGGCAGCTTGTGTCACGAGTCTCATGGGACAGGTCCTCCGTAACAGAATCAGGGATCAGTGCTGTTCCTCCCTCACCACCTGCATTTCAACTGTCCCGCATCCCTACATCCAGGATTTTTTAAGAAGTAACAGCTCATGTGACTTTTCAGTTCCTTTCCATTTCACGTGCCATCAGCACAGTGACAAGCTGACAACTCAGCCAGGCTTAGGGAGTTCCTCCTGTGGAAATTTCTGATCACTGATTTTTTTTGCATGGCCAAGTGTGTAGCAGAAATCTTAAGTTGTGGCTTGAAGCAGTGATTGAACACCTGGTGGAGAGCAGGGCCAACCCAGGGGAGCTCAGGTGCATGCAATGCAATGCAATGCAGTGCAATGCAATGCACTGCACCTGAGTGACCAGAAGGGGTGAAGCCAGGATCCACCCCTTCCCAGACTTCATTTAAGGGTTGGCAGTGGAGGTGAGGCTGTCTTTCAGGAGATCTCTACCTACCTGCAGCCTTCAAAGGTGAGTAGTTTTTCTTCTGTTGTTTGATCTGGGAATACCATAGCAAATACCATAGCAATGCCTCGCTCAGCTGGATGGGGATGGGTGCTGCAGGGGTGTCAGTTCACCTCTCTTGCTGTCCTGTCAGGAGAACCTGAAAGGTGGTAGCTTCATGACTGCGGACTTAGTGGTGCAAATACAGATATCCATCAGTTACACAGCTCCCATTCACACGCTGACTGATTGCAAGCTGTAAGTTCAGCAGTGCTTTGTGCTGAGAAAGGCTTACTATTCTTGGATCTGTCACAAAAACACTTCAAGTTGTCACAGTGCTTCTGTCTGAGAAGAAGCAGAGGCATCCAACACTTCAGCAGTGCCAATGCAAACAGTTTCTTAATAACCTACTCTGACATTCTCCATAATGATACCCCTGGACCTGGCTTTGCACTCCAGAGCATGTATGCTATCACATTTCAAACATATTTACACTTCGTGTGTACTCACACATGCCTACTTTGCTTTCATATATGTAATACAGTATCACTTTCCTTAGTCTGCAAGGTTTGTAACTTCACTGGTGCACGTGTGTGCCTTCTGCATGCTTAGAATCTATAACTATCCAATGTGTGCCAACACTTTCTAGGAAGGAATCTGAGTTGGGTAATGACTGGAGGCCAAGCCTGGAGCTGTGAGATATACCTGCAAAGCACTGCTGTGCACACGGAGAGGTGTGTGATGTTCTAGATTGCTGAGGGGCAGCCCTGCAGCAATCCTGCACGCTGCTTTTTGGGAGCATCCCTTGGGCACCCTTTTCCATGCCCTGATGTGACTTAGTTGTAGTTTAATGTAATGTGTGTTTGAACTGCCTCTGGAGGATTAGAAAACATTAAAACACACATATCATAATATTTGTATGTCTATGTATGTTTGTATATACAGTAAACTCCTCCTCTATCAGTTCCAAACCTTGAGGTTGGGAATATCACAGTTATTGAAAGCTCAGAAAGGACAAACAGAAGTTCTGTTTATGGTGCATTGCTGTTCGGTCTCCTGTGGTGCTGCATCCCATCTCCTACTCTTAGACCCCTCAGCCCTTTGTTCTGTGCCAATGGAAGTATTTTCATACAATTTCAGATGTCCCACTGGGATGGTTCATTGTAGTGTTACATTAATCGTTCCTTCCTTAGACTTGTAATGTCTCTAACTGTGATGATAGTCATCCTCCAGCTGTACTTTCCTAACTTTCCTCACCTTTCTTCTGCCAGAATCCTCCTTTTCCCATCATTTATGATATCCAAAGCAAAAATGAGGAGCTGAAGTTAAGAGTTCAACCAGATATTCCCTTATGAAGTCTTTCTGTAGAGTGGTTACTTACTCTGTTTACAAAAGTGGAGAAAACTTGATTAAAAAAAAAAAAGTGAAATTGCTATGAAGTACATTGTCAGAACTAGGTAATAAATTGTTGCTCTTGCTACAGGGAAACTCAGTATATTTTCCTACCTTGTACATTTTCCAATTTTTTTCTCCTCCATAACTAACACACAGCCTCTCTGCATAAAGCTCCACAGACATACCGAGATTGTAGACCGCATTCTGATTTCCCGTGTGTTACAGAAATACGGTATCATGCCAATTACTTCAGGGGGAATGACTCTGGATTTATACTGCTGTATCTGAGATCATAATTTGACTCCCTGTGAGTAATTGAGGTCATGTGTCTTCCTTTTTAACTTCACCATTGCCATGCCTACGCCTCCCGCTGCAGGGTGAGCAGCTTGAACCATCCCAGATGACTGAGTCATGAGCATTTTTTCTAGATGAATACATGAGGGTTTATAGGAGAGCAAGTAATTGCTCTTCGTGTGTGCCTGGGATATTATTTCATTAAGCAAACTACTCCCTGCTCGTGCAGAAGCCCTAAGATCATGCAGCTGCTTGTGCCAAATTAAGTTTTCCTTAGGGTTAGAACGCAAAGTCAAAACTCTTGGGTCCTTTTTCATTAATATACTCAATTTCTTACTTTGGATGAAGTCCCCATGATCTCTGTGCATCAGTTACCATCTATTCAGTGGAGCTCCATCTCCCTTTGTGAGGGAACAGACGTGGAAGCCCAGCATGTGGGGCCAAACCCTGACCTTGGGTCTGTGACATCACTGGGGGAAGTTGGACATGGTGCCAGTTTGTGTCTTTACCTCTGCCTCTCTGAGTCGGTAAAATTCTCTGATAAAAGCTGTCCTAAAAACACAAAGTGTTTCTGTGACTCAGGTTCATTTTTGGTCACAGATCCCACACTTCAGTGCCCCCGCTGATGAGGTGGGTGGTTGTTGCAATTCTTTCCTACCTCCTAACACTTACCTGAGAAGAAATCACTTCTGCTCTCACACTCAGGGCACAGCAATTCACTTACACTTCTGACAAGGAGAAAGTCACTAAAATCTTCCTACACTGCACCTGCACAGGGAAAACCTATCACATCTTTCACTTTATTTTTCTTCCAAGGGAAGGACCTCAGTTTTTTGGGACTGAAGGCAGTTCTCTAAAGCCACAGTCAGCACAAGAGAGAGCGAGTGCATGGGGAAACAAAGTCCCCTTCTCCATAGAAAAAAAACTGAATATGCCTAAAGAAGGGAACTAAGACTTCATGCTGCTGTTTATGGGATGCTGTTAGAATAAAATCACTGCATTTTGAGGGAAAGCAGAGCATTACCAGTTACTTTTTTATCATCAATTTTGAGAATATATTCTATCAATTTCATGCATATGTAAGTGGCCATACAACCTATCAGCATCTAGCAATCTGTTTTGTTTTATCCCTATGGTAGCAGCTTATCCTCTTTATATATCACACTTTATCTACAGTAATGAAGGTTAGTGATAGAAAACTGCACTTTCTAACCCCAGGCAGCAGGATGAGATCCAACCAAGCAGCACTGAGCCCCACACCCTCAGTACACACACGGACACTCCTTACCTTGCTCCAAGCCAGTCCGGAGCCACCAACACCAGATGTGTTCCAGAGACCTATTAGTGCACACACTAGAAGAGCATATTTATGATACCGCAAATATTTAAGTGTGGTCTCTACAAGTGGGAGGAGAAACTGCTCTCTCCAAAAGCTTTTTGGCCACAGGATTTCCCTGTCTTGCCAGCCTCCCTGTGTTCCCCCTGTAGCTGTGGGTTTGTTGGGAAGGCCTCAGATAATCATCTGGCATCTCTTACAATGCTCATAAAAAGAGCTGGTGAGAGTTTCTTATATCTTATCTTACGTACTCAAGTTTCCATGGAACAAAGTAATGCTTCCAGAAGAGGAGGGGAGCATGCAGCTGATGCTTAAGGCTTGGGAGGTAAAGGAGGGGTCCTGCCAATGCCTTGTGGAGAGTTCTGGCCAGCTCTGTCTCTTTGCTTTCCTGCTAGGAAAGTTTGTCTTTACTAATCTATAGTATGATTTTTGAAATGAGGCTGATGAAATATGACTGTAAGCTTGATATTAAATCTCCTTTTTAGACTGATAAATGGCTTTCTGGCAATATATTGCTTTACAGAAGGGTCACCTTTTCCCCTAGCTTGAGCGAAAGCCAGGCTGAGCCTCTGTGAAATCGAAATGATCTTTGTCCCAGAGTTTACATCTTCAGCTGAAAACAAGGGATCAGATTCCCTGCCTCAGGCTGAGTGGCTTTACCCTGCAAGTAATCCTATTGAAACCAATGGGACTACTTGCAGAGCTGAAGGATGTGTTGGCACAGCATAAGGGCTGCTGGCTGTGGTTCCAGCATCCATTCACTCACATTGTTTACTTCTCTATTAAAAAGCTTCCAGCACCTACAGCCACTGCATGCAGTGGGACTGAAGTGCAGTGGCTTTCTCAGGCTGAGAAGACACAATGGCCAAATGGTGCAGGTCTGGCTATTGCATCTTCTGGTTTTTGTTGTTTTTTTCTCTTTTTTCTCTTTTCGTCATCCTTCCATCTTATAGAATGGTAGAATCATAGAATGGCTTTGGTTGGAAGGGACCTTAATGATCATTGAGCTCCAATCCACTGCCCTGGGTAAAGTTACCAATCATTAGATCAGTTTGAACATGGGACAGATCCCATACCCTTTCCTGAGCGAATTCATCTGAGTAACTGAAGTACCTACCTGTCTTGTGCATGACACCAATGTATCTCTGCACGTAATGTCACTTCCTCGTGGCATTAATATGGCTCTGCATGTAAGCAAAGAGAAGGTGAAAAGGAGCTGTGCAGAAGACCTCCTTGTGTTGATCCATTAGCTCTCACTAAAACTGGCCTGGGAATTTCAGAGTGGAAAAATTTTCCACTGGCAAAATGCCAGAGTGATGAAATCAAAATGAACTTCCAAGCAGAAATCAGATGAGTTTCTCAGGTTTCCAATGAGCTCAGTGAGCTGCAAGGCTGCTGCTGAGCCTGGTGGTGCAGAGAGCCTTGGCTCAGTTCCGTTAGATCCCCAGCTCTGTTAGATAGCTGAGAGCTCATCACCACTATATTTATTCAGGTATATCAAGCAGTTCATCAAGCTGATGTAATCCACACCAGTCTGGTCTCCTGGGCTGGGTGAGGATGCTCTAAGGCCATGCTTTGCTCTTCCAGAGCTTGCAGTGGAGTTCAAGAACCCAAAGCTCTGCTGCTGAAAACAACTGGGCTACCCTGAACACCACCCATCCCAAAGTGGTTCAAAACATTCCAAAAATTACACACAAGAAGGCAAGGAGCTCAAAGGCAATGATTTTGGGTTGCCTGCAGCAACTTAATTCCGTCTTGTGCATAAAATCAATTCTTCACTCCTCTAACCAGACTGGTGCAGTTCTCCTCTCTCCTCCCAGGATGTCATTCAGGCTTCAAGATCTCCTAGGCTTCCTACACAGGGCCAGTTCCCAAGCCCATCTCATCTCAGGTTCCCTCCTTCCTATAAAGGCTCAGCATTACCCAAATCTTCATGCCAGCTCTTCCCTTCTTGCCTCAGCTCCTGCCTTGTGTTCACATTTACTCACTGCAGCATTTGAGGCTGGCATATAAATAGCCTGGGGACCCCTGCTTGCCCATAGGGGATAAATTTTGGATGAGTTCAATTATTAATTTCTAGAAGTATATATGATTTCTCTAAAATTTTCTTTCTTAAAACGGATTAATGGTCCCTCCCTCTTCTTCCCCCCCCCCCTCAGCTTGAGGCAGAAATCTAACAAATTTTCAGCTTGGATGGTGAAAGCTTAGTAAAGCTGTGAAGAATGGGGAAGAGAGCCTCTTCTTCTGGGAAGTGCTAGGAGCCTTGTTATGGGGTGTGACTCTGGTGTGGGCACAGGAGCTCTCATCAGAGTGCACAGAAATGTGTATGGTCTAGCCTGATGGAAAGCAAGGCTGATTCCTGATTTCATTTTTCCTATGTGATTTTTCCAGCAGATCCTTCACTTTCCCTCTCCTGCTATCAACCCCCAGTTTCATCCAAATCTTTTTTTTTTCTTCCCCTTCCTGGTGCCTCATTTCTTCTATTCCTATCAGATCACCTCCCTTCTTGTCTGTGGGGATGCCAGCAGAGCAAAAATATCACAGATAAGGATCTTTTCATCTTCCCATCTCAGTTACCTCCCTACTGCAAGCCTACCTCCTCTCCCTATCCTCTCCCTCCATATCTATGCAATTGTCCAGCATGATAGAGGTGCTCTACAGACAATCAATCTTTAGTGAGCTTTCTTTCTACTGCTTTTAAAAATTTATGATATGTAGGATCAATATGTCATCCCCAAGAAAGTAGATCTGGATTGTTTTTTAGTAGAGAAAGATGGGGTAATGATCAGATGGTCCTTAGTTCCCACCTGATGTCCCCCAGCCCTTGGGTCTGGACACGCTCTTGCTCCACACTGGCCTTGGTGTTTCCATGGTGACCTTTATGTGATGTCATTGCCCAAAAAGTTTCTTCCCCTCAATCCCAAGGTCTCTTCTCCCATGAGAAGTTGGCAATGCAAGGAAACTGTGTGTGTGTGCGCGCGCTGCCCTGCATTCATATACATGGTGACAGGCTTGCTATGCTGACTTAATAAAATGAGCTAATAAGTTCTCATGAACAATATTAATATATAAAGTAGTATTTCATTCTCTCCAAATTAAGATGGTTTTTGTTTTGCTCTCCTAAAAATCTGCTGGTACTCTGAAATGGATCAGTAGTGACATCCAGTGGTCACAACCTGAGACAGCTGTAGCAATTTTGGTTGTGCTAGAGCAATCTGGATTTGTTGCTAGTTAGAGGCATCCTGAATTTCTTTTCCTTGGAGCTCTCGATCTGCTCTGCCCCCACAGTGGAGTGCCCTTGCCTCATTTGGGCTGAGCTTTATTTGCTCCACAAGGAAGTGAGTTAAAGTCTTATGGAAGAACTTGGATTGCCTGCACACATCACCAACTTGCCAGCATCACCAGCACCATCACCATCATCAGCTTTCTTAAAGGGCTTTGGGACTGCTGGATGGTTTCTTTCTCTTTGGTTTCTTACCTTCTGACAGGGCTGTCTTCACCGTACAGAGGTTTTACAAATTCAAGGTTTGTGTATGAAGGGGTCAGGAAACGGCTGATAATGGTTGGTTGGTTTTTTGGCTGGCTTTGAGGGAATGTGTATGAAATACACCGTTTCCCAATGCAGACACTGATTAAAACTTTGACAGAACTATTTCCATAGTTTTAGAACAGATACGAGATCTTGTAGCCCAACCCCTGCTTGGCAACCCTATTTCATGAGTGATTTTTTTTCTTACTGTGTTATCTCAGTGTTCCAACCCACAAAGTGCTAAATACAGCAAAGCACGTACCTCAAGCATCCAAATAGCTCCCTGACCTTGAGCAGGCACACACACACACACACACACACACACACACACACACACTTTCTTGGATCAGAGCCACACTGTTCTACTTCTTGCTGATCCAGGATTTCAGAGTGACTCAGTTGCTGATCAAGAATATGCACTGGGCCTCCGAGTCGTGAATCAGCTGTTTTGTGGGATTCAGAGTATTTGGAGAGCAGCTTGCTACTCCTGCTAGCTGTGTTAGAAACATACCTACCAGCTTTGTGAGTAGCCAGGAAAACAACACATCAGCACCTACGCACAGAATGCTTTCTACTTACTAAATGTGAAACTGGAAATTCTCAGCTCTCCCTGAAGAGACAATACGCCTTTCTTAAGTGAAGTGCTGACGCTGTAAACTAAATCCTCAGTAGAATAGTGTTTCTCACTTGCAATGTAAGAAGTTAAATTTACAGATGCCCTGACAGCCTCCTGGCTCTTGCTGAGTTCCAGTCTCAGCTGACTGCTGCGGTTCAGCCCAGAGTTCAGGCAGATAATCACGTTACTGTTGGGTGAAGAGCCGCTGCGTGTTTGCTGAGGCTGGGGGCTCAACTACACATGTACTTCCAGACCCCCACAAACACGTGGCAAAAATGCATTATCTTAAATCTTTTTTTTTTTTTGCTGACATGTCAACGAACACATTTTTCCTCAAACATGGGACGGGCCAAGAGCATCTGGCTCCACTGACACACGGTAAGTAACTCATTACACTGCAGGAACTGCCTTGCTTTTGAACCCTGAAATGCTCCTGCCTGTTTTATGACGCTGATGTACTTGATTAGCACTTGAGTCAGGGTGTTACACCAAGGCGCTTGAGAGCTGAGCCAAACCTTCAGCCCATAGCTGTGGGAAGTGTTGGGTTAAAAGCCCTACTCGTTACTCGCTGTTTGCTTTTAGAATGTGGATGTTTGGAGAAGCATCTAAGTGCACAGAGTCTAAAAATGCATATATAGAAACTAAACAGCACAGGCAAATAAGCCAGCCCTTCAGATCCTGCTAATGCTTTATCTGAGATAGCTGGACAATAAACCATCCAATGAGCCTGCTCAGCCTGGGGACTTTAGGACACTGTGATGACAGTTGTAACGTGTGACTTTTTGTTTTGCGATTATAAGGATGGCTCTCATTTCTCCCCTTCTCCCATTTCCCGTAATGCTTATTTACTTACTTAGTAATGCTAGTCCTCCTTTGGGATTAAAAGATGCTGAGGCTCCAAATAGGACACAGATGGCAGCAGGCTCATATCATTTAATGCTAAAGCACCAAATGCTTATAATTATTTTTACTCTGCTAGTACTTAGTCATGTGGTGGATCATTCATATTAATTTTTAACTCAGATAGGTATCTTCAGAAAATCATTACTCTGGTTTTTTCAGGAAAAAAAATGGGATCATTTCTTAATTAATCATAAATATTACACCCAAAGAACTTCCAATATTACAGTAATAAAGTTACTATCTCTCTTAATGTGTTGAACAGAATTCGTCTTTATCCATAAGTCTGGTTCCTGCTAAGGAAACAGAAGTTATTAAACAGTGACTGCCTCCATATACTCTGAGCCACTATGTGAGCCATTGCCTGGGTAGCCCGCTGTAACAGGGTTTTAAACATCCCATGAGCCAGCACAGATTGCCACTAACATATGTCAGATTTTTCAGTAACATCTGAAAAAGACCCAGGATGCAACGGAGGAGTTAAAAGTGGAAAGTTTTATGTAATCGCTGCCAGCATGGGTGGTGAAACTGGTCGAATGAGAGGAAGGAAGAAGGAAATAGGAGAGCAAGGCTGGTCTCTAGCATTTTTTATGAGACAGTAAGTCTAGTAGGGGTAAATCTGTCATCCTATAGAAAATAATACGATTAAACTTGGCTGAACACAGTGCAAATAGTGAGATTTGCTTTCTTGGAGGGTGGAGTAGGCCTGGCAGCTCACTAAGAAATCAGACTCAAAAGGTATGGTTGGATTATTGTATGATTATTATTATTATTTCAAATCTCTGGCATGGATATGGTCCTTAGGTGACACACCTACATAAGAAGCATAGAGAGTGGCCACTGACCGAGGAGACAAAAGGCAGTGAGCTGGTGATGTATTGCACTGTCTGGGAATGTGGTGAACTTCTTGGATGCCCCAGTCTTTCTCCAAGCCTTGAGATTGTTGTGGGGAGGAGGAAAGATCACTACTGCTACCTGAGGTTGGAGATGCAAGACCTCTTTCTTAATTTTTATAAATACACAGTATAGTTCTGCCCTGCTCCCTTGACAAGGTCAACTTGTGTTAAGTACAGCTGGAACAATAGAACTGCATTGTTATCTGGTTTCATATAGGCACTTAAAAGGCAAGTACCAACCTTAGCAGGGGCAACTGGTAGCAATTCAGTTACGTTAGCAAGGCTTGAGTTCATTTTTTGCCTATTGCTCCTAAAACTATCACGAAAAAAGAAGAGTGTTTGTGAAAAAGAAACAACACCTGAACTGTTCTTTTAAAAATTATTTTATTTTTATTTTTTATTTATTTCTTTGTCGCTGTGCCAGAAAGCTCTGTTCCATTGTACACTGGAACTCCAAATAATGTATAAGAGTATTCCTTGAGAAGAAAATGCAGCACTGACCCTAAGGGCCATATAAAGGGACTAAACCAGATCCCAGTGAAGAAATAAGAGGAATATAAAGGGACTGGTAAAGTACATAACCATACATTAACTTAAGCTAGAAGAATTTATGCATCTGTCCAGCAGTGTCTCAGCTATTGAGTTGCTCTGTATTGATGTCAATGCTGCCAGTAGAAGTGGGTCCCCTAAGGGAAGTGGGGGTGAGTGGATTCAATGCTGGTTTTATCTGGACGTCTCACAGGCTCTTCTGAATGCAGAAAGATGTTGGCTTTCACTTATTTTCTTTCCATTACCTTCTTAGAACCTCTGTCATTAAAAAAAAAAAAAAAAGTTCATTATCTACAGGTGAGGGAACTCAACAGAGTGGTGGAAAACATACTCATGCTCTTCAAAAGATGTATAGAAATGTGGATTTCACTCCCTAGCAAATGATGCAGTTGCATCATCAGCCACAGATGAAAAAAGGCATCTGATGCTGTGTAGTTTTTTGCATGAGGTCAAGCTTTCTTGTGGTGGTCCTGACACAGTCAGGGGCTCAATCTGGGGCAAGATGAGGGAAGATGCTGAAAGATCTCTTCATTGCATTAATTGTTTGAGTTTGCCTACACAACTATAAAGCCTTCCTGTTAATGTCAATAAGTAGTACTGAAACTAAGCATTCAGACAAGATATAATGGCAGGTTATTGCCTGTGAAGGAATTGCACTTAGGTTTTCCGGTACTTTGTTGCTAGATTTAGTGTTACATTACAGGAAACCTGAGTGGACAAATGTTGGCAAAACATAATGATCTAGTATTCTTTACTGTTCTTTGTTTTGACTTTCTGATGCTGAGCTACTTTGGAGAAAGTATGGGTTTTGTGTCTTTCAGTATACTGAAGAAGAACTAAGTTTTAGAGCCCACAGTTCTGGAAGGTGTGTGAGCATGAAGTTCCAGTCCATATGTAATAAGAAAAGATGGAGGTCTCCCTCCATTCATAACCCACATGAAAACATATTTTCTTGTGACTGTCCTCTTAGTTCTGTTAGTGTCTATTTGGATCTACGTGTCCAGCAAACTCTTGTGTTACTCACTGGCATCTTAAGGCACTTACTAATAACAAGTTATCAAGTTCTCTTTGTATTTCATCATTGTGGACAGGAACACGTACACTGTCAGTAGACCAGCTGAAGACTTAGATGAGCTAATGAGCAAGCAGGTGCCAGCTAAAACAGGATGAACCAAGGCAATGCCAAAAAAAAGTCAGACTTGTTCTCAGATAAAAGTAAGTAAAAAAAAAAACAAATGCATTAAATTCATTGAGCATAAAATCTTCAGATGATAAGAATCAGCTATTGCAAATTCCCATCATTCATCAAGGATTCTGGACTAGCGAAGCACTCAGTACATCAGTGGTGTTGCTGAGTACAGTTGCTGACAGTTGGGCCCCATGTGTGAGCGGTGGCCTATAGAGAGGAGATGTGCTTGAGTGAAGATATGCATTCCTCAGAAAAGCTGTGAATCTGACATCTTAATAGCTAGCTAGAATCGCTTTTTATTGTTTACCAGAACCGAGTATTTCTAAATGCTTGCCTATGCTACAAAAGGGTTCTTCGTAATGCGGCAAAATGGGATAAAAAGGAAGTGTGAAGCATGAGTCACTAAGCCACAGGGAAAGAAAGTGCAGTGTGAGAGACCGCAGCACCCTCGCTTGGCCTGTGGCCCTTTTGATAGAGCAGAGCACAGCTTCCTGCAGTGGAGCCTGAACAGGGGCTGCATTCAGCTCCCCCAGCAAGAACAGAGGTCAAGGGTATTTATTCGAGCTGTCCCAGATGTGCCCACATGACCTTCATTAACAAATTATCTAAACAGCTTGTAATTTTCCTAAGTACATTTATCAGGTGTGACTTGAAGTCTTACAGAGCTAAGCTCAGTCTTTTCATAGGATTTGGGTAACAGCATCCTATGGAGGATGGGAAGCAACTTAACTGAGTCTGAGGTGAGAGTGAGGGCAGGAGCCCTGGGTGGCTACTTATGGGACTGTCCTTTCTCTTCGTGCTTGATAACCAAACAGTTACAGCAATGTACTTGAATGTAGGGATGGAGCAGGCTCCAAATCCACCCAAAAGCTGGAGCTCGGTGCAGAGTAACAAAGCTGAGCTCAAACAGTGAACAAGGTGGGAAGAAATCTATTTCTGTAGATAATGCTTGTGTCAAAAGAAAGAAAACACCAAATACATACATACAGACACACACACACACAAACATATATAAAAGCCAGCCACAGGTTGTGATGCTACCAATATTGCTACTAAAAGTAGAAAGTTGAGAAAGTAGATGGGAAAAGTCAATGGTGTGTGGCAGAGCAGCAACAGCTTTTTAACAGATTCTCTTCACTGCTTCAGTGACCTCTTCCTCCACCTAAACTGGAACCTGTGCATGCTCTTAAAGGTGACTATCTTGTGTCGGGTGAACTGTCTTTACCAGTAAATGCATCTTGCTAAGAAAAAATACTTAGAAACACAGTTGCTACTGGAAGAGTCATGCTGATGAGAGTAGCTGTAGGAAAGTAAGAAGAACTTAGCTTTGTAGAAAAGCAATATTTTTACCCTTCTGAGTGGGTTTCACAATTAACTTAGCATATACTTGGAAATGTCCTTGACAGTGCCCTTTTAACCAAGGAGAAAGCCGGCCAGATCATGTTACAGCATCAGATACACTGAGCAACTGGTGTGGAGGAAGTATTAATGCCCACAAATCTCCTGTGTAAAATCACGGACTTGCCTATGAACCTACAGTGGAGCAGGCTTCATCCAGCTGCTCTCTGGCATGGATCCTGAACAGATCCTGCAGTTGGCCCTACATCTTAAGTTACTCTCCTCCTCCCCCACACACTGTTAGTAGCTGTACCCATTACATTAAGCATTTACAGAGCTGCTGATGGCTGCCCTTTTCCTAGAGATACAGACAGCTCAGCTAAATGCCATTGATGGGCTCTCCTAGGCTTTCCCAGTAAAACGCTCCCAGCTAAAGGTGTAAGAGAGAACTTCCTAGATGATTGCCATGCAGAACAGAGCAGTAATCAGCTGAAGAAACTAGTGCTCCCCTCCTAACAACAGGGAAGAGAGGAACACCCCCAAATGCAGCTCTTTGAGGGAATAGGTTAGGAGGCTGATACCAGCTTTTCCACCCCAGGCAATTGTGTAGCACCAGGACTCACCTCTTTGTGTACTTTAAAGGACTCTAGTCTTTCCTGAAGAGATGTAGCATGGGGTAGAACTCACTTTTACTTGTTCTGGCACTTGCTCACATCCTGTTATTGACAAGACTTCTTGCAAAACCAGCCTCCCTCCTTATCACGTAATTTATACGTGCTTATCTGTAGCCATCTCTTCCTCTTACTTTGATGTCCTTTGAGCCTAAGCCCCTCCAGTGATCGAGCAGAGAGCTGTGTATATTGACAGAGTGGGTAGAAGATGAATACAGTCTCATTCTCCTCGGGTCGTGCTCCCTCCAACTCAGTACAAACAGTAACACCAGACTGTTTTAAGCATTTAAGCTAATGAAAGATTAGCATTTCAGAAGTCTATTAACAAAGTCCAGTATTTTGTTGTCATTATTTATATACTATTTATACACATATTTGTATACTATTAACGAATCCACGACTTGTGCAATATATGCCTGTGTTACCCTTATGTCACTCCTGTGTACTGCAGTGTATAAATTATTCCTATTATTGGCCATTGCTGGTTGTCTCTTGAGAAGGTAGCAATGAAAAGGAAGCACTTTCTGCTCCTTTGCAGAAATGCAGCAACTACACTAAATACAGCTCTGAACTTAGCCTGCTTTCTGCCTGATTCAGCTGTCTAAAATCTGCATTTCTCCCTGAAAACCACTTTGCCTTCTGTAGGGGTGAGAAACCAGGGGAAAAGACTGGGTTTAGATAACAAAGAAGAATGCCAGGTATGAGGAGGTCTGGAAACCCATGCCAGCCTTAACTCATCTTTATGTTTGCCTCAGCGGGGGATGAAGTTCTTGGGAAACAGGTCAGAAGGACAGGCATGCAAGAGAAAAAAAAAAAAACAACAACACGCTGCTTCATTTCTCAGAAAAAGACTATTATCTCTCTTCCTGCTCCTCCTCCAGAAGCAGTCATTTCTGATTCCCGAGATAAACACAACTGTTTTTTTTGTTCCTCCTTCCTTTCCCAAGCTCTGCTTTCATAGCCTCTCCTCCACTGCAGTCTCATGGGCAGCTGGGAGCTTGGGAAGGTGCCTTCCAGCTTCTTCCTCCTCTTCACCACCTTTTCCTGCTCCTCTGTCTCCCCAGACCCATTCCTGAGCAGAGTGTGCCAGCACAGCCTCTGCGCTATTCTGTTTGCTGTTCTATTTGTTTTCCGTTGATTGTGTAAAATCCATTTGAGGGCTCAGGTTTTCCTCACTAATTTTGTCATATTCTCTTATTCCCTCACTCCTCCTGAGAGAAGTAGTAGTTCTTACAGGTTAATTTTCCAGACCAGCTGCATGTCAAAAAACAGTTATACAATATTTACTTACTGCAAAGGAAAAAAGCCTGCAGTAATCTATGAAGGGGGAAAAAAAACAATTAGGGATCATCTTTTCATGCCTCAACAAAGGAGTTCTGGTGGATGAGCTCACAGCAGCATCTGCAGTGGAAACAGTTAATGTTTGTGTTTAAAAAAAACTGAACATGAGACTAAGGTAGAACATTTAAAAATAACTGTTCTTAATGTTGCTACGGAGACCTTTATTATAGCCATAGGACGTGATGTGCATTGATTACACTCCACATAGGTAGGATTTCTCACTCAGACTAGTAGAATCTGACAGTTCTCCCACTTGTACGAGACAGTATGAAGCAGCATGCAGGTCGGGGTACAGAGGAGGAGTACTTAGGTTTTCAACTCTTAAAAAACTGTAAGTGTGCAGTTTTAGTACCCTATTGACTGTTTCTTGCCCTTGCAGATACCCCTTGTTTAACACATCCTGCCTTTTCTATAGCAAAAGCGTGTAGGGTTGTAGCAATGCTGGTGATAAACACAAGGATCCCGTCATAAAAATAAGGGCTATAATTCATGTGGTTGGCAGTGCATGCATTTACAGCTCTCTGTTAAATCTGAGTAGTTTTAACACATTACATTCAAATAAAAAATATATTGACTGCTTGAAAGACTGCATTTGACTTTGAGCTGGCTTGATTAGACCACAGTACCGAAGACAGAAAATGCATTGCTTGTGCTCAGGCACATGGACTCCCTTATAAAAATGCTGTTGAGAAAATGCTGCTGATCAAAAGCTGTTAAGTCAAAATCTTGGCCAAGAAAAAAAAAAAGGCATTACCATATTCTGAGCTTTGCTCATTCCTGTAAAAATAACAGTGGATGGAAATGCAGCCCTCAAAGAACTTCAGTTTCACTTTTATATGACAGTTTTCATCTCTCTGAATTTTTTAATATTGACTTGGATTAAATAACCTTGTATGGATGAGAAATTTTTTGCAGATTCAGGAAGCCAAGCTTCTTTGGGGCTTATTTCATAGAAGTTTTAAATTTCACATTGAAAATATTTACTTCAATTTTTCCATTTGTTAGACAGACAGCTCAATAAGTAAATTCAAGCAGAAGTGTACAACGCAGCACTTCAGGCAGCTGCGGTTTTACAGCCATGCTTCTAAAACTGCTGGAATAACTGCAGTTGGTGGGTAGAATTTATAAATGATGAGGTACTGAGGACAGCAGACAAGTTCCTCCCTTCTGTCAGCCTGCAGACCTGAATTCTGCCTTTTCAATCGTCCACCCTTTGGTACTTTTCCGAAGCTACAGTAGCTTCAGAAGCTACTGAAGAAGACAGCCTGTCTTAAAATAGGAGAATTATCCTTTGGTTAAGAATGATTTGAATTTTTTCCTCTGTCAGAAGTTCGGAACTGAATGTGAAGGACACAGATTTAAATCACACCACTGCCAGAGGTTTTTATCTACTATTTTTACAGATAATCCGAATGTTAGAGGGAAAAAAATACCCCAAAGTAATATTTCTCTTTATTATTGTTAATTTTTTCCTTGTCTAGGCAGTTCATCTAGCCCATTCTCCTAAAGTTTTATGCCTTGTATAATTATGCTTATGTAGAAGGGTAAGGCTGTGTAACACAGCTTTCCAAGTGGCAAAATGGAAACTACAAGTCATTTCTGTCCTTCTTAAATGACAATTTTCAGGATAAAAAATGAGGTAATGTTTGTAGGTGCATTCAAATTTGTCTCATGTTTGCCTTGCTTTGAACAAATTCTGAACAGAAGCAGCACACTGTAGTATGAAACCAGCCTATTAAATAAACTGTAACAGGATGAAGGCAGAAATAGCAGCATTGTGCTTTCTCAGCATAAATGTATTACTGAGATTCTGATGTAGATTTCAGTAATGCAGCTATTTGTCTTGCATAGCTGGACAGAGTAATATACTATTAGAAATATGAAGCTGGGGTGTACACAGTTAGGTTTGCAATTATTAGTTTCATTGAAAGTCTTCAGGTCATGTCCTTATGCTGCTTGAGTTTGTGCAAGAACACGTTGTGATAAAACTACCTGCTTCAAGGCTGGTCACGTGAGTCCTCGTGCTCTATTTTTTTGTTCTTTGACTCCAGAAAAATCAATACAGGTACAGGAAGTCTGTTGTAAAACCCTGTTACCAGGGAGGAACAGAAACAAGACTGTGAATTGATGTTTCTGTTTGCCGTTCCCTTGCTTCCTGCCAATGAGAAGCAAAGCCAACCTACTGCTCCATGCTCAGATGGACGAGTTCATCTCTAAAGTGTGCATCAGCTCTTCAGGCATTGAGCCCTTCCACAAATTCAAAATATTTTTAATGCAGTTTATCGAGGCTTCTTGTGTCAGCCAGGAGCTGATTTGAAATAATCCAGGAAGAGAGCCAAGCATTAAAAAAAATTAAAATCTGAGGTTGTGGAACATCTAAAACATATTGATCATCATGTAATTATACTTGAAATGTATTAGGGGAAGTAGCTAAAACCATCTTCAGCTCTAAGAGAGCTGATGTGGGAACAGGCAAGAGGGCCTTGGGGAGGCTGCCTTATGAGGGATGGCAAAACTGTTTCAGAAAATGTACGGGAAAGTTATGTGAGAGAGCACTAAATGACAAATGTGGCAACAACAATCCCAAACTCTTCACTTTCTGAAGATTAAGAGAGCTATCATTTACATGAAAACCAGAAGCCAGGGAAGCAGATGCAGCATGAAGGAGCATACGTGTGACAAATCTCACGTCTGAATTAAAGAGCAGTTCCTGGACTTGAAATGCAATGGGAGGCTGGAAATAAAGGAAATCTTCCATTTGCCTTGGATTCTGGTAATATAAAAAGACCGAATTTGTTACATTTACATTTAAAATGGCTTTTTTTTTCTTTTTAAATCTTGGATAAGCTATCTCAGAGCTACAGTTCCTAAGAGGAGGATCTTGTTTCATGACATAATAAAAGCCAGTGTCAGGCGAGATAGCAACTGAATCCCTAATTAAGAGACAGGATACTCTGAGCTTGAACATGAGCCTCTTGAAGTAAGTATCCAAAGCACCTTTACATCCAAAACGTTAAGCTCTCGATTAAACAAGTATAAAGTACTTTTGATGATAATTAAAGATGAGCTTCAGTCAAAATACTGGCTTTGTGCTAGGGCCAAACTAAACCTTAGATTTGAACCCTCATTATCATTTGTTTTGACACGTTCTGATCAGAATGGATCAGGGTGGTTCTATTAATAACCATCTCAAGTGCTTTACTTGTTGCACCTAAGATGGCGCAATTGGTCAAAGTATCCCTGGTATCCCTCAAATTCTCAGTCATCCTCATTAAAAATAACTAGAAGTTGGTGATGAAGTGGGGAGCAGAGGAATATTACTTATCTGAACCGTACCTGAGGGATCTGGAAATGAATACTGATGCAGAAGAGAGATGGACGACAGATCAGTTGGAAAGAAGCCTTTGTGGGGAGCAGTGGGAGGTGGGGTGAGCTCTTTCTATATTGCAATCTGCTTCTTCTAAGGGCAGAATAAATACTGGGGGAAAAAGAAGACAGTGTAGATGGTATCAAAATAAGTTTGACACGCTTTAAAGCTTCAGTGTTTTTAATGAGGTTCACTCCAGTAAAATGTAGAATCACCTGATAAGTAGATGACCTTGTGCTTGGCAGAGTTCAAAGCCAGAACTGCAGGCAGTCCTAATCACTGTATTTCTTTTCTTTTTTCCTTTTTACAGATCTTCAGAACTGGACCAGATCAGCTCTATCAGTGGTAGAAGCCTGAGATGATTGAAAGGAAAGGATGTACCACAGCAATCTGTCATTAGTGCAACTTCCAGCAATCTTTGTAGTTAACAGACCGCAGTGGATTTTCTTTCTCCTCATGAATTTACCTAATCACTTTCTAAATCCTGTTTCATGCAATACCGTGAGAATGATAATCTAATTTTGGTCTCTAAGACATGAAATACAAAAACAATAGGAGGCCCGGGAAAGAATGAAAACATTTTGCCAACAGATATTACAAAAACAGGCAACAGTTATAGCACATTGACAAAGAAAATTACTAAAACCACTCATTAGAAAATAACCCAGCGTTTCCTGCTGTGAAAATGAATTTGTTATTTAGACCACTTCACTGTTTTTGAAAAATCACCACCTGTAATTGCTTTTCTAAGCTCGTGACAAGGGCATTTCTGTATTTGGTGTCATGATGCCAAATGAAAAGTGTGCCTTTTGAACTGGTCACACTGTCTAGGGTTAAATAACAAATCTTTCCAAACTTTTTGTCACTCAACGATTTTTGTATCAGTTAAGAATGAGAAGAAAAAAGACAAATGTTTCTAGGATGTCACCACTCTTTGCCTAGAAGTGAGAAATTCACTGCGAAGTTATGCTGCTTGTTCTCTACCACAATACCAACTTTTATGTATTTTGCAATCCTTGTCCACTACTTCCGCTGTAATCTCTTGCAAAATGTTGAAAATTTAAAGCTCTACACTCACAAGTTTATTGCCCTACAATCTGATTTACCAAATGAAAGAACATGCCTGGACTTTTCTGAGTATTTTTCTTGCTTACATATATGTGAAATATTCCCCTTAACAAATAATCCTCACGTTTTAAAAAAAAAACAACCATGCATACCAGGTCTAACTTATGCATGTGCAGCATTCTATTTAATAATTTACAGCTGTGCAAAGAACAAGCAGGTGAGTATATTCCATACAGCTGTACAAAGCTCTGTGTATCCAGAGTGGAAACTGAATGACTGCACGCACCTTTCTATTTATCCAGGCCTCCAGAAAATGCAAACAGTAATTTCTAAACTGAAGCCAAAGCCATAAATGGCTCGAGGCATTTCCAGATGGTACGGAGATGAAGCCTTTTTCCCTTTTACATGACACGATTTTGTTTTCTCTCTTGAATCATTTCGATCCAACCTAATGTTATACAACATTTTTGCACGCCCTTTTTGCACTCGTGTTAATGTTATTTGCTGCTAATTCTGATAGTCTGTTCTTGTCGTTGAAAATGCTGAAACCCACCCAATCCTTGCTTCACAATGTGCCTCCAAGATTACACAGCTCTCGATAAAATGTTCCTGGGAAAGGATAAAAGCGATTACTGAGCTCAGTGCTTCAGACTCTTAAGCTGCCATCAGGTGCATAAAATGTGCCAATTTTTCTCTTTTGCTTGTTTAACAGAGGAAAAAGCTCAAATGAAACATCTGAAAATCTGAAGTTTTTTTTTTTTTTTAACCTGGTGTTCCTCCTGACCCCAAACTAAAGCTGCTATTGCCTTTCTGAATATATTATTCCTTTCCTGAAAAGCCATTTAGTTGCAAATTCAAAAACTTTTCTACTGCATATGCCTGCATTAGCCATGGTAAAGGCCTGAAACAGAGCAGAGCCAACTCTGTATTAATGACCTCTCTGGTATTTCTATAGAAATGCTCTGTTAAACACCCAGGCATTTCAACTTCCAGTCACAAGACCTATAAAAAATTCATACACTGAATCTCTAGTTTCAAACCTCAGCTCTGCATCATTAAGAGCTTTTCAATCCTCCCACCCCATAGGCATTATGCAAGAAGGGGGGAGGGAGGCTTTATCTTCCCAGCACTTAAATTTGACGTTTTCTTCTCCTCCTGTCTGCGATTTTAACTAGCTCTGGATGGAGGTCGGTAAAAACGCGTGAGCTGAAGAGCACAGAAACAGGTTTATGTCTCATCACCACCAACAGAGCTCGAGAACACGTCGTACTTCGAGATTTGCCCCAAACTTCTCTCATCAGCAAAGGGGCTTCTAAGGAATCCCGGCACCTCCGTGCACCTCGAGCTTTCTCCAGAGGGATTTCACTCAGAACCCACCAGCCAGATGCTCGTCTCCGAACACCGCCCCTCGCCGACAACCCCGTCCCATCCCCTGACAGCCGCCCGCCCCCCAGCCATTCTCGTTCCCCACCCCCGCGCATGCGCACGCCGCACAGTGACGCCATACCGCCCGGCGCCGTGACGCTCCCTACGGGACCTTCTCTTCTCCGCCAATAGCATCGCGCGGAGGGCGGGCTGGCCCCGCCCCCTCCGCCCCTGCCGCCGCCGCCGCCGCCGCCGCGGGCCGCCGCGGGGTGGACCCGGATGAGGCGGCGGCGCGCGAGGAGCGGCGGCCGGCAGCCGGCAGCCTCGGGCCGTTAAGCGCGGGGCCGTGAGGGGAGGGAGGCGCGCTGGGGGGCGAGGATGCTGCCGGTGTACGCCATCCTGCTCTCGGCGCTGGCCGGCTGTCTCCTCACGCTGCTGCTGCAGCTACTGCTCCTCTATAGGAAAGCCCCGCAGCCCCCCGGCGGGACCGGAGCCGACGACGGCCTCGTCTACGCCCGCGTCGCGGCCGGCCGCAGCCTGAAGGACTATCTGTATGGCACCGAGCCCGCGGGCGGACAGGCGGCCCCGGAGCCGGCCCCGGCCTCGGCCCCCGCCGCCTCAGCTCCTTCGGCGGGCCCGGAGCCCGGCACCAAGCCGGCCCAGCAGCCGGAGCCCGGCCCGGAGCCTTCGTCCAGCGAGGAGACGTGCCATTTCCTCAACGCCATCTTCCTCTTCCTCTTCAGGGAGCTCCGGGACACGGCCTTAGTGAGGAACTGGGTGACCAAAAAGATCAAAGTGGAGTTCGAGGAGCTGCTGCAGACCAAGATGACAGGGAAGGTGTTGGAGGGGCTGAGCCTTCGGGACGTGTATCTGGGCAACGTCCTGCCCGTCTTCAAGGCCGTCCGGCTCATCCGGCCCGTGGTGTGCAGCGAGGAGGGCTGCCCCGAAGAGCTGGGCTTCGAGGTGGACCTGGAGTACAACGGCGGCTTCCATCTGGCCATCGACGCAGACCTGGTCTTTGGCAAGTCGGCCTACCTCTTTGTCAAGCTGTCCCGGGTGATGGGCAAGCTGAAGCTGGTCTTCACGCGCCTGCCCTTCACGCACTGGTACTTCTCCTTCATGGATGACCCCCTGATCGTCTTCGAAGTCAAGTCGCAGTTTGAAGGGAGGCCCATGCCTCAGCTCACTTCCATCATTGTCAATCAGTTCAAGAAGGTTATCAAGCGCAAGCACACCCTGCCCAATTACAAAATCAGGTAAGAGGTGGTCTGTGCCCAGAACGTTACTTGGGAAGGAGCGTGTTGGAGCTGGTGTTACGTTCTTGTAGGTAAAGAGAGACTTCTGTCTGTATTTCTGCGTTTGGGGTGCTTGTGCATCACTTACTGATAAAGCTTTCTATGAAGTTAGGCATGGATTTACAATTGCAACAGGTGGAATAAGCCATCACACTGTGAGGCTGTGACAAGCCCCAAAACACACAGGATAAAGCGCTGGAAACAGTAGGTGCTGGGAATTTTTGGGTCCTGTTAGGTGTCCAACAACAGGACTGTGATTCACAGAAGGCTGGCTCTGTGGCACAGGCTTGGGGGTGGCCTTCTGCTGCTGCCGAGCCCCCCTTGGCCAGAGCTGTGGCTGATGCTCGTACAGAGAGACAAGGGTTCTGTTGCTTAATGTGAGACAGGAATAAGCCCTCTCTCTAAGGAATATTTCTGGAATCACATGATAAGCAGTGTCCTCCTCCTTCCGGTTTGCTTTATTTCTTCAGTAACTTTGGTGAAATGTAAAAGTTGATAGGGGTAAAGGATGTGTTGCGACTGTTGTGGTAAAGCTTTGGGGAACTTCTCGGATTTTTTTGTTTTTTTGGTTTTCTTGAGGCTGAAGTGTTTTCTCTCTGTAAAGGCAGATGCTGCAGCACATAGAATGCAAAGTTCAGGGATGTTTCTGCAGTAGAAGTGGCAGGTGGCATCATTTTGATTCCACCTTGAGTTCTGATTTGAAAAATCAATACTGCCTTGCCTCTGTCAAGGTATACAATGTTCCTCTTATCTCAAGTATCTTAACACTCTTAGGATACGATGTTTCCTTTTTCTCTGGTTCACTATTTGTAGGTCGTCTTAGGTGTTCAGGAAGGATTTTTGTTTACTACATTCTTCTCCAGTAAGCCTTTTCTCTGAGATTCCTCTGGCATGAGTAACTGAAAATATCTGTTTGAAGTGTAATTAGCAGTGTCATAATTTTTAAAGCCTTTTCAGCTGGTTCTTCTGCAATCTAATTTAGAAGGGTTCTCATGAAGTTGGATGTGTTAAATATCCAAGATTTGAAAGTCCCCAGAGGGCAGTAAGTAGTTTCTTAAAGTAATGCTGTGGTCCTTTGAGATTTCAGGATACTGAATTGCTGTCTGGAAGGCCCTGGGCAGCAGTGAAACTGTCGAGCAAGGTTGCTTCCATCCTTTTACTGTTTTGGAAAGAGACTGAAGCTGCTAAATGTGGAAAAGATCCAAAGGAGAGGCTGGGAGAGCACAGTCTCAGTGACAGTGAGTGTTCTCAGTGTAGCTAGAAAGAGCAAGTAGAGCAAATAATCCTTATGCTCTCCAGACAAGTTCCTAGCCTGTTTGTGGAAGCAGTGATGATGTGCTCTTCCCCTTAGCAGCAGGAGAAAGGCTTCTTTGCTTTTCCTTTGGGAGATTCATCTGGACAGCAGGGCTTTGTTTTTGTCTAGATGTAGGGGATTGTCAATATATTTCTCAAATGTTCTGCAGCATTTGGCATGTGGGAGCCACTGGCATGTTAAAGACACTGGAGGGGAGAAAGGAAAGAAGCAGAGCTCAGTTTTTGGGCCAGAAATGAAGTGTATGAAGACAGAAGCTAACTGACACTGTGAACAACACAAGACACATAAGTTGTTACAAAACTAAGAAGCGTTAACTTGTTTTAGAACATTCTCTTTAACTTGTCAGGAGTTGGGAATTTGAAAACGTTTGAGAGGAAAACATTCTCACAGCTGATTCTCACACTGGATAGTTGGCTTGTTTGTACAGGGTGGCAGATGTTCAGTGGTGCCCAACCCCGTGTTTGGTGCTTTTATCCTTTACACTTTATTTCATGTTCTGAATATGAAATTCTGACCCACTGTTTTGCAACAGGGGGGAAGGCAGGAGACTGACCTTAATGCCTGTTAATGAAATTACCTTAAGTAAGGAAGACTGGGTCATTGGCATTCTGACTGTTTAGAACTCTGCCTTTGACATTTTCTAGTGGGATTGCTGACCCATTCCTTTATGGGGACCTTTAGGCTCATTATCCATGAACCTTTTGGCTGTCCACATGCACCCAACATTTTGTGGAGCATATTGTATGAGTTAGTTTAGCTAGATCCCTAGACAGCAGAAGTAACTAACAGATAAGTAGTGACGGTGCACTCTTATATGATGGTATAGTTAAGAATTAAGGCATTCAGGCTTATGTGATATGGAGAATTGATTTGGAAAATATAGTTCCCTGTTAAAAAGATGCAGAACTTGGTATTTTTAATAGATGTACTTAAATGGCTAATGTATTCTTAGAAATATTCCTTACCAAAGAGTATAAAGAAGTCAGCACAGTTTCACAACTGCTTAATTACCTGCTACCTTACTTAAAACTTAACAATTTCTCACATACTGGGTATGTGCTTATCCTCTCTCCATTCTTTTCATATGGTCTATATGCTTCTTGTTTAGAACCTGGTGCTTGCTTCTGTGTGTAGTTGAAAGCCTCTTGCTCAAGTAACTGTAAATAAATCTTTGAATAGCAGTAATTACAACCCTGTAAACAAGAGCACTTGGAGTGTAGGGAGTTCTCTTTCCAGGTGGTTAAAAGGGTTTGTTATCCCGATAGATTCCAGATTGAGTCCAAAAGGAGTTTTAACTTGAAGATGATAAGTGATGTAAAAATAAAAATATACCATTTTTGTTGTCTTATATATTAGGCAACTTGATGAATGGCTTGAGAACTTCTACCAGTAGTTGATTTTTGAACACTCTGTAAGTAAGTTACAGTAAGACAGATCCCCCTTCTTATGTTATTTAATTGTAGAATATTATACTAGAAAAAGCATACGCGTATTTTGTCTTCACATACATGCTGGACGTCTCCACAGACAGGTTATCACAGCCATCCTTTTGTTGCCTTCCCAGATATGTACCAATTTTTAGGCAACAAAGCAGTGACTACCAATACCATCTTCCTTCATATCATCCATTGCCAGCAGTGCCTTTGTGCATAGCTGCACTATGAATGTGGAATAAGACCTCATGCATTCCTAATGCCTCCCCCCATAGAAACCCAGAGTGCAATGTAGAACATTGTCTCAAAATTCACTTAGCATAGCATGTACAAGTTTCTCTATAAAAGCAATTGTCTACTAATTGAAAAAGGAGGGATGCAGTTTGTCTAAACAAATAAGTAGTGATTTGTGTTTTATTCTAACAGTGTGTAATCGCTTTGCTTTGGCTCTTGAAGAAACATGTTTATATCTGGTAAACGCTCATTTTGAAGCAATTGCCATTCAGTGCAGAGCAGCTATCTCATATAGTAGTGGCTTGCTGCTTTCCTAGAAGCAAGGCTGCCAGTAAGATTCAGTGAGTAGTAGGGTGGTCTTATTTTTTTCAGTCATTGTTCATTGAAGGGTCTGTGCAATTCACTTGGAAATAGCAAGAATTATTACTGTTCTATAGCTAACTTCAATGTTTTTGTCACTTTGCTATAGAAACATGAGCAGTTTGCTTTTCTGAAACCTGTAATCTGTTAGAGAAGCATCTTGTGCAAATGTGTTCTTCCTTTTCTTCCAATACATGTGAGCTTTGGTTCACCCTTAAGAGAGGAGATAATCGTGGATCTGCCACTTTCCACCATCTGTGTTCTGCCCTCCCAGGATCTCTGCTACTGGCACTCTCTGGATCCATACCAAGGACTCATATCCACCAGCACACTTTGACCCATCGCTGGATTTTTTAATGTAGGCTTCTTTTGCTATAGAATGCTGATAGATGCCACTTACCAGTGTGCAGAGTTTATTGAGCACACTGAATCCAAGCTGTCATTTCTCATAGTATGCTCTCAAACAGTTCTGCAGAAGTAGTACCACAGACATTTTTTATGTTGGTTTTAACTTCTATATTGTGTCCTTTTAGTAGTAGGCTAAAGTGATTAATGTTGGCCTGTGATTACTAGCATTGCCATAGCACACTTAGTGTTTAGAGGCAGGTAGCAAGGACTGTTTCAAGTGTCTGGCTTCTTGCTTGTTCATGCTATTGGAGGTGTTACAGGTTCACTTCTTAGTTCTCTAATGAGCTTACACCTTGCTCGTTAACCTGCTTATTGGTGGCAACCTTGATATTTCATGCCAGGTGTGTAGTTTCACTAATTACACTGTATTCACAAGCCTGTTCTCGAGTCAGCTATAGTTCTTTTGGTTTGTGCAGGTTCTGATTTCTTCGTGCTGGTTTCAGGGAGCTCTGGTTCTTTCTTCATTTTGGTTGGTGGTTTTTTTTTTTTGTTTTTTTTTTTTGTGCTAGACAACTGAAATACACATTTCTGTAACACACAGGAAGAGTTTTGTATCTATAAAGGGAAAGGAGGAAGTACTTGCAATTTAGTTTCCCTCCAAAAGTGAATTTCAAAGTATTTCCCCTTTTGACATCAGTGATGTCAAAATTTTGGCAGCCGCTGTTTTCCCCTGAGTTTAAGGTCTTTCAAGTTCATCCATTTAGATCCTAAGCAGCTTACGTATTGTCAGAGCAGTGGGGGAGTTCTGTGTATTTTAAGAACACTTTGTATCTCTATTCTGTATAGTAAAAAGGAACTCTTAACATTTTGGTGTGGATATTTGGTTGTTTGAAAAAGTGCATTTAGCTTTAATGCATGCTGTCAGAGTGGAGTTGCTCTTTCTTCAGAAGTAATCTCACAAAGGATTACTTCAATGTTTTTATGTTAGATATTAATTAAGTGACCACCCGAAGTCTTTTCTAATGTGAATGATCCTTTCAGCTGGTCATTTGCAATATAATTAGTTATGTTAAATAGTTTTCTGCTTTGTTTGTAAGCTGGAGCTCTATTGAATGTCAGTGGCAAGAACCATTAGGCAAACTTATTTTAATTTACCATTACAGAATGCAATTTGAGGGTTACACAGCAGTTTCTTATTTTTGGCAAAACTGAAGCTGAGAAGTAATTCAAGTAGCTATTGATTATGGAATGTTCCTTATAATAGAGATGACTTCATAATTTGGCAGTAGAGGTATTGGAAGAAGTATAAAATTACCATATACCTATGTTATCCATAAGATGAAGTTATTCTACCCAGAAATACTAATTGTGAGCATTTCTGATTTAAGAAATCGGCTGACAGTAGAAATACCTACTTTATAGCTTCTGCAAAGTTAGAGCATGTGGAGGTGGATTTGTGCTGTAGTTGTGATATGAACCTCTCCCACCAGTTAGATATGCAGGGATGCACCTATTTGAATGATGTTTTCATTCCTGTTCTGCTAGAAGGAAAGAATTATAATATTCTGTTAATATATCACCGTGCCCCTGCCCATTCTAAGCAGAAAAATAAAAAAGAGCCTTTTTTTAAACTCTGCAAAACCGGATGACAGAGAAGCATTGTGGTGTTGTGGGTTTTCAGATTGTTCCAGAGAGGTGATGTTCTAAATGATGTCAGCACAGAGACTTGTTCTGCTGCTGACAGATCGGTGATAATTGGGATCAGTAGATCTGTCTGTAGGCAGAAGTTTCATGCTTGGAAGATTATCTTTGCAGTGCATGGACAAGTAATTATTTGTATAGAACATAAGGAAGCGGATCTGCTGGTAAGCTGACACGTAGTAAACAAACCTGAGCCCTGGAACCTTAACTATGTTTTTTTTTTCTTCTTCAAAGTGCTGCAGGTACAGAAGGGAGCTGTGTACAGTACTGAGCTTTTGTGCCTTCACTTGGGCACTGGGTCTTCCTCAGAGGTCATGTCTGGAGGATCAAGCTGATTTTCCTGCACATTGAGAATGAACACATTTCTTTCGTATTCAGCTGTTGGTTAAAATTGTTTTATTTGACTGCCATAATATTTTATATTTTTTCTTAATGAAAGATGAAATACAAAGATCAAAAGTACCACTGTAAAGGTAATTCATTTCAAAGCAAATATCAGTCATACAGGAGTTGCAGTACCAAACTGTAAGCATCTAACCCACCTCTGAGCTGGGATGTGAGCCAGGCAGGGAGGGATGGTCAAGCACTGGGGTTGGATTGTCCTGAATAACTGCCTTCAGTATGGGCAGTTCTGTGCTCTTCAGTTTCCATGGATAGGTAAGAGCCTGGGGAAGTTCAATAGGCTGCAGTGGCAGCAGTGTAACTGTGCTGCTCCAGCCGGTGGGAAGCCTGGGCTCCGGCTGCTGCTGGAGCTGCTAGTCCTTTCATGCTATGGGGTTTCAAAGGGAAACTGCTTGTTCTGCATTCCTGCACAGATTGCCTCAAGTCACCCAGTGTGCTCCTGTGTTTACAGTTCATGTTCACACTTGTTTGATTTAAAACTATTTCAACATTTGACTATTCTTGATATTGTAGGAAACTTTAAATTTAGAACTGCTACTGGGATTAATAAGCTTTATTGCTAAAATGTGTATGAAGGGGACAATGTTACATATGTAAGTGATTTGTTAATTTAATGGATAAGCTGTGCCATCCTGATCTCTAAAATACATCAATTGCTGTAATACAAAACCATTTGCATGGTGATCTCAAACTGTGCTGTTGTCCAGAAGAAAGCAGTGATAGCTGGGAACAAGCTGCTTTTTCAGCAGGTTTTATTCTGGGTGCTGCATGAATATGACCACTTTGTTTGTAACAGTGGGTAAGTTTGCGTTTTGGAAATGTGTGTGGCTGCCAGTTTGCATGGCAGGGGCTTGGGGTCATTATTTTGTACAGGCATTCCTCAGGGTGATGGTGACATACTAAGCTGAATGTGCAACTGGGACATTTCTTCAATGGGGTTGTTTCTGCTATAGTCACTGAGCCTCTAGTTAAAAACTTGCTGCTGGAATGTTGTGCATCTCAGTTCAGAGACACAAGGAAGATCCATACAAGTTTTGGAAGTGTTTCTTCTCGTTATTTAACTTTACTGTATAAAAATGACAGTAATTTCAATAGTCAAATCTAGGCTAAAATACAAACCGTACTTCAAAATGCTCCGTGTGAGATGAGAGAGAGGCTTTTCAACTCTGAGTTGGACTCCAGAAGGCTACTTTTTTTTTGGCTTCTTTTTTTCTTTATTGTACAGCTGCTGTAATTTATTTTAGCCTTAGAAATACGTGGGAACAGCTTACCTCTATAATTTATTGATTGCACTGTTCAGCTTGTAGCTACGCTGTTGTTCAGCAGGATGGTCTGTGAGGAGCAGTACACTCAGCCCTCTCCATTAAAGCTGATTTGTGTAATGGCAATTATTGCTGTGCTAGAACTCCAGTATTGTTTTCATGTTTCCAAAGACTTATCTGATATTGTAAAAATCTGTCTGCAAAAAAAGAAATATTGCAGAGATCAGCACATGATAGAGTTAATCGGACTACTACACGTGCTCAGGGACTGTAGTTAATTGTCACATTTGGACAATCAGAAAAGGTTTTTCTTAGAAGAAATTTTGCATTAGTTGAAGTATAAAACTTGCCAGGGCAATTTGAGATAAAATTTAAAAAATACTTTAAAATATTGGGCAAAAATTGAAAAATAATTGGTGATGTCTAATGGAAAACATAGCACTGTATTTGTATCTTTTCCTTCACTTCGTCTTAATGCTAAGCCTCAGTGAATTTTCCTACATCAGTTTTAAACATCAACATAGTTCTCTAAAATGCCCATTCAGAAGGAAATGGGTACAGATACTGTGGTCTGCTTTTATAATGGCACTAAGTACAAGATTATACTTTGGCACACGGAACGAAGATGTTGATACTTGGAGTAACAAATGATTTTGCAAACTTTGAAACCTACCCTGCAAGATAGACTTTTACACTGTGTTTTAAATGTAAATGCTAAAGTAGGCTTTTACACGAATACTGTTGTGTAGTAAATGAGCAAAGCATTATTCCTGTTTGCCTTAGCTAAAATAGGATGAGATTGAAGATCATAGTCTTGCAGCGACATGATAGAAGCCTTCATGGAATTGTTTGAATCATTGCTGTGAATGATCTGGCGTGGTGAACGCTTCCAAAGCAATTAAACAGAGGAAATGATGCAGTCTGGTTCTGGAAACTTCACAACAGCTTGTTGGGTTTTGTTGTTGTTTTGTTTTCTCGAATAATTCTGTATACTTCAGGCAATATGGCAGAATAAACAAAACAAAACTTCTGATGTTGTCAAGCAAAGAGCCCAGTGGGTTACAAGGGGAGGTGGGGTGGGAACAGCAGTGTTTGTCAGTAGTATTGTTTTAAAACAATAGCATAAAAACAGATTTTTCTGTTCTTTTGAAAGAAGAGAAAATTAGAGAAAATACCCAAATTCATTATGGACGTGCTGGGAGAAGGTTATGGTAATTGGAGCAGCTGCTTCTTCCAGATGTAATCACAAGTCATGGCTAATGTGTGGTGCAGGGTTTGTAAGGTGCAGGAATCCCTGCTGATAATTCATTCTTGCACCCCTTTCCTGCACATGGTCATCAGCAGCGGTGCTGCAGGACACATCCAGATGAGACTGCTGTATTATTTGGGCTGCTTTGCTTACAGCAAGGGCTCATTTCTAAACTGCTCTCAGTCACACATCTCCCCAAGCAGAGCTGTCCCCAGCTGGCAAATGTGCCTGATGGTGTGCCCTCCCCACTGCCACTGTCCAGGGCTGTGGCTGAAATGGGTCCTTGGTTGCTGCTGTTTGCAATAGATGTTTTAAAGCGAACCTCTGTCATCTCAGCTTTGCAAAAGGATAATACTGTTGGTTGGAGCTAGGCTAGCTTCAACACTTCAGAAGACATGCAGGGTGTAAATGGGACCGTCATCAGTGCTGTCAGAAGTGACTAGATCAATGTAAATTGAGGAGAAGCTTTGGTACTTCGTACATTTTTAAAGCTAAATGGAGAGCAGAGTTAAACCTTGCAGGCTTCGATATCTAGAATTCAAAATAAACAGTTTTTCCACTTCTGGTTTTTGGCTCTCAGAGGCCGCCTTCAGAGTGACAGGAGGTGATTTTCTGGCCTCTCCAAGAGCTGCCCGAGAGGGTGTCAGTAGTTTTCACGTGGGCTGGTGTTTAGGGCAGAGGACCAAAACTCTCCATCTCAGTGGGCGAGTCATGCTCCAAGTTAGGATTTCTGTTTCAACAGCAACATCATTTCCTTCTGACCAGAGCTGTACGGATATGGTATTTGTAGAGAGGCTTGAGATCTCCTTATGGGGGAGTATGTTGTTGAAGTGGGAAAATGCTGGCATTTTGCTAGCAGTGATTACTGGAACCAGTCTCTATCTGGTTGAAAGTGCAGAGTTCTGGAGTGTCTTTGCTTTGTTTTCATTTGATTGCTTCCTGCTGTTGTTGTTGCTGTTCTTCTCAAATGCCTAAAAGCTGCTTGTTGGAATGGCTGCTGAAGCACACCTGCATCTCTCCACCTCTGGTGGAGATGAGCACGTTGGGCACCTTCTGTCCCACATGGAGCAGAGCCACCACTCAGCCTTCCTGGTTAGGCAGCTGTCCCTGTCCTGTCTCACAGTGACAATTATGGTCTTTCTCATCGTTTGAACCAACAGATGGCTTAATTAAATGTAATTTGAAACATTTGTAACGTTGTACATTGAAATGTAATTTGAAATGTAACGAAACCATAAAAAAAAATCTCCAAAGGAACATGAAAACTCACGGAAATGAAACAATTGTTGGCTGTGTTTATAGAACTTAGAGTTTGGGAAAATATTTTTGAGATGTGAAGAAATCTGCACTTGATCAAATTTATGGGCTAGGAATGTAAATTTTGATAAGGCTGATTCGAGATTTCTCTTTGCCTGTGGTTGTTTCAATGCAGAGAGCAACAGAAAAGCTTTCCTTGCCATTTCTACAATGACTTCTGTCATATAAGCTGGAAAAGAAATCTACCTTTTGTTTTTTGTTTGGAAGAGAGCTACTTGAATATATATTTGTATTTATATATATATATATATATATTTTTTTTTTCAATCAGCCATTATAGAGTGAGTCTTACAGTTTTAAGTATTCCTTTTAAATGTCTGATTTGAGGTGCTTAGGGAACGCTGTTATCACTGTAAGGAAGAAGGCTGTTGTTTAAATGTGTGAAACGTATCTGAAGGAAAAAATCCTTCCAACCTGAACTATTAAAAAAAAAAAAATAGATTTCTTCTGTTTTTTGAGGTCTTTAAAAAGTAACTGTAGTTACATTGAGAACTTCCACGTATCAGCCTCCCATGTCTATGGCAGAATATCTTGTAACACAGTGGGTGGGGTGCTAGAAGGCATTTGCAGTTTTCCTTATAACTCCCAAGAAAAGAAACCTACCCTTATTGTAGTGATTTTCATGGGCTGAGTGCTTTTTAGGTGTGGGTAGAGCTCAAATGAATGGATTTCTGTTTGAGTAAAGGCGTATTTAGGGTTGCTGAAGCCCTCAAAATTGGAATCCTGGCAGTTGTGGGGCTTTGTTCCGCGTGAATTCAGTGGAAGGTGGAGAATTACTTTTGCAAAACCTAAATTGCTACTTTACAAAAAGAAAAAACCCTCCACCTATTAATTATTGTTTTCAAATAAGACAAGTTCTATGTTTAATCTTCAGTGTGAAGAGTGATATATACAGTTTGCAGTTAAATGCTAGCAAGCCTAAATGTAAGCTGCTAAGTGCTTTTAAAATCTCAATGATGTGGTCGTGCCTTTTTAGGAGTAGACTGTAATGTTTTAGAGTTTTTCTGGTGATAAACTTCAGCCAGAGTTACACACAGTGTAAGAATAGAGGGCTTTTCCCCAGTGGCAGCAATTAAATGTTATTTGGTGTCGATCCATTTTTAAATGCGTACATTTCATAAACTTTGAAATTCTGTGAATCAGATTTAAAAAAAAAAAAAAAAGAAAACTGTCATGTTGTATTTTATTCTGTAGTTTAATAAACCTTTTGTATATCCCCAAAAGGAAAAATAACAATTATTAAAATTAAAATTAAAATAGCCAATATTCTTTCCACGGTATTTTGGATATGAAAATCTTCAAGTGGTGTAGAATTAAGGAGAGTAAATTGTTGTCTTACCAACCATGGTTTCACTTCAGATTTTGAATCATTTTCATATCTTGTGGCAAAAAAATGTTGAAGCCTTGAAATGTGCATAAAATAGAGTTATGGTAAAGAAGTCCACACGTTTAACCAGCGGAGGCTTTTGTGATTTAGTGTCTCTTTTTGCCTTGTTTGTTAAGATTTAAATGTTCACATAATGTCTTGTGACATAAATCTGTAACTTGATTTAAAAAATTCACAAACTTAGCGATGCTGAATCGTATTTTATGGCAGTGAAGCCGCGCTGGGATTCATAAAACACAAGTGATTAATGTGGGCTTGAGCAGAGACCCGTGAGGTTTGAGACCGCTCGCTTACATGCTAAATATCCTTTGTAAAACCAGAAATGGTTTAAACATTTCCCAGAACTTATTCTAGAAACATCTTCTCACTTGTGGACCAAAGCTCTGTTCTCAGCTCACCTCCTCCTGCGATTAGAAATGAAGCTGTAAATCTGCGTACCGAGGTAGGGAATGGGCTGCTGAGAGTTTCTGAATGTCTGCTTGTCTCTGCTGAGCCTTAACAAGGACTTTTGTGCCGGGATTCAGGATGTTCTTGACAGATGCGATGAACAGAATCACATAAGCTCTGGGTTATCTTTGGCCGGATAGCTTGATATTTAGTTAGTTATTTTACATTTGGGTTTTTTTCCTCAGTTCTTAATAAATTTCATCACATGACTAAAAATACTGTATTTAAATAAGTTCTGGGGAAGAGGCTCAATTTATCCAATCAGTTTCGCAAACTAAATCAAAGTGTAAAAAACTCCTGTCCTCTCTTCCATTAACAGCTGGCTTAAGGAGCACAAAACATACAGTAGTGAACACAAATTGGTGGGAATGTGGGTAAGGCATTTATAAAGTAAAGCGGCAAAGTAGTCTCGTTCCTATCATGTAGGTAAGTGTTTGCTGCTCCCCAGCACAACTGGCAACTAGAAGGGAGAAAGAAGCCATCCAGGGGCTGAACCCCCTCAGATGAAGGGAGCAAGTTTGATTTGTTTCTTTCAGATGCAGTTTTGATCTCAGGTGGTGAGAGCAAAGGAGCCCCTGAAGTGGCTCAGAAATGCGACATGAATCAAATGGAGGAGTTCTTAATGTGCAGGAGACACGCTAGCTGCAGGCAGGGTCTGGAAATGTTTTTGCTGTGCTTTGTACGTATAAGAGCTAACTATTATGCTATATTTATATTATGCTATATTTTAACTGTATCTTTAATCCTATTAATTGAGTAACCTTATCTTAATTATCTTTCAGTGTAATCATCTGACCTAATTCCTTATGTGAAATTACTTTTTTTTTTGGTTGTGCCTTGTGATATTTGTCGAAACCCTTCTGCTGCTCACCAGCTTTTAAATATTTATTTTCATTTGCTAAAACTTCACAAAACAGGTCAGTGATGTTTCTCTTCTCACAAAGTCACAATGCTGCTCTTTAACATTTTCTTAATGCTGCGCAATTTGAATTTTAGGCTTCTGGCCAAGACAAGACGATCGATTTGTGGAGATATTTTGTTAAATTAAAAAGAAATAGAAGCTTCTAATATGAGGCATTTTTAAAAATTGTTAAATGATGTGCCATATCCAAGCTGGACTTTGGAGTGTGCCCTTAAGGTGTTTGTTGGCTTTTAGTATAGCTACAGTGTGGTGGGTTGTTTTTTGGTTTTTTTCCTCTGCGGAAAAGATGCAGAGTTCACAAAGACTTAATAGCTGCTGCTTAAAGACAGGGAGATCTTCCCCTGCCAAACCTACCTTGTTTCTGATACTTGTTTGTTATTGTGTATAGGCCTGGATTTGCAAAGGAAGCTTTTGGATATATGGATCAAGGTGGTGTAATCCTGCTTTGCAGGACAAGGATTTGGGACATGAGTGTGAATTTTTGACTTTGCTGGATAAGAAGAGGCAGCATTAGATCCTACTTGGAATGGGTGTAGTGTAAATGCAATGAAAGCTTGCCCAGGAGATCCAGCTAGCAACTCAGTTTAGAAGCATCCTGTAGTTCTTGCAAGTAGCTTTCAGTAACTTTTCCTCAGTGTTGCGCTGCCAGCAGAGCCCTACCTTCCCCAAGCCTGTTGCCATAGCTTGTAACCTTTTTCCCAGCCTGCAGCTATCCAAGGACCCATTGCAGACCCATTTCTTAAGGACTTGTTCTCCAGAGTGAGACCCCAGTTTAATGCAAATTTATTGGTTAAGGGTTAAAACTGAGAATCCTGAATTAGTATTTAAAGATAAACAGCCAAGTAGACACCATGCTTTTTTTCTCATTCAGGATTTCCAGAGCAAAGGCTTTGAATTCCGGAGAGCAGCTTGCCAAAACAGCTTCCCTGAATTGTTACAGTCATTAAGAGCTAAAAGCTTTGATACTTTAAAATACAGAAAAATAGCTTCACTTTCATACTAGAAGTGTGCTTTCTTATTCCTGTTGGAAATGCTTGTTTCATAAAACTTTGCATTCATTTTAGCAGGCAATGGGGTGGTTCTAGGCAGGGAAGTGAGATGCTGCCTGTTCTGTGCTGCTCTGACCCTGGGAGCAGCAGTGCTGTGGCTGCAGGCGGTGATGCATTAGAAGGTAGCATGACTTTTAGGCTTTCCCTACCATGGGGAAAAGTTGGGAGATCATGGGACAGCTGTTAGGAAACAAGTGTGGGTTGCATGCTGCCCACATGCCAGTGGATATAAGTGATGTGTTTAGGGTTTCTTGCTGAGGATTTTGCGGATGAGTTTTATTGGTAAGAACGTGAACGTAAACTCTTGTTGTAACTTAGAAATTTTATTTATTGTCAATATTTATAGGAAATTTATTTATGTGCTGCACAACCCAAAGTCTAACATATACTCCTAAGTGTTTTTCATGTTATTATACGTAACTGCATTGACACTTCAGATTTTGTCCTCTCTTCGATTCACTTGTGCATTAACTTAAAATACGCATATATATAAATATAAATATATATATATATATAAAAAACAGAAATCAAAATTTTAGTTAATATTATCTTCATCTAGTGAAAGAAAGGCTTGTTCCGGGGATTATTTCCTCATTCCATGTTGTAGCAAAAGACTGCACTGTATGTTATATTTAACACTGTGTTCTGAAGCTACTACTTTAGAGACTACATCTTTGACTTGACCGAATGTTTGATTGGATTATTTTGCGTATTTCATTCTTGCTATTTTCTCAATATTGTAACTAAATTTATCCAGACTTTTTTTCCCCCCTTCAATATCCTGCAGTCTGGTATGTGTATGTCTTATTGATACCAGAAGATAAGGAAGGTGATTGGAACATACTGGACCCTCTCTGTTTTTCCTCTTTACCCCCAGGAGCTCATGTTCCAGCAGCTTGCTGAGGGCCTACTCACTGGTCTAGGGTTCCCAAGGAAAGCTATTAAGCTATTTTTGGAAGACCTCTTAGAGCAGTATATAGATAGCTGCTGGACTAATGGAGAAGGTGGATTTTGTTGTTGTTGTTTTTTTTATTCCTTGCACTCTTGCCTGTGCTAGTGGAAATTAAGTTCTTACTGTGCTGAAAAATCAGAAATGTACAAGTAATGACTCACTCAAAACATGGCATTATTTTTGCAGCATAGTTGTCTAACAGATCCTTCTTTTCTGAACAAAATCTGACCAGGATCTGTTTCCAAGGGGGAAAATCATTCTTATAAGGGAGAGGATGCTGCTGCTCGTACCAGGAGCAAGAGTTCCATGGCAGGGTTGTGCTGGGGTTCAACATGTGTCTGAGGTGCCACAGCAGCAATGCTTCTCCCAGTTAGTAGAGTGGGAATGGTGGTGGTATTTTTCCCTTTTTTGTAACTATTAGTGTTTGTTTAATAATTCTAGAACTTCAAGGTAAGGTTATAAGTAGCATATCAAACCAAATAGAACACACATACGGAGTTTTTGGGGCTGGTAGGTTGTGGTACACTCAAATCTAAGCTATGGCCACTGTGATGTAAGTGCTTCAAATTTTTTCACACAAAATAATTGTATAAAGTTTTAAAATCAGAGTGTTTTGAATTGTCCAACTTCAAAGCTGCCTTCTTTCTGGAGAAGCTAATGAATGAGAAACTTGGAATGAAATTAAAGCTAGAAATTGAATTGGATTTATAAAAACAAATGGCAGTGTTAAGATGGACTTATTCACGAGGAGAACAAAAGAAATGTCTCTCTCGTGGCTCTCTCTGAGGCTGGTGCTGGTACAGAACCAAAGTGTCTTGAACCAGAGTGCTGGACTCCTTCCTGAAGAGTGCCGACAGTCAAAGGGCACTTCATGATTTATTTGAATTTCTGAGACTCCACTTCAGATCCGTGTGACTGTTTCCTGAACATATTGTGATCTCTGAATGTGACAAGCAGATGCTTCTGATGGTTAAGCAAACAGTGTTTGTGAAAGACTTTTTTCTTATGAAATGGCAGATGCATCCTGCAGGCAGCGATGTTCCTACACTGCTGTTTGCAAGTCATCTGCGCAGAAATACTGGAAGGCTGTGTCAGTGATAGAATGGAAAACCAAGCGCTAGAAAGTGGTAGGAAATTAGCACTAAGTCAAAATGGAAAGAAGAAATTCCCTAGAAGTGCTTTCTCAAATGCTTCATCTAAATACTGCTGCAGATTCCATAATATTTTTCTGTTTCCAAGGACAAGCCCTTACTGCCTGCCCTTGGATGCTGACCGTGTCCCACGCTGGAGCAGGGGCAAGTGAAGGGAAGGCTGTGCTCAGAAATCAGCATGCTCTGTTCAGAAAGAGCAAATTGTGTGGTGGGACAGTGCTTGTAAAACCTTGAGCGTTTTGAACATGTACTGCTTTCCATAAGAGTCGCGTGCGGTGATGAGGGAAATAAGGCTCAAGGAAAAAAAAAAACAAAACACATTTCCTGTGTTTTCATTGTGGTTCCAAGAGATGGGAAGGAAAGAACAGTTACATGCTTTTCACAGAATGAAAGAAGCGCTGATCTGCGTAACTAAACTGTGCTGCTTCTTTAGGATTCTTCACTTATCGCGTCATTTCTGAAACAACTTAGGGTTTAGTATCTCAATATTTTTTTCACCTTTGAAAGCAGTGATGGTTTTTGCTATTGATGAACTTAAAATAAAGACCTGTTAAGGCATTTTGTACAAAAAGGATTCCTGTATAGTAACATTTGCAGTCCTGAACGTGTTCTGTGGGACTTGCCTTGTTCTCAGAATTGTCAGTGTTAGTAATGTAACTCAGAGTACATGTTGCAATAGAGGTTGTTTACATGTTCTCTAGTCTTGTGCATTCAGAAACTTATATTAACTTTTTATTCTTTTTGAGCAGTAAATATGCAGAAACATATTTTTTCAGTTTTTGTCTTGTGGAGCATTAAAGATTCTTTTCAATCCCGTTACCACTTCATAAGATGTGTGCTAATCTGGTTTATGTAATTTGAATTCTCTTCTGCATTTTTCAGGTACAAGCCTTTCTTTCCATTTCAAGTGTCGTCACCTGATGAGTATGAAGACCGAGACCTCTGTATACAGGATTTACCACTGACAGAAGGTCGACTAAAAGTCACATTAATTGAATGTACAAGGTATCTATTGTAGTCTTTTGCTTATCTTTATTAAGCAAATATATATGCTTCTTAATCATAGTAATTATAGCTGTACTGATTCAAGAAGTGGCATCTTTGGTGTAATGATTGAACTCCAGTTTAGAACTATATTTTGAAAATAAAAATGAACAAACTAAAGGTGCTGCAAGTTTGAGGCACTTCCGCATTGTGTGCATACAAATGGATTTTTATTTCTTATGAATTTAGGTTAGTTAGAGGCTCCTGTTTTCTTCTAGTTTGGCACACCGAATTATGAATCTCTTTCAGGACAGTATAAATGTTGTAATTATCCTATTGTATTGTGCTGTAAGCACAGGGAAATAATTGTTTCATTCGGTTTTAGTTTGATCCAAGTAACTTTCATGGGGCATAACTTACTGCCTTTGTCTTGAACAAAATAATGGAAAGGAACAAAATCTATTTTCTTTCTTTACTGAAGAGAAAACCGTTCTCTTTAAAACTGGACCAAGTGTGCAGGCTTCTTGTTTTGTTTGTTTTGTCAGACCTTTTAGTTCATGGTTTGTGTTAGATCTTATCTTAGTAGTGCTTAGGCTTTGATCTATCCTTGTGCCATTCTGCTCCTTATGAACTAAACACTGGTTTATGATGATGTTATTTTTAACTCTTCGTTAGTTATATTACCATGTGAGTCCCATTTAGCATGCCTTTTTTTTTCTGTAGCCTGGTACAGCTATGTTGGAACTGTATTTGCTGTAATAATGTCTTTTATCAGTGCTACTTACCATTCAAAACAAGCTTATTTCTAGAAAGTGTTATACTTCGAAGGACTGTGTGGGGCACAGCAGTGATCTTTAACACTTTTTTGGAAAGAATTACTGCTTACCTGAGTTCCAAGCTTTGTGATATGTTCTCTGTGAGCAAGCCAGTAATTCTAAATGATTTGGTACATTCCTTGGCTGTTAAGAACCCATACCAAGTAAGGGAGCTCAATCTCTTCACAGGCAGTCTCCAATTTCAGTCCAGTAGTGTGCTCGTTTTTATTCTAATAGGACCCAAAATAACTGCTTCTGAGCTCTGTGCAGTTGTTTTGACTTTGGAAAGTCACTTTTAAGTACTTTGTCTTTCCTGAATATGAAATGCTGTGTTACATTGCTAGCGTATCAGTAATGCTTTCTTTCTTTCCGTTACCTTCTAGAAGCCAGATTGCTCAGTTTGACATCATCATCTGACCTTTCAGTATTTTCAGCTGTCACAGATGCTTATCAGATGGCAGAGAGAGGATGCAGTTGCTGGCTTGTCAGGCCTTTTAAGCTTCAGGTCTGATTTAATCTGACTCTTTTATGCTGCTTGGAATTTCTAGACGCACGCTTGAGCAGACACATCTCAATCTAGATGTCTGTCTTTTGGTCCTGTAGTAATTCCTCAAATCTACCAAGTGTCCATCCTTTTTTTGAAATTAAACTTCTACAGCTGTGGTCTGTAGAATGCCTCTGGAAGCATATCTTTTTCTTACTTTGTAGCTGAAGATATTTGTGAGCTGAAAGGCATGTAAAAGAGTTTGGAAGTAAAGGAAGAAATACAAAATGCGCATAAAAGTAATGGTCAGAATTTCCCTTTTTCATAATCACTGTGTGTGAAAGTTGTCTGGAACTGTTGGGAAGGGTTCTTTTGCTGAGCAGCACTGTATGCAAGCACACAAAGGGTTTTCTTCCCAGTCTGCCATTGGGACCTTTGCACATTTTTTGGGATTTTTGCCTTGAGAGACTTACAGTGAGCATTGTACCTTGCTACTGACCAGTGTTTGCTTTTCCCTGACCTCCGCCTTCAGGTAAAGCTGTTCTGAGGTCACTGAATCTTCGAGAGCACTTTCTATCACAGGCAGAGTGCCCCAAGGGGCCTGTAGTGTAGGTTCTATATGAATGAGCTCATAGAAGCCCAATCACTGTTTGCTAATGAGAATTTCTAAGCTGTTCTGTTTAGAACAGTTTAACTAACTGTTACCTGACAGTTTTTGGTCTTGACAGTCTTCTCACTTCCAGTAGAACATTTCTCTGACTTCTGTATTTTTCTCCATTCTTTTGCTCAATGCCTCAGAAGGCTTTTATATTCTTTCGCCATGTAGTAACTGTGACAAAGATGAATGACAAAAGGTTTATGTCAATCACTGCATGGAGGAGTAGCAATCAGTTTCTGTTCTCGTGTTTAACAGTTAAATCTTGAGTAACAGTGGTGACACTATCGTGATAGCACAATTTGCACACTTCCTATATTAAACATTTCTTGCTTAATTTTGTTTTTTCTTCACAGAACCAAATACTTGAAATTAGAAAAGTGCAATTGTCATTTTAAAGACTTTTTTTTTCTGCATCTTAATGCAAAATTAAGGAAAGAATGGCCTCAATTGGCATAAATAAGAAATACAATCTTTGCCTGATCTGCTGAAAACGTGTTTTTATGGTTGCAGTACATTCATTCCCATTAACTCTCAGAACTCATTCATTGCAAAAACATTATCAGCAGGTAAAAACCTTTTGCATCCTGACAGTAAAGGTCATTCTATGAAAGAGGAAACATCAGACCAGCGATTACAATATTTTAGGGAAAGGGAAGGACAAAGCAACATGTCCCATATAAGTTATTTCTTTTTTTTTTTTTTAAGATAATCTGTGGAGGAAATCTAAAGATCTGTCAACTCTATTAAAACTATGCCATAACGTGAGCTATTAAAATGAACGTTTAAATTATTTAAGTGTCAATTTAATCACATTTCCTTATTGATTTATTATAAGTAAAGAAAGCTACAAACTTTGTATCAGAACATCTTTCTTAAACCCTTTCAGACAGACTTACAAATGTCTGTGAAGTATAGATATCAGTTCAATATGCTGTAGTTTTGGGGGTGCTGCGGCAGTCTTTATCTTTTTCTGTGCTTGCATTAAAGAACACAGTACCTCTGTTTGCATGCTAGTAGAGATGTTATTCAAACAAAAACTTCCTTAATGTCACAGTGGTTAAAATTTCCCCCTTGTTTTCCTGAATATGGAAACTGGGTTCCAAACTCCAGTGTGAAGCATCCATGAACAGTACTGCTTATTAGAAATGAAGGAAGTATTTTTGCTTGCCTGTGATACATTTCTTCAAGTGGGGTGTTGGCAGCCTAATGTCACCTCTGTCCCTTGCCTGTCTCCTCTGAAGTTTGGTGACCAGAAAATGAAATGTGTGCAGCCAGTGACCAGCTGTGAAAAAACTTGAATGAAGTGGCTGGTAGCAATGAGAGACTCACTGTGGTGTAGGCACAGAAGAAAAAGTGCGTTACTTAAAAGCAGCTACTAAAAACAGAACAGAGCAGCCACGGAGGGTTGTGAGGGATGGCTTAAAAATAAGCAAAAAAATGGGATTTGGTCAGTTTAAGTAACCTCAAACAAACTTAGTCTTGTTGAGTCATAATACCTAATCAGTTTGGCCTGAGAAAAAATTTTTTTACTGTAATTGACCCAGTATGTCTAAATAAACAAGTGCTGAGGGTCAATCTGGAAGTAAGGCTGACATCTGCTCTTTGCAGTGTTTCAGTAGAGAATGGGCAAGTGTGCAAAGTTCACATCTGAGGTTGGCATTAAGGATGCAGGAACTAACACTGAGCCACAAACATCTGACGCTTTGTACAGTGTGCTGGGTACAAGCCCAGGTGCAAGTGTGAAAATTGAGCACCAGTAAGGATCCTCAACTACCATTTTGCCCACATGTTCACTTACATCCAAGCAGTTAAACACTTTGTAGAGAGACATACAAGAGGAATGCTTAATTCCCTTTGCTGCAACACAGGTTAGAGAGAGCTACTGTAGACAGAGAGATGCTTTACCTTGGGATTAGTTTAATTTCACCAATTCGAGTTGTTGGTTATGTTTGCTTTCAGTTATTTTACTTAGTTATCAAAATATTAACGCATTTCCACGTCTGGAAGTCTATGCACTTTTTGATCATGACTACTTAAAAAACCTAGAAACATTATTTAAGAGCATGAACAGGGAACTGGTGTGGTTTTCTAACAGTTTTCATCTCCATCATCTAACGGCTTGTATAAAACAGATAAAAGTATCTCAATTACAAATAAGATACTTTGGCTGAATGCTTAGAAACTGTCAAAGTATACAGAAAAACAGCTCTCTTGAAAGAATATAATTTGTTTGAGGGTTTTATTCCAAAATATTTATCCAATTCCAGCTAGTGTGAGATAAAACTGTGTATAACTTAAGTGCTCTTATGAATCCTAAAAGCCATTGTTTGTTTCTTTCCCCATTTTGTAGTACTGGTACCCAACTGACAGGCTTTGTAGCCTTCTGGAATAGCATATTGTGCATAAAGAACCTCTTCTGCTTGTTGTGAGTGTATCAAAAGAATTGCAGATAGGAGAGGATCCTAATTCAGCAAAATAGACACAAATAAACAGTGACTTAGTACTATGGTAACACACTTCCAAACCAAGAAAAGCTGTTGTATGCTGTAAGTTTAGGACTCAAGTTGCTATGTTTATTTATAAGTAGTTATTGTCTAGGAAAGTACTCTTCTTCCAACTGAACATTTAACAAAACAAACAGAAGTCCTAGCTAAAATTTTGAAATGATTATTTATGGCACGTGTAGAATTCTTCCACTAGAGGGTGGTAGTGCCTTGTCTTTTGTGAATTGCTTACGTGGGCTTGTTCGTGCACATTGAAAACGGTGCACAGGGGATGGATAAGGGAAGAACAGTGACTTTAGCATGATATCTGGGCTATGTAATAGTGTTACAATTCTTACTACAGGCTTTTCTGTTTCAGGTTATTTATATTTGGATCCTATGAAAAGGAAACAAATGTTCATTGCACAATGGAGCTGAGCAGTAGTGTTTGGGAAGAAAAATCAAGGAGTTCTATTAAAACGGTAAAATGGATATAATCTTTGTATGTTGCAGTATGTCTTATGGTCTTACATTGTTCAGACAGTGTGCCTTCTGGGCAGTCAAATGGGTGATTTAGCAGGAAGAAAACACTAAAAACATAATGTTGTTTTCTTTCCAATCCAAAGTTTTTTGACTGTCAATTTGAGATGTATGGATAGCATCGTGCTCAGTTATCACAGTTGTGCTTGACAATGTACCTAATTTGCATATATTAATTATCAACTGTTATCTGCTTTAAAGCAAACAGTTTAAAATGTGCATTTGTAGACCTGTTGCATTTGGGTGAGGCAATGTTTAGAAAACAGTGAATGAGGTTCACCTGTCTTTTACTGGGCAGTGGTGTATTCCTTTCTGACATGAGTACTGAAGACGTGCTCAAAGGGTAACTCATGACCAATTTCCTGCTTTTGCCTACATTTTGACAAAATGTGGAGGGAATTGCTATGTGTCTCTAACTTTTTCTGGAGCATATGAATAATGTCTGCTAAAGAAAAATACTTTTAAAACTGTGCAAATATAGAACATAGTAGTATTAATGGTATTGTAAGTTAATCTTTTATTATCATGCTTGATAACATGAATTTAGCAGCACACAACCTACAAAATACATTTCTTTCGCATATGTGGGAGGAATAACATTGCGTCTCTTCTTCAAAACAAGAGGTGCAATATATGAGAGCCTTAGCATTTCACATCAGTGATACTGTGGTAGTTATCAAACTGAACTTAGGCTGAGCAGAGTAAGTACTGTGCCTATTGAAAACAACAGAAGCTTTACAAAGACTTCATCTTAATAACTGGCTTCGTAAAAAGAAATCACTGGAATGAAAATCAGTGTTATCTATTTTACCCTCTACTGTCAGAACTTTAAGGGAGCTGAACTCAGTGCATTATATTTGACTGCAGTTCTAGAGTTCAGCACTGTTTAATGGCTGGAGCAGCCAGAATCTGGAATCTTTCTTCTATCTCTGTGATTAAGTTCCTTTTTGTCTTGCTTTTAAAACTCCTTGTGACAACTGCTGTGAAACTTGTTCTCAGCTTACTTATACTGTTATCCCTTAAAGAGTATGTGACTGAGCATCAGAAAGACAATTGCTTCCCATTGTCTTAGCTGCTGTATTTTCAGTCAAATGAAAAATGTGAGTGGTTGACCAGAGGTTCACTCTGGCTCCGTTAGCCACCTTGAGCATTCGGTTGCAAGACCTTTGTGAGCACAGCATGAGGGAGGTGGGCAGGGAAAGCACAAGCAGGGAGGAAGCCAGTAGTTGGCACTTAGACAGAGAAACTTCTGAGGAAGTTTTAAGAGCCTGGTTTGGCAGCCAAACATCACAGAAAAACAGTGGTGGTTCCTAGAGTTATCTCCATCTATTCCACCTCCTGGCACTGTGAGGGCTGTTTGGTTGTGAATTAGCAGTGTTAGCTCCCTGAGCTCACTTGCTGCATGTTAGCATCTTTGCCAGAGCAATTTCAAAACGTGTTCTTTCCTCTCGTTAGCAGGCAATGTGGCATTGGTGTGTTTGTGACAGCAGATGGCAGTAGAACTAAACTGGTGGTAGGAGAAATGCCCGTTTAAAACTGCAGAAAAGGACTTGGGCTCACGTTCTGTTTCAGCACCTGAAATGAAATGGCAGGTTTTCAAGTTTTCCATCCTTAAGAACTATGACTTGAGATGTAAGGAAGTTTGAGTAGCTGTGTTCCTGTCCTCTGCTGTCCCATCACTGCCTGCTGAGAGCAGTGGCTCCTTGGTGTGAGCTGCTGGATCTGTAGTTGTGCTGTCAGTATGGGGAACTCATTGTGCTCAACAACTTTGAACTTTATGCCACTGAAGGGGTAAACTGGCTTTATGATCCTGGTTCTAAAGTTCTTGATTATGGCTGGATACTGAAAGTTAGCACCTTGCAAAGCCACTTTGCTATGTAACTTCTATTTATCATGTTTAATACAATCATAGGGGTCTCTTTTCCTTAGAAAATCAGTTCAAATATGCAAGTTAAGTTAAAAAATATTAGGAGACCTTGCTGGATAGCAAGAGAATTGCCAAGTCCCTCATTAGAATTAGAAATGTTGCAAACATGCTTAGGTTTGGAACTGACTTTCTGGGAAATTGCAACTGTGTGAAGTCTTTCTCACATTAAATCCTTCTTTTAAATGACCATGTCTGCAATAATTAATTGAGATGAAGTTGTTAAAATGAATATCAGAAATTACAGTGGAGAAATGATAGACTAAGTTGAAGTGAAAATTCTAGCTTAAATGTTTGTTTTGTTGTAGTATCATATAGGCATGAGAATACATCCACTGAGGCAGGTAGCATTCTACAAAGTTCCTGAGGAAAATTCTCTTAACTTTCTGCACTTACTGGCATTTTCATTCTTTTTATTACACTAATAGTGATAAAAGATTAGACAGGTTTAATAATTCATAATAAACTTGGTGAGACTTTAATCTGATCCATTATTTATGGAATATTAGCAGATGTCAAAATTGCTTCTGAAAAAAAGTGCTGTGTTACTGAATGTATCTGGATGATTACTGAAGTATCTGCTGTAATTCAAAGATGTTTCTTGCTTCTAAGCTGTTTACCAAATCAGTCTGAAATACCAATAAAACTTCAGAGAAATGATTTGGCACATTCCCTTGTGACATGTAAACATTCTTAAATACCTTAATTAGTATTGTTGCTGCTGGAATTAACTTTAATCACTGCATTGCTATGGGAAAATTATTTATGGATAGGATATAGTCATTAGGCAGCATTAGCAGCACTGGATTACTAGACAGGTGTTCCACAGCTAAAACTGTACTTATGTTTGTATCTAAATACTAGCCAGCACTTACAGATTGGGGGGGGGGAAAAGGTTTTTATTGTTTGTGACAATGTAGAGTAATAGAGGGAAGGTTCTGAACTGGAAGATGAAATGTATCTGTTCTATGGGTTGTTGGAGTTTTTTTGCTTTGTTTTTGTAACAGAAATTTGGAAGCATAAGATAATTGCTGTTGATTGTGAAATAATGAAGCTAGATAATGTAAGACAGATACGAGGGAACATGTCTTAAATTCTGATTTCAAAGTAATAGGCTCTTTCAGGTTGCATGCAGGAATGTCCACACTTCTGTCGTCTTAAAGGCAGCGAGTTTGGGTGGGAAGGTACTTTTGGGGTTTTACCTGTTGTTTTTTTTTTTTTAATAATATTTTTTCAAATCCCACTTGCTCTTTTCTCTGTACGTTCAGAGGTCAGCACTGAAGTAACTGAGGGGTAAGGGCAGTGCCATCTGCCTCTCAATATGTTCTGAGTTTGTGTGTGTCCACTTACACGTACAGAGACCACAGTCTTTGCTGTTTGTGGGAGGTGATTCTGGTAGCTATGGGCTTCTACACATGAATACAGTGGTAACTTCTGAAATTACTTTAGGCAGGCTGGTTGGTACATTTTAATAAAAACAAAAGGGATATTTCTCAGTCTTTCATAAAACTAAACTTGCTTTATCAGGGCTTACGGGAAACTAAAGGTATTCCGGTAGTGACACAAATATAAAACGAGTAATAATGGAAATCAAATTCAGCACCTTCTGAAATGAGTTGCCTGAGGATACTCAACAATAATGTCAAATTTTGAAGCAACTGTGAAACGTTAATTTGTAAATACGCAGAATTAAATGCCTCACAGTTGGCATTTCGGTCTGCTTGTTTAACAGTCTGCCATTTCAGCATTTAATCCTATCAAAAGAAAGAAGGAGGATTAAAGCAAGGGAAGCTTTTTCAAAATGTCACTTTTTATGAAAATTCATGATCTTGTAAAATTTGATAATATTTGTAAAATCAATGGGGAATAGTTCTGAGATTTGTGCCTTACATAATATTCTGTAATCCGTCTTTCAAATAAACTTGAAGGCCATCAGGATTTTTTTCTGGTTCACCCGAAACATTTAAGCTTTTTTACTGGAGGCCTCAGAGCATTTCTTCTTCTCTGTGATTTAATGAGACCTTCTGTAGTGAGGGCCAAGTGTCGGGTCCTGCATTTTGGTCACAAAAACCCCAGGCAACCCTACAGGCGTGGGGAAGAGTGGCTGGAAAGCTGCCTTGGTGAAAGGGGCCTTGGTGTACTGGTGGACAGTCGACTGAATATGAACCAGCAGTGTGCCCAGGTGGCCAAGAAGGCCAATGGCATCCTGGCTTGGATCAGGAATGGTGTGGTGAGCAGGACTAGGGAAGTCATCCTGCCCCTGTACTCGGTGCTGGTGAGATCTCACCTTGAGAACTGTGTTCAGTTTTGGGCACCTCAGTACAGAAAGGACATCGAGGTGCTGGAGCAGGTCCAGAGAAGGGCAACGAGGCTGGTGAAGGGCTTGGAGAATATGGCCTATGAGAAGAGACTGAAGGAACTGGGGCTGTTCAGTCTGGGGAAAAGGAGGCTGAGGGGAGATCTTATTGCTCTCCTCCAGTACCTGAAAGGTGCTTACAGTGAGAGCAGGGTTGATCTCTTCTTACTGGTGACAAGTGATAGGATGAGGGGAAATGGACTCAGGTTGCCCCAGGGTAAGCTTAGGTTGGATATCAGGAAAAACTTCTTTATAGAAAGGGTTGTGAAGCACAGGGATAGGCTCCCCAGGAGGTGGTTGAGTCACCAACCCTGGATGTGCTTAAAAACTGTTTGGATGTGGTGCTCAGGAACATGATTTAGTGGAGCATTGTTAGAGTTAGGGTAGTATGGTTAGGTCGTGGTTGGACTTGATGATCTTCAAGGTCTTTTCCAACCTGAGCGATTCTATGATTCTGTGAACTTTAAAACAAAAGCAAACAAAACCACTTTTTTGGTGCACGTGTATTCAGGTTGTCCAGAACATGGTGCTACTGCCACAGCCACAGTATGACCTAATATTGCCTGCTCATATAAAAAAAAAAAAAGTTAAAATCATTCAGGAGATACACACTGTGTTCTTGGGCATGCATATCCTGATTGAAAAGCAGAGTGCTCCACAGCTTGCTGCGGGGGGGGGGGGCAGTGTAAAAAGCATCAACTGCATCCAGGTCTATAACATTCCATATATGCACCTTCTTTCTCCTCATGGCTGTGCTTGAAATTGTGAGCTTTCCTCAGAGCACTTGTTGTTCTGCAGCGGGTTCTGATAGCCTGCTTTGAGTCTGGCTTTCACATTTAAAATATTAGGAAAAAGGATTGCAAAGTAAAACAAAGTTCCTTCTACATTATTACAGAATGCACATAAAACTTTTGAGTTTCATCAGGGATTAGTTCTTCTTGCTTATGTTCTTTCAATGCTTATTACTGACCTGATAAGCAGTATTCCTTTTAGCATTTAATGTTCATTAGAGGTTACTCACGCAATTACCAATCTCTAGTATGCGTTCTCTAATTTTTACTTCCATCTTTTCTATATCCTTCAGATAGTACCTAGTTAGAGTAGAAAGTGTAAGCTTTTATCGTGCAGCTTCACATGTAAAATAAACAATTATGAAGGAAGTACAGCATGATCTCTTTCCATTAAGAATGCTTGCAAAATACAAGCCAGGCACGATGCTGTAGTGCATCACTGATGCTCTGTGCTGATTTATTTTTTATTCTTCTCCCCTGCTCAAAATATTGGATGTGGGAAGGAGTTTTAAGTAGGTTTTGCAGCAGCTGTGTTTCTTGTTTGCAAAGAAGTTGATTTACAGAGATAGCCGTTCTTGCTAAATAAACAGATGGCTGATGCATGAGAGCTAACTTTGTTTGTGTAAACAGTGTGGACTATTGTAAGAGAGATAACAGTGTTTCATTGACCAGAGTAAACAAAATGGTTTCCGGGCAATTTAGTACATTTTGGGAATGACTTTCTAAACTATGTAGTTATGTTCTGTTGTGAAGTTCTGCAGCCAGGGAGCCAGCGTCTGTGCTGGTGGTTGATGCATGTGGCTGCATTGGAGAGAAGAGGGATGGGGGTAGAAGGTTCAGGGCTCTCCTCCCTTTGAAATGCTCTTTTACAAGTGAATCGTCTGTGCAAGGTCTTCTTCCTAAGGGTCATAATGGCTATTAATATTTGATAGATGGCTTCCAAACTCTAGAAGTCTGACATGCATTTTCAAAAATCTTTTTTTTTTTTTTTTTTTTTTGAAAGTCAGACCTTTTACTGGCATCACATTCATCCCAGTGTGTGCTTTCTCGCTTTGGTATATTCAGACTCAATTCTTTGCCTCTGAAACACATGGGGGGGAAAAAGAAAGACGTTATTGACTTTAAATGGAATTATTATATGGAGTTTCTTTTGCCAGCTGACAGAGTGACCAAGTGTTTCATATCCAAGACATAAACTGAGAAACATAATATTGAAACTTTATCGATTTAAAATGTGACAATTTGTATGAAGTTGTTCTCTCAAGCAGTTTTTTGCCTGTCAGGATTCATGGAAATGATTCATAGAACTGAGTCTTTAATTTTGAGAGTCTCTAAATTACAGTAGGGATCTGAGTATCCATCAATAACAATTGAAGTGTTAGACATAGGCTAGAGTCTGGTTGGTGGGTATGTGATTTGAGGCTGTACTTCTTTTGCTCATCTACTTTGGCCTAAGTGTTGTATTCTTAGAAGGGTGATGTGCATAAGCACAGCTGTTTATATTGATTTTAAGTAGTGATGAGCATCAACCTCTTCTCTGGTTCTCTGTATAATTCAGATTTCTTACCTAGTAATGGCCCTGTACATCTGTTTTCCTGTCTGGATTTCAGCAGCTCCCCTTCTGTTCTTATGAGTTTGAGAGATGATATTCAAATCTTCTTGATTGTTCTATATGTAGACCATATTAACATGTACTTAAATACTCATTAGTAGACAAAATCTCAGTACTTAGGTCTGATTCTCACTGCTGTTGTAGTTGGTGTAAATACAAAAATTACATCAGATTAAATGAGTATAATCAGGCTAAATGCTAGGAAGAAATTTTGAGTGAAGGTTTTGGAAAATATCCTTATTTAATTAATTGGCATTTAATTAATTATATATAGTACAATAATTTCAGAATTAAAGATTTCACTGAAGAACCTACTATTCTTTAATATAGGTACTTGATGTCCTTCCACAGAAGGGAAATGAATGTTCGTACCCCACAGACAGTTGATGTGTAGTGGTCTGAAATTGTGGTTGAAATGTCAAAATACAGGGCTATAAACTACTGAATGACTGCAAAGAAAGCCTTTAATTTTGTGGGAGGAATTCCTTATTCTGAGTACAGTCTTATGTCAAGTTGCTATCTTTATGAAGTCAAATGAGTTAAGTAGTTCAAATTCTTGGACTCGAGGTGCTGTGTTTTTACATGGGTTGTGTCTCACCTTTCTGGAATGCTGTAATTATTTCTCTGAACATTATCTCAAATTGACTATTCATTTTTTTCGTTCTTTTTCCCTCTAATCACAAGCCAAAGCAGAAATCAGATGCTTGTCTCTTGGTGTTAAGTCTTTTACAGGTCTTTCAGAGTGTTGCTCAGCATCTGGAGGTCACACATTCAATGAGGATGGTGTTTGGAGTACATGTTGCTGTTATTGTTCTCATTAGTTGCAAAACTGTGGTTGTTTTCTGTCATTAATTCTAAGAATCATTGAGTCGCTCAGGTTGGAAAAGACCTTAAAGATCATCAAGTCCAACTGCAACCTAACCATACTACCGTAAGAAAAACAGGGGAGAAATCTGCTTTTGAGGGCAAAAGTGCATGTTCTGATTAATAGTACACAAGTGGTTCTTCTCCCTTTTACTGAAGGATTACTATTTTTAAAATACTTCTGGTAATGATGGAAAAAAAAGCCTAAGCAGGCATTTTGTAATGCAGATGTGTGTGTGTTCTCCAAAAGCTCTATAACTATGGCAGACAGAAATGAGAAAGAAATATGGGTGGGCAGCATAGCAGTTGCCCTACAAAAGCCTTGAGGATCAAAAATGCAATTGCTGCTTCCCATCACGCAAATAGAATGACTAAAAGGTCATTCCAGTGTACGAAGGTTAGATAGAGCAGCCTGATACTCTGCAAAGGACACCTATACATCGGAAGTAATCAGAAGTGAGTCATCGTTTTAAAAAATGGAGCATTTCTCTTAATGCAGGCTATTAAAAGGCTGGCTCCATTAAATTTTTGGTAAGATAAATAGACTCTTTGAACTATGATGTCTTTACAGATATCTTAAGCAAAAGTCAGTATCTTCAGATCTTTACTAACGTCATCTGTTTCCATTTTTAGGTGCTCAGCTTTTAACAAATATAATGTCTGCACACCCTCAGATCCATTTGATGTTAAAGCTATATATTTTCTTTAGCTGAAGGAAGAAAACAAACCCCCCAAAAAGCCTCTAGAAATCTGAGGCTGGATATCCAGAAAGCTTGAATTTTTAATTGTTTTTAGTTACAAAACCATTTTTTTGTATCTGAATATAATTATGTATATGCATGTTTTATGTACACACATACTTTTAACATATATATGTGTACATGCATTTAATATATATAGGAGTGTGTGTATGTGTGTGTGTATATATATATAAAAAATCAAAAGTATCAGTCGTTCTTCAGTTAAATTTACATGATGATTTTTTGGATAGCAAATTGACCACATGTTTAAAAATGTAGATTGTTACAATAACTTGACTCATGAGACACTGGCCTGGACTTATCTGGGACTCATTTAAATTTACAGCTCTAATCTTGTAGGGGAGTCAAAAAACGCAAAGATGATGGTTAGCAGAGCAATTGCAGAAATTTGGTTTTGGGTTCACAGGTAATTAAATCGTACATCTGCGGGAGTAAAGCAAGAACAGGCTGTACAGCAGCTTGTAAACTCAAAATACTTACATAACTATGAATTACATCCTAAGTAAGCTTAGGAATACAGTGTTCACAACTTCCTAATACAGCCAAGCATTGTAATCTTCTCTAACCTCCCCTTAAAACTGATGATTTCCGTTGGTCTCAAAGCTGATGGAAATCTGTGGATAAGTAGAAACAAAAATGCACATACACAGAGTTCCATAATAGAATGTTACCTGCATAACAAGTAACTTAGTAAAATTATAAATTGATGTTCGGTCACTTGGTGCTTCTGTGAAACGTGGAGTCAACATTAATTTGAACTATGTAACCTGTTGTTAGGGGGTACGAGATGAACCCTGTGACAGGGATGTTAATAGATGGTGCATAACGTTCTTTTACTCAGAAGTTTAAATTTGAGACCTGTTTATAGACCATGAATGAAGCTGTCCGCAAGCAGCAGAGCATGGTGGGGTTTAAGTTTGGCTGGCTGCAGTGCAGGTTGGGTTGAAGGAGCCCTTTGTGATGCAAATCACAGTTCAGGGAGCAGAGGCCATGGGAAGCTCAGCCTCTAAGCACACACCTGATCTGAGATAAAAAGCAAATGCAGACATGTGCTTTAAATAACTCTTAAATTGCAAATTCCATGCTGGCAGTTTGCTGTTGCTATCTCTTTTGTCTCTTGAATGAGTTGAAAAACCATAGATTTATATTGTTGCCATCTTGCTGAGGTTTACTTGTTAAAGGTTATCCATCTTTTTCCCTTCTTTTTTGTGAATAGCATAGTAAATAATGGCAGTGCAGTGGAGGCATGGGTAAAACTTGGTTCTGTGGGGTGGCAGTAAGGTAAGTTGCTTGTCTGTGGATTTAGATCGTGCAGTGAGGTTGATGCTAAAGTCCTTTACAGTAAAGAAAGCAGTTTGCAAATCAGCATGGGAGAAAAATACTTGGAGTGCTCCAGCTGTGTACGGTAAGTAGTTGAGAGGGTGGGGAAAAAAAGGACTGTAGGCAAGAGGGAATAGATCTTATAACTCAAATCCCACAAAATTGCTCAAAATGGAAAAGGAGCAGGTAGTGCTGACGTGCAGGTGAATGTGTTCTGTCTAGGTGACCTTGTTTCATGTGATGATGAAAACAAAGCAGTTACATTTGCTTTGGAAGTCTTTGACCTCTTGCATTACTATGAAGGAGTGAAGTCCAATGCTTGAGTTTCCTTAGCTTTGCTGTTCTGCTTAAAAATTCAGAAGAGTAAGGGAGAGCTAAGAGTTTTTGTTGATTGCTGGCAGTTTGTTTTAAGAGTGATTTAATGTAAGTTGTGAAAAAGCAAGAGTTCAGGCTTGGTTTTGACCCGAGAAAAATTCTCTGCTAGAGTAATAGGGTAGGATGTGTTGGAAGTAGTATACTACACTGTATGTTCAACTGGGGGGGGGGGGGCTTTAGAGGGCAGTTGTAAGACCTCTGTTGGCTGAGCAGTCTTGTCAGTCAGCAAAATAAATGGCTCAGGAAAACCCTTAGACAAAGTTTCTTTGAAGTTTTCCAGTAAGGAAAATACCTGAGTTACTAGGGAGTTCTCTAAGCAGTACTTAGGGATGTAATATCTGTTAATTATTAAAAGAAAGCGGGTGCAGTATTAAGGGAGAGCAAATAATACCTATTAATGTGGTGCAGGAGACCAGGTGTGATGATAAATAGCTGCATAAACAGACCAAAGGACATCTAACAAGGATAAAATCACCACCAAAGTCACAGCAGTAGTAAGGTCATGGGAGTACAGCAGCTGTAAATATTTGGCTAGTGTGGAATCTTTTAATGTACCTAGTTAATGTACATATTATCTATAGGTTATAGAAACTCAAAGATACTTGTAATTATACTATCAAGAACATTAAACAGCAGATATACTGACTATAGCAATTATATATAGAACTACCTGAAGTTGAGCCAATTTTTCTGCTATAGTCAGTATTTCTGCTGTTTAATATATTAATATGAATATATTATTTTATATTAATATATAAAGATAGAGTTCCAAACAAGACTGAACTCTAGCTGAACAGTGTGTCTGGTTATTAGACTAGAGCCAGGGTAATGTGGAGTGGAAGAGACCTCAGGAGGTAACCTGGTCCTTCCAGGTCACAGCAAGGCTATTGAATTCATTTGGACTACCTTAGACTAAAGCACTCTTTTTACTTGAGACCAATCTAGGAGTACTTCTGTACTGATAGAATCAGAGTAATATTTCTTTGTGTTCCAGATAATCCAGGCAGGAGGCAGTTCTAGCCTAAATACTCTTAGCAAACCAGAGGAAATAATAAATATATGATGTTCTTGTTTATTTCATTTCCGCAGTCTGGCTACAGGGGATGTTTGGCCAAAGCATGGGAACATCTATGATGGATTTTCATTCCTTGCAGACAATATCTGAACAAAGAATATTTTTTAACAATTTTATTTTTGCCTGCTTTGATAAATGTTTCTACTTCCACAATAGTTTTGAAGTTTTAGCTGTTGAAGAAGAATCTCAAATAACATTTTCTGAAAATATGTTTGTAATAACGAGGAATGAACTGTTGGCCGCTGTTGTGAGCGAAGATGGTGAGATCCTTGCCAACTGATCTGTAGATGTGCATTTGGAACCACAATCTTGGCTACATATGATTGAGGTAACTGAGGCTTGTAATTAATTCCTGAACTTAAAGCTGCTAGGAGGAAACAAATTTGTAAAAGGTCACTAAAGCAGTATTCTCTTAGGTCTAATAAATGGAATGAAAGTAAACCACATTTACCATAAAGTAAAGAACGTGTTTCTAGCTAGGATCACGCAATTTGCTTTTTTACAAAGATTAGTTTCATTTTGGATTTTGTTTGGCCAGCTGGGACTGCAAACCTGTGGATGCACCGGAAGAAGACTGAATACACTCTCTTTTGCGAGTTCAAAAAATAATGCAGTGGACCAAAGAGATCTGTTGCTATTGCCAAACTGCCAACCCAGCATATGCAAAATACTGTTTCCAGTTCAACTCAGAAGTACGCTCTTCTCTGAAAATGGCAAAAAAAAAAAAAAAAAAGCTTCTGCTGAAAATACTGAAATTAAGTCCATTTTGGTATTTGTGTGACTTAGCAATGTAGAATTCTTTCAGTTTAAATTATCTTCTGGGACATGTCCTCCAATGGTATTCAAGTATGTAAAGCAAAAGGCTTATTTCAAACTTCTAGAGTTCAGGAAGAAGGGCAAACTGTGCATGACGAAAACACATGTTTATTCATTAGCATTTTCTGACACTGAAGGCTAGCAGACTTCTAAGTTTAAAATTAAAGAAGAAGAAAAGCACCACACTGACAATTTTATCTTCCCAAATTATATGTCTCACAAAAAAAGAGAATTCTTTATACCTTTCTCTGTCAGACTAGATTGTAATATTTGCATGACAGTCATTACTGAAGTATAACATTGTGCACAAATAGATATTTAAAAATGCAAGTATGGCTTTTTAAGTAGTTTGTGTAAATAGTTTTAATAACCAGAGGTCTGCAGCAGTGAATCTATGGGAATTTGCCACAGTATCTCACACGTGGACGTGCAGGCAGCAGTTCTCCAGTACAGGCTAATTATTTTCTCTCTCCGTTTTTCTTTTCCTCCACTCCATAGATGCGGTGGTTTTACCCTTCCCCACCCGCAGTATATGACTAAAAATAGTTTCCTGACTACATTTTACTTCAGCTTTCAAGAATGTTTTAGAGATTGAAAGTTTTCTTGAGTTAACGCATCTCTTGCTCTCATGAAATGCACCAAAGAGTGAAGTGACTATTAAGAATTCAGAGCAACTTATTGAGTAAGTTTGTAGTTTTGCATCCTAATGTCTTTACTATAGTTCATCACTTTTACATCACGTTTGTTCTTTTATGAGGCTCTAATTTCTGTAATCTGTGGGTATTCGGATCCTATTTTTATTATCAAGATTTTTAACTTAGCTTGTTCTCATGGTCAAAAAATGCACTTGTTTATGGCTTCATTGTTAAATATATATAGTGTATTTTTAACTTGTGCCTAAACTAAACTTTTATGTACTTTACTAGCTCTGTTTTCTGTGCACACTCCACTTTATTGACAACTAACTTTTAAAATAGTTCTTTTCCAGTACCAATTTAAATAAGAAACAGACTTTGGAATCTTTAGTGCTGGGTGCACTGTTTATGAAAGTGAATCTTTCTCAGTGGAGTTTTCAGAGAGCTCTTAAATCACAGTGCAGCATTTGGTAGGGTTGCAACCTTTGGCTGCCAAGGGCCCCGCGTACACTCTGTTCCACGTGCAAGCAAGCACTGCTAGCTTGTCTTTGTCAGCCAGCAGACCTTCAGTGATGGTCATGGAAGTATAGCACTCCTGACTCCTACTGTCAAATTATTTTTTGCACAGGATGTCTTCATCAACTTCTTCAGTGCAATTTCAGTGTCGTCTTCATTTGATAAAGCTCACTGAAGTGATTACATCTGAAATATTGATACAGAACTCAAAAAAATTTTAAGAATTGTGTGTTTATGCAGATTCTATCCAAGTAACATAAATAATTACCACTTTAATAAGTAAAAAAAAAAAAACAAAAACCTGTCTTTAAGTATATCTTGTAACGTATATGTGTTTTAAAGTCTTCTCTGCCCCTTGTTAAATATATTTTTTTGAAGCCACGTGTCTTTCTCAAGCACCCTGTAGTATCGGATAAATCTTTGTTCACTTTTTAAATTGAATGGGGAATGAGTTGTAAATTCTTCTGTTGAGCTAATTCATGGCAGCCCCAACCAAGCCTTCTTTCTGGTGTCACAGGAGAGAAGGGGAAATTAAAATAGGATGGGAAATTGAAATAGGATGATAATGTGTTATGAAATCTGCCGGGTATTTTTTTTTATATATTTCACTAGCTATCAGTAAGATCTGTTGTTAATTTTAAAAATAAGAGTGCATAAAACCAAAGTATGGGAAGTTGTGGTGAGTACTAAAGTAAAATGGGAAGTTTTTAAACCTGGCTATTTATTTTGGCACTCTTGCATGCTTCAGTGGCACTACGGTGTCTCAAATTGTCTGGCTTTTCTTGTTTGTCTTTCTCTATTTGTTGTGAATTCACATACTTTGCTACCTTCAGAGGCTGGGTAAGTTAAGGTAGAGATTTCTGCAAGAATTGTGACAAAGTCAAGTGCTTTAATTATTATTTCTTTTCTTTGTTTGGGATTGTTTCAGCGGACATCCATTGTAATGGGGCTTGTAATTGTCTAAATTAGTTATCCCAGTTCTATTTTCTTGACAACGTGATATCTATCTACAGGGAACAAATCCTTCCAAGTGTATGATCCCATTGTTTCCATGGAGAGAAAAATACAACATGAAAACTTCAGACCTTTGGATCTTCGGAGTGCTAGAAGTTCAGCTCCATAGTTTGCTAGCATGTTGATTCTGCTTGCAGCTAGAGTTCAATTTCTGAATCATTCTTTTGATAGACTGGGAAGTGATTTTTGTGTGTTTGGGAGGAGGAAAATTCTGGAAATGTTTCAAGTGCAAAACAAATATAGCTAAGTATTGATTTCTTTTTCACAGAGAATTGTCAGTATTTGACTTGGTGTGAAGACCTTTTCAGTTTATAGCTGTGGCAATTTTCCTAAGTGATGAATGGTAACAGTATGAAAATGTGGCATGTAGGTGTGCTGTTGTCTTGGTGCCACTAATTAGATGTGACAGTGAGCTCCTATTTTGCTGCCTGCCAGCAACTTGTGCCCTATAACCATAAACAAATTGATTTGACGTGATGTGTTCAGCAAAATAACCAGAAATAGATGTATGGTCCCGGAAATCTTTACTGTTTATTTAGTTATGTTTATACTGCAGTGTTTTGTCTAGAACTTAATTAAGTTTGCATTAAGAGTGATTTGGATTCTGTTCTACTTAGAGGAAGATTGTGATATACAAAAGCTTGGTCTTCTTGCAGTAATGATTCAGCACAGGCTGGATACAGTTCCCCAACTTTTCCACTGTTCGCACTGTAGAATTTCTGCAGTAAGCTGATCTGGTTTTACCAGGTAACAGTGGGCTGGGGACAACATGTGTAACCAGAACTCAGTTTTGATCCAGGTGGACCCTCTGTTTAACCTCTGAAGAGTTGTTATAATGATAAATCACATTATTGTGTCTCCTTTAGTTCCTTTGGGTTCAGCCACTTCTGCAGGAATGTGGGAGCCTGAAAAATGATCAGGTCATATGGGATGTTGGTTTGCATTTCTCTGTAATAGCCATCTAGGCATTTGTTAATATTGATAGGAAATATAGCAGTTGTCAAGGTGATGTGAGTACAGGGTGTAGAAATCACCAGCTGTGATTTCTTCAAGTCATCTATTATTTTAAATTGTCTAAGTGCATTGGTTCTGGATACGTGTCAGGTCACTGTTGCTTAGGCTGTGTTAGTGCTATAAGGATGTAACTTGTGTTACCAGAAAATGCAATAGTCTGCTGGTAAGACTGAGTTTTTACATCTTTTTACTCTCTTAGGTAAGTAACTGTTTAAATATCAGACTTTTAGAAGTCAAATAACACTGCTTGACTTCCTCCCTTCTGCCACGAAGCCTGGTCAGAACCCATTTACAGCTGAAGGCAGCAGGAGCAGCAGGCAGTGCTGGAGCCAGGTGACAGGGATGGCAGAGCCCTGGCCTGTCCTGGGGCTTGCTGAGCAAGCTGCTGCTGCCCTGCAGCACCCAGCTCTTCTTCAGGGCAGTTTTGGCAGCAATTCAGCTCCTGCCTTGAACCTGTGGATTTTGGTGAAGACTCCCAGGTGAGAAGTATTTATGAAGCTTTTGCTATCTTATGAAAGTGAGCTGTACTCCAGATGTTACTTTCTGAAATTACTGTTAATGAAAACTCTTCTGCTCCAGAATAAAATAAACCTATAAATAATGTGCTGATTCATTCTCAATGTTTTTCCTTCAGAAATATAATTTTTAAGCCTTTTAAAATGTAACTTTTGGGCCCTTTAGTGAGAACTAAGTGTTAAGATTCGTACGTGTTAGAAAGCACTGTTGTAGATTTAATTTCCATGGAAACTACTATCTGTGATGACTGTACAGACAGTGGGTAATAACTTTTCCATATTTTTAATTTTGATGGCAGTATCCACATCAGTAATCAGATTGATGCTGTTAGCTGCAACAGGCAAGCAGTGTCTTTGTGTGAAGCAGAAAGCTCTGCATGGTGCCTATTGATTCCATTATGAAAAATTCTACCCGATGTTCTAATAATTTGTCTGTATTACGTGAAGATTAATTAAATTGTTTGATAAGGACTAGTTAGTTGTAATATAAGCAAAAGTAATTACTAGCTGCTCTAGGGACTGCTGATATATTTACTTGAATGTGTTTTTTTGTTTTTTCTCCATCTCTGGAGTGATGAACAGAACCCTGGACCTTTCCCTTCTGTGCATGTACTCAAAGCACCAAACACTTTTAAATTCTCATTAATCTCACGTATCTGTAATTTGCAGTGCAACAATTTAAACCGATTTACGCAAAGGAAGCCATAAGGAAGGTAAACTTTCTATTGATTCTGTCTTGCACACAGTGTTTGTAATCATCTTGTTCTTTAACAAGCACTTTGAGTAAGCTGATTTCAGTGTTTGTTGTTAACGTGCCCAAAACTTTTACTGAGTCATCCTAAAGTAATACTGGAGAAAGCCTTTTTTCTATCAAAGGTATGAATCGTGGTGTAAGATTTGGAAAAATCAATCTTTTCAATTTTTTTTTCTGGGCCAAAGGAAGACACCACAGTTTGGTTTTAATGAGTAAAAGGATGTCAGTAAGCCAGAGCACTTAGAGAAAAGCTACGTCGGTGTTTGTACAAAATTGCTCTCCAAAAAAGCTCTGCGCATAAAACCGAAGGTCAGCATTATACCTGCCTCTGACACTTCCAACTTAAATGCAGGTTTTCTGACTCCTTGTTTGTCTTTAACTCCTCCATTGAGCTCATGCAATTACTGTTTAGTGAGAATGCCTCAGCAATACATAATTGCTAAACAGCTCACAGTTTGCATGTCACATAGCCTGCTTCCTTGTGCGATCAGCAAGTACAGGTTAGTGTTGGTTCAGGAAAAGAGTGCCTGCAATGCATCACAAGAGCTGGTGGAAAATAGCACGTAGCTTTTTGCTTTGTGCAGTACCTAGCTTGTTCTGTTCCTTGCTGGTGACAAACGTTTCCATTGAGTAGGCTCATTGGGTAGGCATGCAGCTGTTTAACGTTACTGTTGTGAATTGTTACTGTGATTCCAGACAAATAGCATGAGGTGGTGGAGTTAGACACATGCATAACAGTCACAATTTAGAAGAGGTGATGTAGGACAAAAAATAGTGATGCCCACTGGCTTTCTACATCACAGGACTAGTAAAAATAAATAAGTAAATGAATAAATGTATCTTCTTCCCTTAAGAAAAATGTGGACTGCGTTGCAGCCTTAGTTTGATGTAATTGTGTATCTATCCATGTGCACAGACTGTGATTCACAGAGCCAGAAGAATTACCAGCAAAGGCTCTTTTTCACTATTTCTATCACCATGAGAACTCTTTCAGTTGTTTCTGATGCTCCACAAAAAGCAAAGTTGGCTGCTGTAGTGCAGTGATTCCACTGCTGGTAACCACCATCTCTCTTTGTGACACATTTGCTGTACAGATTCCTTTATTGATAATGTTATTTCTTTTTTTTTTTTCACTGTGGCACATACTTTATTTAAAAATCTCATCTGTTCATAGGAAATTGTCCCATGAAAACTGCTTCCAATATAAATGACTTTTGATCCGAAACTCTTATTTTTTCAGGCAGTGCTTTCAGTTTGCTTAAACGTTTTCACTTTGCAGAATTTTCCATCATCACTTCTGACCTCTTTGTATTTCCTGAGATTTGTTCAGTCAGAGTTGTCCATTAATCAGTTAGCTATTAATTCTGGCAGGCAACTGATACCTGTTTTCTATGACTGATATTCCTCTTAGCAGCTTGGATAAAATTCTGTGTTATACTTAAGGATATTTGAAATGGTCAAGAAGAGAAAGAGGAAAATGGTAAAATCTTAGATCCACACTGTCAAAGCAATTGAAAGTAGGACCATGCTGCTGTACAGGACTGTGACGTTGATATACCAGAATAATTCAGACCAGTGACAAGTTACCCTGTACTAAATCTAAACAAAGTCTTTAGAGTGGGCTAATTCCTCCTGTGCAGCTGAATCGTATCGGAATACAGGTTAACACAGGTTAATGCCAGTGTTTTCATTCTATGGCATAATCACGGGAGATGGGAAGAGGTTTTTGTTCCCGGGGCATTTCCAGATACCAGCAGAGGTACTGGTTCTTTGGAAGGCAAAGCTGTTTGCCTTCAAATATATAAACTGCTCTGAGTGGAGGGGAGAAGAAATGAAGAAGTGGAGTACAGGTCATGCATAGGACGAGCTGACTGCTGGAACTGGTCACAGCTTAGAAAAGCAGACAAACGGGCAGTTTGAAATGGCTGTGCAGTTCCTGTGTGTTGCTCAATTGTGTTGTACTGAATTTTGTATTTGTTTTGCTGTATGTTAGAATGGATTACTACCCAGAGGATCACTTGCAAGTTCCAGCCTAAGTTGCAAGTTTCTGAAGAAATCTTTTTATGAATTTCCATGCAGCTGTGTATATCAGTACATTTATAGGTACGTAAGATGTGATAGTAGTGAACCTAGGTTGTACTTGTTGGTGATCAATACATACTGTATTGACTACTGAGCTCTTTAAGCATTCATAAAACAAGGCTAACTCTCATGCTCAGCAAACTTTCTTCTCTTCCTGTTGTTGAGAGCTGTCTCTATGCCTGGGAAATTAGAGTCTGTCATCATGGATTCCGTGGTCAATATCCAGATCAGACAGTTCGTGCTTAGATTGAAATCCTCTCCAAACATTCAGAACATTGCCTTTTTTTTTTTTCTTCTGAATCTGGTGTTTCTGAGGAATGTTTCATGAGTTTGGTGATCCCTGCTTCCTTTCACTATCTGATCTAGCCCATATAATTAAGGTAGCAATCAATTCCCCATGTAGGTCATGTTATCGAAATCTGTCATTATAGGGTTGAAAAAGCAGGAATGTAAAAGTCCAAATTTGATAGATTATATACCAGAAACTTTTTTTAATAGTATAAATATGAGTCTTCTGAATAGAAGCAACTGCCTCCCAGTTTTGTTCTTTAATGTTACTGTTTCGACATGAAATATTCCTTCCTTGCCTCACAATGTGAAAGGATCTCTGTAATACTTCATAGGCACATTGTAGACATTTTAACTCTACGTTTTTCCCCGAACACATTAGAGCATTCTTCCAAGAATACACAAGATCCTTTGTAGTAACACTCATGAGTTGGAAAAAGTTAAGCTTTTATCTGCAATACAGCACAGAAAGTGATGGGTCAGTGACATATGCAGCATGTTAGATACCACTGCTAATGAGGAAAAAATACTTGTAGAAGTATTAATATTTAGTTGATGTAAATCAGTAAGATAAGATTTCTTGTATTGTGTTTAGGTGCAGAAGCATTCCTTGGCGTTCAAAATTATTGTCAGTATTTTTTGATGTACATTATTATGTCATCTTAGAAACTCAAAATGAAAGTGTTTTATCTAATGCTAACTTACTGTGGTCTCATCACTACGATATTGTTGATATTTTTACCCCTGTATCTAAAAAGTACATATGTGAAGTTTTGGAAGCAAATAGTAAATGAGATGGCATCACACTTGTACCTGTAGCATGTAGGCAGATGCCGATGAGAGGCATGTTTATCATCCCTTTGCATTTGCAAACACTTTCAAACCAGTATTTTTAGGAGGCATTTGGAGATTAAATCTGCATCCTATTTGAACAGGCATCCAAATGTTCAGCTATAAATTTCTGTATTCTTATTCACTTGCTGTGAAGTTCAATGTCGATGTGTTTAAAGATGATTTTCACAAAGATCTCTTAGGCTTTCAAAATGAGGAGACTGAGTTAGGGTGAGGCTATGAGACAACAAAATTCTCTGCTGCATTGTATTTCCGGAGTGTACTTCCACTACAGAACAAAGTACTGGGGGAGTTATGCTCCACATTGGCTCTTTATATGCACTTATGCCTATAAATGAACTGAAGCCTTTAGCGTGAAATCAATGCTTATATATTTTGTTCTCTAAAAGTCAGGCATCCACAGCTTTGCATCAAACAGTTTTATTAATTTTAAAGTGAGTGGTAATCTTGTCTTCTTCTCATTTTTGTACTTGAATAATAAATAATAATATTTATTATTAAATAAATAATAAAACACTGAGGAAATTACTTACTCTTCAGCTCTGAGGTAGTCATTCGTGTTCCACAGCATCTAATGTTATCGTAAAGGTAACATTCTGGGGAATGCTTACTTTTAATTAAAAATACGTACCCAAATTGTATGACATAATTCAGTTCTAACACTTCCAATATAAATTACTTTGCCTGTCTTTCACTAACAAGGATGTCACTTTATCTACTTGATCTTGCACCTTGTTGAAGCAACTGCAGTGGAAGGTTTGCAGGAACTAGCATCTATTAAATCAAAGTAAATCTGATTCAATATGATGTAGCTAATTGTTTAGAACTTGTTTCTCTGAAACACTGCTGTTAATTTTTCTCCCCTGGAGCAAGTTTCCTTTGTAATAATTGTCCTTTCATTATCAACAGTTCTCTAATACCTGCTCCGTCATTTACCTGAACTACAGCTTCTGATGTTCCAGTTTCCTGTAGATCTTGCATTTTTCATGCTTCTTATTTTTTATTTCACAGATAACACAGCCATGCTGGCTGCACAAAGATGCTGCTGGGTTGTGGGTTTTTTTGTAAATTTAATTGCTGAGGCAGTGTGTTCCAAAAAGCTTGAAGCAGCCCTGAGCTGTGCTTGCAGCTAGCTGGAGGTGTGAGAGGTGTTGGCATTTGGTGGAACTGGGAATTGTCAGAAGGGGAAAAAAAAGTCAGAAAACTGTTCATCTGGTTTGGATTGATACATTAGACTGGTTTACTCTGTGAGAAAATCTGTGGCTGTGCCAAAGTTAATAAAATGTTGGGATGAACGGGGTGAACTTTGTTTGCTATGTTCAAAGCTCTTCCCCTTCCAAAAGCAGCTTTTCCCTCAGATACCATTAGGTTATTGCACATCTCCTCACCACAAGTGATTCGTGCACGTTCTAATAAGCAGTTGGTGTCCCCTGCATGGAAGCCAAATGTGCTGAGATACCTAAGTGTCTTTGGGTCCCAGCTGTCCTTGGCTGCTTTTATGTGGTCTGGCCCTGGGGGAAGAGGAAAGAGTGAAATGCTGGAAATCACCTCTGAGGTTTGTTCTCTCTTAAAGCAAAGTATTTGCATTGCTATGTCAGACCACTGTTGAGAGCTGCTCAAAGAAGTCCTTGATTTCAAAGGGAGCTTAAAAGGATAAGGATCTATATTGACAAACTCTATAAGAAGGAGGTTTTGGTAACTTTTTTTTTCCCCTTTTACAATCTAAGAATGCCCTTTTCTCCCAAATTCTGCTCATCGTGCAGTCTGCCATGATTTGCAAGTACCAGTAGTGATTAGAGGTCCTCACTGCCTTTTTCAGGTGCTGGGTGTTGCAAGATTCTTTTTTTCCCTTGTGATGCTCTTTATTGAAGAGAGATTATTATTTTCTGACTTTCTGAAGAACAAGCGTTTTGAAAGGCCATTGCTTCTCTGTGCTGCTCTTTGAAAGGATGAGGAAATGTAAAGGAAGGTAGATTTTTAATGAGGTAATTCCTACAAAAATATTATGGTGGCTGTCAAGCAAGCTTAGAGCAGTGTGTGTTTGTAATGACACAACATTAATTGGGATTCTTACGACTTAAAATTGTCATGTCTTATTTACTAACTCCAGTTCTGAAGATGAAGATCCAAGCCTTTGTAAGACTTAGGGAGAACTATATATCATCAAAATAAATCCAATATATCAAAATACATCAAAAGATATACCCATAAAGGAGCCTAACTGCATTACATGAATAACTTAATGTTAAGAGCAGAATTATCTTGTTGTTTTTTTTTTCTCCACCAGTCTGTCTAGAGATCAATTTATTTCTTAAAATTCTCTCAATAATGGCTCTGTACATCACTGGGCTAATGAAAAGTAGAGCAAAAAAATGCGTGTAGGTTTGCTTTTTGGTCTATGTAACGTTCTTGCTTGTTAGTGTTCCTGAAGTGGAAGTTCCCTTTCTTATCTTCATGATCATAGTTTCATTATCTATTCAAATACGAAGATCTGGAAGTTCCTGTCCAATCTTCAAAGGAGTTGCTACAGTAAAAGTAAGAGTTAAGTACTTCAGAGTCTGTGGCAAATCCCAGAAGTGATGGCCTTCTCATCTGGTGGTAATATGCAGAGGTATTTTGTATAGAGAGATTGACTGTTGAAGGGATTTTTGTTGCATGTGTTTGCTACTAGAGCAAATTTGTGTAATTTGTGTTCTTGACTGTTGAAATATTAAACTAGTGCTTGCATTAATTGTAACTGAAGACTAATATTTTTTAATTTTAAAAGTTTCTCTTCCACAAATGTTTGTAATTTTTAACTTCTATGCTTTGTGGCAGAGTTTGAGTTAGTATATTGCATATCAGTTTCCTTTAAATGGGAATGACCTGAAAAAAAAAAAAAGCAAAACACAAAAAACAAGTCAGCCAAAAAATACCATTTGTTTCTGTAAGGGACTTCTGGTGTTATAGAAGAACCTTGAGTCTTGGAAATGCAATTAAGCTTATATTAGATCTTGTTATTCATGCACAGGTTACTGGCACTCTCAGTAGGTTAACAAAGTTTGGGAGAGAGCATCTCTAGTGCGAGTGTGAAATGCAGAAATTAAGTGACAGATCTTAAAGTTAATGCCAGTTGATGTTGTTCATACTGTTAATTGGGTAGCAATTCTACCTTTGTAAGGAAGTAAACAACAAAAGGGTTTTTTAGGATTATAGCCAAGAAATGAGAGCTGTACAGCTGAGAGTCATGTACCGAAATGTAGATAATTCATTTCATCTGTGAAATGCCACTGTACAAAACTAAGCAACTGAACACATCCTCAGAAGAGGAGGATCAACTTCCAGACATTGGAAACATAGACACTTGAATAGCAACAAGTAAATGGAGAAGGATGGAGAAGTCTACCTAAACTCAGTAAATTGAAACCAAATAGAAAGCCTACATAAGAAACTTTCTACAAAAAGTATCTGTCTCTGAGCTTGGGAATGATAATAATAGTAAAAATAAAAAACAAATTAAATTTATCTTTGTGGAGCTGAGTCACAGTCTGCAAGTTCTTCTTTTCAGATAAACAGAATATACTTCAGTAGACTGATAGTAGGCAGTCATCTGAAAGAGTCTGAAAGATATATCCTTTAGGGGAAAAAAAAAAGTACTTTATTCTTTAAGAACTGTCTATATTAAGAACAAGATTGACAAAAATCTCAGCTATTGAAGCACGTAAACAATTTGACACAACCTTGGTATATTTTTCAGTAAGGATCTCTTAACTTGGAAGTCTGTGCATGAATGGTCAAGGTGGAACTCTACTACGGAGTTTGTGCCTCAGACATTATTTTAAGAATTATTTGAGATTGCAATTGAAATTTATCTTGTGTTTACCATGTAAAGGAAGATAAATATGAGAAAATTGTTCTTGGTCTTCACAAAACTTCTTAGACTAATAAGTGTTTTATTTCGTCTTAGGCTTGTTTTACATAAGTTTTTTAACAGACATGGACCGTAAATCTCACTCCAGGTACCTCTTGTGTGGACTGCTGGAGAGATACTGATAGTAACGGGTTTTATAGCATAAACATAGTGTATACAAAGTGATTCCTATCATAATATCAGCTGTATAATTTCAGTGCAGCAAGCTCGTTAGTAACCATGAGTCCTTACAGTCTGTTCAATCACCATACTCTAACTTTTAATTTTCCTCTCTCTAGGCAGAGCTAGTGAAAGGGAATCTGCAAAGCGTTGGCCTCACGCTCCGCCTCGTGCAGTCCAAGGAAGATGATGCGGGGCATGTTGTTATTGAAACGGTTACACCAAACTCACCTGCAGCAGCTGCTGATCTACAGAGGGGTGACAGACTCCTAGCCATTGGCAGTGAGTAATATGTCAGCTTTCAAAATAAGTGCTGTCTTGCAAACAGGAAGGGCATTTCCTCTTAGAGTTCAATTAGACTGCTTTTCTCAACAATTACATGTGCCTAATCACATAATAAATACAAACACTTATATATTTATTGCCACTTAAGGTTATTCACTCGTTCATTTCTCTTGCATATTTATTTACTATTTGCTGGGTAGAAGCCAACATAAAGGAGAATAAACATTTCAATGTAAATATATTTTAACTATCCAAAAAATGTTTAAAAAAAAAAAAAAAAAAAACCAAAAACCAAGAACACAAAACTGAGCTGTGCATGTTAGTATTGTTTCCAACTCCTGAAATGATATATTTGTATGGATAAAATTAGAGGGATCCAGCTGTTACATTTCAGTTTAGCTCTTCTGTCATAATCGCTTGACTTCCTCTTAGTGATAATTCTATTGCTCACTGTTAAAGCTCTAAAAGTATGTGTAGACACTTCAAGTTTTTTTTCACATTATCATCATATTTTCAAATTTAACATTTTCATCTTTTTTATAGGTGTTAAAATCACATCAACTGTCCAAGTGTTGAAGCTTATTAGACAGGCTGGGGACAAAGTCTTAGTTTTTTATGAAAGGCCTGTTGGATATAATCAGCATGGTTCAGCACTACAAGATGGATTTGGACAACTGGAAGATGCTGCTTTCTTGACACAGCAAGAAGATGACCAAGTTAATGTATCAGCTGATATTGACAGCAGAGATTTTGATTCAGAATTCGAGGACTTAGCATGTGAATCACCTGAGCAAAAAGAAGATATGCCAACAACTCCAAGTCCCAAACGTTCAGTAGTAATACTTGCTGCTAAACCACTTGGAACCATATCTCCAATTCTGAATCGAAAACTGCATTTAGGAAATTATCAGACAACATCTAAAATGCAACAGAAAGATGGAGCCAAACTGGCAACACCGAAAGCCTCTGAGAGTTCAGATGCATCGCAGCTATTGGGTAAGCAGTCACAAGGTTCTGGTGCTAAGCCTCCTGTACCACCTAGACCACAAATCAGGCCTACTTTGCCTACTAATGAAACTCAAAATCTGTTGGAAACTGGAGGTGTATCTTCTGAAAAAACAGAGAGGCCACCTCCATCTTCAGGTAATGGAGATAAATGTACAGAGAAAGTAGTAAAGAATAATGATCAAACAGAAGACCCAACATTATCAAAAGCAGCAACGATACCAAAACAAGATGCATTAAAAGATGGAATTTCAGAAAATGCACGTAGTCACAAAGATGGTGGAGATGATCATCAAACTTGGGAATCACCAGAAATTCCATATCGAGTTCGACAGGGTCGATGGCCAAAGACAAGAACATCCTCCTGTCTATTTGAAGTAGAAGGATCCCATAAGTACCTTAATGTTGCACTGTGGTGCAGAGACCCTTTCAAAGCAGGTGGTTTTATCTGCTTAGGATATGCAAGCATAAAACTTGAAGAAATTGCTTTAGACTGTATAGCTACATCATCAATGGAATATGTTAGAACATTTAAATTGAGTGCTCCTACCCCTAAAGCAGCAGTCACTAGAACGGCATTGAGGAATTTGACAACCCATAAGGGATTTAATGAAAAGTTCTGTTATGGTGATATAGCTTTACACTTTAAATATTTTAAAGAAGGTGAAGCAGATGATTCAAATTTTCTGTTGGAGAAAGAAAAGGAATGCCATCTGGAAGAAGAAGTTAATGTACTTCAGAAAGAGGATCCTTACTTGGGACAAATTGTTCTTACTGAGAACAAACATAACTTTCAAGATACTCAGTTTCAGAATCCAACTTGGTGTGATTACTGCAAAAAAAAGGTATGGACTAAAGCAGCTTCACAGTGTATGCTCTGTGCTTATGTTTGCCATAAAAAATGTCAAGAGAAATGTCTAGCTGAAACACCCTTCTGTGTAGGAGCTGAAAAGCGACATGATCGAACTGCAGGAGCTTGTAGAGCAGAAGGACAGGAAACCTCTCAAGCTGCATCCGTTCGTGTCGATTCAGAGTCTAAATCTGTTAACAGGACTGCAGGTTTGACCAGGCATATCATCAATACAAGTACTCGTTTGTTAAACCTCCGTCAAGTCCCCAAAGCTCGCCTGTCTGAGCAGGGAACAGAGATTGTAGAGCCTTCACCAAAGCACACACCAAACACTTCTGATAATGAAAGTAGTGATACTGAAATTAGTGGTCCAAGTAGTCCTTCAAAACGTGCATCAGGTAGTGGGAGTGGGATAAAACTGGTCAGAAAGGAGGGTGGTCTAGATGACAGTGTCTTCATTGCAGTTAAAGAAATTGGGCGTGATCTCTACAGAAGTCTACCCACAGAGGAACGTTTTCAGAAATTAGAGTTTATGTTGGATAAGTTGCAGAACGAAATAGACCAGGAGCTGGAAAATAACAATTCACTTGTTAAAGAAGAAAAAGAGGCAACTGAGGCAAGGAAAAAAGCGTTGATTTCTGCTGCGCTGGCTAAATCAGGTGAAAGACTGCAAGCCCTTACACTGCTGATGATCCACTACAGAGCAGGCATTGAGGATATAGAGTCTTTGGAGAGCTTGTCCTCAGACCGGCAGTCTAAAAGAGTGACTAAAGATTCAGAGGAAGCCAGTATAGCAGAAGAAGTGGATAACGAAGATATTGGTCTGACAGAGGTTCCGACATTCAACATCATATCAGATGAATCAGTTGATCCACCTCAGTCAGTAGACTGATATTCACGTTTAGCCTTTGGAAGACCGGACTTAAGCAAATGCTTTGCACTTAATTACAAACATACAGAACGAATTAAAACGCTGGTATAACACACCTGCTTCTCCACAGTTATTTGCCTATGTAAGAGTACAGCTGATAATGGTTCTTCTCCAGCTGCAGCACCATCGTTTTATTAAACTAGCTGGTTAAAACTGCATTTTGGGGTTTATATTGGAAATTTATTTTTAATAACTTATTTTCATTTTTTCTAATTTTGTAACCTTACCATTTCATATTAATGTGTGGTGTCCCTATTATATTACTTGCCCCCCTGCTCCTCGACCCCCCCCCCCTTTTTTTTTTTTTTTTTGAGATAATGATTTCAACAAAAAACTACCAGGATTTTTTGAAATATTTAGTTTCCATTTTTCTGTTTTATGATGGAAAAAAAAAAAGCTTGTTGCATGCCTAAGCTGATGTCTGACACAGAAATCGCTGAGGGACCAGGCTTTAAAATTTTGATTGCAGTTATTTTATGTCTGCTGGCAGTTGTGTATTTCTTGCCAAACATATCATGAAAACAAACAAAGCATCTTTTTTTGTGTGTCTGTTATTAATACTTGTTAGAGTGATTGAGTATCAGGTCACTTATTTTCCATACTTTTGTTAAATACAAGAACTTGTCATAGTTCTTAATATCATTCATAGCAATGCTATGCAAGAAAATGCCTCCCTGCAATTTTAGGACATCATATCCTGATTTAATAATATTAAAGGACGTACCACTATCTCCCAATAATCAAACTGGGAGTATTTTTGAGATGAGAGAGTCTGGTTGCCTTCTGGAACAAAGTTGTCTTCAAGTGTTGGTGTATATCTAAAAAGCTGATAAAAGAAAATTGTGTTTTGCAAGAGCTGGAGGTTTCATTGCAGTCTATAAAAGTGTAAATGACAGTTTTAATTTCAAAAGTTTTAACATGTTGCTATTTTAATATTTATCATTTCAGAAAGCCTAAGGTACAGAATAAGCAGTGATGACAAAATACCTGAACCTTGTCTTTCAATGCTTTTGAGCAATCGTGTAGTGGTAAATTGCATTCAGCTTCTCAGACAAAAGAGGCAGTCTGAGCAGAAGGTTCACCTTTTTCAGAAAAACGTCGTACAGTGTATATAACATGTTTTAGTTAAGGCAAAATAAGTGAGTCCAGTAGAGAAGAATAATTCTGGCCAACAGCTTTTGAAAAGAACTATCTGGTCTTGTGCTATGTGTAAATTGTGGATCTTAGCATCACCTGGCTGAGGCCGTTGTTCTTATTTATTTCCTGTAAACATGACTTAAGCTTCATCTTCTGTGTATAGAAATGCCATATAAAATATCATCTTTATTTTAGGTACTGCGTTAGGTACCGGTGTCGTTATCACTGTAGTAGAAAATGCCTTTGTGGGAGTGGAGTTGATTCTAAGGTGGTAAAAGAAATAACTTAAATTTTCAGGCAGTGTACAATGTAGCTCTCCAATCAGTTTTCTTCTCAGTTTATTTTGTGATGGGCAAAATGAAGAAGCAGTGATTTTTTGAGATGGAAAAGCATACTTGTACTCCTAAACAAAACAATTAACTTCCACTCATGCAACTACTTGCACTTTCTTTGTGAGTTCTGGGCGGTTGATAATTATTTAGTTGATGTATGGAAAACACTATCCATGCTACAGTAGGCATGTGTCACACTTCAGAAATTAAGCTTCAGCAAATAATCGCACAAAATTAGCTTCCCTTATTGACTAAAAGTTGTTTAACCTATACTTGCTTGAGATGTGCATTAAGACTTTCCCACTCCATTTTCTCAGAGGCTTACCATTGGTGGTGATCTGCATTAAATCTCCATCAGTGTTTGCTCTTATGGACTACTATAGAAGTTTTCAAATATATCCAATTGCTTCACTTAAACCCTGGTACACATGAAGGAGCTGCGAAAACAATGCAAATACTGACTTCAAAAACGCATTCAAGGTTTCACGTTTAGCTGTGAAATACAGTGGGTAAGAAAAGCTGGATATGGTTTTCCTTGAATAATGTTGCTGATGATGATTGTAAGAGAGAAATTAAACGTAGTGCAATATTTTTAAACATACTGAATGGGAAAAGGGCAAAATAGTTGTATTTTAGTGATAAGGAGGAAAACATAAATTCCTATCTGGCATTAATTAAAAGAAATGCTAAATCTTGAGGGGGAAAAAGTGTAATACTACATTCCTGATGTAATCCTTGCTTCGTGCTTGATTGTAAATAGCTGAAAATAAAGAATACCACGGAAAACAAGAATATCTTGACTTAATGATATCCCATAGGTGGCAGCTACACACATTTGCAGAAACTGCCTAATATGATTTTGTTGGCTATTATTTTATCATGAGAACAAGCTTTAATAAAATAGTTTTGCTAAATTATCATCGTCTTTGCATTGTCTTAGTATTTTTTTTAAACATTTGTAGTTGCAGTAGTTCATCTTCTTCACTACTTGAAAAGGAAAGTATCTTTGGGAGAAACACATTTGGCATTAAATAAAATCACTGAGTGCTGAATTAATTGGGCTTTTATGCATTCTTTGTATTTGGATACGCATTTATTTTTCTTCTGTGCGGTTTAATAATAGGCAGGTTCAAAATGGTGATTCTATTGTGTAGCTAGAAAATATTGTAAAATGCAAGGAGTGTGGTGTTAATTTGCTTTTGTTTTTGCTATTCAGTTATCGGTGATAGTTGCTACCAATGGAGTTGGACTGGGAGGGGCAGAAGGGCTAAGAAAAATTCTGTTTTGTCCTGTCTTTTAGAAAACATAATGTATAACTGAAGAAATCCTTACTGTTTACTCACACGTTTTTGTCTAATCGTTCTGATTTTCATTCTAATTCCCCATATTTGAGATAAATCATGGAAGTTTACAACCTCTGGGGAGGAAAAAAATATACTAACTATGGGAAAAGCCCAAATTTTTGCTGGACAGAAAGTTTTCTTCTCTGTGTTTCTGTGACTGAACCAGCTCTCAGCAAAGAGAGTGCTTGGTTACTGGCCGATAACATCCACTTATTTCTCCAATCCCCAGAAAATCCAACATGCAGGATGACTGTGAGCTGCCTGCTGTTTGGTGACAAATGCAGAGCACGCTTCCCAGGGCGAAATTGTGATCATCCAAATGCTCTGTGAAATGAAAACATGAACCAAATGTAAATTAGCCATCGATAGGCACAGTTGTCTCTGGGTGAAATACTCAGTGTGCTGCAGAACCACGCTCTGTACTCTGTTGCTGTCTGTCTCCAGGACCTCTCAGCTTTGAAGGAAGATTCTCCATCTGTTACATATTCACAAGAACGCAATAGAAAATGCACCCCTATAAAACTGGTAAGTGGACTTTCAAATCAACTACAGCATCTATTGCTTATCCTTTCACACTGTTCAAGCCTCTCCCACTGTTCTCTCAGAATATTCATTCCCTCTTCCTTAAATGCTCTTGTGGCACTGTGTGTGAGGGTGTATCCTGGCAATGCACATTTAGTCCTTACCCATTTCACAGGGTCGAGCCTCGGATCAGCAGTCAGGTGATGGGGTGGTTGGTTTTGGAAGATATTATTGTTTAAACAAGCTGTGTATTTATGACCTGGAGTCATAAATGGGCTAGAAATGAGGAGTACTTTCCCAGGGCTTGAATTAATTCAGTGTTGTTTTTGTACTTTACAAGAGATCACAATGCATGGGGCGACTGCTGAAGGGTGGGGGAGTAATTTTGTCCTTTATTACAAAAGATCATGAACTTATTTTAGATACCTTTATTTTAACGTGGTCTGACTGCATGATAATTGACAAAGCATGAGTTGAAAATTGATCCACTATTTTTTCATGTTTTCTGACCATTTATATATACACTTTACAAAACTGTATGTAAACATGGTATCTATGCTGCAGTACATAAAACATCTGCATTTACGGGAAAAGAAGGCACATCCATATTTTAATTATACAAATAAAAAGACACCACGGTTGATAAGGACATTGTGTTAATGTTAAATGTTAAATGCTTTCTTTCAAAGCTGAATTTTTTCTCTTCACAGACAGAGACCATCTACCTCGATGCTGTTTCTCTATTAGACTGCATACCTAAATCTTTATTATCTTTAGCAAAGTTGATGGTTTTACTTCCTTTCTGAAAGATAAATCTATATATTTGCATACATATTTACATAAAATATTTTTGTTTGAACTGCTCTAGTTGCCAGTTTACACCCAGTCAATGCTGAGACTAAATACTGAGATCCTGCAGCTTTCTTTACCCACTCACTTAGTAAAGCTAAACTGAAGTTGAGATGTGGAAAATAAAATCCAAAAGATGGGAATATAAAACAGGACCTTCATGCAGTTCCTATTCCTTTTTAGGGGAAAGGAACTGCATACATTCAGATACACCTGTTTACCCAGTGCTGTGTGTTTGTTTGGGGGCTGTGTTGTGCACAGCTGCTTAGCTGGTTAAAACTTCATTAAATTGTACTGACTAAATAGAGATATCCTGATCCAATTGAAACATTTTCTTTTTCCCGGTGTTCCACAGGCAGCCAGGTGGAGCTCACTTTGGAAATCAGGGAAGAAGTTGTGCCTTCAACAAACACAACTCCTTGCCACATCTAAACTCTTATTTCCAGAATCTGCTGAGTAAGTTAGAGAAGTTATTGGCAAGAGCTGAGTTCACTTTTACGAGTCTAAACAGAGCATGAAGTGATGGCTTTATAAAGCAAACAGTTTAAATTCACATGTCTATACAGATTTATACTACACATTTAATCAAAAATATACTGTGTAATATTCAATGAAATTAAATACACAGAGGAAAACACTATACAAATTCTCTATAAAAGCTTTTTTTTTTTTTCCCTCCTTATAAGGCAGTTAGCAATTCACTTTTTACCCATGGGAGATGAATAAATATACCTTTGGTTTTTGACCATTCCACTATTAACTCTACAGTACAACTAAAACATACTTCTGGATGAGATGTTTCACACTGCATTTTGTACACCAAAATATATTATATGGCTTTTAATGTTACTCATCACTTTCATATTCTTCTTCATCACCTATGGGATAGGACTGGATGTTGTTCTGAGTATACATTTTTGTTTTAACAGGGCAGTTGTGATCCATGAGTATAGCCTGAAAGAAAAGAGGTGAATGTTAGTGTTCCTGCGTAGCGCTCAGTTGTGGCTGTGATTCACTCTCTTCCACACCAGCAGAAACTAAATTGATTTTTATTACAGTAATTCAGTTTGTGTCCTTAGATGTATGAGATGGGATCTTGACAGGACCAGCACAGTTCTTAGTGGAGCCAGTATTTCAGCTCCCGTGTTAAATACAATCTAGCTGCTTTCCCACTGCAGTAACTTACCACTCTCATATTGGATCACCACTGCTTACAAGCTGGGTGAATGAGCCCACCTGTCTCCCTTCAGCCTCCTGCTCATGTGCTTGCTTTTCATCCAGAAGCAGCTGCAGTTGGTGAGAATAAAAGGACAAGGGGCATGGAGCTCAAGAAGGGACGTGAAGCATGAATGCTTCAGAACAGATTTCAGCCTTGGAGGGGGCTGTAGGTACAAACCAACTGCAAAGTGAACTTTCTATCTCAATTTTTACAAGTAATGCTGTTTTATCAGGTGGAAATAAGTAATAAATGCTTTATTAGCTGGAATCTCTGGGATTCTGCAGTGCAAATATGTGCAACCCAATGTAATAGGAACAAATCTACCGCAGGGAGCACGTAACTAAGCTTTTCTTTGTGCATCTTAGAGCTATAACACGGCAGGGTTGTTTCAGAAATGATGCATGAGGATGAGATATACTGCGCTGCTCCTGGTTGGGGGAGTTACGGGCAAAGATATAGAAATAAGTTTTAATTTTTTTCACTGAAAAAAAAGTCCATTAAAAAAAGGTGTTATGCTTACCATTTTCTCTTCTTTGGCAGGTGGACTTCGAAGGAAAAAGCACAGAGGAGCAAAGAGGATATCCACAATCCCTATAATTGTCATGAGCCATGGAAATCCAATTGCCTTTGCGATGGCACCGCCAGCAGAGGGACCTTTTAAAATTAAACCCTTTTTCTGAATACCATAAAACTTGCAGCACTCACTTCAAACAGTAATTTCACATGCAAAACTTCTCTAGTTTTCAAAGTGATTGAAAAAAATCACTTGAACCAATGAAATGAGAGATGCTCCAAGGAGCGTTCACATCCAACATCTCAGCGTGTTTCTCTTTGTGTGCAGGATGTTATAAGCAGGAAAATGCAAGACTTACCTATTGCAAAGCCCATGCAAAAGGCAACATCAGCTATGGCATAGACACTGCCATAGACCGACACGTGGCGCAGATCCACAAGGTAGCCCATGATGGGCATCATGGAAGAGTCCACCATTCCTGGTCACGAGGGAGGGGAACAAAGATCAGGAAAACTATCCTGATTTTTTACATAATCAACAGACTGAAGAAGGTAGTGTAGTTTTTTTCTTACCAATGGCAAATCCTACTCCGAAATTGGGTGCTATGAGCCCGTAGATGTTCTTAGCAAATGGTACCTGTAAATGACGTTTCAGACAGTTGATCAGGTCATGCTGCATGTGCTAATGAAGTTTGGTTTGTTTTTCTAGGATAAATTCTCAGAGCAGTTTGCACACACTTTGCATAGATGTGTAAGCTAGAATTTGGGGCTTGTTTGGGACTACTTCAGATAAGAGCCATTACAAACAGGAGTAAAATGTTGAATGGCAGCTCAAAAAAAAAAAAATCTTCCCCCTTTAAAAGTCATCCTTCAAAGTATTGAAACACTAAGATTTGAAAGCACTCAGATCTGAAAGCTGTTAGCTGCACTTTAGTCAGTGAAGTATCTGAAGGCACAAACTTCAGTGAAATCTCACAGTAAAGCACAGTTTCAGAGATGAACGCAGGGAGATTTGGATTGTTTGAAAGATGAATGATCTACTTACACATAAGATGCTTATTCCCACAATGAACATTCCTAGTAAAGCACAGAGCCACCTGAAAAGGAAGAAACATTACTCAGAGATCAGTGGTTATAAGGCACTCGAGATGATTTGGGCTGGTTGAGAGCCACATCTGATGTGCAAACCTACACAACTGAAGGTGGAACGTGTTCCAAAAATGGTTTTGCTACTGTAGAACAACTTCTAATAACTTCCAACATCAACAAACTGCCCTGCAAACACTGGAAATGGAGCACGAACACATTGGAAGATTATTAATATTTTTTAAGTTAAGCATACCTTCCCATTTTGTGTGCAAGTATCCCAAAAAGATTAGTCCCGATAAGATAAGAGATACTGGCTGGAAGAAACGCAACGCCTGAAAAATATGAATGAGATGTTTTATCAGCAATGATTCCAGCGAGGTGTTAGGAGAAATTAATAAATGCCAGACAGTGCAGTTCCGAAGCAAACGCATCTGACAAAGTCTTTGTGTGCAGCCCAGGGAATCAAATATCCGGTTTGCTGCAGCAATCTCAGGACATCATCTATGAAATGCAGGAGCAGCGAGACACCTGCAAAAAAAAGTGTTTCTAACTGTAGATAGTTCAAGGAAGCTCATTTTCCCCTGATGGATATTTCTGGGTTGCACAACGGGTGTAAGGACGGAGGTCAGGCCTTGCTCCCTATGAGTACCTCAGTACCCTGAAGTATAGGCTGCCATTGGGCCCCTGGTCAGGCAACAGCTCAAACTGAGCACCTAAGCATTAAAAACAAGATTTTTTTTTATTTTTTTAAGATTTAGTAGGCTTTTAATACAAATAACTAACAGCCCCAGAAAAAAACACCACTGGCTTAAAGGCTGGTTCCAGTGCTCGAGGCTTCCTCCTCTTCCTCACCCTTCATGAGGCGTGGGGGCAGAGCCCAGACAAGGGGCAATGGGGAGAAAGCCTTGGAAGTACCTTCTGATTTACAAAGTAAATCTTGTACTTCTGATTTACAAAGCAGCCATGACATTATGGTACACAATCAAACAATTTCTTCCGAGCGTGTGTACTCCTTGTCCCTCACCAAGGCAACACAGGCTTTCTCATTTCCTGCCTATCCATCTTCCTTCCTATCTCTCTGATATTCATAAGAAAAAATCAGGAGGTAATTTTTAGCACAGCAATATCCTGTGATTGAAAACCTTGTGGGTTAACAATGGTGATACTGGGGAAACCTTTTCACCTGTTCAACTGCATCTGCTTCGCTGTGGCCTGGTGCAGCCTTTTGTACCAGATGGTCATATAAGAGCAGAACTTGAAAACTGGGAAAAATCCTGCAGGTTGGGATGTACACATGCAGTGGTAAGCTGTGGTACACTGAAGCATAGCTGGGATTTTCTGAGTTAGTGTGCATAAAGCCAACGTTAATTGATTGAAATCAGGACCTTTGCACCTTCTTGAAGTCATGCTTCAAACCACTGGATCTCAAAACTGCCTAAGATCATCCTTTGCTTAAACCCTTGCAGTTTGAGATATAGCTTAAGAGGCTTAAAAACATCAATTAACGCTGACAAATCAGACAAAGCATAAGGGACTCGACTGCTTATATCACTAAGGGGTTAAAATTAATATTAAACTGGATATTTTCCCTTTAGGAATCTCAGTTCAAATAAGAGATTTGTGAGTCTCACTTCTGTTGCAGCAGTAACACCGTACTCTAGCAATAAATCTCCAGCATGGCCCTGTGGGGCTGCTCTGCTGCTCACAGTAGCAGCAGCATCACTGCATATAAGTGCAGCAGCATGACTGAATCAGCATGGAGACTTCCATCAGATAAATAACAGCGCACAAAAATGACATGCTGTACTTTACCGAGTTGCCATTTTTTCGAACACATGGTCTCCATCATCCAGATGGGTAGTGCTGGTTCAAGCATTGCAATAGCCATGTTTGCAAAGCAGATCGATCCTTTAGGAAAAGGAGAGGAGAAAAAACGAAGCTGAAAAATTTGTTATTTTGATTCTGAATAAAAAGCTGTGCAGAGAAAAAGTGCTCTTAAAAAAACCGAAACGCTGTGCTTTTTGCAGTCCTGTTTGTCATGCACCAAATGTTGATCAATGTTAAAAAGAACAGAACGTAAAATCACTGCACACTAACTTTTTATATATTTCAGTTCTCCCAGAAATTCTACAATAAAGGTTAAGCTATATTCATACTGTGAAGGGAGAGCAGCAAAGTCTGCAGCGAGCCTGGTGACATTTAGAAAGTTCATGAGGTCTGAATGTTCTGCAAATGATGAACTAAAACTCCCATCTTCTGGTCTTCATCTCCAGTCTCCTGAGGCAGAATTGAAGCACCGTTGTGTAAGAGACACGGTCCGTGACCTGTACCTCCATCACTCCGGGATGAGGAAGAGGAGATATGGAGGTCTTGGTCCTAAAAATACCATCAAGCAGCCAGAGAAATACCTGTCCCCTACAAAGGGGTGCTTTGTGTACAGACCCCACTGCCAGCAGCCACAAAGCCTGGGCACGGCTTGGCTCATCTTGCCTAGCTGTGTGAATTTCAAGTGCTTTCAGATCTTTTTGAATCTCAGGACATTTGGTCACTCGGGTGCAAAGGACAGAAGTGCTGATTGAATCCAGCCTGCGGCTCCTCTGCCCATGTAACATTTTCTTTCAGCACTGCAGCTGTAGTGCAGGGTGCCAAACCCCTTGCTAATGCTCTGGATTTCCTTTCCCTTTTCCTCAAAAGAACCTAAGTCATACATGGGACGTGTCCCCGCTGCTCATCCTTCACAAAATGACTTTCAGAGGGGCTTAAAAGTCACTGCTAGAACTGACAGCCTCAGATGCGTGTTCCCACTTTTCCTTCTAACATTTATAATCCCAAAGACTCCTACAAATGTCATTTTTTGAAGAAAAAAAAAAAAAAAGAAGTTTAAGTTGTCTTGAGGTCAGAGAAGTACTATTCCTCTCGGAACAGGCTCCTCATTGTGCAGTTCAAAACAAAATGAGCACGGATGTCATTCTTTGCTCGAACCTGTCAGACCACATTAGGCTGTGTATCTGTGATTGCTGCAGTGAACTTGCAGGCCTGTCGCTCACTCCCTTCCTGGGGCAGGCAGTAGCTGCTTGGCTCACCTTCACCCTGCAGACAAAGGGTTGCATCCAATGGGGAACCTTTCCACTCTGTTGCAAGGCTCCATGTCTGCAAGGAACCCCAGCCAAGAACCCAGGGGCTGCCAAACCCAGCCAAGCTCAAGCTCAGTGCTGGAAAAACATTTCAAGCCAAACAAATTGCATCCAGAGGAATCTACACCATTCTGACAGAGGCAGATGAATATGAAAAGTCCTATCCTACTCTCAGCAAACTTCACAAAGCAATTAGAAGTACACATGCATGTACTACAGCTATTTCTTATTACGACAGGAAACATCACCAGAGCTTGTCAAGGTAGTTATGTGCATGGTGACAAAGGAAATTTTGGTCTTTAGGACATGCTTCAAGGGAAAGGTGGAGCCTGAGCTGGCAGTCTGCAAACTGAGGGCAAATCCAATAGAGACCATAAACCCTGACTGAAGCTTTCCCAGCCAGGCTTGCTTGAGCTCAACATGGCCCAGCTAAAGTGAATGGAGTGCTTCAGATACATGAATGAGTCAGAAAGCACTTGTGCTTCGGAAATGCAAACCATTATGGATCAAGTGTGTGACACACACCCAGGAGATTAGATCTGAATTTATGCCACAGAATTAGTGTACCTGAATTGAGAGCGTGAGAAAACACTTAAACTGCTGGCCCTTTTGCAGCACCCCTAAGATAAAGCCATCTTTCACTTGTGGTTGACAAATAGTCCATTAGAGATGCAGTGAATTGTGTCATTTTTCAATGTAATTGAAATTACATTAAAAAATAATAGTTTAAAACCAAAAAAATTTGTTCTTTGAGCTTCACATAAAAAGAAACAGGAAATGACATTGCTGCTAAACCAAGCTGGCTTGGGGCTTTCCAGGATGCCAGGAATAATGCCTGCAGTTGGTTTAAATGCATGTATGTATAAATAAAAGAGAGCTGGTACCTGCTGCAATGATGATGTACGGGTCCTTCATAAGTGTCAGTAATGGTGTCCCCTTCTGACTCTATGAAACAAATGAAAACTTGGCATCAGGAAAGACAAAACATCAGCTGTGGCTAACAGCGTTTTACTACAATACTTACTTCTGCCTGTGCTCTGGACGGCTGCAGAACAAATAATTGAACAGCTGTGGAAAGAAACCAATACTGTAACACTGCTCGAAAAGGAGGGTTAGCAGCTAATGTGTTGTGCTACATACACATGGGGTCGTATGGACTCCGTGGGTACTGACCTCCATCAAACAGAGCCAGAGCTGCCAGCACGAGGAACGGAGAGCTCTTCCCCACAAACTCATACATGATGCTCCCAAAGGGTGGGCCCACTGCAAGGGAAAGGAAGGAGTCTGGGGTGAGGCCACGTTTCTGATCCTGAACAAGCGTCATCTGCAAGCATTTGGGCTGCAGGCACGCCAGGGCCAAAAGGCTCCATTTGAAAAACCCACAGATCTCATTCACTGTGTGATTATGGAAACCGTATTCTTCACACCCCAAAACATTCTTCCATTTAAACAAAACCCCAGCATTACGGAGATTACTGCCTGACTTTTATCTGCCTAAGATACGCTTCTGTGTAAGAAACAATTCTTAGCATGAATTGTGAATCTAATCTGGAGATGGCATGATAACATGGCACTTGATGAGACCTTCCCACGTTTCCATAGACCACAGGTGGGAACTTTATGGCTTCCCTTGGTGGCAGAGCCTGACACTGACCTAATACTCCCATAGCGAGGCCTCCCAGTGCAATTCCCATCGCGTTGCCTCTCTCTTCATCATCTGTGTATACACTGGCAAGCATACCCATCCCTAAATCATAAACAAAAAGCGTAAATTAGGCAGCTGTGTCTTACGATTTACTGTCATCATTTTCCAGCCCTACTGAACATTAGTCAAAGGAAACATTAGGTAACTCTATACACAAATATCCATACATATATATCCATGTACAGACATACTTGTGTGTGTGTCTATGTCCCCTCCTCATGGAGTTTGCCTTGAAGCAGAAGAGTTTGGCGTATGTAGATGCTCCCCATACCATGTTCTATTACACCGTATCGATCAAATAAATTAATGATGCCCTGATTTGCTGGATTCTTCGTCCTTCCCTTTGCTCCAGAGTGTTTAGATGATGCTTTTCAACCAGACACAACCAAGCTGTTACAAGTGTTCAGTTTTTTTTATCAGCAAATGAATCTGGTACCTGGCATGAGGTCTGGTGCCCACTGACAGCTGTACCCAGGTCATTGCAAGCTGTGCTCTCAGCATTAAGGATCACGCACAAGTATGAGTATTTCAAGGTCAGCATCCAAAATTAAAGGGTGCTTTTGACCTTTATCTTCACTGTCCTCTCTTCTGCTCTTCTAATGATGAGCCTTCATTTCACAGAAGGAAACGTGAAGCCTAATTCATTTGTTTTTGTGAAGCACTCGGAGATGAATGCTACAGGAGGGTTCTTATAGAAATTATTACTTCTGTTTTCAAATCAAGGCTCTAACAGGACTCAGTAAATAAGGTCCACAGCTACACAGTGAGCCAGAAAGAGGAAACACAGCATTGCATGAGTGATCACTGAGTAAATACCAGCCATCATGTGCGCCATGAGCAGAGGTCCTGAATGAATGTGCTTAATGGAACCTGTGGCTGACTTCAGATTACTCACGAGAGCAATCTGGGAAGCAAGTTAGAGAGTGCTATCAGAATTCACAACAAATTTGTGCAGATTCGGAGAACTACTCTGGAAAAGAGTAGGATGCAGTACAAAGCTGAGGAAGGTTTATGCTTTGAGAGGAATAAATCTGCACAGGTACAGGGCAGGTATTGCACCCAGCGCGGCAGTGCAGAGAATAGCACAGAGGAGGAACGAAGAATTAGAAAAACCATCAGTGAGGAACCTCTGCATCCCTTTGGATTGAAAACCAGAGAGGAGAAACCAACTCACAACGTGGTGTGGCCTTGAAACTTAAACAAGCTTTCAGAAGGAGTTTTCAGAGGAATTCTTCCTGAGGAAGCTCCATTCGCCTCCCTTCTCAAGCTAAATTTGTAGTCATGAACAAAACATATTTTCTCTAGATTCTGTTCCAGAAATGATTAAATAGTTTGGAATGAAAACCCATACTCCATTTCACCTCTTCATTTAAAAAAAGTAAATAGATCTGACATTGGACATCTAGCACAGGCAACCTGTAGGCTGGACGAGAAGACACTGGGAACAATGCTCTGTAACAGAAATTTCAGATGCAGGCAGAGGTACAATCCCCACGGTGATACGTACCAACATAAGCTCCTGGTGACCTTTGAAATGGCTGAAAATGAATTTAAAATATTGAAGGCACACATGCAGAAACCCCAGAGAGCATACCTCACCTGGCGCTCTGCCTTACTGCAGCCCAAACACCAACGAGTCTGAAAAGACATTTGCTTTTGTGCTACTGCATAGCAAAGAGGCAGACATTTTTTTTTAAGTGAAATAGATATGATTTGAGTAACTTTGTATGATTATTGAAGCTATAGAATAAAAAAACAAAAACCACCACAATTAGGAAATGACTGTTACTGAAACCTCTGGGATCTGTGAGCTGTATTTTATTCTCCTCTTACCTGCCACTGAAGAACAAGAGGAACCCACCCCTTGAAGGGACCTTGCAATAAACAGCAACGTGTAGCTTCCTGAGAAGGCAAACACTACAGAAAAGACAGAGGCAAATTTTGAAAATTAGGTTAATTCTAACTAGGTTAAGAAGTAAGATTTCCTTAAAGTGTAATAGAAAACTTTGTGCCATTTAGTCAGGTGTTTACTGTGCCTTGTGTCACTTTCAATGCTAACTGCATTATTATCTCTTATTGCATTTGGAGGTGTCAGTGTTGAATTGTTCACAGATGTCTGAGCCTTCTGGTAACACAGAATAGGAGCACCCAAGTCGTTTTAACTAATTATTATGATCTGATTCAGCTGCACACAGAGGCAATAAGGCCTTTCTTTCCAGTCTTTATTTAAGGCTGCCCAACCTAAGCCTGTGTGCACTTATGGAAAGCAGGAGCTAAGAGAAGTGCCTCAGGCTCAAAGCAGTGTTTCTTCCAATGAGCAGACAAATTGTGAGATTTCTGGAGTGGTGTTCCACACTTGGTGCTGTGCAATGCATCTGGCCATAAGTTGGAATTACTACTCTGATCTCCAGCCAGAATCTGTCTGCTGATCCAAAAATCCACAGCTGTCAGAATCTACCATCAGGTAATTTTTTTCATCGCTTTGCTCTCCTTGTTGTCAGAAGTACTGTCCTAATATTTAATGAATTTTTTCCTTGATATTGTTTCTTTTTCTTACATGTAGTGGATGTGGGAAACTGTTAATTCCCATCTTTTTTTTTTTTTTTTTTGTGATACGCTCTGATACATCTTCAATCTGTCTTCTGAAACAAGCTCAGTTTTTAATAATTCCTCACAGGCTTCCAATGATCCTTTGTACTCTTTCCTTCTGGGTCATGTCTTGAAATACCACACCAAAAGTGAATGTAAAGCAACAGCTGAGGCCTTATCACTGCCATTTGGAGTGGACACGTTATCTCAGCTGACTTGTAGGCTATACTCCTGTTTGCATGTCCTATGGTGATGTCAAGCAACGCTATGATACTATTGACTTTTATATTCTATGCTTGGGCCCCACATTCTCTTTCTGATAAGGCCCCGTGATTCCTAGTTGTTAGGGATCCTGAAAAATAGCCCTCGTGACTGAAAACTCTATCAGTTCAACAGTGTGTGAGCACTGCTCAGACCATAGATAGCTGAGAGGAAGGTTGAGCTAAGAAAGGGACCAGCTGAAGAGGGATGGAAGGCAGTGAATTCCTTTGAGAGGTCCATAAAAGCATGCTTGTCAAATCTCCATAGCAGCTCCTCTTACACTTTTTCTTACACTCAGTTCCTCTGCATCAACAACAAGAATTCCTAGTGACAACTATTGTAGATCACTTGTTTAAAAGTTATACCTGAACTATACCAAATGAGAAGTGGATACTTACTGATGGTTGACACAAACATGATGCAGAAGCCAGCAAACAAGGGAATCTGGTAGCCTATTCTAGAAAAGAAAAAAGAAAGTTCCAATCTTTGAGATTGTCTCACTAATAGTTGCAGTTAGATTTTCCCACATGAGGATGTTAGCAATTTAGGCAATTGCGCACATGTGAAGGATGCAAAAACCTGACTTGTGGTTTCTCTGCAGGTTTTGAACTATTTATAGTGGACCATATGATCAAATTGCTCCATGTTACAAAAGCTTTCTCACTTGCTAAAGCAGAATTTTTATCTGCAATCCCTGAAAGAAATCCTCTCATTGGAACGTAGCTTTCCAGTAATGTGACAATATTGGACTTTACATGGGTAGTATTGGTTGGTCATGGAAATCATGGAAGAGTATGAAGAGCCCTCTTCATTTCTAGTGATAATAGTTCTGCAATAGGAGCATAATCATTCTTAGCTTCTGTTATTTTGTTGATATAACTTTTATACAAGTAAGGGCTGTATGGGCTGACACAGAACAGGACAAAGAGAGTTTCACTGTAATTGCTTTGATTTTGAATTTTTAACTTAAAGAAAGCACTGATTATAAATATAGAATAAAAAATCCTGCAGGTTCAGTTGCTGCTGTTGGTGAATGAAATCATCTTTGTTTGGATATGATGAATGCAAAATTGAATGCCCCTATTCCTTCTTCCATCACAGAGGGGTGTTTTGTGTGTCAAAGCCAACCCAGAGGTATGTAGGTTGGACACTGTGGACAAGAAGTCTGAGTTCTGTAAAGAAATCAAGAAATTTGACTTGCCACAAGGACTGTGAGACAGCAATTCAGAACTCCTACAATTACATGGAATTGAAATCAGTTATTTGCTTGAAGACAAACACCATCTGAAGTGATTGCCATATCCATTTCTTTATCAGCAGATTAAGAGACATTAGCTATCAGATCTTTCATAAGCATTAATGACCTAAATAAATGGAAGGGCTATCATGATCTTGTAACCTTAACTGAAGGACCAGCCTCCATCCAGTCGAAACAAATTCCATCTCTTTCAATAGGCTTCCTACATTTAGAAAGTGTCTTAGCTATTGATAGTTGTAAGAAAACAAGTACTTTGGGTGTCACTTTGAGTGCTTAGTTAAAGCCTGTTGGAACTTTGATCTTTGTTTTTGCAGCTGTGGATATTATTCCTCCTTTATCTTGGACACAGTCACTAAGTGTGAAGCAATACACAGCAGAGGATAATGGAGACAGAGCTAGAGCAGAATTTGCTCTTGTTACCCAGCAGCCTGCGATGCTTTATTGCACGTGTTTAGGTCTAACACATACCTAACACATACCTTTCTCTTTGGGCAGAGAACCATCTCAGAACCAGACTATGTGGGCATAGCTAGTTCTTTTAGCTAAAATCTGTATTACCTGTGGCCCACAATACAAGATGTGAAGTTACAAATGTCAGCAGAATGTGTTTGTGCTGAATCAAGCAAATCATAATCCTCTGAAAAGGTCAAAATTGTCTAGAACTTCCCCCTTCCTCCCCAATTTGGAGGTGATGTGCTGCCCTGCTCAAGGTTGCTGAGCCTCCAGAAGTTGTGGTTATTCTTGCTCAGGTGATGTTCTTACCCACCTGCAGCTGACAGAGATATGCAGATTGCTTTTCCTGCATAATCTTAGCAAGCCCTGCCTCCTCTAACATAGCAGTGTTAATTAGTTGGCAGTTGTGTGACCACAAATCTGAGCTGCAGTCCCTGGTCTGTCCAACAGAAAGAACAGACTGGTATTACCCCATCAGCCAGGTGTTTAGGGATTGTGTCCCCCGGCCTGTTCTGCTCTTGCCATGACATGGCATGCTCCACTACAACAAGATTTGCCTTGTCTCCTTTTTCCTTGCTGTCATGCCTTAATATTAAAGTCATTTTCATAGGCACTCCTAACAAAACACTGCATGAGAATCTGCAATAGCCCCAGGTTGGGCACATTTCAGGGAGGCAACCTGCAGCTAGCTCTCCCCCAGAGGGGTGTCTGACTCCTGAAAAAACAGAGCCACCAGGCAGGGAGAGGAAAGGCTGCTGGTGACAAAGGATGCCTAAATTACTCGCCTTGGTGCCATGTTGGCCCCAGACAGCAGAATTGTTTGGAAGTGGATTATGTTCATTAACAAGGTTACCCCACAATGAGAAAACCACTTAACAGTTTTTGTACTGCGGGCAAATAAAGGTTACACTGATCAGGTTAGCAGCTGTGGAACATTAGAGCCTAATGGCCTATCCATTAAGGACTGCAAATCTCTGACTAATATTGTGACTGCTTAGTGATATGGGTACCAAGGGCCAGCATTCTGGCCACTGACTTCACCCCTGTGCAGACTGGGGAGGATCTGTAGCAAGAAGAGTATTTTCCTCAAGATCTCCATCCCAATGCTCTATGCTGGGCAGGCAGAGGGGCTCTGGCCAGCTGGGATGGGTGCTCAGGCATTTCAATCACCTACTGAAAACCCAAAGGAAAGCTTACATAGGAACTGAGCTGTAAATAAGGAGTTGTAAACGTTTCTTTATTTCCCTGCCTCACTCTTTTTACACATCATAAATATCTTGTGGTTCAAGCCATGCTTTCATACGTGCAAAGTTCACATCTATAGTCAGGCTGGCTGTAAAAACTATCATGCAAACATACGTTCATTTGTTGATGAATTTTGATGCCATGTATGGATAGGCATAAAGCTCAAACTATGTATTTTTTCAGGCTGAAAGATGAAGGGAGAGAACTGCATGGCAGCTGATGCTCTCATAGATACTAGGGAGTGGTGGTGCCAGCACAACTGGGCTCTCAGGCTAATTCACAGCAAGGAACAATGCTTTGGAAAAAATAATGAAGTGAATCAGACATAGGAAGCTGGTGCCCAATTTCTTCTTTGGAAGGATTAGGAAAAGCCTTCAAACTCCCCTTGACTGCATGTCCTGCTCACAAACTACTCTGTAGCAAGTGCTGTGCTGTTTGTATGGTTTCTCATCTGTTACACTACAAGCAAAAGCAAAACGTGCACCTGAGCAAAAAAAATCTCTTTGGGTCTGCCCTGGAACAGTGCTGCTGTGGGAGGTGTGTTGTTCACATCCTATGGCAAAGCCATTGCCCTGGTGTTCTGTTTGCTAGGACTTCCACCAGGGCTATGAGCAAAGGGAAGCTGGTGGTGCATCTTGAGTTGCAAACCAGTTCATGAGGACAGGTGTGTGATGTGTCTCGTTTTCCTTCAGAAGAGATCAGCTTTAAATAAGAAACATTTTTAGCTTGCTTCTAGAATTAAATTAATTTCAAAAGTTATTGTTAAAAATCTTGAGTTCTAGGTTTTTTTTAGAAAATGATGGAATGCAACACCCTGTTGCATCCTTATACAAACTCAAGCACTCAAAGAAAGTCAGTACATATTTAAAGCCAATAACTCTATGCTTGTTTAAAGCTCTCAACCATTCTTGAAGAACTATATTTAAATGAAAAATAAAAGCTGTGACTATGGTTTAGTACTTAATTGAAACTTACACCTTAACAGGGTGTACACAGTAGATTTTAAACAAAGAAACCCATTCTCCTTAAGATGTTCTACTTGGCTTAAATTTTGCTGTAACAATGATCATTTAACAGCTTATCAGTGGTAGAGTCTTTCTAATGATAACTCATATCTTCTGTTTCACTTATAGTAGTTTTCAGACTTCCTTTCAAATGAACGCATACACTGTTCTTAGGAAATGTCTGTTTTAGAGCTGCTTTGTTGATTTATTATTATTATTTTTTTTGCCAATGGCTCCAACACTTAATTGATAAATACGTAAACTGATGTTTCTCACTAAACATTTCTCAGAATAAAGGCAGATGCTGCTACCCAAACTACGCACAAAAGAAAACCAGCAATCCTTAAATCTAATTTAGGGGCACTTTGCCATGAGGACACTGCCACGGATGGCTGAGTGCTCTCCTTACTTCTCCTTTTCCCACTTCCTGGACACTCAGCCTGCAGATCCTGCTGCTGGGAGGGAATTTTCATCCCTGTGCCCACACCTACGGGATGGTTACATCCTGGCTGCAGGGCTGCCAGCACCAGTGCTCCCACCAGGGCAGCACTGACACCGGTGCCACCCGCAGCGAAGGGTGAACATCTTGGAACAAGGAGGAGAGCCAAGAACAGCTACCTCACTGCCAGCTCTAAGATCTGTGGGAAATTCCAGCCTCTGGCCCCAGTGCTGGGCACAGATAGGCATCGAGGTGGTTGTGCCCCCTTGCTGACGCAGAGATCCTATCTGCAGCATGATGTGTCTGTACTAATGAAAGAGTCAGCAGCCATGTGGGGTGTGTTCTTTCTTTTTCCTAAGTTTGGCAGTTTGTAGACAATATGATACAAACATCAAAATCCAGAGAAAATAAATATAAATAGGGCTATAATGCAGACACTTGGTAAAACCTGGATACCTAAAGAACTATTATGAAAATATGATTTGATTTTATACTGCTTTGGAAGAGCTGTCATAGCCTCACAAAGCAATATAGGAAATCTAGATCTGCTCCTTACGTTGTAGCTGTGTTTGCATAAAAGTTGTATTGTAATGGGAAATTGTTTTGGAGGGAATGTAGAAGGAGATTTGGTGAGATGAAATAGAAATGAAGCTATCTATCTAATATAAAGCTTTTGTGTTCATATCAGTCCCAAAGATTTAATACAGCTGTGGAATTCTGAACTGCGAGTCAAACTTCTGCTTATCACTGTTGGATGTTTCTCTCAAAATGGCATTAAACACTCAGTTTAGCCATCACACAATATATGTGACATGCCTAATCTAAAAGAGGTAGTTTGATTTCAAAACCTGAAATATTTCACCTTAAGGAATCCTGGTTTGGTTATGGCCACCAATGATAAGTTTAAACCTATGACGACTTAAAAGTGTTTTCAATTGAGGAAATGGACAAATTTCTTCTGTGTATTGTTTTCTGATAGGAAAATATCTTCATTATGGGAATAGCTTAATGAGAAATGGGAAAATTCGTGACCTGACTAAATATAATTTGGAGCTTATTCCCTACAGAGATTAACATCTCTGCAGCTTCTTCATGGGAATCAATCACACAGAATGCTAACAATAACATCAAATTAATTATTAGCATGAAATATTTAAATGATATTACAAATACTTTTGTATCTCCATGTAAACATATTCAATGCTTGGATTATTTTTTGTTGTTGTGGCTTATTTTAAAGTCACTGACATTGGTGCTTACAATGCTGATCCTGCTCAGATAGATATTCTGTAACATACTGTCCAAAAACATTTTGTTCAAGCTACCATCTACATGCAAGGATTCAGAGGTGACAGTCTGAAGGTTGGACTGGATTCTGCACTGGTGTCATCACTGAACTCAAAGAGGAGCATGGCCCTTGGCGGGGTTTGGCAGACATGGAGGTCAATGAGAGCTTCATAGAATCATTAATGTTGGAAAAGAGCACCAAGATCATCGAGTCCAACCACCAATCCACATCCTCCATGCTTACTCACTTCCCTCAGAGCCACATTTATCTTATACTTGGAAGCCTGCAGGGATGGTGGCTCCACCGCTTTGCACGTGGCTCTTAGCTCAGGTGATTTGGAACCACTGTGCACCCACAGCTGTGGGTCTGTGGGAGGCAGGGATGGACCTGAACCCCGCCTGTGGTTCTAATATCACAACTGCCATGTATAGGGGTAATAGAAGTGTCATCTGTATGTAGGGCTGAATTCTCCCAACTAGGAGCTGTAGGAACTTGTGGCCCTGTGTAACTGCACTGAAGAAATTTCAACACCTCTTCAAGCAAAGGTTTCTATAAAAACCTGAGGGCTCAGGAGCTGGAGAAAAAGAAAAGTGTATAACAGTGTCGAAGGGCTCATGTGCTTCCCAATTTATTTCTGAAATGATGCAGGCTGTTAGGAGATGCAATTATCGGATGTATTTCACTAAAATATTCCTCTAGATAAGGTGAGGAGGGCAGTAAGTCGGGGCCACAACCGACTTAAAACTACTTCAAAACCCTCACCCAGACTTAAACAGCAATGAACGAACCGCAGCTGAATCACACGTGAGCACTGTTTGCCTCACCTGTTTGTCAGCGGCCCTATGAAGGGGTTGGTGATCAGCTGCACTGTGGCTTTGGAAGCAAACAATAACCCAACTTGAACGTTTTCATTCAGCAGGTCCTTATCTTCCTTCGGGCAGTCCGGAGGCGCAGCGGTCGCATTTACCATCATCGGTGCTGTCTGAGTGTGCTGCAGCTCTGCGGGTGCTGCCTTATCAGACTCGTTTCCAGTAAGTACCATCGAGTTGTCATAGTAGGAGAAGATGCTCTGAAAACTGTCCACTGTCGTTGAAATGACGTTAGGCTTAGCGGTCTGGATTTCTGTTGCATTTTTCTCATGTTTGATGCTGTAAAGGTAACTGGGAATTATTGGCACTGGAAAAACAAATAGAATATATTGGCATCTTACTATCAGGTTATGTGTAAAATGGAATCACCAAATTTTCTTCTTGATTAGGAAATACAAAGCTTTCCTACAGAGAACAGCAGTAGGATTTCAAAACTGAACTAAAACAGAGGACTGCTCATGGGAGAAATTACACTCCTAATTGCACTTTGAAGCATAAAGCTCTTTCACATTAGTGTTTACTTTTTGCCAGGTTTTGTAATTATTAAATATTCTATACAGACATCATTCAGAAAGAAAAATGTGAGAAGTACCAAAACCTTTATCTGAACAGATTCCTTGTTGCATGAGTGCTTAAATCCCTTCATTAGACTGTGAAAACACAACAGATGAGGAAAGCACTGAAACTATTATTAAATCAAAATACTAAAAAATAATTAAATACACGAATGAAATAAGCCTCAAAAATGGTAAGTAATGGTCATAAGAAGGGAAGCCATCATCATAACACTTCTGTGTTAAGCAGTCACTATTAATGCATTGATGCTTACACGTTTCACCATTTCTCTAAACTTAACATTGAAAAGATCACCCAGAAGGGACCTGCTTGATGTGCTTTAGGATTGTAGCTGTGTTCTAATTGCATCCACTGAAATAACTGTAGGGGCTTCTTGCACGTATATTAACGAATACATAATGAAATGCCTAAAAACTTCATAGGAAAGAATATTCATGCAGAAAGAACATCCAGAACGGACTTGCTAAAAGCAGATGTGAAGTTTTGGTTAAGGTCTGCATGGTGGCATCAGCCTTACACCGAGGAGCAGGGTGCAGGAGTGGCACTGCAGCTGGGGGTGGGCTGGGCACTGCCTGCCCAGGGGCTCTGCTGTGCTGCCAGCCAGGAGCTTCTCCCAGTCCTTTTGAAAGTCTACATAAATACAGACCTTTGAATATGAGAGCTTATACAACTACCAGTGAAAAGTGTTCAAGCGCTTTATCTGAGCAGGTTCCTGAATCTGGGCGCTGTGTGACTCGAAGCCAGTAATAGTTGCATCTTCAGCTTTGATCAGAACTCGGATTGTTTCGTTCAGCCATCTCCTAGAAGTGCTTTTCTTAAAACCCAGTCCGATAGCTTTCGTGTTAACCTATCGTTTCACGAGCAGTGCTGGGGAAAGGAGAGCTATCGCAAGGAAGCAGGCAGCCCAGTGTTATCTCGCCTGTTGTTTCAGTTGCACGACCACAGGAGGAAAAAAAAAAAAAAAAAAGATGCTGAGCTAAAAATACGGCCATCATTCTATGAAGTAGTAGTGGATTTTGGTAGGAAAAAGGAAAAAAAAAAGAATAATATATACATACATATAAAGATCTTTGTATGCAACTCCTTAGCCTGCAACTAACAGAGAAATAAAGTGTATGGCAGTGTTTGCAGCACCTGGAACACCGGACGTGTTTTTAAAAAATCACTGTGTGGATCGAGAGCGTTAAATCATTCACTCGGGGAGCACATCTGTCACCGGAGATTATTTCTGGCATCAACCGAGAGAGGAGAAAAAAAAAAAAGCAAACAAACAAACCCCGCACCACTACCGTCCACCTACCGACCACGGTGAGCAGCATGTTGTCCAGCAGCAGGGCGATGAAGACGATGAGCAGGATGAGCTTTCTGGACTGCCGGCCCTCCCGCAGCCAGCGAAGGCTGAGCTCGCCCCACGCCATGCTGCGGGGCACGGCGGGTGCGGGGGGCTGCGGGCCGAGCCACTGCCCGCCCCGAGATGTCCCGCACGCTGCCGGGAGCGGAGAGCGGCAGGAGGAGGAGGAGGAAGAGGAGGAGGATGATGCTGTCGGGGCAGAGGAGGAGGAGGGGGAAGGAGGAGGAGGACGAACTGCCGGCCCCTCCCCGGCTCCAGCATAAGATCTGAGTGCCCTGCAAGGTGAGCTCTAACAGGTACGTGGGGAGCAAAGGCAGCGTTCCAGGCTGAACCTAAAAGGGTGTCCAGGTCGGGATGGTGCTGCTGGCACCCACATAGGGGATTTGAAGCATTTGGTGTTTTAATCATTCCTTTCTCCCAGCTGGAGCGCATGGGTTTCACGCCCAACCTGCACTGATATTTGTAGTCATTGCTCATTTCTTTATAATCTCCATTAGAAAACAAACTGACTGTACAACAGATCAGCAATTGAGCTGATAAAGAAGCACCTCTCCTACGAGGACAGGCTGAGAGATCTGGGGCTCTTCAGCCTGGAGAAGAGAAGGCTCTGGGGGATTCTATAGTGTCTTTTCAGTACCTGAAGGTCAGGTAGCAACAGAATGAGGGAAATGACTTTAAACTGGAAGAGGGTAGATTTAAACTGGATATTAGGAAAAAGTTCTTTACTGTGAGTGTGGTGAGATAATGGAACAGTTTGTCTAGTGAGGTTCCCCCTCCCTGGAAGCACTCAAGACCAGGCTGGATGGGGCTGTGAGCAGCCTGGTCTAGAAGGAGGTGTCCCTGCCTATAGCAAGGGGTTGGAACTAGATGGTCTTAAAGGTCTCTTCCAACCCAAACCATTCTGTGAAGAGACCTGTTTGGACATAGATTCATGCCCTTATTTCAGGTTGTCATTCATGCCACACAGCACATTGTTTTCTTTTAGCCAACCCATGCTTGCATGAGCTGCTCTTTGCCCTACCTTCCCCATGCTTCACTTTTGGTAAAACCATTGAAACTGAAAGAAGCTTCTTAATGCAGCCCCAGAACCAACCATAGGCACTAAGCTGATAACAACAATACTATGCAAATATTCAGTTTCATTACGTTGCCTGCTTATATTTATATACATTCATATATAAGTTAAGAAGTTAAATGGTGTGCCTTTGCAATGTGTTGGGTCTTCATTAGTAACTGAGATTTCCTGTCAAGCGATGCTCAGACATATGCTGCTGCTTCTATAGCAGTGCTCATTTCATACAGTAAACACACAGCTTTTGAATTAATTTATTAATTAATGACATACAATTATACTGACCAATGTTGCCTGTATAACAGTAGTTCTTTCTGTCTCCATCACGCTGATACTCGGCTGGCAGCATCTGGCCACTCTGCTTTGCTCCACTTCAAACCTCTCCTCTCTCCTCTTATCCTAGCTTCTCTTACCCTCAGCCAATTGATTTCTAGACAGCTAATTCCAAAATGTGTGTGCAAAAGCACGCCTGCACTATCAGTGTGGAGAAGCAGAGAGCATATGAGTACATCTATTTGCATGTGAAGATGCCCATTGGTGCACAGACATTATTGCTTTATTAATCTAGCCAATTAAATCCTGATTACTTCTAGAAAATGAGCAGGTCAGGAAGACCCAAGGTTTGCTGCTGTGCAGATTGAAGACTATTCTGTCAATAAACATTTCTTCACCATTATTAATTCAGCTTTAGCCAGAAATCTTTGTATCTACCAAAGAACAAGCAGGAAAGGAGCAGGAGCACAGCCAAATTGGCCATTATATTTGGGAACCTGTTTATGACAAGGTTTCCCTGTGGAACTTTTGTCTATCATGTAATTGTTAAAAGAGATTTGTCAAAAAGAGAGCTGTTATGAAGAGAGCTGTTTTTTCAGCTGTTAATTGAGGTTTCAACTGAACAGTTAAGCAAAATTTCATGCTTTGAAAATAGGCATTCAACCCCCCCCCTTTTTTTTTTCTTGTAGAGTATCTGCCTTTTCTTTGCCTTGCCTATTCCTGGAAGTATACGTGTGCTTATTAAGCTCAGAAATAACTCCCAAAATCATATATAAATATTTAGGAATCCAAATTTTGAAAACTTAGCAGCCCAAATTTCATTTATGATCATGGGAATTGCAAATTTTAAAAGATGTGATTTTCACCACTGTTTGAAGGGACTTCAATTCCAAAATGTCTCACATCATTTTGCCACTGCCTCTTTCATCCAGATGAAAATATTCACAGAAAGGAATGAGCATGCCATGTTACTGCCTTGACATGAGGGACCTACTTGCTGCAAGCTTTGGTTCCAGCAGGCAGTTCCAAAACCACAGCCTCAAAATTACAGCCCCATGTGGGTTGTGCTCCTGCAATTCCCTGCAGCCGTGAGTGGAAAGGCTCCTTCTGAGATCTTTCTGAACAGGTCGGTGGCCAGCATTAGCTCATAGTTATGCTTCCCTCTGAGCGAGGCACCCCAAACTTGTTAGGGAATAGGCTAAAGGCACCAAGTAACACAAAGTTGGTGACCAAAAAAAAATACTTTAATGTGGTCCTGACAATTACAATTTGGCTGACTGATTGGAAAACTCTTCTGAATCACCTGCATGCTGCATAGGCAAATGAGATATACAGACAGATAGAAGAGCCAAAACCACACAGGCAGTGATAACTTAAATGGCCACCAGTCTAGACATGAAGAACATTACAACTTAGCAGGCTGAATTCTGACCCCAGCTAGAAAGATTCACTGCAGCAAGATGCCCTATGTGCACAGCTGGATTCCATTGTGGCACAATATTGTTAGGAGTTCCAGCAAGAAGTGCCACTTTACTGGCTTGCCTGCAGGTTTCTTCAATGTCCAATGTTAAAAAAAATAAAAGTAAATAAAAATAAAAGGTGATAGTACTCACCAGCCAGGCTGAGAAATGCACTGCCTTGCTGGCTCCTTTGGGAAAAATAATCCCTTTTAAACCTGTCTCTTTTTTAAGATTTACATTCATTTCTACAACTTGCAGCTTAATTTGCAATAATTCATAATTATCTCAGCTTTCTGTGTGAATTAATCATTTACAGTTATTGCTAGTGGGGAAATTCCAGCTATAAATAATTCTTACTATTTAAGTTGGAAGACATACCTGGCAGCTTATGTTTTACTAATAACAAGTAATGTAGTAATGTACTTAGTCAGCTTTTTCAACCTTTGTAACTCTTTTAAGATTTTTTTCTTTGTGCCCAAGAGTCATGCTACTAATTACTATGTAGTAAGGCTGTGTGGTAGTTAGATCCACTGAATAATGTGCCTCATTTTCTCCAGGCATTGGGGATATACATTGTATTTTAATCTGCTTCCACGTAGCCTACAGTGAGTGTGCGTGTGAATGTGTGTGTGTATATCAATAAACATCTATGCTCATTGGCATGAATGAAGTGGCATGTAGTGTTTGGAGGAGAGAGAGAAAAAAAATAGAAATGTTGCATTTAGAAGGGTCACATTTATTAATTCATAAATGCTAAGCCACAGCCTGCCTGGATTTATGTGAACAACTGTACATATGGTATCCAGATTGAAGAGTATAATGGGCTCACCCAAAAAACCAGAATGGCTCAGGGTAGATAGATGAGATGCAGGGGAAGAAGAAATATTGTGCAGTTTGGGTACCTCCTCCAGAAAGAAGCAATGCATCATTTGCTTCCCTTCACGTAGAAGCAGTGACATTAACTGCATGACATGAAAGTGGGGCTGCCACCTCCCCACGCACCTGGGAATGGTGGCAAGAGGTGCAGTCAGTTTGTAGAAATTTTTAGTGAGTTTCAGAATTAGAAAATTGTATTCCGTGGCACAACATCACTCTTTCAAAATTAGTATTTTGAACCAGATTGTTTGGCTCCGTATGGGAGCAGCAGCCCAAGTCATGGCGGAATGAAGGCCAGCAGTGCTTGGCTTCACTAGGCCTCACTGCAGCCTGTGCAAATTCCTCCTGTCCCCATGGCCACAGCCCTGCAGGAGCAGCCTCTGGTGCCATGTCCTGGCGTGCCCCAGGTCTCCTTGCAGAGTTCCTGGAAAATCTGGCCTTATGGAAGCACTAGCAAGCGCTGTGTTACGCTGAGGGCTTAATGTGATCCTTTTCAGGAGAGCCGTCATGCTGCAAAGCTGCAATGGAAACTATTTTTAGTGTTTTAGCTGTGTCTGATCACGCTGATATTGCTGGCCAGAGGTTGGTGATGGTAGCATCTCACTCTGACATGTTTTATTGCTCTGACAAGAAAAGAGCATCTGACAAGTTCAATAAAAGCCGGAAAATAATGATGCTAAGTAGCACCTTGTTTTCTCTGTTCCTTCTGAGCTGATATTGTGTCTGCACAGCCCCCAGGGCAGCCCCCTGCCAGCTCCCTGATCAATGGAAGGCATGCTGGCCTCAGCTTTACAAACCTAATTATTTTCTTCTGAAATCTGTCTGAAACTAAAAGGCACCTGACAAAAAATCTTTCCCATCCCTGGAGCTTATAGGAATTCGGTTATTTCATGTAAATTGTGTTTATTGCTAACGTTTGCACATCTTTTGAAACTGATGCTTGTTGGTGGCTTTGTAAGAAACAGTCCCTCCAGCACAGGCTGTGAATGCCATGTATTAAGAGATCTGGTTAGCAATAATGTGTGTGTATATTCACATCAGCGTGTGCTAGTGTGTGTGCACTTGCATGTGTGTATGTGTATGTTTAAGCATCAGCTACTTTGATAACTGTGCACTACAGGTGTGCTTCAGGACATACAAGGGCAAAGAAGAGCTGTGGGGCAAGGAAGCAATAGCTCTTGCTTTGGTAGCTTGGTTTCAGAGCAAACACTTGCCTGCACGTTTAGCTTTGCTGTGACTTGAGCGTGCAGGAAGCTTTAAGGTCAATTTGATCTAAATAACTCTTCACCTTTAACATTTATCTACTGGTTAGAAGATTATCCAGCCTTCATGTGCTTTTTAAGGCCTCTCCAACAGCGTAACTGAGCTCTGCATCAAAAAGTGAATTCTACTTTCTTCCTTCTGCTGACGTATCATACTGCTTCTGCTAACACTGTTCATTTTGCAAAAGTGGCCAAGGCTGAGTCAATGAGCATAGGGGTCTAGCTTATGAATCTCCTGTGCAAAATAGAACATGAAATGGGCCATCTCTGAAGGATGATATCACTGCCACCACCACTGGTGCTGGCAGGAAAAAGGAAATGTAACTGCTAGGAGACAGCAGCAGTCTCAAAGCCAGAAAAGCATTGAAGCACAATTTCCAGAGAAGTGAAAATGCAGAAGAGGTGGAAACATAAGGCAAGACTGCTAGACAGGGAAATACTTTTGCTAGGTCTTGAGTGCAGTCATAGAGAATAGTCCTGAGTGCTTGAACTCAGCCCAGGTATCCTCATATGTTCAAGATATAACTCAGGAATTATAGAAGGGAGTTACATGAAGTGTTTGCGTACAATGAAAGCAAGAACCTGATGGCTGGAGAAGGCTCTTCTCCCTCTGCACATATCTTGAAACTGAGTCAGGAAATGGCTCCAGACTTTGCATGGATGTGAAAAATCTCGATCTAGCTCAAGCAAATACATGCAAACAAATGGAAAGAGAGAAAAACTCATGAAACCTGTGAAGGACAACTTCTTTCTCTTGGTGGCATTTCAGTCCAGTTGTCAGACACGCATTATAAAGCACAGTGCATTGCATGACCCCACGAGCTGGACCATGGGTCCTAGCTTAGAAAAACATCCATCTAGCTGGTTGTCCTGGCTTCCCTGTTCCAATGCAGTGAGTGGGTGCTGGTGGCATTGACCCAACTGCTAGGCCTACATCTAAATGTATTACCTTGGATAAAACCCTGTGGAAAATTCTTAATGAAAAACAAGCAAACAGCCCAGAGCAGGCATGATCTGCAAGATGGCAAATACTGTGATTGCTTCCAACAGATTATAATTTTAAGAACACCTGGGCTGAATGCACTGTGCTGATGCAACAACCTCATGATTTCTAATGAAATATTTATGGGATAAGAGCACAAAGAAACATTCTCAGCTCGAGAGAAAACAAACAGTAATGCAGGAACAAAGATACTAGATTAGCTGGGAGGTGAAAAGCTTTTTGTGTGGCCTTATTTATATTACCAACATAAATAAAATCACTTCAGGCCTGCATGTAACATGTTACCTATAAATGCAGTCAGTAAGAAATGTTAACTGCCTGGTCTGGAGGGAATCACTGTGGTTTTGCTGAAGGATGAGGTCTGACATTAAACGTCCTGATTGTACGTGAGAGGTGAGATGTGGAAAAGGCCCTTTCCCACACAGCTTTGGGCAAACCACAAACCAGTGCGTAACTGTCACTCTGTACAGGGTGTGTAACACTCCACACCTAATCCACAGTAACTTTGCACAGCCTTCTGAGGTGATACATCACAACTGAAATTCTTCCATGAAGGATGTCACTGAATCAGCTTATGGTTTTTTGTTTAAACTAACTGTCCACAAACACAAGGAAAGATTTCTAAAAAGCGATAGAAAAAGAACAGGAGCTGCAACTCTGACAGCAGGAGCTTTCAGAAGACTTTTCTTTTGAAAGATGGTGCGGTTCTTGATGGAAACATGGTCTGGTGGTGGACTTGGTAGTGTTAGCTTGATAGTGGATTTGATCTAAGGGCCTTTTTCCAACCTAAATGATTCAGTGATTCTACAGTAGGACTGAAGGAGTGACTGATCAGATAGGGGTGCCAAGAAATAAACTTTTTCTGAAGAATCCCATATCAGAAGTTAAAAGCTACCGCTGGACATCTCTGAATTCTTGCAAAAATTTAGTTCTGTGCTTGTTCTGAGTATTGTTCCTAGGGCTTTATTTGTATGCAAAATCCACATGTTACAGGATCATAATCGTGAGGATTCAGAGCTGTATTTTGCAGGTCTCGCTAAGACATGATCATCTCTTTTACATCTTACGTGTTGTTGCTGCTCTATGATTCTGTGATTCCAAGAGCACTGTGCTAATATATGAAAAACTAAGTAGAATACTAAAAGAGAGTGAAATCTTCTGCTAGCTTTATGGACCAAAGAAAATCGAGATTAATCGATGCAGAGAGCTGAGCAGCAGCTGAAAAGCAAACTGCAATTTTTTTCAGTGGACAGGAACAGATATCTGGGCAGAAAAGCCATTCTCCCAGCAGAACCCAAACTCCCCAGGCTAAAGCAGCTCCTGGCATCTAAGAAACAGCAGCAATCACTTTGACTGCAGCAGTGAAACACAGGGTGCACAAGCAGTAACTCCCAGCTCTGTGTGACTTGCTCAGGAGCTCCTTAGATGCCTGGAACAAAAAGCTGGCTGCTATAGGGCACCTGTAGTAGCTTACAGCCATACATGCACTTACTCCTCATTGCTACTAATGGATGAAACTCAGAGAAAATTTCCTCTGATGTTTTGACAGCCCTTACACAAATAATCTCACAGACATGAGTTTGCAGGACTGGATCCTAAAACATGCTATGAATTATAATAAGTACTGAAGTATTAAAAAAATTGCTTTCTCTTTTGTGTCCTAATAAAAACTACTTTTTTTTTCCAGGATTTCTGTTTTGGAGTTAAGGAAATAAACTAAGCTTATGTGTTAGATGAGCCTGTTGAATTATAATTCTTAATAACTCTTAGATGACTTGGGATGTATAATAACTGAAATACTTTGCTTGATCAACTTGTAGTTATTTCTTAAATACCTGTATATACTAATGGAAATGCTGTAGTAAATCTCTTCAGTTAAATTTTTTCTTCCTTAAAAATCTCACTCAATTTTGTTCCACCAATAGTGTTTACATTTTTATGTTTGTTTTCAACAAGAGATGTTTTTTTTTTTCTCTTGAAATATAAAATTTTCATATAAGTCTAAGAACGCTTAGAAAAATAGGAAGCCCTGCCTAGGAGTATAAATTGCACTGCTGTGCTTAGTCACAAATGGCCGAGTGCAATGAGATTTTACAATAAACCAGAAATGTCTGTGTTTTGTTGTGTCAATAAATGTTCCAGGGATGCTCTTAAAGACAATAAATTACTGGTAATGGAACACTACCCTCAGCATGTAGAAGTCATTTTCCACTTCCAGACATTCTCAGATTAGGTTTAAATTGCTATTAGAAAATCCTAAATGTGTTTGTTTGAAGAAAATCTTTTTAATGCTTAGAAATAATCTAGCAGTGCTGGTTTGAGCAGAGGTAGCTGGAGTAATCCTGGGGAGCAGTTTAGAGATTCGGAAGAGAGCTCAGCTCCGTGATATCCTTACTGCTTGCAGAGGGACTGATACAGAAAGATTTCACATCCTGCAATTTTTGCTGCTCCTCACTGGCTGTGCTGGGTCAAAGTGGAAACACTGTCAGCCTGCTAGGAAAATCACTGTGAGAGTCTGGGTTTATAATGTGGGTGTACACTCGATCCTGAGACAGAGCTCACAGGTTGCATCTTGCAGAGCATCTCCCTACAGTGGTTATCCACAGACAGCCTTTGGTGCAGAGGAAGTGAGCAGAGGTGAAAAGGGGAAACAAGGCAGTGGCAATTGAAGGAAACTGTAGAAAAATAGGACTCTGGTACATGACCATTACTGCTTTTGTAAGTGGAGCTGTTGGTTTCCCTGAAGATCCATCAAAATCCACAGTGTTACCCACCACTAGTGTTCATACTCTCAGTAGAGCTTGCAGCACAAACCTGGCAGTATAAACACTGGGGTTCTTTCTCATCTTTTTCTTTATGTTAGCAGTAGCAAAACAAATCAGGACAAACTTTTTACTGCTTTTCTTAATAATGGCAACAGTATCAATGATCAGCATAGTGCATGCATTTAAAGATGTAACAGCCTATGAATACTATTCAAGGCTGCAGTTCTTATCCTGCGCTGACACTAATCATTCACTGGAAAATAATCAATGAGAGACATAAAGAGTTAAAAGGAATTCCTGTACCATCTTTCTGATCTCTTTCACATAGAAATCCATAAGGGATTGGGCAGGAATTTCAGAGAGGCCAATTAACTCTGTGCTCCAAGAGAACATCGCTGTCAAACTTAGATCATGCTGGATTGTGCTGCACTATCTGATGAATGACCCAAAAAACACTGAGCAAACAATTCTTTTCTGGTCAGTGCCCAAAACTGATTCCTTGTGTTTGAATTTGGAATTGCATTCCTGTTAGCATAAGATCTTCTTTGCTCCTTATTTTATCTTGATTTATAGAGCTATAAAATTGAAAAGAAAGGTGGTTCTTCTAGATGTATTTCCATTAGTAATAGAAGGCTTTGTTCATATGCAAGATCTCTGGCCTGTGCTGACATAACTGAAAATGAAAGGCAATAGTCCCATGTTCAGAATCATCAAAATTGACTGTGCTACTTCTTATTTTTCTGTCGTTTGGAGCTCTGTTAAGTCTTGTGCAGGCTTAATGGGATATGCATTTGTGCACAGTGTGCAGGAGCCCAGCAGCACACAGAAGCAAGCAAAGGCAGAGTTTTCTTCCCTTGGCATGGCGGAATTAAATTGGTTTCACCACCATGGCTGCTCATACCAAGCTCTTCTAAGGGTCCTGTTGATTCCTGGCAATAGAAGAGTTGTAAGGAAGCTAATTATGTGACCATGCATTGGTGAGTGGACCTCAGGAGACTTTCTAGTTGCTGGAGTGGTTTATCAGAAATTCATCACTATATAATGCATATATAATGTGAAATGTTACATTAATACAGAAATATTGGTACGTGTGGGTACATTACATCTGTATAAAGTATGTTCTGTAGTTTTAGTTTCAACTCTGTTTAACAATGAGATAAAAAAGTCTCCTATAATGCATGCATTACAACCACACATTTGTGTTACAGCATATTTGACCAATCTCTGCCTTTATTGCTATTCTCCATGGGAACATGATGACAAGATGTTAAGTGCATTTGGTAAAACAGGAAGCAAATATAAATGAAGAAAGCTCTAGCAACTGATGAGCTTGTTACACATGAAATATTAATAGGATTCATTTTCTAGGGACAAAATCTTTCTAAGGGTTTTAGATCTGCTGTAAATGATAACTTTGTTTAGATGGTTTCAAACTAAAATGGAAGATTGAGATTGGATCTAAGGAAAAAGTTTTTACTATAAGGGAACTGAAGCACTGCCACAGGTTGCCCAGAGAGGTGGTGGATGCTTCCATCTCTGGAGACATTCAGAGCCAGGCTGGATGGGGCTCTGAGTACCTGATCGAGCTGTGGGTGTCCTTGTTCAATGCAGGGGAGTTGGACCAGATGGCCTTTAAATGTCCCTTCCAACTCAAATAATTCTATGCTTCTGTCTTTCTCAGGGCCACAGGAGTCCTGACAGACATGAGCTAGGTACAAGGACCAGAGGATCTCCATGGCCATCCTGTAGACCAACACCTCCCTGGAGAAGTTGGTGTGAGGAACACTTTCACTGCCCTGTGCTTTGTAATCCAAAGGAGGGGAAAAGGCATCAGGATGTTTTTGCACTTGTACTTCCTTATATGCCTTTCTTTTTGCCACTGTATTCAAATATTGATACTAATGTAACAGAGGATTGAACTTGGTATAATGTCAGATGGTTAACAAACAAGTAATTAACTGCTATAATGGCAAGAAGTTGTGAGTGGTTGTGTCTGGCACGTAGGAAACAGGGCTGTGTTGGTGTGGAGCAGGTGGCATCAGTAAATAAATGCTACGAGTTTTATCACAAGTGAAGAAAGAATGGAGCAAGGCCCCTTTCTGGGCAAAGGGTAGAGCCAGGTTTCCCCACTGGGGAGTTTGTGGTTGCTTTCCTGCAAATGCCAGAGATATCTGACTGGCACTTCCAGCTTTTCATCTGAGCAGGGACATCCTTGAAAGGCCACAGGTGCTGCACCAGGACTGAGAGTCAAAAGTTTTCATTTGTGTGAACTGAGAAGCCATGAACTGTAAAACTCCACTGAGCCCAGAGCTGTCCCTGATAGCCTTAGGAGGGCTTAGTTCAGCTACCAGAGATTTTTTTTCTTTAACATGGCAGAGTACAATGTGATGGATAAAACAAAAGAAGTCTCGAACCACAAAACTGTGATTTGCTGAATGCTGCATTTAAAGCCCTGCAGCTCATCCCTCTCTGTGCAGAGAATCCTGTGAGCAGCAGAGTGCTCCCACGGAGGCAGCGAGGGCACAACTCCACAGGTGTTAAACATTTATTGTACATTTTTTCCACCTTTCTGAAAAGGGAGAAGCTGTATAAAATCGGGATTCTCCAACATGGAATGTCTTCTTTGTCATACAGTCCTGGCTTTATAGGAGCCTCAATGTTACCTCAATGAAATTTTGAATATAATTCCCTCTCCAGTTTTTCTGTGTGAACAAAGTCAAGCGCATATGAAATATTTGGGGCCAGCTCTTCAGTGGACATAAATCATCACAATTCCTCTGCCTTCCACGCTAGCTCACAGCAACTGTAGCTTGGATATAACACAGGTTAGTTAATCACTGACAAGTTTAACATTTTTGGGGAGGGAATCACAGAATCACAGAATCACAGAATCACTAAGGTTGGAAAAGACCTATAAGATCATCCAGTCCAACCATCCACCTATCACCCATGGTTCTTGCTAAACTATATCCCTCAACACAAAATCCAATCGTTCTTTGAACACCTCCAGGGTTGGTGACTCCACCACCTCCCTGGGCAGCCCATTCCAGTGCTTGACCACTCTTTCAGAGAAGTAGTATTTCCTAATATCCAGCCTGAATTTAGGCAGTTACTCTGATTTGACAAATGTTTAGCGTCCTGATGCCCAAGAAGTGTTCCATTTCATCAGTGCTTTGTCATGGATACATCAGTGACATCACAGGAGGTCTCATCCATTGAAGTACCCACTGGAGCTGGGGCCAAATGGCCCCTATTTGGCCCCACGATCCCATGGCCAGGTGCAGCAGACCTATGTGGACATTAGACTGGGAATCCACATCTGCAAGTCACATTTTCCCTGCAGGAAGAGTCATTGTCAATATTTATAAAGCATGAAGAGAAGTTCTCACTAAAGGGCAGAAGGGGTGAAAAGTGTTTCATCATTATGAGTTTCCAGCTCTTCAGTGACATTTGATGAAATCATATTAACCATAATTATATTTGAAGGGAGCACGTCTAAGTTCTAATGAGCCTTTATAGTCATTCATTATCTGATTTCCTATTTTCATTCTGCAAAGGTTTGTTTGCTTCATTCAGTTAAATTAAGAGAGAGCACTTCTCCTATAACCTCTTCCCTTCAACCTGCAGGTCCTTCACTGAGCATTATAGCCTGCATGTACTTGCTTAATTTTCAGCTTCTTGAAGGTCCTATCATAAGCTCAATCTTATGGGTGAGAATAGCCATATGGATAAGCACTTGCTGGATAATAGGCTGCATGTTTTTGCTTTCTATCAAAGGAAATTCTTACAATAAGAAAATGGGCTTTACATTTTCACAAATAACTGCATTTAGTAGGATAAAATCCAGGCACCACAGATGCTTCACCCAAGAGTTATATGCAGATTTAAAGCATAAATCCCATCTCATCCATTTTGTGGACAGAGCAGCACAGTGATTTGTACCAAAGATGAATATCTTCCCTATCAGTCTCGTTCATTATTAAAGTCCCTGACTTGGGGAAAAAATGATTCCTGCTTTCCTTCTCTTTCTGTGCCTTTTTCAGTGTGAAATATCCAGGTTAAACCTATTCCCTGGAAGCTGCAAATTTTGTCTGTAGCTGTGATTATGGCTAACCATCTAGATTGCCTACTGTTAGGTAGGTGAAGAACTGATGAAGGTGCTAATTGGTTTCTGTGTAATGATGTTTTTCCCAATAACTGTTCCTGTTAGTCTCATTAAAAATCATTTTAGGGGAAATGAAGGATGTTTGAAATAGTATGTTGTGAACAGTCATTGTAAAAGATGCTTCTGATACAAAACATGAAGTGCTACAAAAATATCAACAGGGCTTAACTGTTCAACCTTTTATGTCTTTAACTGATAAACTTCTGAAATTAAAGATTGATTTTGAAAATGTAGGCTATTGGAGCCAATCATACATGCTTTCACAGAGAGGAGACCCAGGGCACACATCTGAGAATGGAGCTCCTGTAAGTTTCAGGAGTTCTAGAAATTCAAAACTCACATTGAGGTATTTGTAAATAACCTTTTTATAATAAAGTGTGCATCTTCTGAATTCTGGACGGTTCACAGTCTCATTCTGAATTCAGATGTAGTTTGAATATATCTGTAGTTTCACCTATAGTTAAAGGTTACATGTTTTGATGCCCATGTGCTTTCTATCTACCAAAATTATGAGGTACTTCAAATTCCTCTCAGTGTTTTTTTGCAAAAAAAATGACCCATAATTTTGCTCTGCTGCATCTACATGAAAGGAACTTTCAATAGTCTGTGTCCATTGCCTATGTCTCCACAGACTCTCTCTTCACAAGAATAAATAAAAGAGATGCAGCAAAGGAATAAAGGGAAAATCAAGGATAAAAGAAATAATTTATAAGCATAGTTAAGTCAAAGCATCACGCCACTTCTTTGTATTTCAGATAATCCCAAACATCTTCAAAGTTAAAGGCAGGATGAATATCCGTAACAACTAATTGCATCTGCTGCACCTGCTGGAAAGTGCTGTGGCTGTGTACATGAATACCAAAGCAAACCCTACTGCTGCAAACAAACTCAGAGCCTGTCTGTAATGCTACCATTCTGTGAACAAAGCTCAGGCTTTGTTTTATTTTTAATAACTATCTTGTGCTTTCGCTCACGTTATTCTTGATGCCAAAGGCATTCTCCAAAAGATCCTTCAGGAAACGTGTTTGTCCCTCCTCAACCCAGGAAGGTAAAGAGGTGGAAAGTTGGCATGTGGCAACTGCTGCCTCTTGATCATTCAGTGGTGGTGTTTTTCCCTTGTGCCCCTTCACACATTTCTCCCTGCCTCTCTTGTGTTTGATGTAGACCATTCATTACTTGGAGCAGGCATTACCTTTATATTATTTATTTGTACAGTGCGTGGCATAAAGGGCTTTTGGTCCTTGACTGGAGTTCCTACAAACTACCTCCATATTGATATCAACACATTCTTTGGGGTTTATCATCACCTTTATCAGCACCCCTCTATTACACAGCACTGAGCTGAGCTGTTTGGTTCACTGTAGAGTGACTCTGATTTGCTGAGTCCAAACAGCACCTCTATTAGACATTTAGCAGTGCTGCACTTAAAGTGTTTATGGAAGCAAAAGCAACATTCTGCAGTCGGAGCATCTGCTGGTGGATATTGTGCAAGAAGAACACACCTGCCGTGTATGTATCACATACCATAATTAATTTGAATTTGTTTATGAAACAATAAATCATTCAGTGTGTCAATGGCTGACGACACTGCAAACTCCCTCCCCTCTGCGTGATTTAATTCTATTTAATTATACAGATAACATGCTTCTGTTTCTGTTTGCCAGGTCTCTATACAGAACTCATAGATGCAGAAGGAGAACCAGGTCTGAAGCACGTAGGGGAGATCAATAAGCAGAAAGAATAATTTTTTAAATGTTTCCTTTCTGCGCCATGTGAGCCCTGCCAGGGATTGCGCATGGAGATATGACACTGTTGAAAGCACAGCTCTTTGATGGTAGGTAGCTGATGGTAAGTATTCAAAAAGCATCATTAGCAAATGAAAATTCCTCTTTCTAAAATTTATGAAATTTGAGTTTGTCCAAAAAAAATGAATTGACAAAAATTCAAGGAATATTTCAATGAAGCCATCATTTGCTCCATCGGTCATAATTCTGGGGCACTATATATGTGATTTCCAGTCATTTGTTTCTAATGCAAGAAGCAATACTGATCGGCAGCCAACACATCAACATGTGGATGTGCTCATTTTCTCTATACACACAGTCACCTGCACTCCTAGTCCCTTTGGCTGGGGGCTGCCTGCACGCACAGCCCAGCCCAGCTCACCCTGCTGCAGCTGGGGCAGAAGGGAGGGCGGCACGACCGTAGTGTTTGCTCTGCCTCTGCACCTGCCCTGTCCCCCTTTGGCAAGCAAACAGAGAAACCCCTTCAGATGTGTAGCACCGAGATGCTGAGAGGCCATCAGCATCGATCCGTGCCCCTTTCCTCCTGCTCCTCACAGAAAGGTTGCATGCTGTGCTCTGGGAATGATGCTCAGGAGACTGTCGCTGCTGGTTAATGTTTTCTTCCCCCCTCCCTAATTTCCATGGAGTCACCCACAATATACCCTTTGCTATTGCCAGCAGCTGTTGTATTTCCCCACGTGTCTCTTCCCGCTTTCAGGGCAGAGAAAGTTCAGCAGCCAAGCACCATTTAGAGGGGGTAAGGTTATTGCTGGTCAGCGATGGGGCTGCAGTGCAGGAGCTGACATTTCATGTATTTGCATCCCAGCTGCCTCATGCAGTTACAGTCAGCCATGCTGCCACAAGCTGGAATGATCCAGGCCCCACAGCCTCTACCAATGCAGTTTAAATTCCACTAAAAATAGGAATAATAAGAGAAACTGGCGACATTTAAGCAGAAGTCTGGGCTGAGTCTGAGCAAGGTTAGAAGAGAACAAACAAAAGATTATCTGTCCTTTGAAACATCTACCTTCTTGCCAATTCAAATATTGACCGGCTGCAGAACAGCAAAATCACTGCTTGCAGTAGGAGGGAAATGGCTGAGCTTTCCTCAGAGATAACCCTTAGAGCAAAAATGGTGTGTGGAGGCTTGCAACAAAGGCTGTGGTCTCCAGAAGAGACAAAAGGTGTTGTGTGTACTGAGGTGGCTATCTCAGGGATCAAATCTAGGTGTAAACTCTGTGTAAAATCTGGATGGAGATAGTAGACCTCACCACAGGCTGCTACGTGATGTTTAAAAGCATCCTTGTACCAGCACCCTGCCCCCAGCATCTTGTGCTGCGACGGGGAGAAAGGTCAGGGAACTCATCTGCCTGGAGAGGAACCTTCTGCATTTGGGGTACGCTTCAGCTGTGTTGAGTCCTGCTCTGGCTGCTACTTTGTTCCTCAGATATTTCCAGACAGCAAAGCAGACTGATCTCCTGCAGGTTCTTACCGTTGGTAACTCTGTTCAGAGAAAATTAAGTACTATATGGTTTGTGTCTTCCTTCTTGCTCAGTTTCTAACCCTGATATGACAACACCACTGCATTGCTGAAGTGGCTGCCTATCTGCCATCACCAGCACATGGAATAGACCTAGCAGTGGGACTTAGTGTACTGCTCTTTTCCAGCACTAGCACAGGCTGTGGTATGCTATGCTTTGACCATTCTTTTAATTCAGTGTGATGGGTAGTGTTTTGGTTTGCTTTTTTAACATCTTTTTGGTTTGTCCAGGGTTTTGGCGTTGTTTTTTTGTTTGGGGGAGTTTTTTTGTACTTTGGGACAGAAAAGCTTCAAAATAAGTTTTTCTGAGATGTCATATACACGTAGTGGAAATGCTAAGTCACAGCTTGAAACTGATTGAGCACCTGGTGGGAAGGCAGGGCCAACCCAGGGGAGCTCAGGTGCATGCAATGAAGCTGAGTGACTGGAAGGGATGGAGCCAGGATCCACCCCTTCCCAGACCTCATTTAAGGGTTAGCATTGAAGGTAAGGCTCTTTTTCTGGAGGTGGCTATGTACCTGAGGCCTTCTGAAGGTAAGGGGTTTCTTTCTTTTGTTTCTGTGTCTGCTTACTTGTTGCAGCTTGAGATCTTGCTGCTTTGCTATCACTGCTGCTCCTTCCACTGTGTTACAATGCTAATATTCCAATACTAGAAAGACCTGACAAGTTCAGTTCTGAGAATACATTACTATTAAAACTCGTTTCTCCCTCAGTTCTAATTAAATTTTCAGTCGTGTACTGAGTGGAGTATTAGGCCTTGCCACAGTCCTCCAAGGTATTACTGCACTTCAATGAATGAGGGCAAATGAAGCCAAGAAGAGTTGTAACTTGCTTCAGGTCATTTTTCTAAAGGAAAGCAAAACCCAAAAATAGAGCAGAAAGTGATCAATTTTAAGTTATGTTCTCTTGCCATTAGGCAGAGTTCCTTCTTTGTAACAGGCTGGGCTCCTCAGACCCCAGTGGGAGCAGGAGGAGCTGCTTCCTTACATGAGATCAGGCGAACCTGGCTGCAGCACTTCTGCTCTCATCTTCTGAGCCTTGGTTTACTCAATCTTATGGCCTTTGAAAAGGTAGTTAGGGAAATCAGAGATGTGTTGATGCAACATAAGTATTTCTAAAAGAAATGGTAAAATGAGAATTTATTGAAAAGCATCTTAAAACCTATGCTCTATGTATGTAAATGTAAAGCATCACAATAAATTCTCACTGAGATCCCTCCTAGCTTTAAAACCATGAACAAAAAGAAAAGATGGACTCTTCTGTGCGAACTTTAAAAGTTTTTTTCACTCTTTCTCTTCTAACCATTTCTCACTTGCTTCCCCTTCAGGTCTTCACTCCCTTATGAATGCCCCTATGCCTGCGCAGAGAATGGTGCTTCTGTCTTTGCACGAATTTCTCTCCGCTGTTCTCAAAGCAGACGAACAACGGGTCGGATCCGGAGGCGAGGTAAAACGGTTGTCACTATGGGAGTCGATGGAAACCCGGCTCCGGGTTTCGTGTCTCAGCTCTGTAAAGGAGCCAGGTCTGTGAGCACCATCTAGTGGCTCTGCTCACACAGACATCGCTGCACGGCACAACGCCCTGCTGGGTTACAAACATCAGCAGCTACGGTCAAGTGCAAGTGAAGATAGGAAATGCAACCAGCGTATCTATACGTTATATAATATGCATACACTAATCTTAAATTCTTTTTTCCCCACTTTGTATTACATGTGCTTGCTAAGCAGAAATGCAGTCTTTGTAAAGTGACATATCTCTGAAAGGCTGAGATCCCATTGCTGGCAGCCACCGTGTGTCTTGAGTCACCATAATATATAGAGCATTATTTCTGTCTCATACAGTGTTATTGCTGGGTGTTGTTCAGAGTCATAGACTTATTATGGTTAGGAAAGATCTGTAAGATCGTCTAGTCCTGCTGTCAGTCATTGAATTTCTACATTGATGTGGCAATGGGTGCTAGGAAGCTGGAAGGAGTGCCAACAGCTGGGAATCTCCATTTTGCACACACAATTACAGAGAAGAGGGCAATTAAAGGCCCTGATGCCATGGGCTGTTCAGAGTCAATACTTCCCTTGGTCTGAGTGACAGTATTGTCTTTGAAATGCAGTGAGGCATTTCCTAGGACTTTGGTTCTAAAATGGCAGCATTATTCAGGAATAGAGTCACGTTTAAGGTCTATATTTTTCATTTGGAGACAACAAGAGCTTTGTGATGTTGGTCATCCCGTGTCTGGGAGCTCACATATGCTGTGTGAGCAACACTTGCTCTCTTACTGTGGGGATCAGTCTGAAACATGTTGGAGGGTGTGAAGTGTTCAGGAAACATTGAGTTATTCAGTGTGCCAGGACCCCCCACTGCTTGGCCTCCATTCATAGTTTCTTGTACCAGCACCAAAAAAAAGTAAGCTGATGCAGGAGAAATGGCTCAGTGTTGGTCAGTGGGGACTCAGGTTGATTAGTTTCTAATACTTGGTGCCATTTATTTCACAAGCTAAGCACGCAACATGATATTTGAGGCTGAATTCCTTTAAAGGACAACCTTCAGGCAGAAGGTGCTTTGTGTTGCTTCACAGCCATGCAGAGCCTCTCAAGGAACTGAAGCAGAAATCAGTTTGGTTTCTGCTGTCCTTCGAAGCTTGCTCTATGCTCAGCACAGACAACAGTTGCTCAGTTAGATCAGCACAGAGCATTTCATGGTGGTACCTGGACGAGGCCTAGAAGTTACTCCCCATGGAATCATCCCTGTAATTGAAGGCATGAGCCTCAGAAGCCAGTATTCAAGAGGAGTTCTTACATGTGCATGCTCGTCAGCTGCCTTGGGAAATGCACTGCATTTAGGTCTAAATCCTGTGCGAGGTTATCTCATGCTTCCACTCCATGGTTTCCTTCCTGTGGAAAAGGCTGGAGTTCAAGCATCCATGAGGACAGCATGGAGCAAATAACTGAAGCATATCTTAAATAACAGACTTAAGAAGATATCTCCCAATTATACCTGTTCCTGCCCAATTTGGAAAACATATCAGAGCAAAATAGCAAGGCTCTGAATTGAGCTATGTTTTCTCCCCTGAGGATCTCTCTGTCTCTATCTTCTTTTGCTACAGAACCAGCATTCAAGTGTGGCTGCTCTCCTGACTGACCTCCTCTCTGCACCTGTCCCAGGTTGGTTTGCAGGGCAGCCCCCAGCTGTGTACAGGTCGTGCTCATGGACTCAGGATGTAGATTCTCATGCTGTAAGTCTCTTGAACTTGATAATGTATAATGTGACAATGACCACTTCTACAAATGTTTTCTGGTCCCTGATGATTTGCAATTTTGCAGGTGTATCATATTTCTCTTTCTTCACTCTGGAGAGAGAAAATATATTTTATTTGCTCTGTGCTTGTCAAATTCTTGATCTACTTGATTACCCTGCTCTGCTAGCTTTCCAGCCAGCTGCAAGTACTTGAATGAGAGCTGTCTGGATCATTGCTGAATGCTAACTGAGCAGTTGAAGGCTGACAAAGTGATGCTTTCCCCATATTCAGATGAGTGACCTAATGGGTTTGCACAGAGCTGACAGTATTTATTTACAGATTCTAACACTCAAAACTAACACATCAGTCAAACATTGATGAATGGCTCAGGTTGGGTGCTGGACTGCAGCTGGTGGGGTGATGTCACCCAGCTAGCACAGGACAGCCAGCAGTGCACATGCTGTACTTGCATGAAATTGCATTGCATGAGGCTTCTGCATTCAGGGGTCCTATTTCACTGAGTTTCTTTCTTTTTAAAATACACCGCAGCTGCTCCACAGATCTACTCAATAACCCAGTGACACATATTTGTAAACTAGCCATAAGGATTTTTTCTTTCTTGCTTAGCCAGCACAGGCAGGAAGTGATAAGGTCTGCTTTTGTTACAAAGAGAGATGCATGCTGCAGCAGGCTTGTGGCTGGAAACCTTGGATAATGGATGGTTACTTGAGGTCCTTATCTAAGATGCTCCAAGGAACTGCCACAATAAAAATAATAAACACCAGCAATAATAATTATTAACAGAATTCAAGGAGCCTGACTCTAATCTCATGCTGAGTCTGTAACTTAATGATTCTGCTGACTTTGAAAGAGCTGCTTCTGATTTAAACTGTTGAAAGTGAAATCAAAAGCAGATCCTAAATTTTTGTCCACCTTATTTGCAATCAAGCTATTCTGAGAGGTGGCGTAGCTCCTTGATGATGCTGTTAAGACCAAAAAATAAGTGACATTTTTGGATCAAAGAAGCTTTTACTGAAGTCAGCCACTTCAAGTCCTATCTGAAGCAGTAGGCTGAAGATTTTTAAAGGAATATGGAGGTTTTTTTTATAAAACACCTTTTTCCAAGTTGTAGAAAGACTGAGAGTGGTTCCTTACTTGGTTTTATGTTTCTGTCAATACTGTTAGAATCAGATATTTTACTGGGCTAGGATTACCTTCAAGGGTTGGACAAAGCGTTTATTTGAACACCATCCCTAAAATCTATTTTAAAATTGCCTGGAGATTGAGTTAAATGACTTCCTTAATTGCTGTGTTGAAAGAGTTGTTAATATTTGTGCTTCAGTTACCCTATTCTCTGTCTGTGGAAGATGAGGCCAATGGAGGGAATCCCCATGCTTCTTCAGGGACAAAGAGAACATCTGCCCCATGACAGTGTCCCAGAGACACTGTCACAAGTCTCAGGTTTTACCCAAAGCCCTATGGGCAGGCTGGGACACTGATGGAACTGAGATGGGAGCTCTGCCAAAAAAAAAAAAAGACAAAACATGGTCATGGAAAAAATAATTACTAACCACAACAGTGTTTGATGAAGTCACAAAACGCATCTTAATGTTTTTCTGCTTTTGACCAAGAAAAACTTGGGTTTTGTTCAAGAAGAGGCTTGCCTGTCTCAGCAGTCCTCGATCCTGTCCTGACTGTGGTAATAGTGAAGAAAAGTGCCATCCCTTAATGAGTAGAGCAAGGAGAGCAAGCAATGACTCCCAGGAGTTCTGCCAGCTTATGTGTAGGAGACACTTTCCATGAGATGGCAGTTTAGGCATGATGCAGCTCTTGTAAAGCTGGGATCAAATGGGATTAATGGCAGCACATACTCTATTTGTTCCTTGTTTCCAGATCTTTCACTGAAGGCATTGTGAGCTTTGCAATGGATTTCCAGAAGATCAGAACTCAGCCCTCTGCTGCTTAGGTAGCATTTAGAAGTGGCTTTTCTATAAAGTAAAAACATGCCTACATACCAATCCTTAATCTTTTTAAGCACAAAGTTTATTTGTTTCATTGGCAAAGCAAATTGCTGTAAAAACCCTTTGGCACAGCAACAACCTCTGTTGCACAGCAGATTGCAAAGCAGTGCTGTTGGCGGTCAAATGTTAGCACAAGCACACACTTATTTACAGACCCAGACAGTAAATCAAACTTCTTATGCAGCGCAGCATATCCTGCTCTTAAACTCTAAGGCAAGTTCATGAGCCTTCATTTGCATTTTAAATTCTTCCAGGAACTACAAAGCTTTCTTAAGGCTATTTATAGTCTTTGGGAAACATCTTTTAGCAAGAGTGTCATGCATTGCTTTGATGGGAGTAGAGCATACCAACTTCTCCTGGCAAAGATGGAACAAAATGTTATAAAAGCTGGAGAAAGCCAGTCCTGCTCCATTGGCAGAGTACCATGACATGTCGTCATCTCTGTGGGAGAAGCTGGAGCTCCTGCCACAGTACAGGGGGATCACAGAGAGCTTCATTTTTTGGGTCCTCCTGTTCTTACTCGGACAGATGACTCATCTCAGTGAGATGTCATAGATAAAAAGGCTAAAATCTTTTTTTAAAGTCCTCTTTTGTCCATCAACATTAAGTAATTGTACCAAAGCTCATCCTACCCATTAGGATTTGCTTTGAAAATGTTTTGTTGAAATGCTAGAATATTTTCCCAGAAAAAAATCTTTTTTTTTTTTTTTTTTTTTCAAAATTTAGTGAGATGTCAGCAGTCCTCATCCAGGCATCAGGCAGCTCTCTTGTCCAGGAAGCAGAGCGAATCTGTGCTTTTTCCTGGTATATCTACTTTGGAAGCTTTCCATTAAGTATCAAAGAAGCCTGTGCTGTGCTGTGACTTCAGGCTGTCGAATGAGAGAAAGACAGCCTAGAAACAAGAGTAGCAGCAAGCTGGTGAGCAGAGGGCTTACACTTGATAACATACTAAGTGCCCCAAATTCATGCATTCGTTTAGCAGTAGCAACCTGCCACAATAAAATCCTTGCCACAAGAGAAGTGTGAAGTAGGAAAATTGTGGAGCGTGGTTGCTCTATACCCAGAACTCCCCAGATCTTGCATTGTTCCTCAAACTTTTCAGCAAATGGGTGCATTTCCCCTCCCAGGCACTTATCAGAGAGCATGATGATGATCTGCATCACACAGCGGATCAAATAACTCTCTTTCAGCAGAGCATCAAGTGCAATGGCAATTTTATAAGCTGATTTGTGGTAACTTCTCTCTTTGTTTTCCCGTTCCCACACGACCTTGTGGAAGCAGATAATGCAGTGAGTCAGTGTTGTTAGACAACATCGTTACCCTGATTTCTCATCAGTAGATGCTTAACGCAGCAATTCATTTCTCACTGTCAAATCTCTCCACTCTTTCCTTCTTGCTTAATTTCTTCCTCCCTTCTTGCCTGTTTCCCTACATAGAATCATAGATTTCTGGAATCATTAATGTTGGAAAAGGCCACTAAGGTCATCTAGTCCAATGCCAACATTTCCTCTAGACTTGATACATCCTGAAAACTCACAGACATGAAGTTTTATGCACAAGTTCAGTTACAGGAGGGCTGCGCCCAGGCGCTGTGAGCTTCATCAGCTTGAAAGAAGGCTGAACAAAACTCAAAAGAACAAGATTTTGTCTTCTGAGAGACTAGGTTTTCAACTAAAAGCATAAAAAAATACAGCCACAAAAAGAAAATTAAAAAAATGCTCAGGTTCACATGTAAACTGAGCGTACATGCCAACTAACGTTTGTCCAGGCATTTCTTAAAATTCTCTAATAAGTACCATGTGTGGACAGCCAGCTATTGGCACGCACACACCATGCACTCATGGACTCCATTGGCCATGAAGCTTTGTATTTAGACCTCGGGCCCCTACCCCAAAAATATTGGCCTGATGCATGAGAGAGCTGTTGTCTTCCAGCAGCTATTACCAGCTATGAGTGATGGAGCAAATTCCTAGTATTTCTGTCGCCATATGTGCTGATGTACTTCCACAAATGTAATTGAAGTTTCACTTGATCTCCTTTGCTCTGCATGTACTGTAGTACCGCTTTGGATGGCTCAAGAAAGAAATATTTTTCCTATATGTGTATATGTATATTTTTCCCATATATGTAGAGGACAGGTAAAGAAGCAAGGAAAGGGCAACCTAACTAAATATTTTAAGTTACTCTTAGAATTCAAAAATAAATCCTGTCAGAACAGCTGAGTACAGCCTGTGGAGGTACTTTTTATAAATCTATGTATTTTGTAATTGTTCAATTTGTCCAAGCCAGAAAGGAATGAGAGCCATCATCCTGTATTTGCAACACATTCGTATTGCATGCAGCAGCCACACATGCTACCTTTGAAGCACCCTGGGGTCTGTAAATTAGGATCATAAGGTATGCTGGGAACCTGGAAGCAAAGAGGGCTGCAGGGACTCCTCTCAGCTGGAGTCTCAGCCTTTGCCTCTGCTGAGGCTGCCATCACGCATGCTATTAGTGTTCATTATATGGGAGTGTTTTTGTGATGTGGGTGCATCTCCACCTGGAATGAGTTGAAAAGGCATAGAGGCCATCAAAGTGCTATCAGATGTTATTAACGTTTAGCCCACTAAAATCTGGACTACATCTGAACTACTGGCACGCAGATGACAAGTCCTACATCCCGCTAAGAATTTCCTGAGTCCTAAGGCGTATTGTTCATGTGAGAGATGCTTCTGAATGGGCTGCCATTCTTTAAATGAAGAAGCAGGAAAAAAAAAAAGAAAAAAAAAGAATATTTTGTATGGCTTTGCTAATGTCTTTTCAACACAGTCCTTACATCTTTCTCTTGCCACTGTTTCCTGTCCCAAGAGGCTTCCTCTGCTCTGCCCATGTCTGTGGGTGATGAGGTCAGTGTTGCAGCCCAGCACCCTAATCCCCTTGCTGATCTCCTAAAGGCTCTCTGACCACGTTCTGGCTGCACAAACCTTTCCTAGGCCAGAGGCACCAGCCCTCACCACATTTTCAGTACCTCTCAAGCCATTCTTCACCCTATCTATGTCTGTACAAAAAGTGGTTCTTTCTATCTTTGCTGTCACTTCCTCCCTCTAACTCTTCTGCCCAGACATTATTTTACTCTTCTTCCCCTCGCTCCTCCGTCCCTCCCTGTGCAGTTCCCACACCAGGAATACCCTCCTTTCCTCTCCTAAGTGCTCGTGACAGCTGCCATCTTGGCCCAATCAGGAGTGATTGATCCAGCATCCTTCAGCTCCAAGCGCATTTGATCTGTGAAGCTCTCCAGCTGGGTCTGTAATAACTCATATCCTTTGTGGGTTACACATCAAGTAACTCTTTTCCCATCAGTCACGTCTGTCTTGATAGAGAAGTTCTTCCATGAAGCCCTTTGCTGTTAATCCACCGTCTCATGAAGCACGTGATGGAAAAAGTTATTATGAAAAGCAGTATTTTGTATTGCTTTGATGCAAGCAAAGCTTATTTCCATGTCAATTTGATCGAATAAAAAACGTCTCAGGGAAGAAATCATGAATTCTGTCAGGATTTAGACTATGATAAGAGCAATCAATTCATAAATATTCATGCCTGGGGCTCACTAAATGAGCTGTTGCTCACTACTTTTGCTTCATTTTTGTTAACTCTGATGCTTTATTTACAGAGCTACATTCAAAGCCTGCTAAGCAGGCTGAACTGCTGCTATCAGTGTCAGCACAGTGCCGCTGCATTCTCCTCTGTCTTCTGGGAAACTGTGCTCCAACTCTGACGCAAAGAAAATTAGGACCAGATATTCCTATTTGTGTGGGAGCAACACTTCTGTGCACCTGTAAGAGGACAAAAAGCCTTTTAATCCCTTACCTTTGAGTGGGTGCCCAGCTATCCATCCTTCTTTATGTCCTGGACGCAATACAGGTGACCATGTTACTTTTGCTGCAAGTTGGTGGTCTTGTTTTGCCTAAATTATGTTTTTCTTGTGAGATGCTCTGCAGAGACAGAGTGTGCTTTTTCAGAAAAACCTGGGAACTGATTTGTCTACCTTGAACACAAATGTAAAACTGAGTGTCTCTTCAGAAATCAGATCTACTGATTATCTTGTGAACTATACATTTGATTTCAATGCATTCCAGGCCAGAAAAAGCACAATATTCTGTCTCCCTATTTCCTTCCTCCATGCCCATGCAACATTGCACACCTCATCTATGTTCTCTCACCAGTTTTCAGACTAGTGGGCTACTCTGTGTCTCTCCTGTGGGAGATGATCCACAGCTTTGCTCATCCTTTCCCCTGGCCTCTAAACTTTTTCTGCTTTTCTTATATCCTTTGGGAGGTGAAGGACCAGAGCAGCAGATTGCATTCAAGAGGAAAGAGCACTGTGATCTTGTAGAGGGCCACGGTGATGTGATTTGTTCTTTCTATTTCTGTAAAATATTCTCTTATCCCCAACCTCTGACACGCTTTGCGTGAAGTAAAGCTGTTTACTGCCACCCCTTGGCCATAACTAGAATGATATTGTGTATGAAACTTTTTGCAAGTCCGGTCAAACTTCCTTTAAAGTAAGTGTGTAGGTATGAAGGTAGCACACCAATGAGAAATCTGTAGGGAGCAGGTTATGGATGAATTCTTTTGCAAGAAGATCTCACTTATGCGGAAGAAACTAGTCCCATCACATAAAGACCAGCTCTTACTGATGCTGGCAGTGTTAGGAATATCGGAAGGAAAGTTCCTGGACATCAGCGGGTGCAATCCTCTGATCCAAAGCCTATTAAATCACACGAATCTTTTCACTGATTTCTAAGAACTCTGGTGCAGGTCCAAAGTCCTACACTGATTTTAATCCAAAGACATAAAAAGAGATAACCTGAGAGTAGTTTGAATGGAAGGACTTTGTGTGAGCCACCAAACTCACAGCAAACATTAAACAGTTAACCAGAGCTGCTTCTAACTGCTAGGCTCTTTATTGTTGTCCGTATAAGGCATGTTTCTTTATACCATCATTGATTACATGTAAGCATATCACCAGTGCTTAATCACAACAAAGTATTACTAACAAGGACTGTATGTAAGTTATTATTAAGCGACTATAGCAGAGTTGTCTGTCATTTACCTTCTCTGAACATCTCATCTTCAAAAGGCAAACCTGCTATGGAAAATAATGCACATCCTGTTAAAATCAAGCATGCTTTAATACCTAGCAACGCCATTCACATCCAGTGTGCATGCATAACATTTGCACGCTAAGAGGCAGTTAAAGTCAGTGGCTTATTTTATAGAGTATGTATATATTTTAATGAAAAAAAATATTGATAGCTTGATTGAGATTACAAATAATATAAGAAAAATCTTGATAAAACAACATTATTCCCACAATACTGTGCTTCACTACAGGATTCACAAAATCACAGAGCAATGTGCAGGCTTTTCTTTCTGTATATGGATGAAAGAACCCAGAGAAGGCAAGTATTCTGTGCAGAATAAAACCTGAACCAGAGGAGAGAACTTCTGGGAGCAGTGTACCCAGGCTATTGTGTTTCTTTAACAGCAAAGATGGAGCTTCATCCCATCTGGAGCTCTGCTGCATGTCTTGCCCAGGTGGCTTCTCAAGAGCAGAACTTGTCACAAACTCTGTTATAGCTGAGCATCATGAATCTTGACTCCAGGCTGAGCACAGATATGATAAATGATGATGGAGAAGGAATGCTTTCAGCCCTGCTGAAAAAAGCAGCATTTTGACTAATTTATGGTCCAGGAACAAAGAAAGAGATGAACAATCAGTTTTCTTAATTTTAAAATTCCTCTGGATGGCATGTAAACTCGATGTTAACACTACACACAGCTGTGACAAAAGAGCAGCAGGGTTCATGCTTCTACCCAACTCTTTCTGATGAAGAACAGTGTTACAGCAGCGTGTGCTCACAGTTCATCACCAAGAGCCATGACCCCACTGTCCCTGGCTGCAGGCAGGTGCCAGGGCAAGGCAGTGATCTGGGGCCTGCTTGGAAAGCGCTGAAAAAGATCCCAAACTGAGAGGATAAGGAGCATGTTGAAAGTCAGGCCTTTGCAAAAGAAGCTGGGAAGCGCTGGCAGGGAGAGCTTTCTGCCTTCCATCGTGTGTTCTCTTCATTTGTTAGCTAGGAGATAGGACCTTTGTTGGAAACTGCTCCCTGGCAGTGCCTACACCAAGTGTCTCCTGTGTAATGCAACCAGTTTGCAGCAGATTCTCACAGAAAAACATGAAAACATGCCTCTTGCAAGCCCAGGGCAGGGAGTGGGAGTGCATGGGGATGATTTCATCTCGTTGCAGAGAGCAAAGCATACAAGTGAGGGAGAAATGACTGCACTTACTTTGGATATATCTTCTTTGACGGCACCTTTTTTTCCCCACAAAATGAAATCACCTTTTTATACAAACCAATTAAGCGGTCTTGGCCCAGCTTAAAAGCAATGAAGACAATTTCCATGCCAATAATAATATAGAGGGAAAAAAACAGGAAAAACTTGGGGTGTTCCAGTTGCGTATCTCCAAATCCAATCGTTGTCAGGGTGATAAAGCAGAAATAAAAGGCTTCCTGAAAATCCAGCCTGGTTTCCCAGTTTGGAAGAATAGCGGCTGCGCAGGAGATGTACACGAAGATAACCAGCACCATTAACACGATGGGCACATCCAGTTTTTCTAATTCTTTTCCTATTTTGTCAAAATTCTCTATTACTCTGGTCATTGTTTTTCCCCTGTCTAGTTCAGGACATGAGCTCCATCTCTCTATGCTTTTACTTCTTGATAGATTTTTGTATTCATTTTCTCTGGCAATTAGCATCTCAAAAATTTGGGCGTTGCGATATTGGGCTGGCTTCTTTCTAACAGCTGATTGATTTCTCAGCATTTCCACAATACTCAAGGGTTCGTTTACATCCACTTTAGACCCACATTCTCTGGTACACATGAATGCAGAACAGAATTTGGAGGCTAGAATTTTTGACTGTAGCTTTCTGAATTCATTGTAAGACTTGGACAAAACAGTCGCAAGGATGTCTCCCATATCTGTCAGGACCAAGAACATCAGAGGGATGCCAAATAAAGCATACAGCATGCAGAGGTATTTTCCAGCCCTTGTCACAGGATAGGTATTGCCATAACCTTGAAAAAAAAAAGGGGGGAGGGGGGAAGGGGAAGAAGGAAGGAAAAAAGGAAGAGAAGGAACATGATGATTTGTTTGCTATTCACCTGTACTGAGACTTCTACTGTTGATCAAAACCTGGGGATGTTGTATTAAAGCCTGATGCAGTAAAGCCCCAAAATGCTGTTGTTTACAAATATATGGGTTGCTGGTCAGAGTATATGAGAACATTTCTACAGTCCCACATCAAAGAAGATGGGTAAGTATTCCTAAGCAAGATGTTTTCAACAACATGATCTTCCACTTGTCAGCTGAAGTCAAAGCTCTCTGATAAAGGGTGCTCTTCCAAGTGTTCCTCGCTGTTGTGTTTATTCTAATATTCATAGGGGGGAGGATTCAAGTCTGTATCTCCAGCATGTTTCTGAGCTATTAAGCTACTCAGATGTGCCTGTGGAATGACAAATGTGGTGCTATCTATCCAAGACAGAAGCCCTCCAGTGTGTAGCACTGAGAGAAGTGCACTCTGCAGGAGCCAGCTGTGCTCTCAGGGGTGCAGGATGCTGAGTTTGAAGACAGCCACCAAAGCTGTCAGAAATCAAGGTTCACTGAGGCAGCCGGCCCTACGTGCTCCAGGAAACACAGGAACTCTCACATTATTCCTTCTATAGAATAATCAGTTTTTCTTCTGCACTAAGATTTGTAATACTTGTGCTGGGATCTTGAGTATATCCCAGTGCAGTAGAGAAGTGTCTTTGCAATTTGATACAATGCTATAGGACTGCTTCCCACCCTGCCTTAATCCTGGCAGGGTATTTAAATACTGTCTCTACTTGCCAGCAGCTGAGAAACGTTAGCAAAAGGACTGAAGTAACTTTGGGGACGAGCATGAGGGGTGTATTTAGCAATGCAGGAACAGCCCAACCAGAGCAGCTGTTTCAGTTTCATTTGAGTTCCACTTTGAAATATGAATTCAGAAGGGAAGGTTTAGAGACATGATTTAAACATAACCCCCTGCTGTTAACCCAGAGAAGTTGAGGAACAACAACAGCACATTCAATTACAGAGCTGTAGGTTTACAAAGCAATTCTGGACATAAATACTGGGAAGCAGTTTAAAAACAATATCCACATAATGAAGTACCTCTTTCAGTATGAAAACATTACCCAGTACATGGGAGTAGAAGAAATAAGGTTTAACTGAAAAACTGAGCTTTCTGTCACTGTACTATCATAGTTTTGTGTATGCATCATCCATGAGCACAGCTTACAGCATGCATGCAGTGCTGCAGTTAGTTAGCATGGAGCATCACTGTTGCCTAAATTCTGACTTGTCTCTGTGACTCAGCGACATCTCTGCAACCTGTGCTTGCAGCACACCTTCCAGTCCCACATCAACACTCAGGGGAAAAATTAAAGGGGATTTGGAGGTCTTTTTTTTCCCCTTTAATTCCCTATGGAGGAAATACATCAGAGAGAGCAGTGAGGCATTTGGTTCTGAGCAGTTACTTTACCTCCAGACTTACCCACAGTGGTGAATACTGTGCAGCAGAAAAAGAGAGACCCAAAGAAAGTCCATATATCTTTTGGATTGACAAACCAGTCTCGTTTCGCTGTGTGGAGCAGTTCATGAATTTTTTCCTTAAATATCTCCTCATTTTCCGTCATGTTATCTGTTACATTAACAACAGGAGATGCACTGAGCCAAAGCCCAAACGTGTATAATCCCATCACTGATCCACAAAGATTTCCTGCTCTTCTCCTCCCTTCTACCCTTCCCTCAGCACAAGTGGGTCTGGGGAGCAGTGCTGCATCCCAACATCCCATCAAGGGATGCTCAGGGCTGGGACAAGGGAATGGGGAGAGACTTTCTGAGACAGGGAATCCAGTCCCCCTCAGGCAGAGGGAGATCTTACTTGCCTCTGGAGCTCAGGGAACTAAGGCAAAAAGGGAGAACACTGTAAAGTCTTAACTATTTACAAGTAGGAGCACAGGGACTGAGGTAGCCTACAGTCAGAACCAGAGTTGAGGAAGATCAGCAAGCAATAGCAGTCATTAGCTAAGCACAGAGAGAATCCCATTTGCAGGCTCAGCTATTATTATTTTGAATAATGTCTTCAAAAGCCAGAAATCAAAAAGCAGAGGAATGAGTAAGCCCACGTACAATTAACTCATTTTTGCTATTCTGGTACATACCTGATAAATTTTTGGAGATGTACCACAGATTCTGCAGGAAATGTCTGTATTCTTCACTTAAATTGACCTTTCGGTTACCTTCAATGTGGGAAAACATGAGAGCCCCAAGAAAAGCATAGATCACGAGAGACAGAATGAAGCAGGCATGTGGAAACACTGCCCAAAATATTTTCTTGCATGCCCTTTTACCTCGCAGAGGCTGTGATGTTACTGCCATCCTACACTCTTTGTTTGTTTGTTTGTTGGTTGGTTTAGAAGACAGCTTTTAGAAATGAGGAGGATGTGAAAGCTTTGGCATCCTAGAAAAGCTTCTCCTGTGAAAACGGATTGTTCTGCTGCAGGCTGTCAGATCACATGTCTTCTAATTGAAGATTGCACTGCAGTCCCAATGGAGAAGGAGCACAACTATCACGCCTGGAAATATTCCTCAACTGATGGCATGGCACTCCGGATCCTGGACTCACCACTGCCCAGGCACAGCTGTAAAGCACACACGTTCCCACCTTCTGTTGCAGCCAGCTCATCTTTAAAGTTTCTTGTTCTGAACTGCCTTTTCCTACTGATACTGCAGGAACAGATTTGCAACCCATCACAAGGAAAATGCACACAGCGAGCGATGCGTTTCTAGAAAGGGTTCTTCCAGAAATGAACGTGGAAATTTAAAATCAATTCAAAGAAAAAAAAAAAAAGGAGGGGGGATTGATGCTGATTGCTGTTGCCTCTGGGCAGCGTAGAACAAGCAGCAAGGATAAGGAACCTCTTAAGCAAAAGAGGTTTTAGCCAGTTCTCATTTGATTAAAACCTTCCCATTAATTCAAACTGCCACTGACCTTAGTAAGTAAGAAATGACATTCAGTTCAGGGTTAGTGATCCTTGCAAACTGTATCCAATGCTAAAAGCGAAACCTTTCCTTTCATCCATCACTCCAGAGCAATGAGCAGCATCGCTGCCCTTTGTAATGTTAATAGTACTAGTAAGGGGAGTTGAGCTTTACTGAAAGAGCTGTTAAATATTTCATGTAAAACTGCGGCTAAGCCAAGACCTACTGAGCTATTTGCAGGCAAAACACTCACACTATGAAGAAATACCACATGGACGTAATGATTTCTTCTTGGTCAAACTCTCCGCAAATTGGATCACAAGATATCACATGCTTGTTAATATGGCAGCCTCCCCTATAGAAAAGAGGCTTTCAGGGCTAAGACCAAAATAAGCCTGTGCACTTGCTACTTTCCTGATTTTCTGATTATTTGACCAGTAGTATTTTTTTTTTTTTTTTAATAATAGATTCATAAATCCTCTTACTTCTGTCCATCTCATTCATTTGTTTTCACTGTCCTGAGACATGGGGTTGAAAACTGCCAACGTTCACACTTACTGAAAAGCAATGAAGGTTCCTGAGAGGATGTGCTCAGGCTGGGTGCCCTTACCCAAGGAACACGGGGCAGGTGACAGAAAAAAGGGCAAGGCTGGCTTCTCTGGGTGAGTTTTGTGCAGAGCTGATAACAGTGATATAGAAGTTGACAAGAGCTACTCAGATTTCTAAAGAAGTTTGATGGAATCCCTCTCTGGAGTTTAAGGGAGATGAATAACTACAGCAGGATAAAAGGTCTTCACAGGATGGAATTAATGATTCATGGAGAGGAAGAGAGGGAAAGGTCACTGCTGCATCATGCATGGAACTGTGCTGGAATTCTGCCCTTACTCATAACCATAAATGACCTGGAGAGGGGACAAATAGTGAGCTGACAACTTTTGCTGATCATAGAATCATTTCAGTTGGAAGGGACTTGAGGTCCAACCAGCCATGTGGTCCAACTCCCCTGCAATGAGCTGGGACACCCACAGCTCCATCAGGTGCTGATGACATGATGCTGTTCAGAGCAGTAAGGCTGAGGACAGGCTGGAAGGAACTGTAGGAGGATCTGAAGATGTCAGCAGTACCACAGCATATAAAATCAACATAAGTGCATGTAACGAGATGAGCAATCCTACCTTCACACACAAAGTGGTTGGCTCTGGGCTGACTGTCACCACTGGGCAGCAAGTTCTTGGAATACATTGTACCACTTCCACAAACACATCAGCTCACTGACGGGGTGGTCAGTATACTCACATTCTTCCAAAAAGGGATCTTACTGCTCACTATGGTGATTCTGACACAATTTGTCCAGTGGATGTTTTCATCAGTATCTCAGATATAAATCTCTTCTTTCCAAAGTGCTCTAAAATCTTCTCGGCTCCCTCCTATGCATAGCAGAATTGCAAAGTATTTAGCAATTCCCAAGAGCTTCTCAGCCATTTGCAACATCAGGCTGCAAGCTTGTAGCAATGAGCAAATTTAATAAAAGTACATTCAGAAATGATTTTTGCATTATTTTTTTAATCCAAGCCATTTCCCACTGTTGCTGTATTACATATTTGAACTCAGTTGCTTAAAAGCAAATCCTACAAACCACAAATTTTTCCAAATTGAGTTACTGGTACTTGTATTGAGATAGATTTTTGCAATACACATTTCCTATTCATGTTAATGGACAGCAAACATGCACTTTTCCCAACTTCCATCACTTTGATAAGGGCAAATGTGAGTGTTCTGAAGGAGCTGTTTGGCAGGAAAGTTTGTGACCACAGCTGTAGGGTTTAATTATTCCATGCACATCAGAATTCATACTTTGTCTGATTTTCTTGGCTTACAAAGGTAAAACCAGGAAGGTGTATGATGGTGATATTAGCCCCAAGCAAAGTAAACCAAATCAAAGCAAAAACCAAACGCAAGCAACCAACCAAATCCAAGCAGCAATAACAGCACCCATCACACCCTGTGGGGATTTCAGCCCACAAACAGACACAGCGTGCACAGCCTGCTGAAAGTTCCCCGTGTGCTTTCCAGTTCTCTGCAGTTATTTTTTTCCTCCCAACCTCAACTGTCTGTTGGATTCCCCAGCCTGCTTTGTATCCACCTGTAAAAGTCTCAGCTTTTTCTTGAGACGAGTGCTTGAGCTTGTAACCTCTGGGAATATTTGAGGGCACTCAGGATGAGCATTCTGGCACCACACATAATGCTGAGTGGATCCAAAGATGTCCAAGACTCTCACTCTGAATAAGAGCATTTCCAATCTCATTCTTTGCTCACACAAAAGCCAAGTACACAGCCCTGTCATTTCGTTTATGAGAGACAAACACTTCACATCACTCCATGCCCCAGGAGTAGCCAAGATTTGAGTACCAGTACATTTTTAGCACAAATGAAAGTCACACAGCTAGAAAACACCCAAGTCCCCTGACTTATAAGGAGCAGCTGAAGGAACTGGGATTGTTTAGTCTGGGGAAGACTCAGGGGAGACCACAGCACTTTCTCTGACTGCCTGAAAGAAGGTAGTGGCAAGGTGGGTGTCAGCCACTGCTCCCTGGTAACAGCCATAGAAGGTGATGGCCTTAAGTTGCACCAGGAGAGGTTCAGGTTGAGTTTTAGGAAATATTTCTTCTCAGAAAGAGTGGTGATGCAGTGGCACAGGCTGCCCAGGGGGGTGCTGGAGTCCCTGGAGGTGTTCATGAACTGCGGAGATGCGGCACTGAGGGACGTGGTTTGTGGGCATGGGTTGGGGTTGGACTGGATGATCTTAGAGGTCATTTCCAACCTTAGTGATTCTGTGATTCAATGAATTTTTCACCTGGTGACTGATCAGCAGGACAAGCCTATGTTCACTGCCTCCCCCCTTCATCCTCTCCTTCATCCTCCGCCTGCAATCAGACCATGCAGTATGTGAGACTTCATCCTGATGGGACCAAGAAGGGAAGCTACTTCTGAACAGAACACATCACTCAGCCCCCAGATTTCTATTTCTTTCTAAAAGACCATGGAAGAGGAAATCAGCCCCTGTCAGATGCAGCACAGCAATTCTTAATTAGTGAGGCGAAGGCTTTGCAAACAGCCCAGCCATCATTACCTCCCAGCAATGTGTGCATTGCTCATTTGTTTGCGTGACTCATTTGAAGGATGCAATAACGCCTTCTGGTGTTACAAGGAGGTTAACATTGCTGTGAGTCACTGGGTAAGACCCCGCCGCAAATGAGATGCGGTGCAGGAGCCCTGGGCTTGCAGATAAGCAAAGGGGATTATCGAGGTTCAGCTACATGTCTTATGCCAAAGTCTTTACTGAGTTAATGTAGTGAACGTAATGCTGGTATAGTGGAGACTATCTCAGCCCAGTAGTTTCATTTTAAGGCAAACAAGCTCCCTGTGGAGAGATCGGAAAACTGGTTCTTTGGAATTTAATTAACATTAGAGCATGTGAAATTATATGCTGCATAAAAGCTAAGCATCATGATTCATGTCAACAGAGCAATTTTACACTATTTGAACTGGCAAAAAAAACCCAATACCTTAGATTCAAGATGACAAGTCTACTCAGCTTCTTAAATAAAAAGAGATTTATTCTTTATTATTATTAATGTGGCACCATACACACATAAGCAGTTTAAAAGAGAGGATTGTAAAACCTTTAATACAGGAACAAGCTTTCAGCTGTAAATATCCACCAGCATGCATCCCACATTGTCTCTGCAAGCGCCGGAGACCCTCTCAATTCTCAGCATGCAAAATGTTAATGTAAAACCATCTACTGAACTTATTTCCAATGTCAGACGAATGTTCACTTAAACAGAGCAGAGAGAAGTAGCCGTGTGTTGCAGGATGTTCCATTGGCTAAACGTTACCGATAACACTGAGGTCAAAGCTGTAGTTGGAACGATTAATCCCCAAACTACACTATTTGCAGTAATTTCTGCCCTCAGCCATCTACTGCAGTGCAGAAATCACAGTCTGCAGGACACGATCAGACGCCTGTCTGCTCCCCATCACTGGCAGTCAGATGTAGATTTATGTCAACGGCGCGGAGTTTCTTGAACTTCCAGATAAATTTTCCATCCTGATGTTTCTAATGACACTCCAAGTAATTTCTCTAGCCATTTCTGAATGAAGCACTCATGATATTTTTATTCCCATTACCCTACCACTCATTAGTCGCTGCGGGTTTGGGGAGTGGAAGATCATTTCAGAGATGGGTGTGCCATGGGCCATCACTGAGTTGACACTTCTCTGCAAATTTTTTTCAGCTCTATTGATTTCTTTCAACATTGAACAAAGATACATGAACTTTTTGAACCCTGTCCTACCCATTTCAGCTAATACACCATTAATTATCTTATCCCTTGTTATGCCCTTAAAATGGTTTTAGCATGGGAATAGCTCCTAAGAGCTTTTTAGTCAGCAGTAAACAACATTTAACCACCTTAGTGGTATTAAAATGCATCCAAAGTTGCCCATCATTTCTGAGGATCTTGTTATAAAAATTGAGTATGTGGAATGAAGTCTTTTCTTCCACTCATCTCAATAAAAAATGAATTATCTAGCAGCATTTCAGAGTGAGTCACCCAGGCCAAAGTGTGCCACAAGCCCAGAAGGTTCACTAAGGCTGCTCCATCCCCAGGGACCGCAGTGCTTGCCCAGACTGCCTGGCACCCAGCAGTCTGGCACCCAGCTGCCAGCCAACAGCCATAGAAGTGGCACTGACCCAACGTAGCCTTCTCCACAGCCACTTGGGAACCTGGGGGAGATGAAGGGAGCAGCTTAACTGCAGGACGAATATAAATTGAAGGAGAGTCGCTCCTTGATGCCAGTCAAGACCTACCTGTATTGTACTGTAAGAGATGAAGTTTTAGGGTAGAACAGCTCATTGCAAGGTTGGACTGTAAGACAGGAATTCAGATTTCAACTAATCTAAAAGATGTGAGAAACAGAAATAAAAGGGTCAGGGGCTGTGCAGTTCTGAGAAGCATTTGCATAGCTGTCAGAGCAGGGATTTCACTTCACCTTAAGGTCCTGGACATGCACAGCAGGGAGGAAGCAGGGCTGGAGGTGACTGTGTGTCTTCATAGTGTACCTTATAGTGCCTTGTGAGCATTGCTGCCTTTTTCCAGCTTGTTTAGGCTAACTGCTGGTGGCATGAGAACTACAGGTGATGACTGTTCTCGTGCTGTTCACCAGTGCACTCTTCCAAAGTGCTCAGCCACTGACCTCCAGCTGGCAGCATGATGGCATCGGCTTGCTGCAGCTGTGTATCACATCATGCCTGCCAGGATTTCTAGGTCATTATGCCAGCATTTCTTCTAGATTATAAGGAAGCCTCCCCGTGAAGGCTTGCATATACCCACCAAATTTCAGTAGTATGCAAAGCTGAGTGTGCTTCTCCGTGGATCATCCTATCTTAAGGGGAGGTCAGAGAAATTCTTTATCCTGTGCAACCCCTTCCCCTTGTTTTTAAGCTGCTGGTGCCCAGAAATCCTGAGAGAAGAGATATCCAATCACAGCACCAGATAATTTGGAGTGGAATGGAATGGAATGGAATGGAATAGTTCAGTTGGAAGAGACCTCCAAAGATGATGAAGTCCAATTTCCTGACTACCTCAGGACTAATGAAGAGTTAAAGCATATTATTAAGGAAAATATCCAAATACCTCTTGACATTGATAGGCACAGGACATCAACAGCTTGTTAGAATACCAGCAGCTGGCTGAAATTCTGGCCTAAGAACAGATGCCATCACATTACACTTTCAGATCAGCTTGTCTGGCTGATAAGACATATCTTGAATAGCTCAGAGGTGTGGCACACAGCACGGGCACAAAGCCCACCATCTCATTTTCACATGTTAGGAGTCTCCGTTGTGTCTAAATGTTGGAAACACAGCACAACCATTTCAGTAAAATCTGCCAGACTGATCAACAAAATGTTGCTGCCATAAGTGCGTTGGCAAGTGGTGTCTAAAGCAAACCTTGTGTACTTTGCCAGCAAAACCACTGCTGCACAGCTCAGCAAGCCAGTACATTATCTTCAGTGATGTTGGCTAGGGATATGTGTAATTATGCTTTCAGGAAAGCTTGCTGGCACGCACCAAACCATTGCCTTAGGCCACTTCTGCAATGACTGTCCTGCTACAGCTATAGAGCCACAAGGTCTTACAGACAAGAAGCAGTGGCAAGGAAAAATGCAGTTGGATGCAAGGGGGGAAAGAATCACAAGAACAGGAGCACTGAGAGGCTGTGAAATCTCAGCCCTTGGAGACTTTCATTGGTCAGATGGGTAAAGCCATGAGCTAATTCTGAAGTTGGGACCAGAGATCTCCAGTCCAACCTACATTCATCTGTAATTCTTCTTATTCTATGTTTTGTTTCCTTGCCCAAGCACAACCATTAGAAAACAACCATCTCAAAGTTAATCAGTCATTAGATCAAACCTTCCACAGCTGCTGAGCTGCACAGCCTGCAGGGCTATAGGCCCTACAAATCCCCACTGGGAAGTCAGCTTGAAAAGGTTACGAAGGCTGCAGTGGGGGCCCAAAGTCTGGGGGCTAAATGGAGAGATTTATATTTTGTGTTGACTATGAATCCTGCAGCTACAAGCATTGGTGATACAGGCTCTTGGAGTTGGGATGGTGCTCTGTCTGTTGGTGTAGCTCTCTGAGTACTGCTCTCAGGTGAGTAACTGATTTCTTTGAGTTTATTGCACAGCTGTAGGAGCTGCCCTGAGAAAGAGTTAGTGAGCTGCTAAAGTGTGTTACAGACCAGTATTTATAGAAACATTTCCAAATTGAATGAGGGAATTGCTAAAACCCTCATGATGTTCCAGGGTATGAAAAAACAGGTAAGGCATCTCTAAACCAGCGTCTTGGATAGAGCTGAGGTTTGTTCTCAAATGCCCAGGGAGAGTGTTGCTACAGGAGCCCCTTCCTGAAATCTCATTTCAGCATTACTGAGAATGTATCTCCTTCTTTGTGGTCAGATGTTTATGTAAACAGAAGTAAATTATCTCAGGAAGAGCCCTCTGCAGTTTTCACCCTTCTGAAGCTATCATCGTTTTTGCTCATTAATTTCCGAGTGAAGTTGCTTGCAGTCCAGCACGAATAACAGAAATACTCCATTTATACCAATTAAGCTCTCAACTTCGTGCTCTTTATATAGCTGATATGTAGCAGAACTTGGTTGGACTCTGCTTTCATTTAAACTTATTTAACACATTTTAATGAGTATAAAGCAGAACTGTCTTCTTTAATTATTTTATTTTTTCTAATAAGGTACTGTAGATGTTCTGTCTGTAGGCTCATTGCTCAAACCACACTCCTGCTTGCTGCTTGGCTCTTCTCCTACTTTCTGTCCCAGAACTTGCTGCTCTCTGCTGTTTTGCAGGAGAAATGTACAGCACATACACCATACAACATTGCACAGGGAAGACCAGGGTAGAATTATAATCTATTTTAGTAACATGTTTGAGATGGGCAAGTTGAATGCTCAGAAGTCTGGAAGTTGTGTTAAGGCTGCTGTTGTAATGTTGGCGCATCCCCTCAAACATTTGCATGGAGTTTCTGTTTAATTTGTATGAACGCATCCTATGCATTTTTTTCCCCAGGATTGTGGCCTCGTTCAGTGCACACAATGGATACAGTTCCACTAGTGACCATCCATGCAATATTTAGTCTATTTCTGGGTCTATTTTTCAGCAGATCTGTAGTATGGTATATGTCAGCCAGAAGGTTCAAGCTGAGATCACGTGGCACCCTGCTTCTCCTTGGGGATGCTTCTGGCCACCTTCTTTCCTAGGGCTGTGCAGTTCTTCCCCTCATAATAAGATGACCCTGGAGAAAGGTCCAGGGGGGACAGGTGTCTGTAGTCATGCCCAGGTTGCCCTCTAAGTGGTCAGTAAGGAGCAGGGCACCTCAATTGCTCATACAGCAGAAAACAGTTCCAGCTGGCTACTTTCCCAAGGCAACTCCACATCATCCGCACCTTCAGCTGAGCAATGCTACATAACAGGCACTCCGAATATTCCAATGAGCAAGACTGACCCTACTGAGGATGAATATGTTGGCTGTATGGCCCTGTGGTGCCAGAGAGTTTCTGTGCTGCAGAACCTGTTTGAGCTACTTTCAAGGAAAAGTGTACCTTTCTGAAGAAGAAAGGTGATGTAAGATGCTCTCACCTGTGCATATGTATGCCCACCTTATAGCAGATTCCTGCGAGCAGTTGTGCAAAGCTGGCAGAGAAGGGGTGAATTGTGGTGCAGGATCAAGCAGCCAGAGCACTGAATTCACAGTCAAAAAAAAAAAAAACAATATGTCTACTTTTAGAAATGAAAAATGCACCCTGGCAACAAGCTTCTCTGTTTGCAGAACCCAATTGCAGTGGCTCCCAAGTAGCACATCTGCTGCCATGTGCCCAGAGCAAGGGAAGGGCAGGAGCCTGACATCCCTCTCTCCTTCCCATTCGGAGCAGCTTGGGAAAGGGTAGAAGAGTGTGGCAAGCGTGGAGTGATATTTCCCCAGAGTAGCCTTTTAGCCTCAAGCCATCTGAAGTTCACAGGTTTCCTGAACCGAAGATGGAATCTCGGCGGCGAGGAAATCATTTCAAGCGTTTCCATGCCGTCATCCCGGGAGTCGCCGCCAGAGGGCGCTCGTAGCCCACCGCGGCACCGCCGGCGCTGCGCAGGCTGGCTGTGGGGCTCGCAGATAGCCGCCCTGGTGTGTGTCACCTCCTCTTACGTGTCGCACCACGAGCAGCTATTAAAAGGGCTGACGGTGCTGGGAAGGGTGAGCTGGCCACGTCCGCGGCCTCAATCCTCGGCTGCTGGGAGCTGGCATCACGGAGAAGCGCAGACAGCAGCTTGGGATGTTATCAGCCCTGAGTGTGACTGCCATTGCTTTCCTGGGCGCTCTTTTTTGGGAGTTCTATCTAGCATAGCACCAAAAGGCTCTCCCCTGCTTTTACAGGCAAGGGAGAGCCGGTGAGAAGGAAACCCCCAGAGAAAGAACTTTCTGTAAATGTACCTATGGCAAATGCTGGCTGTTCCCAGGCAACCTGCGGCCAGTCGGCTCAAGAGGTGTCATTTTAACCACAAAAAGCAAGGAAGTGAGATAACTCCAGTCTGTCCCCCAAACCTCCTCTGGATCTCATCTCTACCTGACCTCTGGGTAACTGTGAGATAAAAGCAGGCAGAGAGAGGCAAGTTCCCCTTCAGATATATGGGACTGGGGCCTGCATTGAGCTGCCATGCCCAGGGCTGTGCTGTGTCCCCAGCTACAGGGCCAGCACTGACCCCCTCCCAGGGCTGCACCCACCTCACACACTGCTCCCATCAGCCTGATCTTTCATTTAATTGTTCACGTTGCACCTAAAACCTCGAAAATGATGGGGGGAGGAATCTGGTTCACATTGGTCTTTCTTCCCCTTCATCACTTCTGCTGGGTGTCACCCTGACTCAGGTGGCCTCAGAGATAAATGCCACAATGCACCTAACAGCCATCAGTGCAGAATTGCCTGCAATGCATTTGCCAGCACCAAAGACTTCTAAGAAGTATGTTAAAATATAACATTTTCTTACTTTTTTCGTTGTTGTTGTTCATTAATGACACTAATTGGTTGTCCCAGTTGTGCAGATCCCACCGGGGCAGGAGGTGTTCTGATTATTCCCTTTGTTTACGGTATTAGACTTCGACTATTGTTGGTCTTATTGTTCTTATTTGCAGCATGTTTGCCTCACCAGGACAGTAATTGTGTCAGGCAAGTTGGAGACCAATCTGTGGAGCTGAACGCTCAGAACTGCGAGAGAAAGGCTCCAATTTCTCAAGCAGCGGGCGCATTACTCCTCCACTTGAGTTATTAAATTCTAATTATAGCCTGTTGATCCAGTTACAATGTTGTTTGTAAATCTAAATACAGTTCTCCAAAGCCTGTTTCTTAACCTGTTGATGCTTGGTTAAAAAAAAAAAAACAAAAACACAACACATCCGTGTGCTTAATGGAGCAGGTGGAGGGGAGCTGCTCCTGGTGAAGCTCTCCTTTCCTCTCCTCTGCTCCTTTGGATATGTTTGTGAAGGAGTACTTATCAGTGTGGGTGGTGTAAAGAACAGCAGGGCAGGTGTGCATCATGGACTGTGCACTCACAGAGCTGGGGCTTTCCCTTGGGTAAGGCTGGTGGAGGTTGATGGGCTCTGTGGAAGGGGAGAAGCATTGGCTTTGTTTTCTCTGCTGTGCGGGCAGGTACCTGAACTTCTGGGAATGGCACTTTAACAGTTCCCCTTTGCACCACCAATTCCCATAGTCTCTGTTCTTCTCCTGTGATGTTTATGGGTTTGGGGCTCCTATAGATCAGTTGTGGTTGATCACACGATGGCGCAAGGGGCTCCAGAGGACACAGTGTGCATCCTGTATGGTTGCTCAGCTCCTGATGAACCCAGTTCCTTTAAACTGAGTGTCAATCAGGCACTCAGCTGATGGCATGGTGAGTCCCTGTGCACTTCCCAGCCCTTTTCTTTCCTCTGTCCTTATGAATGCTAAATGCAAGGACAGCAGAGAAGTGCTGTGAGCAGCAGCAGCTCCCAGGCATTGCTGTGGTTCAGAGCTCCCTGTAGCTCTGCATCTGCAGTGTCCTCCCTCACTTGTAGGAGCCAGGGAGGGGTTCCCAGCAGGACTTCACCCATGTGGATGGCTGCTGGTAGTGAGAAGGGCTGTCAGGTTTTGACACTTGAGAAGGGGGAAACAATTCAAATCCTCCCTCCATCCTTGTCACTCAGAATCCACCAAGAAAGGGAAGAAGGGAGGGAGCTGCCCCTCCTGGTAGAAAGTGGAACAAAGGTCCGCAAGAGATCTTCAATCCAAGTTCCTGCACGGGGGAGCTCCAACAGGGATGTGCGATGCGGATGTGCCAGAGGCTGCAGGTACCAGGAGTGGAGAGATCCTGCCTCCTCCCCTACTGAACAGCCAAGCCTTGACGTGGGTAAAAGTGGAGCAGGGAATGTAGTGTGGATTGGGAAGTCCAGGACGTCCCAATGGCTGGGATGGGGAGGCTGCTTTGGGGGTCTGAGCTCTCCCACATGTACCAACACTGAGATGTGCTCCCTATTGGGAGGAGGACTGCTGCAAACCCCTCTGGGTGGGTTGCGGGACATCTGAGCCTTAGGAAAGGCCCTCCCATGATTGTGTTTCATCCCCACGTCCTCTTGGGTACAGATAAGAGAATTCCAACTCCTTCAGGCTCTCACTGATCCTCACTGGAGTCCCTGCAAAGGCATGAAGGAGACTAATCACAGGCAGCGCTGAGCTGGGCTGGAAGGGTATGTGTGTGTGCTGGGGCAGGGGGGCTCGGGGGTACCCCTCTTGCTACAAGTGGATTCTGGTCAGAGCAATGGTGCTTCCCTCGGGGGAAGCAGAACAGCCAAAATGTCGCAATGCCTGAGCAAGTGGGTCTTGGAGGATGCCTGAAATCAGAAAGAAAAGTGCCGAGTACTGCTCGGCTGTGTCTGTGTGGCCCCGGGAAGTTCAGTAGCAGGGTTGGGTGGGGATGCACTCGGCTGGGTGCGGGGCAGAGCAGCCCCCGGTGCGCGGAGCAGGTCCGAGCCAGGGAGAAAAGAAGAGAAAGGAAAGGACTGGCAGGCAGACAGCCCCCCAGCTCGGCTCGGCCCTGCCCCGGCTGAGGCGTGGGTCTGCCCTCAGCTCCCGCTGCGGCTCTGGGGCACGGGCTGAGCTCTCGGCACTGGGCTTCACGCGGAACAGCCGCGCCCCGTGGGTGCCACAAACCGAACGTCCGCGATGTCTGAGCGCACAGCGCGGGGCACTGAGCTCTCCTTCATCCGGAAGGCGCTCGGTTATCCCTTTCGGTCATCCCACGCCGCCTCCCCTCTGCTGTTGCATTGCGCAAAGACCGTCGGAAGATAGAGTAAATAGCGGTTTTAAGGGAAGGGGGGAAAGAAAACATATATTTCAGTGTTTGTTTTGTTTTGTTTTGCTTTTTAGAGACAAGCCCTAACGCCGCCCGCTCGGAAAGCTATAAACGCGGATCTCGCAAAATCATCTCTCGATGAAGGTAAAAATTCGACCGCCCGCTCCGGGCAGAGATGTTGGAGCAGCCCGGGAGGTCCCAGCAGCCCTCAGCTCGCTGCCAAACCCGCTGGCTCTCAGCGCTCACTGCTCCCGCACCTCCCGGCCCGGCACCCGCAGCGCTCCCACGTGCGGGGACAGCGGTACAGCCCGGCTTGGAAAACCGCTCCGGGTTTGTCGTTCGTGTCAGACGGCAGCGAGTTAAAGCCGTATTTCCTGCGTTTTCCTCTTTCCCAGCTTTTTTTTTTTTCTTTTCCCGTCGTAAAAATATGCTTTATACTCTTATTTAATGGGATAAAGGATAAAGGGATGGAGGCAACGCGATGCACGCCGTGCGTCCTCTCTTTCCCGGCTGCCCCCGAGACGAACGCGGCCCGAACCCGCCGCTTTCCCACAGTTCTGGAATCGCGCTGCTCGCGGTGCGGGGCTGGGAGGAAGCGGGGAGCCCATCACCCCCATCCCGCTCCATCTCGGGGGCGGCACAAGGGGAGAAAGGGAAAAAGGGAAAAAGAAAGAGGGGAAAAAAAAAAAAAAAAAAAGGATTGTTTCTCTTTTGTGTCCTGAGAAGACTCTCCTTCTGCTCCCCTCCCGGTCTGCGGGCAGTGAGGGGCTTCGTGGGGCGCGAGAGGACGCGCGTGGGGTGGAACGAAAGGAGAGAGGCCGAGAAGCGGAGAGCGGGCGGAACGCGCGTGGGGTGGGACGTGGGGAGGGGCGGCCCGTGGGAAGGGCCCGGCTCTGCCCGCCCCGCCCCGCGGCACCGCGGAGCCCACGGGATCCGTGCTGGGGATCGGCCGGGATGCGGCGCGGGGAGCGGGTCGGGCCCGAGCGGGAAGGGAGGAGGAGACGGAGGGAGCGGGGCCGGCTGTGAGCCTGAGCCGGGCCGGCGGGGCTGCTCCGAGGGCGGGGAGAGTGTCGGGATCCTGATGGGGCGGCCGCTCCCTGCCCGACGGCTGCACGGAGGCGGCGGCACGGCCGGGAGAGCTGCGCGTTTGCGTCCCCGTCTCTATCCTCCTTTCCTTTCCTTTTTAATTTTTTCTTTCTCTCCCTTTTCAATAGATTCCCCCCTCCCCCAGTTCTAATTGACCACAGGTTAAAACAAAGCTAGAAACAATGACCATCGAGCACCATTTTCCCAACGATTTTCCCAAACGAAACGCTTTCTTAAAGAAAAACCCCAAACCTTTGGCCGATGGCCGTGCAGCGGGACGCGGGCAGAGATGGAGAAGGATCCGGGCAGGGCTGCAGTGGGATGCGGGCAGGGACACTCATGGCAGCACGGAGAGGGCAGTGTGAGCTGCTGGGCTCTGCGGGAAAGTGTGAAAGCATTCTCCAAAAAAAAAAAAAAGAAGAAGAAGAAGAAGAAGAAATTTGTAGAAACCACAACCTTATCCGGCCTTCCAAAGGCTGTTAATAGCATTTTCCATACGCGTTGTATTTAACATACCAAGCAGAGAGTGCCTTCTGAGTGGGACAGCCCTTTGCTCGTTCTGGTTGTGCCCTCCCAATTCTACTCTATCAGATACAGTTCCCCAAAACCAAACAACCAAACCAATCCCTGCCCGTTTTGCTTTTTTCCCACTGTAGACGAGGTGAACCTTTTGTGTAGTTATTTTTAAAACGCTGGGCAAACCACAAGCATAGGAAAACACAAGTGAATTCTCTATTTAATTGTGCAACTAATCCATTTTGAGCGGGTAATGGATATCGGTGTCAACAGGTACGCAGCAAGAGCCAAGTGCTCTGTGCTCAATGGAAGACACTCCTTCTGAATGAGGATTATGTGCAAAATGTAACTTGGCAAAAGGATCCAAATTAAATTCCTGCTTCAGTTCATTCAGATTAATTTTCCTGATTGCTCTCACCCCCCAGACAACCAAATCCTTGTTTATAGCTGCTCCTTTCCTTTGAAGCACTTGATACAAATCCCTTCTCCTGGGGAGTGTTGCAAGGTGCATGCAGTAAAGATTGTGATTCACTCCGGCAGTAATTAGAGTTATATAAATATCTGAGATAGATTTTTATATCACTGCTATTACTACAAACATTATTTGGAGATACTGGATCCACCCGCTGACTGCTTCCAGTGTTTTTTTCACTAATATGCCAAGAGCAACATTCCAACTAATCACCTTAATGGAAATTAGAGAGGAAAATGGTCTATCAGGCCATCTAATCTATCCTCACTCAGAAGAATTTTCGTACATTTTTCTGTCCAGCTTTAAATTCAAAAAACAATCCATGAGAATTACCCTGCAGACTTGAGAGGCTGTTATACCCCCAAAGCTCAGAAGAGAGAGGCCATGTTAATAAGGGCTGCTAAAAATGTTTTCTGATGGTCAAGTGCATATTCGTTCTGGAGGTCTGATTTTAACCCATAGCTTTATGATGCACATCCCTCTGACAGCTTAAACATGTGTTCTCTGCTCTCCATCCATACACCTGTCAGCACGACCCTACCAGGTTCTTAATGCCTTTTTTATGTTCCCTTACAGAAGGTTAACAGAGAAGTGCAGTTTAGGGCCTCGTTCTATGCAGGAACATGACTGCTTAATTATGTCCAAATTCTTGCTTTTTTTTTTGCTTTTTTTTTTTTCTTCCCATTTAGGCACACTGATGACGAAGTGTGATCTTTCTCGCAGATTTTTTTCTCTGAAGCGATTGGAGAAGCTGGAATTTTCTTTGATTTGGCCCCAATAGGCATTCAGTGCTGTTTGTCAGACCTTCACGCTGGACAGGTGTACCCATCACAGAACAAGCACACGGTGTGACAGCACATGGGAGCTCTCTGGGGCAGGTGAGTGCATTTCATGTCACATTCTCGGTGTGGTTTTACCCCCGCCTAAGGGATGGTGCCATTCACCCTTTCCTGGCAGCTCTCCTGACTTGGGCAGCTCCTCTCCCCTTCTCCATCCTCACCTCCAACACAAAGAGAAGCCCTGGGATGAGGTGACATGGCCTGTCCTTGCCCTTCTGCTGGTGGTCAGAGGGCTGTGCAAATTTAGACTCAAACAAAGCTGTCCATTAGCAGTCCTCCTGCCTCCACAAGCCGTGCTCTGTGTAGGATAGGTGCAGTTCTCCTCCAGGCTGAGCCGGATGCAGACCAGGAATTGCCCAGGAAACAATGAAACAAATGTGAGACAAAGCATTCATTTACACCACTTTATTTCTGTAACAATCAGAGAAACTGGGATGGACTATTGTTAAATATCACTATTTCCTGCGCTGCAATAAATGCCTCATCTTCCCTGATGCTTGTTTATTTTATAAATGTCTCTGCTTTGGCTTTCATATTTAGCTACCAGCAGGACACCATTATTCCCTGACAGCTTTCTGTTCCTTCTCCATTGTCCTTACGGCCAAAGTGATGCTATATTGCTGTGCCGGGCCGGGGTGGTGGGGCTTTCTTACCTTGCTTTTCCCTTTGCTTTTCCAAGCTGGACTCACAAAGAGGCACATAGGTAGCAATGCTAAAAAAGCAATGCTTTCTTGAATCAGCACTGCTTTTCGCTTTAAAAAGCAAAACAAAAACCGCAGTCCTTTATTATGATTTTTCCAAGCACCACGGGAAGAAGCCGGGTTTATGCACATGGGCTGTGCCTGCATTGCAGCCCTGAGGCTGAAGGCACTGAGCAGAAGGTTGGGGGATGCAGGAGGAGATGCTCTGGGATGAGGGCAGCAGCAGAGCCCAGTGGGCTGGGAAGCAGTGACTCTGAGGGCTGCACCCTAACCCTGTGCCCATGCAGTGTGATGGGGACCTGCCCATCTGCACATGGGAGTAGATCCGAGTGCCTGTGAAACACAGCAAGATTAGCAGTGTAGGGCCTGCTGTAGAGCTCCTTGAAGTCAATGAGAGCATTTCCATTGATTTCAAGGGCTCTGGATTAGACTCTTTAGCATCCACAAATGAGAGATACTGTATTAGAGCAAACCGTTATTATTGAGGGCCACACTGCCCATCTGTTGTGCTGCTCTCAGAGCATCACCAGCAGATCAGCAAAACCAGCAGAGCCCCATTGCGTACCGCTCTGCCTCTCCTTCGAACTGCTGAAATCTAATAACCCACCTAACTCTCACGGCCCTCAGAAACACACACTGCATTCCCTTTAACGTGGCCATGTCTCTCTTTTTTTTTTTCTTGACAAAATTCCCACATGGAGGTATCAGGGCTTTCCTACAGCTCTATTTCATTTACAAAATAAGTGGATCGTTATTTTTCTTTAAGAACCAAACTTCAACCATAAGTAATTTCTAGAGATGTGTCAAGTGGCTCAGCATAAACGTTAATCTTGATCTATTGGTTTGGTAGATATGTTTACATCCAATCAGTTAGCTCTCCTTAAACAAAAGTGATTTAAAGCCCTTTCTGGAGAGCATGAAAATGATTCCCCCGGCACTCAGGGCCATAATCCAACAAAAGCAGGCTTATCTTTAAGCATATGAGTAGTCCTGCCAAAGTCAATGGGGCTCCAGATGTGTTTAAAGATAAACACACACTTGAGTGCTTCCCTGTGTTGGAACTCTGAATGTTTTATTTGCATTTCATTTCCATAGCAGACTTTCATGTATATTGGATTTTGTATGCAGCAGGAGGGGATTGTTGCTGGGTGTTACACTGAAATATGATTTTTAAGAATATGGAAAGAAAGTCCCCCAATCAACCATATGTCTTTTAATGGTTGAAATTAGTTATTTGAACAACGGGTCCACATTTGAATTGATTTATTTTGGGCTTGTAGCAGAAATGCTGAGTGATGGCTTGACCCAGCAATTTAGCACCTGGTGGGAAAGCAGGGCCAACCCAGGGGAGCTCAGGTGCATGCAATGCAATGCAATGCACTGCACCTGAGTGACCAGAAGGGGTGAAGCCAGGTTCCACCCCTTCCCAGACTTCATTTAAAGGTTGGCAGTGGAGGTGAGGGCATTTTGCTGGAGATCCTTGCGTACCTGAGGCCTTTTGAAGGTAAGCAGCTTTTTTTCCTTTATTTCTATGGCTGTTGTGTTTGAGCAAGTCCTCACTTGCTGCAGCCTAGGGTATTGCTGCTCTGCTGTCATTGCTCACTTTCCATCCTGTTACAAGGCTTCAGAACAGAAGTGCTGCACACATGGAATTGGGTGGCAAAGCCCTGCAGGTCCCCACCCCTGCTCTGCTACAGGTCCATGTCCCGCTGAAAGCGTGTTACCTCATGTACATCCCCTCACTTCTGCAAACGTGATTGCTGTCAACATTCAGTTCACCTCACTGCAGCTACCCATGGAATGTTTGAGCTGTGATTTGGTAACAGGCAAATCTGAAAGCTGCTTCTGTGGATAAAATAAAATGGTGAAATTCCTGATCAGAAAACCTTACTTGAGCAAAATATGCTTCTTGAGCCATCCATGTGTCTTAGGGCCAAATTAACCTAACAGCAGCGTTATGCAAACATTTCTGAGCAGTTCTTAGCACTTCTTAGAATGAGCCCAGTTATGGATGAGTGAGCTCAAGGTGAAGGTGTAGCACCAAAATCATCCCAGGGAGTTAAACTAAGCAAGGTGAGCTTTCTAACACAGGCAGTGGCCTGCATGGCCCTCTCTATAAACTGCTCTGAGCTGAGCTGTGTTGTTTGGGCACTTGTTAAAGCTGTTCTACAAACATCTTTGGCAGGAGGAGGATGAATACTGCATGCGTCACCCTGCTCAAAAGCTCTACAAAATCTGTGGTGTTTCACCCATCCGATTCTGAACTCTTTTTGGCAACTCATCTTTGCTTTTCCCCTCGGGATTTCTTGGTGAAGAAATCTGCTGACTTCTTTTTAGCCTTGAAGACCAGTTTTTCTGCTGTTCTCTGCCTCTGTGCAGTCATTTGTCCTTTCCTTCCAACTCAGCCCCACTCCAAACAGCCCTGTGAAGCTCAGTCCATTATTCTCTTTCTCCATAAAGTGTTTTTGACTCTTCATATGTAATGCTCTCTATAAAAATAAAACACATTGTGCTGTTTTAATAGCATAATTCTTTAACAGTTATGGCCTCGTTCTCTTTCATTCAAAGTGCATAATTCCCATTGACAGTAGTAGGAGCTCTGCCAACACAATAGTGAATTAGTTCTGTGATAAAGGCAAATGGTTAGATACTGGAAGGTCCAATTCTCATCTTCATTAGGATGAAACGAAGATGTAATACACACAAAGATAGAACTGAGACAAAATTGCACAGAATGGCTTCATATGAACCAGGCAGCAGGTTACCAGCTGAGCATTCCTGGGAATTGACCCCAATCTTGCAGGAGCCTAAATCAAGAGTGATTTTAATAACATGAGCAACACTGAATCTTGGTGACAGAACTTCAGGTGTGTCACAAAGTCATAGAATTACAGAACCATTTGAGTTGGAAGGAATCTTTAGAGTTCATATGGACAAACTCCCTCAAAATGGGGTCCACAGATCTGCATTCTGCGGGGCTAGAAAAGGCTGCGTGGAGTGGATGTTGGCTTCCCATGCAGGTATGTGGGGATTTGAGCATTTTAAGAGCATGCCTTTGGAAAAAAGCCAAGAAATACTTGCTCTTCACAGCCAGATACCACGTCTTTATGTCATGTGTGCCTTACTGAAAGGTAGAGAGTGGGTAGCATCATTTCCACACCTTAGAGCTTAACAACGTACCTTGGCAGGTGTTCAGCAACCCTGCTGAATAACCCTTCTGTTTTCTGAATGTTTTTTCACTTCTGGTGATTTAGAGCATGGCCCTGAAGACCTCATTCTGTTCCTCTGATACTACTGACAGAGCATAATGGTTTTTGTTCTTCTCCTCCACCAAACCAAAATGTGGTTTAATACAATAATACATCAAAAATTAAACATATTCTTCCATCTATAAATGTAAAATAAACCTTATTTCTTTCTTTATCCAATTGGTCTTGTCCAGGTTGTAAGCATAATCTCCAAGCATTTGCCAGTGCTACAGACTTCAGGCTTTGCTTTACAAACACAACTTGTGGAACCAAGCAAAGCACAAGCAGAAAACAGCCTCACAGTGCATGGATACTTCTTGTAACTTCCTTCCTCTGAAGTCCCAACTGAGCAAAAAAAGTAATGGAGGAACCTTCTTCAGAGAAGAACAAACCTAAACTTAATGGCAATGTGCATCTCTCACCTGTAAATATCTCCTCTGGGTGATGAATTTCCAGCTTGGGATGTAAGATTCAGTCACGCTTATCACGTCGTGCAGCCCTGCGTAATGAGATAATCCTAACAATGTCCAATTCACTTTAAAATCAAACCAAGATACCTTCTTCCATAACTGTCTGCTGCAGCAGCTCTCACAGGTGATGAAATGTGTCTGGGCATTTTCTTTTCATTCTAAATTTGTCGCTTTTTAATTTAACTTGATTCTTGTTCTCGTATTATGTGATAAAATGAAGGTCTGATGCTGCGTTCTTGAGAATTTTGACTTCCGCAATCAGCTCCACTTTAATCTTCTTCTCAGCAAAATAATTCCAGACTGTGCCATCTCTCATATATTAATCCTATCAGCTCTGTAATTATTTTCATTATCATTTCTCGAGCATTTTTGGACTCTTCTCTCAGGAGATAGAGCCGCGGATAAAAATATGAACACAGAATTAATGGGGATCTGTGGCACAATCCTGTGTTATCCCAATGGTTTGGACATCCTGCTCTATTTTTGTTTAATAAATGTAAACAATCCTTTTATATTTTTAGGCTGCTGTTACAGATTGAGCAACATCAGATGCTGATGACTCTCAGTGCAGGTTCTTTTCCCTCAGAGGTAGCTGGAAATTCAGGGCTTTTCAGATCACTGGAGCTATATGGCTAATCACTGATGATTTGCATTACCTTGTGTTTAGCCATGTTCAGAGCTGTCTGCCATCATGATGCTCAGCTTCCCACTGTGTTTAAATTCATTAGGCAAAGTATCCTTCAGAAATCCATGCACTGTCTCCTACAGGTCCTTACAAACCAAATGGTGATGATATTTTGCTATGTCTTCCATCGTTTTCCTTGACAAAGTGTTGTTAGGAACTTTGCTGAAGCATTCCTTTTGGCACCCATCTGCAGGTAGCAAAAACCTTTCTACATTCAAGCTAAAGATCCAGCCCAAAGACTTCCTGTAAATGTGGTCACACTTGTCTTTATGATATGAATTACATCTGTAATTTAAAGATCTCCACCAAGTCTACTGGATGCTATACCACACCAGCACCAGGATGCTGGCAGAGTTATTTCACTCTGTAGTGCAGAGTGTAGTAGAGACTGTGTGTGTTCTCTGAAACCCCTCTAGCTGTGAGATGGTGCCTGTGGGGCAGGTTCTACCCAGCAAGGCTGTGCTGCCCAGCCTTCCCCCAGTGACAGGAGGTTGAGACTGTGTGATCCTTAAGGTCCCTTCCAACCATCACCATTCTGTGATTTTCCTGGAGTGCACAATGCCAGGTGTTTGAGGCATGCTTTGTGTTGACCCCGACCCGAATGAAGCACTCAAAAGGGAAGAACTGAATTGTTTTAACCCAGAATAGGGCTTTTTTTTTTTTTAATTTATTTTTGTATTTTTGCTTTTGTTGTAGAGTATATCTTCATGGTTTAAAATGGAAGTGCTGAAAAGAGAACACGCTGGGTCTGCTCCCCTGACCGTGTCACCTTAGCAAACTTCTCCTCGTGAGCTGTTTAAACCTTCAAGCTTGCTTGTATTTGCTATGGGAATGAATAGGATTGCAGGAGCTTTAGCACGCAGCAGAGGCTCGTGGGCTAGCAGCTTTTGAGGTTATACCCATGAGTGCTCGAGCAGAGCTGGTACAGCTAATTCCTCTGTCTGCAGAGGGTGAAGTGAAGGCAGAGGGAAGCTGAGTGTTCAGTGCTGATGGTCACGGAGGGAGCCAGAGACACGGCCGAGGCTGAATCCGAAGGCTCTCAATGTGCTGTCAGAGAACAAACAGTATTTCCTCTTAATTCGCTGTTTTCCCTCATGAAAAGAATCATGTCTCATGGTTTTCTCTCCCCATTGTTCCTATGACTCACATAAGCCACGGGCATGATACAGGCAATGAAGCTTTGCATTAATCTACTGTCCAGATTGATAACTCTAAGGAGCAGCTCATAATGACCAAAATGTGATTAATCATGATACACGTGTGATACCCATGCTCATTATTACTGGCCTCCAGAACAGTGCTGCTGATTCCTGCCAATATGCTCATTTTCGTATCTGGAAGAGACAATACTGTAATTACTGCCAAAGTATGCAGGAAAATTAAGCAGCAGCTCGGTCTGCGTTCTGCATCAGGCTAGTGAGGAGGAGTACAGAAAAGCATGGGAATCAACAGCTACAAGGAATAACAAGTATTTTCTGTGTATACTTTATTTTAAATAGATGTTGTCTGACGCAGCCATTTAGTTTGAACTGTTGCTCTGCAGAATTCTTTCTAAAAGAGGAGAGTGTAGGGCAGGTTGGACACAACAGCAGGAAAAAAAAAAAGGAGCTGATGAAGCATATTTAGAAAAGGATCTGTCCCTTTATGATATCAACACATTTTTCTGCAGAGCTATTTGTACAAAGTTGCCTACCTGTAAGACAAATTGTCTTGCTGCAATTGAGTTCTTGTGCACCTGTGGCAATAACTTCACGTAGAACACACCAAGAGATGGCTTTTGTACCATGGTATGGGGGCCCACGTGACAGTGGTCAACACAGTAGTTTGTATATGTTGGAATTCACAGATATGCCCAGTTCCTGCCTAGCACTGACTAATGCCAGAGGACAACAGTGGCTCATTATGTCATGCACTGTGTCAGGGAGGTGCCCCACGCTCGTGGTGACCAGAATCCCTATGAGAGAAGAACTTTCTGTGTGTATGCACACAACAAGGAGGGATTTGGGTTTCCCCTTCGTTTGCTTTTTGCAGTGCCCAGGGGTTGGATGTGTTGGAGCATGTTCTTGACCCTTTCACACTACGTAACTCTACCTTTTTCTGTATGTTAGAAGCAACCAGGAAGGTATTCAGGCCCCGAGATTCCAGTTTAGGAAGTTAAAGCAATGATGGGCATCTTTCCTACTCGTTGTTTGAAAGATCATGATAACAGCAATAGAAATGAGGGCAGGCAGTCAATGAGAAATGAAGTTCTTAGTTCTCCTCTGCATCGGAATACTCCGCAAGCTGATAAACTGTGTATGGAAAGCATCACAGTAGTCTGTGTAGCAAAGTACAGCCAGGGAGTACACATGTGCTAAAGCATTTTTAAGCAATATTTAAGAGGAAAAGAGGTAACCCCTAATCTGCTTATCCAGCGGTGCGTGGGTAAACATGCTGATGCTGAGGAGATCCCTGGAGCTATGGCAGTAAGAAGGGAAAGCAGGGAACCTCATTCCAGGGCATGAAAGAACATAATATGCAGGAGTGTTGTATGTAAGTTGACTAGGGGAAAAAATGGACAAAAATAGGGGAATGGAGTTGTAGTGGCTGTTACACAACGGAAGACGTTGACTTTAGAGATGGTCATAATGTGGATTTCCTGCGTGTGCCGTTTGTAATGTGTGAGAACAAATTTAACTCATTTGGTGGGGAAGTTCTGACAGAACTGATGTCTGTGGACAGAAAGGGGTTTGTAACACAGTTGTTGAGATACTGCATGTTCAGAACAAAGTTTCCTTGGCCTTCACTGGGTTTTGGATCAGGCCCTCTTTGTGAATAAAAAAAAAAAAAGAGGAGAGTATCACATAAATACAGTATTAATTCTGCAGATATTCTGCTTCAGAGTAACTGAGTTCAGCTGCTCCATTTTTATTATTACGACAAATATCTCCACATTAGCATAAGGAAAACCAAGGGGTGAAATGCCACGCATGCTCCCATGCATCTAAACAAACAGAATCTCTCTCAGCGTTTCGCAGACCTTCTGCATGAATCATTATGCCCATCCTGCCTTAACAATTATTTCTGATGTAAAAAGTGCTCGCAAGAGAACTTTGTTTTATTTAGCATTAAAGAAATGTATCCAACAATACGCTGTATCTGTATTTATGTGCCTCACACAGCAAAGCTGCTACCTGCTAAACACAAATCTATACTTTGGCCATGTGAGAATGCCCTGCTCATCAGCTCCACTTGTTGCACCTCTCCTGGGATGGCCAAATCTCTCTCAAATGTGTAGTTTTATGAGCATCCCTCGGCACGGCAGGTGTCAGGCAGCACTGCAAATTCATGGAGGAAACGAACTCACTCCATCCTCTCTCTGGATCTGCATGGAGCCTCACACAATGGGGCTGTGATTTATTTGGGGCCTCTGGGTATGACTGCCATACAAGTAGTAACTAATGACAACAGACCACCAGAGATTGCTGAGGTTCGTTTGCTGTAAGGAGGAATAAAACTGGTCCGTAGCACGGACGTTGCACATCTGCTTATGTGCATAAACATGGCTGATTAAAATCTTGGGGGCACCTCCTCAATGGCGAGCTGGATTTTCAGGCAACATCAACAACAACGATAAATGATTTTATTATTTGTGGGAAAACAACCAAGATTTATAATCTCCACTGGAGACCAACTCTCTGAGGTGTGTCTGTGAACTGCCCGTTTCTTTCCTCCTTTTCTCTTTCCTGCTTTCTTCTTCCTTTCTTCTCCTTTTTATTTTTTCCTTTTTTCAGTTTGTTCAGTTTTCTTTTTTTCTTTCTTTTGTTTTTTCTTTTTTTCCTTTTTTTTCTATTTTCCTTTTTTCTTTTTTCTTCTCTCCTCTTTTCTTTTCTTTTTTCTTTTTTTTTTCCATTCTCATTTTTCTTTTTTTTTTCACTTTCTTTTCTTTTTTCCCCTCTTTTTCCTTTTTTCCTTCTTCCCTTCCCCCCATTTTCTTTCCCAGTGTTTTTTCCTATTCTTTTTCTTACCCTTTTTCTTTCTTTTTCTTATTCTCCTTCTTTCTCTTTCCCTTTTCTTTCCACTTTCCTCTTCCATTTTTCATTTTCTTTTCCTTTTTTTTTCTTTTTCATTTTCTTTTTTCTTTTTCTTTCTTTTTTCTCTTTCTCTTTCTTTTTCTCTCTCTTTTTCCTCTCTCCTTTCCTCTCTTTTCTTTTTTCTTTTTTCCCCCCTTCCCTTCCCCCCCCTTCTTTATCCTGCGTCTTCCCTCCTTCATCCTGCTTTTTCCCCTCCCTCCCTTCCTCCCCCCTGCGACCACTACACCGGACGGTCCCTTCCAGGGCCGGTCCCAACAGCAGCTCTCACACCGCGGGGCCGTGCGGGAGGCCGGGGTTCTCCAGGTGGGTGAGACGTGCCCTGGGGGTGACACGTCGGTGGGTGACACGTCGGGGGTCGGCAGCCCAGGGCTGAGACGGGAGCCGCCCGCCCGGTGTTCGGCGCTTGTGTGGAAAATTCTCAGGGAAAATTCTTTCTCTCTCTCTCAGGCCCCCAAACGCTTTGTGAATGGGGCAGTGCAACATGTGGCCTTTCACCTCGGCCGAGAACCACTGCCAGACAGCCACACTCGGAGAATTGTTTGTTAATAGTCCAATTAGATAATTGCCATCTTTCACTCCTTTCGTTCTACGTTTCCCATAAAGGAATGAATAAGGAGAGCAGCATGAAGAGGGCTTCTGCCCCGCAAGGTGACAAGAAGGGCTGGAGCATGCTCTTTGCACAAGGCCATTTGCTTGAATTGAATCATTGTCGCCTAATCAATGGTCTTATTGGATTACGGGCTGTTGCGGTTCTCAGAGATATTGTAGCCCGGACAATGAAATCGCTAGAGTAAAACTTTTTTCCCCCTTCAGCGGATCACGCAGCTGAGATTTTCCACGGGCTATCTCCGCTCTCCCTCCGTCCCCCTCTCTCCTACATTCTCCCCCCTCCTGGATCCACTGCACACACAAAGCTGGCTCTTTTATTTTTTTTTTTTTTTCCTCCTTCTCCCCCCTACCCTCTCCTCAACGAGCACAGCCTCTGCGAATAGGTTCAGTGTTTGCGAAGGTGCGGAATTACACACACACACACACACACGCACGGCCGCAGCGCGCACAGCCGCGGGGCGCAGCGCAGCGCACGGGGATGGCGCGCAGCGGGGAGAAGCGCTGAGCGGCCCGGCCCGACCCCGCGGAGCCGCCGACGGAAGAACTTCGGGGCTGCGTACGCGGTGCGACCCGTCGGGTCTGGTGGGATCCGCGGGGGCTTTTTTTTCCGCACCCCCCTCCTCCCCCCCCCCCCCTTCTTCATACACACACACACACACCCCTTTTACCCCTCCCTTCCCTCCAACTGCATTTTTCCAGCCCTTCCCGGCAGCGTTATTCACATTTATTTGGCGTGCTCTGGAGAAAGCCACTCTATCATCGGGAGGTCAAAGGCGTACCGAAGAAAGTTAATAATGGCTGCTAATGGTGCGAACAATTCCGGGTGAATCTTGTCAAAAGTTTTTTTTTTTTTTTTCCTCCTCCCCCCCTCCCCTTTTCTCTCTCTCTCTTTTTTTTTTCCCCTCTTTTTTTTTTTTTCCCTCTCTTTTTTTTTTTTTTTTTTTTTCCTCTCTCTCTCTCTCTCTCTCTCTCTCTTTTTTTTTTTTCGGGAAGTCTCAGTCTTTTGATTGTGTGTTTCCTGAAAGCAAGACCAATCATTTCGGTTTATTCACTGGCTAAACTCCGCTTGATTGGGGACAAGCACACAAACCATCCATTACGATCTGATATATTATCCAAACAATTTAGTGTATTCATGAGGTAACCTAAATGTGGAGGCTGCAAAATTACCCGTAATCAATTGAAGCAGCGAGTGCGCGTCCCCGGGCGCCCAGCAGCCGCGTGGCTCCGTGATAAGGCGGACACAGCAGCGCGGAGCCGGAGCGCGGTACCTGCGCGCGGAGCGCAGCGGGACGCGGGGAGAGACGGAACCGCAGCTTTGCCAGTGGGATCGACCCCGACCTTCCCTCCTCGAGGTGCTGTGCGGATCCCACCGGTGTGACCTGAGCCGTGCAATATCCAGCGGAGACTTCGCCTTCTTCTACCGCCGCCACTCTCTCTTTTTATTATTATTATTTTTTATTATTTTCTATTTTTCCTTTTTTGTTGTTTTGTTTTGTTTTCTTTTTATTGCACTACATGTTTGGGAAACAAGACAAAATGGACGTTAGATGCAGCACAGAGACTGAAACCAATCGGGTCTCGAAGAACGGACACAAGGAGGGCAAGGACAGCAAAGGGGCTGAAGGAAATATCTCTACTTCTTTTCTGAAGGAGCAACAAGGGACTTTTTCTGCCTCCGCAGCTACCGAAGACTGTAACAAAAGTAAATCTGGTTCGGCGGACCCGGACTACTGCAGGAGGATCCTGGTCAGAGGTACGAGCCCGGGGTGCTCCGCGGGGTGGGGAGGGTGCTCCGCGCTCACGCCGCCGTATTTCGGCCGCATCGTTTCGCTCTGCCCCGGGCTCGGGCCGGGCACAGCCCCCGGGGGTGCGGCGCTGCCCCGTTCCGGCGAAGGAGCCCCGGAGAGACGCGGTGCATCGCGGCGGAGTTCCCCGCTCCGCTCCGCCGCCGCCCGCGGGATCCGCCCGGCCGCGGCCCGCAGCGCTTCTTCCGCGCCCCACGGGGGCCGGGCAGGGTGCGGGGCCGTCCCCGTGTGCCCGCGCTCAGCCTCCCCGGAGCGGGGGTGTGGGTGCAGCCACCCGGCCCGAAGTCAATGAGGAGATGACGAAGGGCTTTGTGTGCTTTTTACACTCGGGCGGTTTGTTTCTTTCCTTTCTCTCTGGGCCGAAATGAACGAAATCGTTCCGTTATCACCCCCTTCCAGAAAAAAAAAGAAAAAAAAAAAAGAAAAAAAGAAAGAAAATAGATAGATATATCCGCGAAGGAACGGTGGTTTTCTCAAGGTGCGATGTGGGGGGAGGAGGGAGCGCAAGGCGGAACGTGGGGCCTTGGAACAGCCTTAATCCTCGCGCGACCGATTGACCCAGAGAGGGGCAGATTACGGCGGGTGCTTCCCTCTGATTTCATTTTAGCGGGGAGGTAAATTTGCGGACAGCGAAGTTGGGAGGGATTCAGGGAGCGCGGATGCCTCTGCCCTGGCAGTGGTGCCAATTGGGTCTGTCCCTTTCCTTCGCTCGGTGCTACAGAAAAGGGTTCGGAGCCGCTGGGAGCCTTCCATGGGGTTATTTCTACCCTCGCTGCTCTCCTGTTTGCCAAAAAAATCCCCCACGATGCCGAGCCCTGGTGTCCCCATGCTGGAAGTGGGCAGGCGGCCCGCAGCCCGCTTTTATAGCGTGAGAAACTTGTTTAAAGAAATAAAAATTAAAAAAAAATTAAAAGAAATCTAAAGAGATGGTTTTATATTTTAGGAGGCTGCCGTTGGGGGCTCCCAGCACACCCACAGCCCCGGGGAACAAAGGGCTTCCCAAGCCCGCGGCCACAAAGCCCGGCCCGGAGCATCCCGACCTCTCAAAGGCCGAGCGGGGCCGATTCGAGATGGGTTCAGGCAGGCTGGTTTATTGCCCCCTCGCCCCCTCCTTCCTGCCCTCTCGGGTTTGTTGTTCCTTGTTCCCTTCCTTGGGTGCAGTCCCGCAATATTAGGGCCGATACCCCAAGCCTGACTGGGATCTCTGTCTTGAAAGAGGGGAGTAGAGGCTCTTCTTGCATCCCTTAGGAAGAGAAAAGGGAAAAAAAAAAAAAATAAGGACGGAAAAAGGAATAGAATAAGAAAGGAAAATTAAAAAAAAAAAAAGAAAATGGTCTAAAAAGAAAGAAAGAAAAAGGAAATAAAGGAAAAAGAAATGAATTTAAAAAATAAAGGAAAAAGAAAAAAAAGAAAAAGAGGGGGAAAAAAAGAAAAAAAGAAAAAAGGAAAGGGGTTGCCTGTGTGTAAAGCTGACTGCGCCTTGCTTTGCCAGATGCCAAAGGTTCCATCCGAGAGATCATCCTGCCCAAAGGCCTCGATTTGGACCGTCCCAAGCGGACCCGCACCTCCTTCACGGCCGAGCAGCTCTACCGCCTGGAGATGGAGTTCCAGCGGTGCCAGTACGTGGTGGGGCGGGAGCGCACCGAGCTGGCCCGGCAGCTCAACCTCTCCGAGACTCAGGTACCACCGGGACCGGCCCTGCTCGGGCTGCGAAATGCCGCGTCTCCCGTATTCCGGCGGCTCCGCGGCCCTGCGCGCATTTTGCGCGCCCCGCGCAGGCTCCTGGAACGGAGGGTTGGGAAGGGTTGAATAGAGGCCGGGCCCGAGGTGCCCACAAGCCGCGAGGACGCAGAGGGGGAATCGCGGAGCTGCGCGGGGAATCGGAGGCCCTGAGCCGGCTGTGCGCGCTGAGGACAGCTCCGAGAGCTGCTGCCGGGCTGCGCTGCGCTGCGGCCGGCTCTGAGAGCCCGTCGTGTGTCCGAGGGGAGGAACGGCCCCGCCGGGAGAGATGGCACTGCGCAGGGAGCGGCCCCGCAGCCGCCTTCATATTTCTGCAAAACATCATCCAGCAATAAATCCCCCTGACAAGCTAATTGGCTTTTTTTCTTTCCCCTGCCGGATAGCGGTGACAAGTTCAATAGTGGTAGGTTACAGAGACCGCCATGCTTTTTTTATTTGGGGGGGGGGGGTGGGTGGGGAGGTTTTTTTTTTTTTTTTTTTTCGTATGGGCGCAGGTTTCCTCTCTAAAGCCGGTTTAAAGAGACGAGGGAAGCGGGAGAGAGAGCCCGTGAGGGCCCGGCGGTGCGGGAGCAGTGCGGGCCCGGGATAGACACGGCCCGAACGGGGCGTGCGGGGCTGCGCGGAGCTGTGCGGGGCTGTATGGAGCCGTGCGGGGCCGCAGCGGAAGGGAAAGGGCCGGATCCGCTGGCAGGAAGCTCCCGGCCTGCCCTAACCCAGCGGAAGGCCGTGGGGGGATCGGGGCACCTCTGCTGCCCCCGCACCTGACCCTGCCCTCTCTCCCCGGCCCGCAGGTAAAGGTGTGGTTCCAGAACCGACGCACCAAGCAGAAAAAGGACCAGGGCAAAGACTCGGAGCTGCGTTCGGTGGTATCCGAGACCGCCGCCACCTGCAGCGTCCTGCGGCTGCTGGAGCAGGGCCGCCTGCTCTCCCCGCCGGGGCTGCCCGGCCTCCTGCCGCCCTGTGCCAGCGGAGCTCTGGGCTCGGCGCTGCGGGGCCCCGGCCTGGCTGCGGGCAGCGGCACGGCGGCGGCGGCGGCGGCGGCGGCGGCTCCGGCCGGGGGATCCCCGCACCCCCCGAGCGCCGGCACCGCGGCGGGGCCGCCCCCTCCGGCAGCGCTGCACGGAGCGGCCGCCGCCGCCGCCGGGCACGGGCTCTTCGGGCTGCCGGTGCCCACGCTGCTGGGCTCGGTGGCGGGGCGGCTGTCCTCCGCGCCGCTGGCCGTGGCGGGCTCGCTGGCGGGCAACTTGCAGGAACTGTCGGCCCGCTACCTGAGCTCGTCCGCCTTCGAGCCCTACTCCCGGACCAACAATAAAGAAAGCGCTGAGAAAAAAGCACTGGACTGACTCGAAGTAACTTCCCCGTATTTATATTTATAGTATCTATTTGTGGCGATATTTATGCCCCCCTCCCTCCGTCCCTCTCTGTGAGGCTCCTTCCGAGGGCCGGGGCGGAGCGGGGACCCCGCAGCCCCCGCCGGGCCGGGAACGTCCGTCCGTCCGTCCGTCCACCCGGGGCCGTCTGTCCGTGCGTTCGTCAGCTTCGGTAGGAAAGGGAGAGCGCACAGGGCGCTCGATGCCCGGAGAGGAATCGGGGAGAGGAGCTGCCAGGTGATGCCCGGGTTGTTTTGTTTTGGTTTTCTTTCTTGCTTTCTTTCTTTTTTTCTTTCTTTCTTTCTTTCTTTTTTTTTTCCCCGGACTTCAGTGACTTAAGCACAAAGGTTTGGCTTTACGCACCTCCTCACGGCACCGCTGCCCGGCCCTGGCCGCAGCCGGGCACTTCCCGGCGGCCGTTCCGTTCCACGGTCGATCCCCGCTGCGGACGGAGCGCTCCGAGCCCTGCGGGACGCAGCACCGCTCCGTGCCCGAGCCGCGCTCAGCCCGCGGGTTGCAGCAACGCCCTTTTTGCCTTCCGCCCCGCTCTGCTAAACGAGTCCGCAGAGAGAGAACGGAATCGCGACTCGATTTGCACCCAGATCCTTTGCGATGGTCGATTTTATTTTATTTTTTTCCCTTCTTTTTGATTTTTTTTTTTCTTTTCCTACACAACTGCAGTGCGCATCACAAAGCCGTCAGCGTTCTTCCTCCTAAATAACCCTCTCGGTTATCGCTCACACTTCAATTAAAACGAACGTAAAATATACAAAGCGCATCTTTTGTTGTTATTTTTGTACTTTAAGATACATCTCTGTAACGGCCTTATCCCCACCGCTTCCCGCTGCTGTTTTCTCCACCACCGCGTGTATCACACCGGCCACATCCCGCATCGATCTCCCGTTCGATTTCAGTACTTGAATTTGCCAGAAAAGGGATTCTGTATTTACTTAATTCTTCGGGAAAATAATAATAATAATAATAATAATATTTCTTTGCTTTGGTTTGAAGTTTCTTTCTCTAAACTTTAACACATGGCGTTTACAAACTGTATAAATGCGTGCCACCAAACTGTAACCAAAAAAAAAAAAAACAAAAAAACAACCAGACTGACAACGAGTGGAACGGTTTCTGTAGTTCATAGAATTAATAATAGACCAGAAGTGGACAGAAGGAGCTGGACAGAAAGAAAATAGTAATTTTATTGTAAATTATTGACGTCGGAAGTTTCTAGGCAACTAGTCGGGAAATACGGAACGAACCGAGCGCTGAGCCCTTGCTACTAACTTTTGTTCTGAATGTTTTGGATATTTGGATGTTTTGTATTTATGTGGTGAGAGTGAAATATATTATATCTATATGACGACGGAATTAGGTGTATTTTCGTCTTATATTCGTAGCACCCGAACTGCCTCGATCGAACACTCGCGCTGCCACAAGAAAAACAAACAAACAAACAAACAAACAAACAATCCTATTCCTACAGAACTTCCCTAATTTTGTATTTTTTTAAATTGATTTATTTTTAATTTCTTTTCTTTGAAGCGGTTGCGGGAGCCGCGAGCAGCCGGGCCGGATGGGGACATCGCGCTCCGCCCGCAGCGCCCGGCGGCCCCGGCCCCGCTCCAGCCCCGCTTCTCCCGGTGCTCCCGGCCCACGGGCGGCTCCTGCCCCACTGTGCTGGGCCTGGGCACACTGCGAGTGTATCTGTCTCTCTTTAAGTGCATGGAAATACATACGCGCACACAGGCACGTCTACAGGCGTGCGGAATGATGGTTATTTAGAAGGGTTTTCTTAGCAGCTGGTGCTTCCATCCCGCTTGGCAGCTCAGCCCTGAGAGCGGCGCGGGGCAGTGGCTGCGGGCAGCACCCACGTTTCTCAAAGCTCCCCCAGCTCTCGGCTCCCCCAGGGCCGCTGTGGGGCATCAATGTGCCTCTCCCTGTGTCCCACTGGCAGTGCACTGCTGGGATGCTCTGGGGCCTGTCCCAGATGGGATGAAGAGGGAATGATGAGATGGCCATGGTGGTTATTTTTAAATATTATTATTATATTTGTGTCTTTTTTCTTTCTTTTTTTTTTTTTTTTTCTTTTTTTTCTTTTTCATGATCTGAGGAACGGCAATGTGGGCAAAGGAGGGTTTCGCAGGTGACTTTTGAAGAAGCAACACTGCAACTGCTGGTCAAGGTTGAAAAAGTGCAAGGGGAAGCAGCGTTAGAAATATAAGAGTGGAGTGTGGCAAAGCAGAGCTGCCTGTGGGAGATGGTGGTGTTTGGACTTTGCCTCGCCCGTATGGTCGGTGCAGCATCACCACAGCCCCATGCAGAATGGGGAGCCCAGACCTGGCTGCCTTTGCCGAGGAGGTGACCACCATCCCTGGGTCCCCAAACCAGTGTGATGGGTTCACCTCATATCACAGGGAACTGTCTGCTTTGTTGGTGGCTGATTCCTCACTGAAACCCACTGCCACACGGGGACATGAGCGGCAGTGCCTTGCCAGGGCTGCCCGTGTGCCTTCAGCCCAAGTAGGGATTTATCCACTACTTTATGTTTTTCAGCTGGGGGTTTCTGTCCCTTCATACGGCTCTGGAGGCCTCTTTTCCTCCCCAATCCGAGGGCTGGAGTCATGTTCAGCGAAAGCTCTCTGCTCCTCACCTAGGACCATTTGAGCCATTATTAAGCTCAATAGTCTGCACCAGCACCGCAGCCACAATCCTTATGTTGCAGCTTTGCAGTCCTCCTCAGTGTACACATGAAAAGTAAATATTTTTTATTATATTATTGATTATTTACAAATATTTCTGAATAAGGATGTGCCCTTAGCTGCAATGGAGTCTTCAAGCATCCAAGTAGAAGAAATACTTTGAGAAGTTCTGTTTTCCTAATACATTTTTATTTTTTTCTTGGCTCCAAATCCCACCTGCCCCAGCTTTCTTATGGAGGCTGCACCAGGGCTGGAGGTAGAGGAAACGCCATACACTGCACTCCACCTGGGAGGGAAATTATTTGTTTGTATTTAAATTCCCCACACCTCAAATCCATGGCGTTCTCCCATTTTTGTAGCTGGAAAAACTAGAGTACATTCACCTGATTTTTGTAAAAAGAAAAGGAATGCCACCTGTGGCTGTGTTGCTGCATAGAGAAGTCAGAAGCCGTGCTCACACACATCTATATGTACTGTATGTCTGAACCAAAACTGCTGACAAACGATAGCCCCATTTCCTTTCTTTGCCAACTGCATCAGCACTGTTCTGAGCCAGGCACGCTGCCTGCTTCTGTTGATGTGTTCAATTTCTTTCTCCTGGAGCAATGAACACAAACCTCCCTCCTGGAAGTACCTGCTGCTAAAAGCGTTATTCTACATCTCATGTGGAATCATTATTTGTGCCCATCCCTGAGCTTAAACAGAGGAATATTTAGTAGTCAAGCACGTAAACAAGATATAGATCTATCTCCAGTGTGATTTTTGAAGGAAATAGAGGAAGTGTTTCTGTAGCAGGCAGACCTCATCAAACTTCAGCAGCAGCTGCACTTACTCAGGGTGATGAAGCAACAATAAAAGAAAGGGCTGCTCAGGTTATCACAGCTGGTTCTGCTGAGTCTGAGGACTATTTCACAGGTACATCACACAGTGTTAGGTCCTGCAGCTCTCAGGAGGGTACAACTCCCAGAATCAGGGTGAATACAAGACAGCGTTCACCAGGTCCGTGTAGGGGGAAGAGGAATTAGTCTATTTAGAGGGGTTTTTCAAAAGCATTTGTCCACCCACTTAACGTGGGCCCTGCTTTATTTGCTGCTCCTCCACTTCCCTCATGCCAGGGATTAGTGCAGCCCCTGGCCACTTTGTCTCCATTTGCAACCCTGTCATCAGCCCGAGATACATGACCTTGTGACATGTAAAAAAGCACACAAGGTCCCTGATTAACTTCAGAGTATTTTATTTCTTTAGAGAAAAGAAAAACACTTCAAAAGAATAACTCTTGAACAGAATCAAATCGCAGTCACTGGCAAGTGTTTAACAAAATTACCAGGGAAGCGAAAGTGAAATCCATCGATGTAATGCTGTCTGTGCAGCAGCCATAGCACAAACCGTGACCCTGCATCACCGCCGTGGTCCTGAGCTCTGCCTGGCAGGAGCCAACGCGAAACGTTGCTGACACAGAGGTAAGAAGCCTTCAATACGCAGCTTAATCCCCACGTTAATTTTCTTCTGATAAGTATTGAGGAAATTTAAGCTCAGTGTTATTGCTTCTACATGCTGTTGTTACAATTAATGCTGTTGCTCGTATCTATAGGAGTGAATGACTCTAATTTGAATGCTGTCTTAAACGTTTCTAGTGGCAGTGAGTCAATCATATGGAGAAGAAAAATTACATTTTGCGTATCCGTCTTCTACTCTGCAGCAGTGTGACTGGTCCCTTGTTCTGTCATTAGAAGCAGGCAATGTAGATTTCACAAGCTATCTTCTGAAACACCTTCCTTCCTTTTTAATTCTCTTTTACACGTTATCTCTCCTTCGTCTTCTTTCTATATGAACAATCAAAATCCTTTCAACTTCTTTTCATATGCGATTCTTACAAACTGCACTTAATATAACTGTTTGCCAAGAGGGCTGCTTTTTCTTTTTTATTCTCCCTGTGAGGAAAAAGAAAAAAAAATCCCACAAAAATAATAAATTCCCAGAGCCTTTTTTTCCCTTCGACTCTGCATCTCATTCTTCTGTTTGATCCCCCTGCTGTGAGCAAAGATGAAAACATCTCATCGGTAGGGACTCACCCTGAACACAAACCTTTGCCTGATGCATGGTGTTACGACCAGCACAAGAAGGCTGGATCACGGGGCACATCTTCTGAGCTGCCAGAGTGAAGGAAATGGCATTTCTGACTTTCAGCTAAGCAGCTATCCCACGAAGCAGGGGTAGCACAGGACAAATAACACAACCCAATCCACACAAAGCTAAGGAATTGGTTATTCCTTATATATTCAGTGATTCTGAATCAACAGGATTGGAACTAGATCTTTAAGGTCTCTTCCAACCCAAGCCATTCTCTGATTCAATGATTCTCTTTCCAATAGCCTGTCTGTGCTGGGTGACACCCATGAATCTGCAGAACATTTTGCAAGGAAACCTCTTGGCATTCTTATCTTTTTCAACTTCCTTCTCTAGTTTTGTTTGTCTTATTTTAGAGCACAGAAAATGCAGACGTATAAAAATAAACTCATGCTGGGAAGCATCGTGTTGGCAAGTCAGGAATTGCAGCTTCAGAGCTTTAGAGTGGACATTGGAAGGAAGTGACCTAGAATGGACAGAACTCGGGAAGATTCCTGAGACCACATCTAGGAAAAATTTGAAAACTGCCATTCAGAAAGTCAAACAAAAGAGGCCCTCACCCCACATACACAAATGTTGTCAGAGAGAGGTCAGTGAAGGACAGAACTATATGTACAGAAGCATGGAAGGATGTTCTTCATGGCTCTAGAAGAAACACAAGAAATTAAGAACAGGAGAGCAGTCCTTGTTTTATTCAAAACAAATTTAACAACTACTGTAGTCAGCCATTTTCTGATACTAGCCTGATCTTTCTTCCTTTCTTTCTTTTCATGGCTGTTCTTTTTAATTTAAAACCTCTAAACACAGCCTACTGCTATACGATCATAATCTCCTCGAGGCCTTTGAAAAATTTCTGAACCTAATTCTAAATGGAAATCAGAAGAAGGTAGGAGAAAGTGCCTGTTTCCACAGTGAGCTAACTGGGGATAAACATGCAATCCTAGCCATTCTGAGTGCACACTCCAAGATAATCTCCACACTTCTCTGGACACAGCATTACAAGCATCCTCAAGATCACCTGATTACTGAGATGAATTAGTAAATAAGAACCCATTTCATCAGGTGTTGAGGAGGACTTTAATTGTGCTTGAGCTACAAATGTGAAACTTCATACCATGGCCACAGCTGTTAAAACAACAGAGTCTTGTGAAAACGGTCTTGGATTACTGGCCCCATGGAGTGAAACATTTTTAATGAAAAGGGATTATGCTTATTTTTTCTTAATGCATTGTGTCTTTTGAGATATCCTTACTGTCACTGTTATTATTTACTAAGAGAGCTGATATACACTCCCACTTAAATATGTTCTGGCACATACTTAATACTTTATTCTATTGGCATAGTTCTGATGCGGGCTTACAGAAAATAGTGTGAGATAAATGAGTTACTTACCCTTCAGCGTGTACAAGATCCTGAGAAACTCAGTGTGTTTGTCTGCTTCTCTCTCACTTGCCAATTCTCCTATTGATTTACTTGATGAAATCAGATCCCTTGTCAGATAGAACTTAAATAGTGTTTTATGAGCAGATGATCTACACAGATGACACTAATGCTTCTGTCTTAATATAGGCAATTTGTGTTTATAACCACTTTTCTTTTTAAAGTGCATTGGGAGATCCAAGTGAGTAAAAACCTAGGAGAACTGATTTAAAATTATAAGCGTGAAATTTATCCTTTGCAAAGCGAAAGCATCAGCCATACAAGCTGTATTTTCAGCTTTATACATTAGGCTGTATTTGATTTCCAACATGAGATAATGAAGTTTTTATCCAGAATTGTGGCAGTCGGATCTACCAGCAAAGCTGCTCTAGGGAAAAGCCTTGTACTGTTCGCACAGACCTTCACAGAAGTAAGGTCTAAGATTTATATATGGGTGAAGAAACGTCTATTGGCCATCTAATCAGCTAGTGAAACTCTTGGCACTCTATGGCACATCTTCAATGCCTAAGAAATATGTTCGACACTAAGAACGAATGCATGAAAGCTGTTTGAGCAGACTGGATTAACAGGGAAAAGATGAATAGGGTAGAATAGAATATAATGCAACACAACACAATACAATACAACAGGCCTCTCAGCCATCTCTTCTCTAGACTAGACAACTCAAGTGTCCTCAGCCCTTTACCAGCCTCGTACCCCTCCTCTGGATGCTTTCAAAGACTTTAACGCCCCTTTTATATTGTGGAGCCCAGAACTGCATGCAACACGTATCTCAATGTATATAACATTTGCTATAAATCTGTTTCAAAGCTAGTGATGAAGAAAAGCCATAATCTTAATGGAAGGTACTGAAATTGTGCTCTTCAGACTATTTCCCTAGGAAGCTCTTTCTTTGACTGTCAGTTCTGAGTATGTAAGTACCCATTGTGAGCATTGGGGGACAGTGAATACTGTTTCAATGATAAGATGGTGTTACTGACAGAAAACACTTCTGTGAGTCAAACCTTGCATCCATCAGGATATAACTTGTATAAAAACTAAGATTTGAGCTTTATCTCTGCCTTTTTGCCTGTAGGACAGTCAGGCTTGTGAATCTAGAAGGGAAGGACACAATGCAATCCTTCAGAGAACCAGCTCAGCCAATGAGGACAAAGGTATCACACTTTCAGACAGAAGCTTTCTGTGCAAGTGTCCTGAGCAACAGTGATGCTATGAAAAAATTAGTAACAATATCAATAATGTCTCCTTTATGCACGTTCAGAGAGAAGCCTGCTCCCGCACGGCGCAGCAGGCCCAGTTGTGTCCGATAGGCTTCTGTTGGACTTCTTGTTGTCTTTCTCCACAAGGAGCATGATGAAGGCATAGACGCCTCTAAACTTGAGACCTGACAGCATATCCATGGCAATCTCCACCAAACACGGTTGCAAGAAACGTGACAGCGAAGATTTTCCCCTGTGTGCAGGGAGGTGGAGGCGCGGACCTCGGGTGCCGCACGGCCTCAGCACCGCGGACAGCGCCCGCCCCGCCGCGTGGCCGCGTTCCCGCGTGTGCGCGGAGCCTCGGGCTTCAATCTGAAGCCTCCACTGCTCTTTCCAGCCCTATAATTGTGTCTGGGAATCTGCTAGGAATATTGCATTGTGACAGTCGGTCAGGCCAGACCATGCAGACCTCGGCTGGTATTCAGAAAGCCCCGTTTCTAGCACTTCGTCCATTAGTTTTCCCTATACGTACTCCTCCCACGCTCGTTTATACCATTTGCAGGTATAAACTCTCTCCTGCTATGCATTTACATAATTAGGCCAGTCATTAAGCACTGCTTTAATATGAATAACAACAATAAATTGCTTTTCTATACTTCAGCATACAGTAAATGCTGAAAACTATAGCTTCAACACCAAGCTATTTAATGAACTGTAATGCCAGTTTATATTAAAACCAAGATAAATGATAATTTTCTACCTGTGGATACAACACCACTATTAAATACAATTGTTAACTTCCATGAGACTATATTAATGAAAAAGAGATTTAAGGAATTCAGTTGTTTGAGAGCTTCCAAGAAGTTAACTTGTTGGATATATTTATACATAAGCATGCTTCTGCTATGAGAGTCCTTGAAACAGCCCAAACTTTGTGACTAACTGGCATGCTTATGCAGATAACACAGAAGGCAAGATGGAGAATTTCAGTGACAAATAAGATTTGCCATGTTCAATTCTGTTGGCCAAAGCAGTGAGAATTCCAACAGCAGAACAAATCCAGGACAGACAGGTAATAGTAAAGGAATAAAAGCATAAAGCAATTTATTTCCTGTAAGATGCATCAACATGGAGGGATCCTTGAGGAAGTGTTTCTGCCTCTACATGGCTCCCTAAGGTATGTAGATAGGAAGTATGATTTCTTTCAGTCAAGATTCTGAAATGGCTCTGGTGCAGTAACTGGTGAAAAGCTGAGTATTTTTACTTTGGTTACCCAAAACTTCATTGCTTAAGATTCAAAGGCAGAGACAACAAAAGTTTCAGCAAGGATTTTCTTGACTTTTCATACAGAATTATTAGATGTCCTACTGTAAGTTCTGGATGTGTGAGAATTTGTAGCATTAGAGACAAGAGGTCACAAATACCAGAAGAAGGAGAAAACTTAATTCAGCTTATGTCAGATACAATTCTTATATATGATGTGCTTCCTGTTTAACAGCTGCAGATTAAGAAGGTGGAGGATTTCTGTACTTGCAGAGTTTGATTTGGCAGGCAGTTGTAGTTAGCAAAGCATGGGGATTACCCAATTGTGTATGGGTTAATATCAAATCTACTAATTCCTGACAGTTCTTGAATACCAATCAAATGAGTTTGTTCCTTTTAATACATCTTGCAACAACACTAGCAAGAAATATCTTTAGTTTCAATTAATGTAAGAGTTCATCTGCTGGAAGATTTCTAGAGTACTTTTCTAGAGCTGGTGTAGCAAAGGGGTATAGGACTTGCATTTTTTCCATAGTTGGAAATGTTTATTAAGAATGGACAAATTTTCCTCTGCATTCAGGATTCAGGTCCAGAACTCAATGGGATTCAATTCACATGAGGTGCTGTGCTTTAGTCTACCTAACAATTTAAAGAGATGTCAAAGAAAATTTGCTTTTGGAGCAGTGCATTCTATAACTTAGAATGTGATCATTTAGTTCACTAGTTATGATCACTATTAATATAATGTGGCCTATTGCTATGTCATAAACACAGTTCCAAGCATAGCTGAACACAGAGTGCATTGAGAGAGGGGAAAAAGAGTAGTACAGTCAGCACCTCTATTTTCATTGATCACGCTAGGAGAAAAGAAAAAAAGAGTAGTAAATATTTCCAAAATTACACAGAAAGAAGAAATTCTCTTATGAGCAGGAGATAATTTGCCAGCCTTAATGGTTGGTTATTTTTTTACAGGAGAATATTTTTTTAAAAAAAAGGTGTTTAGGAATTCTGCAGTGGAGACCTTAAAACTTGTATCGCAGAACTGCACAAGAGAGAAAGCTGAAGGGAAAACTTGGAGTACAAGCTACCATTTATCTGGTGCTAAATACTGGAGCATGATCCTGCAGCCCCATTTACAACAAATTCTGTCTGACTGTATTTGGCATCGTAAGGCCTTTGGGGTCAAGGTGCTCAGTTTCTAGTTTTGCCTTTTGGGTCTCAGAAGTATGGAAGCATTTCAAACCTTGTGCTTCAAAAAGAATTTAGGAAATGCACAAGAGAGCCAACTTTTAAATGAACTGGAAAGATTTTATGAGGACAGAAGATCAACAAGTGACCAGGACTCCAACTGTGAAAGAAAATGTGAGAAACAGGCACCTCTTCTACTGTGAAATTGGTCTAATTCTTGGGGCCTTTAGAGTGGCAGTATCAAACAACTGGCCAATATCGTGTACACTTTCTGCCATCCACATGGCATCAACTCCATTACCACATTCTGTGAAGCACTCAAATTTGCCACAGGTTTGTTTAACCCTTCATTTGAAAGTGGAGATGGAAATTTCTTCCCTCACTGAAAGCTGAATGTGCTTCTCCTAACACACCTGGGAAGCCAGTCTCAGCCCACTGCTCCAACCTATGCAGAATTAGCTCTTTAGAAAAAAAAAAAAACAACCCTGTACAGCTAGGTGCCATTTGAAGTGAGGGTGCAGAGGTAACTGATCCATGGGCTGCAGGTGCAACTCCCTTTTAGGAGACTGCAGGGTAGGTATGTGGTGTGTTACCCCACAGACTACAGTTGTATCTTGAAAGAAGCACCAGCTTGGACTAAAGTCCAAGCAAGCTAAATACAAGCTGCTGATCACTGTTATTGGTATATCAAAGCAAGTGAAGGTTGGCATGTTATTTATTTAAACGTGACAAGTATTTGCAGGGTTTGAAACATTTGATAATTTTGACAATTTGGGAGAATTCTATGCATCATTAAGGAAACAAACTAGAGCTTTGGCAAATGTAGTTATGACCTATGCTTCACAGATCTGCTATGTCTTTCCCTCCTGTCCTGCACTGTCACCTGGAGGAATGAGTGTCACTGGGTCTGGTTGCCGGCTCTGCTGTAGTTTTTATTCTGTGTCTGCATCACTACGACTTCAAATCCACTACTGTAAGACTCTATGGTAGCAAAAAATGCAGTGTATGGAGTACCTCTTCCTTGTTCTTTGGGAAGCAACTCTTGCTAGTCTAGCCACCATTAGTGTTTATTGACAGGATGCAGGAGTAGCCTTTCAACGAATGTGTGTGTTCTTGTGTGATTGTGTCTCTTTCTGAAGGGCAAGTCAGGTAAAACTGCTTTTTAGTAAAAGTGCAAACACAAAGAGAAAGAATTGTGAGATTCCTTAAACCAGCGTTCTGGTTCCTTAACTGACACAAATTCATAACAGATCCTGGTTCACAAAGATGTATTGATCATCTTTCCAAAGGAAGGAATCTCCGCAGCGATATTATTGAAGAAAGGAGGAACATTTTGTTGAGGAGCTGTATTTCAAGCAAAATAACCCTCCAAAGAGCATTCACTTTCAAATCAGTAACATGCAAGTATAGCTAACTCACAAAACAGCAGCCAGTTATATGCACAGATTTCAATGAGGCTTTTACAAGAAACAATGGGTCTGTTTTTAAGGGCGGTTGCCCTGTTGAAGTGCATTTCTCTGAATGGATACAATGCTGTAGTGCTGAATGGATTCAATGGTTCTGTCTCAAACACGTCCAGGAGTGTCTAGAAGTGGGTGGAGGTAGAAAGAGCTGGTGAGACCCTTCTGGTGGTTGACTCAGGCTGCCTCCTCCAATCTTTTCTTTGCTCTCGCTGGGGCCGAGGTTTCCTTTCCCTCTGCAAAAAGCTTCCTTCTCTGCATGAATTTTCCCTGTCTGGATATAATAGACTGATTTTTTTTAAAAGTGGACTTAAAGAATTCAGGCATAACTTTGCCCAAATGAGATGTCTGAGTAGCAGAGGAATCTCTTAGGAGAAGTCAGTAATGTCTTGGTGCCTTGGCTATTTGAAACTGGGGAGGAAAAATATATGCACAGATAGAATATAACATAGGAATCAATCCTGCCTTGGCCTCTGTAAGGAAAACAAGTGACCTTAATGATCTATTCTCTGTCTAGAGCACTCACAGAGAAAGCCGTGCTCGTTCCAATTCAGCTGTGTGCCCAGCACACAGCACAATGGATCTCACTCCTCAGGAAGCTCTAAGTGCCATTGCAATACAAATAAACAAGTTCTGTGCAAGATGGTGAGGGCACCAGCAGCCTACAAAATGCAGCTCTTGGGGCCACACGGAGATTGGGAGCGGGGGCTGTGCAGCAGCAGCATTTACTTAAGGAAATTCACTTCCCTCATGGAAGGCTACACTTCAGTTCAAAATGTATGCTTCCCATTTACCTTTGTCTAATTTCACATGCCCGCTCCTCTATATGTCAAAATAGAAACACAATGACTGCAAGCTTATGGGTGACACCAATGAACAATGCCATAAAATACAAGAGATGAGGCAGAAATATATAAATAGCTGCAGGCCATGATCTGCTCTCACTGCTTGTGTGCAGCTCTATTAATACTAATAGGAGTTAAGTGTGCAGAATAAAGTGACAGCTATTGCCCCTCAGCTTTGCCAGCAGTTCTTAAGTACTGCAGTGTCCAGCCAGCACTTCTACATGCTAAACAGGGCTGCCTCTGCCATCGTGCAGAAGCTGCCATCAGACCTCAGGAATAATGTGCTCTTCTGGTCCTGCCTTGCGGTGTAGGATGTTTTTTAAGGTTTTCACCTCCAGTCTCTTCCAGGCTGGGATGAAACTGCTGAGTATGGGCTGGTAGGACAGACAGTTTCGTGAGCACTGTGCAATATTCCCAAAGAAATCCTTGGTCTGTTCTTGGAATGGCATTAGAGGGGTGAGAGGGATCCTCACTACTTCAGAAGGTGGTGAAGTCATTCGATGTTGGAAAGGATGATGAATGAATAATGTATAAAATAAGGATGGTGGCTACTTCTCTGTTCTTGGATCCCATTTTCAAAACCAATTTCCAATATATTTTAAAAAGCATTTTAAATGCAGCTCACCTACGCTCCAGTCCCATTCCAGTGGTTAGCAGGTTTTTATGGACTGAACCAGAACTTCAGGGGAAGTTGCTGCGTGAATTACTTGAAGCTTTTATTCATCCTAAGGTCTAAACATGTACGTGCTAGCTCACACACAAGTAAAGAAGTTTTCTGTTGGCTGTGTGCTCCGCTGTAGAGCAGATTGCCCTTGGAGGTTCAGCACACTTGGACACCTGTGCTCTACTGCCAGCATTCAGGGTACAGGTTGACCAACTCATCTCTGCTGCAGGCATGCCATCATAACACCAGCCCAGCCCCACTCAGTCACAGCCCTCACACCCCTACAGACCCCGTGTTCCCATGCAAAATCATGGGACCTTGGGACATGATTCACACATCACCCCTAAGAGGATTCTGGGGACCTGGAAGACATTCTAAGACAAGGCTGTTGCTGCAAAATTAAAGCTACAGGCAGAACTGCGAGGTAAATTTTCTTCTAATCCACAATTTAAAGGGAGTGATTTCTCCCTCTTGCCCCTACTGCGATGCCCACTACTCAGGCAGGGTACTCAGACTTGGCTCCAGAAGCAGAACTTGAAGCTTACTGTGCCTTTTGAAAGAAAATATCGAAGGGCCCGTTATATCTCTTTATTAATAGGTTTTGACTAATCCTCTATTCATTGATGTCCATTATGAGATTATACGGCTAAAATTAAGTTAGTACATACAGTATGTCTACAATGAATTCAATAATTGTGTGTTTCTAAAGGAAAAAATGGTTCAATAATTATGGCTGAGACCAGCAACTGGCATCACAGTCTTTGTTGGCTGAGGAATATTGCTAAAGTGGGGCAGCTTTTATTTGCCTTTACGAGTTAAACCCCAAAATTGAAGTGGTTCTGCTTGCTTGGAAGAAATGTTAAGGAGTGGTAGTAGTGTGCAAAGGGCACAAGCATGTATTTTTAGGAGGAATCAAAAGCCCCAAGCTGGTATCAGCGAGACGTCTGGTGGCAGGAGCTATTCTCAGAGGAGAAGAGATTTATTAGCGGTTATATTTGCGGTTTATTTCTGTCAATAGGATTTGTATTATGGGAAAATATGTCATATGGTCTAAATCCTTTTTTGAAATGACTGTATAAGTGAAAAATTAAATAGCTTTTTTTTTTCCCCCCCAACTAATTACATGTATTTTTAAGAAGTCTTTTTAGTGCGTATAGTGCATATACTTGCCTTTGACTCTTGCTATTTCTCATTGATTGACAAGTCATTTTCTGCAGAACTTAGATCTAAAACGAGGTAACTCCATGACAAAATAAAAGGGAGGGGGAGGATGTAATTAATTACTCAATCCTTGGGTTTATAAAGCATTTAATTCCACGTGGTAGCTTGGAGATGGATTTGTGACAGCAGCACTGGACCTGAAGGCCAGGGAACTGGTATGAATCCAAGCTCTACAGCTGTCTGACAGCAATGACAGCAAAGACCCTCTGCTCCCTTAGGGCACAACACTCTGTGAGTACCTCCTGGTCGTTGCTCTGCTCCTCAGAGAAGGACTTTCTCACAGCTGTGTCTGTGTAGCAGCCCACTCTGTCTATTCAGGTGACCTCTTTGAGATGAGGGGTTATGTGTCTGATAAGTGTCTACTGCAGTTGTGCACAAATGTGGTATCTATAGTCACCAACAAAGCCAATCTGCATTACTTGCTCCTGGGAGGTTTCGTGGATCTGACACACGAAGCACTACATCATCTGGGGACCAAACTGTGTCACGATATTTTGAAGATAAGGTTTGTTAGCTGCTTTGTATGAGGAAAGGTATTTCTGTGATGCTGAATTAGCTAAAGCATTACTTTCTATTAATTGTAGTTTGTTTTGTATCTGGTTCTTATTGTGATCAGTCTTGGATGACACAGCAGTTTTCTATGCTTAAGAAGACAAAAATAGCGTACCTAAAATATTGTTCCTACCTGGTCACTACTTACATAAATAAAATTTGGGCACAGGTGCCTTTATGAGGAGCTTCCAGGAGATGCAGAAGCTCACTATAAAAATAAACAGCCCAATACAAGAGGTAAGTTAATGCTTCCGAGAAAAGTCAATACTGTATGCTTCAAATGGCTACTTGCTGTGCTAAGCAGATGAATTGTAAGACCTTTGCAGGATGCTTGCTTCTAACCATGGCAGGTTTTGGCTCTCCCAAAATCTCTCCTTCTGTGTTGGCCTTGCTCCTGGCTGTGCTGCCTGCAGGATGGCAGCCAGGAACCAGGCAGGGTGACCTCTGCAGTCCTTAGGCACACTGTTACTGACCTGTGCAGGTGTTACTTGTACAGTCAGGGTAATACCTTTGTTTCAAAGGGGAATCATCTAAAGGGCAGCTGCAAAGAATGAAACAAGGCAACATGAGAGCTCCCATCTTCACACTGCATCTTGACAGTGGGTGAAACCCTGCCCTCATCAAAGTCAGTGAGATTATTGCCTCTGACTTGCAGAACCAGGAGCTTCACATTTTAAATAGATGTGATATGATCTCTGCAGACGCCTGAAAGAACTGCAAGACTGACCTGAACGATTTCCCTCTCCAAATATGATATATTGATCTGACTCATGCCACTCACATTAGCTGTGTTGCCTTTTAAATCCTAGCCTGCCTTCTTCTCTGGTCCCTGGTGTGTGCACCAGGCCCAAACTGATCTAGATTTCATTTTCTGCTGCTCCTCCTTTTGTCCTTATGTTTAGTAATAGAAATTGGTCACTCTTTGAGCAGAAGATGACTGCTACCGTGCTTGGATGGGATGCAAAGCTAAAGAATCCCTCACAGAGAGATAGCATCCTTGGTAAAGCAGGCAGTGATATTCACATCCAAATCCACGCAGCAAAGAAGCATTTAAGCAGGCAGCGAGCTCCCTACAGACCACGGAAGAGCAAGGAAGGAAGGAGAGACGTGCAGCAGAGCAGGCAGCTGAAGGGTAATTCTTAGAGCCGTAAAATTTCAGGCAGGGATTTGTAGTTCCCAAATCTTTCTAAATATTCTTTGTTCTTGCCCTATCAGTCTAAAATCAGGAGCAATGCAACGTATCACGGATAGCTGGTGCTGCCAGTTCTCTTCTTTTGTGTGCTTGCACTCATCCAGTGAGAGTTTACACTTTGTGTTACAGAAATGGCAAACACTGAACCCCTGCTGTATGCTGTCTCTGGAGAGATGCTCATGCAAGGCATTCACCTGGCCATTCTGAACAGCAAACTGATTTGAAAACAAACAAACAAACAAAAAAAGAGCCCGAGCAAATTATTTCTGTCGTATACTTGTGAAAAGAAAAGGAGATAAAGTCTTCAAGTAGATTACTGGCTATAAATCTTGCCAGCCTTCATAATCATGTTCAGAGACAGTGGAGGAGAACAAATGCAAATGATATACGCCTGTTTGCAGAAAAACTAACCTGGTTGGGTAACAGGAAAACAAGTAGGAAAAAACCCATTAGGAAAATATTTCACATTCTGTCAGCTTTTGCCTTTGTCAGACAAGAAGTAAAAAGGCAGGAGAGCATGATATTAAGATGCCACTACCTAATAATTTCTTGATAATTGCCCTTCAAGAGCAAATGACAATGAAATGAGTAAGGTAGAGCTTTCACCCACTCTATCCTGATTTAGGCAGTCTGCTTTGGTACACACTTCCTTTGAGTAAACAGTACCTATAGTTATACGGGATCTATTCACCCATTGATGTACCAGGGATTTATGTAGGTGAGTCCCATTAATGCTAATGGAAGTTATGTGTGTAATTCCCCTTTTTCAGCAATGAGAGAATAGACCTTTATGTTTCTAAAGTAATTACAGCCTTAGCTCTGGCGAGGCTGTTCTCCCTACCCTCCCCCCTTTGATAACTTCTTTGCTTCCCTCCCCAGCATTGACTCTGGGAGAAAAAAAAGGGATAAATTCCTCCATTCAGAAAGGAAAATTGGAGAAATAGCTGAAAGGTGAAACAAATGTAACTAGATCCACTCATTGTGTGGAGGAAATGCAAATACAGGAAGCCAAGCTACATCCCCTAGGTTTGCTGTGCTTTTGGGGACACAAGTAGATTCATTTTCCTTAAATTGTGTATTCACTGTGTATTCAGTTTGCTGGGCATGTCGGTTATTTAGAGAGAACAAGTTGGGGTTTCTTTTTGGCACTTTATCCTTAATCTGCTTTAGAAAAGCTTCACGTCTTGATACTGCCAGACTTTTGCAGAAGGTGGTAAAGAGTAAAGTGAATGGAAAGTTTCAAGAATGAATTAGTTGATTCACAGATGCCACTGTTATCATCTGCGACTGAGCTGGGGGACCGTGTACCTCATCTGGGAGCTCGAGCAGCCTGGAGGTTTGTGACACCTCCTTTTAATGGGATTTCTCAGCCTGGGGCTCAATGCAAGTATCACTGGGCATGCTGTACATACAATCAGACTCCCAAGTTGTAATGTTCCATTCCTGATTTTGTGACAGATTATCACCAACGGTCATATGCCAGCCCTTTTATTAAGCCTCCCCATCACTAAAGTATAGGTGCTAATATTCTCTGAAGAGAGGGAGTCAAATTCCTCGACGCATACGGGGTGTGCAGAACACAGCTTTATCTACCTGTTTGGTTACTGGAGGCTTATCTGTCAAGAAAACCACGGTCACAATATTTAGCATCCTTTTGGAAAGCCTAGGTCAGTTTTGCAGCAGCTGGCATCACGTGCACCGTGAGCCCCCCTCCCCAAACGCCAGGCACAACTGCCTGGTTTGGGGCTCACTGACACCTACAAGCAAGTAACAAGGACTGTTCTGCATCCTGCTGCCCACTCTGCACATATTTTGGGGCAGCCCCAGCACCTCGGAGCCGATTCGAGCAGGTGTGAGCACAGCTGTGGAAACACTCCTTCCAGAAAAGCCAGAAATGTAAATCCAAAGGTGGGAAATGCAACTTTAGGAATTGACAGAGGCTACGTAGCACACAGCTCAAAGTTTTGGAATCCCACGGCACACTCTGCCTCCGCTGCTTTCTTTCATTTAAATTCTTCATCTTTTTTTCATCTGCAATAGAGATCAGCAAGGACAGACAGGACCCAGCAGGATCAGGCCCTCATTTAAGAATCCTGAAGCTATTTTGTTAATCTGCCATAAAAATGAGCTGTATACTCTTGTGGGTCTTTGCCACCTGGTAGGGCTAACAGCAAATACCCAGTAGTTTCCTATAGGCTCACCCAGAGTTTAATACCCCTCCTGCCATGTCAAGAGAAGAAAGGAAGAGTGGGTGGAAACTTTTTTTTTTAAGTATCAAATCAGTCAGAATGCTGATTTATTTTCTTAAAAGCTCAGAGAGAGATTAACCCCAGTGACATTTACAACACACATACATTAACTGGATTGAAATACCACTGGAGCTGTGACTGTGAGGGGGAGTGAAGGGAAATGATTGGAATGGGGAGGAAAAAAAAGTTCAACCTACACACTATGCACTCACCTCCCCAAGGACGCCAAAGTGGTGTTCAGAGGCCACTTCTCTCCCTGTTATTTTTTTTTTTAAGTGCAGTAATAGCGAGGGGAAAGCATGGCTTTGCATATCTTGGACTGATAGCAGACCACAAGCTTCATCTGAAAGCCCAAGGAAAACCAAGAACTACTTGGTGCTTTGGAGAAGTTACTTTTTCCTCACTCTGGAAATAAGTAAAATTTGGATTTTCCTTTTTTTAATTATCCAGTCTGTTTATTAAGGAAAGCCTTTGCTTTGCATTAAACTTCATCTTCTGCTCTGGATCCCAGGCAACTCAAGAGCCCGGCAAGGTCTGTGGGAGACACAGGTGAGGTCACAGCAGCATTCCTCAGTCAGTGCATTCCATCTGTTTTGCTGACTTCAGGCTTGGTTTGTAATGAGGACTTTTTTTTGTTGTTGTTGGAATGTTTCAAATATGCCTCTTTTTCCAGAGACAGATACCTTGTGCTTGTAGGCAGCTCCCCAGGTATGTGACAGGACAGCATGTGGTAGCTGCACCCACCAACATCCCGCTCCACAGTCACTCCAAATTCCTTCTTCTTGCCTTTGTTTGAGTCACGAAGAAGTAAATTAAAACAGAAATAATCCCATAAAACATGCAAAGTTATTGACATAGGTGCCTATGCTTCACAATGACAAATACGCTGAGGGCAAAGGAAGGGTAACAGCACTTCAACATTGGCAACTAATTTTTGACATTTCCATTCCCTTCATTGTTCAGCTTCTGAGCAAATATTTATTCAGCCTGATCATTTAATTTTTTTATCCTTCAAGATACCTTTGTGGTCTTGCACTGTTCCCAGTATGTATTCCTTATCTCAACATTTTAAAGCAGCTGGCACAGAGACCCAAGCCAGAGATGATGATAGCAGTGGATCAGTCATTCATTTTGAAAATGCACTGTGAGATAACACAAATGACCAAGCCCTAGTTTCTATCATGTCGTTATTTGGCATTAAAAGAATATTCATTTTTCAAAACACAAGCACAGAAGATACCGACGATCTCGTTTGCGGACCTTTCAACATCAGAGATCTTTTTTGCTGCTTTGTCCAAATGGGTACTCAGCATTTCTTCAGCACGTTGTATTTTGAAGCGGTGGTTGGTTTGTTTGACACAATTAGTGCAATTGTTGTGCCTTTGTCTTACCTTCCATTTCTAACTACAGTCCTTGCTCTTTAAACAAGTTTGCTGGTTAAGGGATCTATCATTTTATATGCCTCAAGTTTTGTCTTGCGTTGCAAATGCTCATGGCAGAGTAGTTGTTCTTTGGTGCAAGAATTGCTACTGTAGTTTCTTTTCTGCTTACACTCTTGTTCTATGGAAGCTTTTATTACGGGGTTTTTACATTTAACACCTTGAAACACTTCCATGAAAAGACTCTCCTAAGTGTTTTGCCCTTGCCTGGAGCAGTGTCTAACGAAAAAGATTCATTATGAACAAATGCGCAGATGAAAATATACCAAATGTATTCTGTCTAAAAACTTGCATTCAACAAGATTATAATAATACACACACTTCATATCTTTCTACTTTATCAGGCTGTGGGAGGCAAACTCCTTTGACCTATGAAGTTGATCTGTGAACTGCGTCAAAAAATTCAAAACCTCGCGGTTGAGGTTTGTGCATTCTATTAGCATAATTTACCACCCAAGCTGTAAATGTACACTTTGTACAATGGCATGCTGAACAGATAGCATTTTACAGCGTCCTAAGGGGGATTGTTTACATCTAACATTTCTTCTGCAGGTTTGATTATAAGATTGCAGTAATAGCTGTTTTTTTTCTCCATTTTTCCTTCCTCACCTCTTCCTCCACCCCCCTCCAGCTGCTCCGAATGTGCCTAATAACAATGTCTTCTCTACTTCATTCCCTGGATGCTTATTTGTGGCCCAGAAAGGGCAAGTGGAACACAGAGAGAAGCATGCTTTGGCTTGGGCTTGTGCTGCTCCGCTTGGGTTATGGAGAGGCCATTTTGGGCTCGTATTCGGTCTGGGCTTGTGCTTGTGGGTGAAGGAGTGGCCATGTTCGGCCCTTATTCAGCCTAGCTTTGTGCAGCTCCCCCCAGGCGATGGAAGAGGCCATGTTGGGCCCTCACGTTGCGTTTGGGTTTCTCCTTCCACAGCCCCCAGCCTTCTCAGATGCAATCTGTGCACTGGCAATGCCAACGTGGAAGAGGAAAATCCAAACGTGGGGCTGACGTGCACGCAGCCTGCAGCTTTTCGTGTGGAAGGGATGTTTGCTGAGCTTACTTCACCGCTCCTCCTGCTTTGTACGCCCGGCTCAGAACCAGGAGGATGTTGTGTGCCGTCCCCCCGCTGCCACAGCCCTCTAGCTACACCCTCCCTTTTTTTAATTCCTGAAATTAAAATGTGTTGGAATGCTCAGTGCCGCTTTTCACTCTCTTTTGAATGGGCCCTTTAGTTTTTCACACCAAGGTGTCCTTTGGGGTGCCAGGTCAGGCTACCAAAACAGCTTCTAGGAGGGGATTAGGACCAATTAACATCTTTGTACACAAAAGCCACTGGCAGCTGAACAGGCGGCCTGGTGGCCTGCTCGGGAGCTGCATTTTAAATAGGGGCCTTCTGTACTTGAGCTCAAGTGGGAAGAGGCGGAGAAAGTTTTTATTTATAATTGAAAATGCTGCTCCTGGATAAAGTCTAATGAAAGGCAGAGTGGTGTTCAAAAGTATCTAACAAATACCATTTGAATATTGGCCTTTATTGTATGATTTCCATCAAGGATAGCGTAACAATATAGTCATTTCTCCTACATATTGAGATGGAGTGATTTTTCTTGTAGAGGAAAACAGCTAAATCCACACGTTGCATCGGCCCTTCTAGTTTTCATTTCTTCTTTTAAAATCAGCTATACATTAAAGGCAGTCGGCAGGGCGGCTGCTCAGGAGTGAGGGACATCTATACATCTTGGTGCTTTCTAGGGGGAATTCTGCTATTCATCCACTTGATCCACCAAAACTCAAGCCTATAGAAAAAAAAATAAAAAAGAAGCAAATTTAACTACATACATCAGCATGGAGTGGGAAGGAGACCTACAAGGGAAACTCCGTGTTTTACACAAGTAAATTTGCATTTCCACCCCTTCAGTTTGTGCAAAGGGAAAAAAAAAGGGCTCAAAGTCTGAACCGTTGAATTCAGCTGAGCCAGATCCTCAGTAGAGGTAATGGACTTCGCAGCTTGGCCTTGGGTATTTTTTGCACCTGACTTAATATCTGTACTCATGCCCCGCTTTGTTTTCAGCACCTATCACTTCTAAATCATCACTCTTGCAATCTGATCAGGCATTAAAGCTGGGGAAAGGGAAGGAAATATATGGTGTGTGAATTACTATTGTACAAGAACCAGTAATTTACAAAGGTTTGTAAGTGGGAGTTTTGTGAATTCTAAGCGATACTGTGTTACAAAGATTGTAATGAGACCGATTTCTGTTTGTTGAGGATGAGTCTTTCTCAAATACAATATTTGTAATCACCACATAAGCATCCGGCCTCCCCCTTTCATAACAGTAATAGCAGTGCAGTTTTGCATATTTTCATCTCTCGGAATGAAAAGTCATTTCTAGAAGTTTTCTAACCATGCGTTTGGTAAGGAAAAGATTCATGACAGGAAAAAATTGCATGACTGTTACAAGTCATCCAGGCGACCTGGAACCGACATGCTGATTGATATGGCCAAAAGGAAGGAATTACACTCTGGAAAGATGGCACGCAAAGTTTCTGAGAGGCTTGCAACCAGACGAAAGAAAGCGAATAAGAAGGAGACCATGAGCCCAATCTGTGTTGGCTTAACTGCACTGATGTGTGTGAAGGATGGGGTATGTCAGAAGAGCGCTGGATGTCATTTGATATGGTGTTTATACATTCACTTTTGGTATGTAGCTAAAATATGGATTTTTCCTTCAGTTGACGTGAATAGAAAAACCCTAATCACGATCATTTTCAGCCTCCCAGCTCAAATAAATAATGAGAGATTCCACAGTGTGGTGTTCTGCAGCAAACATTAATACACTCTATGTGTGGCTTTGCCCCGTCCTACCCCCTCTTTAGTTTCAGATACTGTATTGTATTTCTTCCGACATGTTGATTCTACCTAATGTTAAATGGTAATTGGTAGTAGTATAGGTGGGGAGAGAAACACTGTTATATTTTGTTCATTTTTCACACTTCAGCAGTTATCCCTTTCTCTCTCTGGCTGTACGCTTATTAGTGTATGAAATGCAGGTGTGTGGGAAATGGCAAGCACACATTGACAGGTTATTTTGTTGGCCACTGCCTAATTAGTAGCATAGTGGATGCACCCTGCTAAGCTTTAGTGTGGTGCAGTAGAGCTGGTCTGTTCTAATTTCCTCACAGCTTTGATATTCAGCAAGAGATTGACGGTTAGCACAAAGAGCCAAAGCGCGACGGAGGCCTGCAGAAACAATGGCCCTTCTTGCTTGTAGACACCACAGATGTGAGAGAAAGCTGACTAAAAACAATTGGCCGACACTGTCTAATTGTCTCCAATGTCAGCATCATTAATGTTTTCCCATGTAAAAAGTAAAAGGCCAAGGTTGTATCCTCCCTTTATTTTGAGTCACATGATTATGTAACTTACTGAGATTCAGATTAAGTGTTAATTGTATTTGTGCAATAAAGAAACTGAAGCTACCTTGAATTTAATGAATATGTACTTAATTAATTTTGACAGCCTTTATCTTTATTACCTATTGAATAATCACAATCAGAATTAATAACATTTATAGGCAATTAAAATTACAGCCTATTTAATGATAATATATGTTTACATCTTTTGCTGAGATACAAATTATGAATACTTATTAGAAAAGAAGTTGTTTCCCTGCCAGGAGGGTTTCTTATCTGTGTTAACAGCAACAAACAACAATAATCAGTTCAGTGTGTAATAGTGCTTTTCACATCAGACAATCTCCCAAAGCACTACACAAGGGCACACGAGAAAAGGCTTCGCAGAATTTAAAGGTAATCACTAAATGGCAAAAATTGTAGTGTGCCTGGAACAAATGCTTCGAAATTACACACAGTAAGACAAGTCCGACAATATTTTAGCAGTTTTAAAGCTTTATTTTTTCAAAGAAAATACTAAAAATATAGAAGACCTTCAGGGGTGCAACATCAAATTCTCCGCTGACGTGGTAATATCTGACCAGAACCACAACACCAGCATCCAGAATGGCTCTGCCAATGTCACCGTGGTTTCCTTGGCTTGCAAGAGCTAACAATTCTTTTGGGCCCGAGGTTTTACACAGAAATCCCAGTTCCTTGGTACTACAGAGCTGGAACAAACACTGCTTTGGTTTCACCAGTGCCCACAAGAGTAGGCAGAACGATGGGAAAAGCATTAAATCTTACAAATGAATATGCTTTGAAACCATGAATTCTTTCTGCCACCCACCAAAAAGCAATAGGGCTGCCGCAAATAAAAAGAAAAGTCTGTAAGCAGCAAGGATACAAGCCAGCCTGAGCCCCTTGTCTTCAGGAATACCAATTTTCCTTGGATCTCTTTTGTTTTATTAATATATATATATACACATTGTAATGCATTTCCTATGAGCAATCTTTAGAAACCATCAATAGCTGACAAACAAACTCTATCCCCAATAAAACCAGCCCTATCCAGTATGTGGAGAGAACGATAACAATCTAAAAAAGGCGAAAAAAAAAACCCAAAGGAGCAAATAGTTTGACACAGGTGTGAAAAACAGGAGCTCTAGAACTGAGGCTCTGACAGCTGTTGCAAAGAGGCATGCAGAACCCCACTGCTCTCAGGTGGCTGTTTTCCTAGGTGCATGGAGGTGGGGCTCCTTCGCTGGGAGCAGGGCTGTCCCAGCTGAGACCACCTACCCATTACTGGGGAAGAAAGAGCCTTACCTAATTCCTACCTGCACCTGTGGGTACTCTGCTGAGTGATGGTATTTAAAACAGCCCCACGGGGAGGATGTTTTCCTTCAGTTCATATCAACTTGTTCTGAGCATTCTTCAGGTTTGTGACTTGTGAGCTTTTTTTCTGACCTTGCATTGCTGATGCGTGTTTCTTTATGTTCTACCTTGACTATTCGGCTAGCTTGTAGCACCTTAGTTTATGCATTAATTTATTTCATTTAAGCAATTTTTGTATAAAAACCTTTGGTTCTAAACAAGCAGTGCTTTTCTGGAAAGTAAGCGTGAAGATAAAATCCCATACTCCTATGCTTGCTGGTTATGGTGCCTATGTGGAGCTCATGGGACACTGTGCTTGAGTGACTGTTAAGAAAGCAATTGCCTATGGGCTGCAAAAGAGAAGAGGAGTAGGACAAGTGAGCTAAGGGCTAGAAAAGACTGGGGAATAGGGAGCCTATCAGAGAGGCTAATGGCTTTGTTTGCTTATCTTATCAGACTGAGAATGGAAAAATGAAGTATGGAAAAAAGCCCTAAGGGAGAAAAGCTGTTTAAGCTATAAGCTAATGTTGGTGCAATTAATAGGGAACTAAAGTCCATCTAACCTTTGGCTTATCTGCATAGGCTGGTAACCAGGTAAGTGTGAGCAGTGTCTACCTTGTCCCCAAAGGGAGGTTGATAAGTGTATGAAAGGCGTGGTATGAGATGATGTGCAGGGCTGGACGGGGCATCCTAGATGCTCTATTGCAGCTGAAGTTTCCTGTGCAATAGAGGATCTGGTCAGATTGGATGTGTGCAGGCATCTTTTGTGTGAGAAAAGGGTTTTTCTGCCTGTCCTGACCTCAGAATCTGGGCTGTTAAATTAAACTGGAGTAACAAACAGAATGACAGAACTATCTGGACATTACATCTCCAAAGGACTGCATGCTAACGTTCCTAAAACTGAAGTAGCACATTTGAGGACTTCTTACTCACTATCTAAAAATTAGTCATATGACTGACTTCCAGATTGGTCTTGTGCTAACTGGCCTCACGTGCAGGGAGGGATCAGTCAATAACCAGTAACTGCTGGGCATCGACAGAAGCAAAACAGTGTACTGCTTTAGAATAGCTACAGTGTATGAAATTCACTATGTTAACTTATAAAATCAATCAGTGCCTATATATTACTACACTACTCATTAAGCTGTGGAGCACATAAGCAGTAAGTACTTTTACAACCCTGAATGTCTGCTGCAGTCTCTTGTATTCAAGTACAAGACCAAATTCGTTAATGCCATAATACATCAACTTTGTTATACTTGAGTCTTTTTGATCAAGCTTAAGGAAGAGAGTTACTCATCCGTTCTGCAGCTGTGTGTCCTTACATTGGCTTTGCTCACCTTAGAAATGTGTACTTAGTTGAATCTAAGATAATTGAGAGCTCAAAGACAGATTGCTTCAATTTGGGGCTGTATATTACCCTTTTCTGCAGTGCAAGCAGGTGCAGGGAGGCTGTGCTCCTTGCATACCTACTCAAAAAGTGTAAAACAGGAGCAGATGCTGCTTGTGTCAGAGAGCGACCTGGGAGGCCAGAGGCATGTTGGCCTGCTGATGGAATGACAGCCAAAGGTGAGACCTTGGGGGCTCTTTTAGAGCTGATTATTTCCAGGGATTTTATTTCCTATTGCAGAGGTCCTAGGGCTCAAGTCTTACCAAGCAGTTAATTTTTAGTTGTTGGGTGAGTAACTGTTTTTCTCAACTTGCTCAACTGTGCTGCAGACCGAGCATGCCTGTAATAGTGGCTTGCATTAAAACATGAGTATTCAGCTTGGTTTTCCTCACTTGATCTCTAGGCAAAGGGTAAGCTACAGGGGTCTGCAACTTCTAGGGCATCATCTTTTCCTCAGTGTGGCAGAGTGAGCGGTGCTGCCGGATAGTTGTTCACAGTGAAGCACTGCCCTTGCATTTCTCAGAGCTCTTCAGTGCCATACTTGACAACAAAATGACAGAAGGTAAGCGCTTGTCAAAAACACTGCAGCCATATAAAAAAAAAATCACAGGTTCTGTCTGAATTATACATTTCTAGGGAAAATACATTTTTCCTTTCTTCTGCAAGGTGCTTTGAAAAGCCTTTAAGGGACAGTGCCTTCACTACCTGTGCTGGGAGGCCCTGAACCCCAGATGTTGTAGGACACAGGATCCCTTTTCCCAGCTAGGAGCTTCTGCACCTACTAAATACCAATTTTCTCCTTTAAAGTGGTTGGAGTTTTGCCTCTAGAAATTACATTGCATTTCCTGACAAAAGTACAGATTGTATATACGTTTCAAAATCTAATCTTCTGAAAGTACTCTCCTTACCTTTTTTTTTCCCGTGTCTATTTTCTTAGTGCTCTGAGAGTTTACCTGTATGTGTTTTGTTTATCTTAATAAAAGGCAATTTAAATAAATAGTCACGTTTCATCCATTACTATAGTACCCATCAGAGAGATCAACAAATGAAGTGAATCTTCCTGGAAATAAGGAGGCCAAGGAAAAAATGTAGGTGAGTTTTCTAGTATCATTCACTTGGATAATGGCAGTATGCAGTAATGTATGCAAGAACAACAGTATCGACTTGTAATCCATTATGAATCAAGGTGTTAGCTTTGTTGCATGGTCTTGTTTTCATTTTCTAAGACTTCCCAGTGGCTTTTAATACTTTACATCTTCATTAAGGATTTTAAAAGCAAAGATCTTTGCTTACATTTAAAATACTTTCCTAGTGCTGTGATGAAGCAGTCACTTGCTAATGGATTTCTGAATGCCATTTTCATTACAATATTTTTCTAAGACCCCTCTCTTCCTCTATTATTACATTTGCTTTAGTAAAATGGTTGAGACTGCTCATCATGTACTTTAGGTCCTTTAAACATTGTTCATATTTACCATTATGTGAAGAGTCAGTGTTTTATTTATATAAGAATAAAACCATAATTCAGTTTGTATTTGGCAGCTAAGTGCGTTCATGTAGCACATACATTTGTTCCCAGGATGGATAATAGGCCATCCTCCTTCAGTAAGAATCAGTCGTGTAGTTCACTTTGAACTGTATGTATGGAATATTGGCTGAAGCATTAGTCAATGCAGTCTTGTAAGTGTGTAGGGATTCCACGATGCCATAAGACTAAACTCATCTGCATAGGATAAATGGTGTTATTTAGGGGAGAGGAAGAGCTGGCAGCTTGACCATCTCAAGCCTGACTGTGTAGCCTGTACAAGCAGAGGACGATGAAATGCTATGAAGTCATACTTGTGTCCTCTGCTATCAGCAGCTTTTCATGTACATGAAATTACCTCAATTAAGGCACTTTTGGGTGGCTTAATTAAAGAGGCTTTGGTACAGAGTCCACCCTTTATTTAATGAATTAGTCCCCCAGTCTGGCAAGACACTACCAGCCTAGCAGACTTTTCCTTGGCTGCTTTTTCTCCAGTCTCTTCAGACAGCTAAGAAGAGCAGCTTGTGGGATGAGGGCTGAGAGCCCAAACCTTTCTCTGTTACTCCATGTAGTGCCTGGGAGATGAAACAGATCCTTCACTGCTACTGGCCAGGCTGGCATCTTGGTGGGGGGTTTGGCTTGGAGGTAGTTCTCCCAAGGTGTCCAGTGCCTCTCTCTGCTTTAAAATTCTCTTCTGAACTGTACTAAAACACAGAGGGAAGACAATTGTTATTAAAATACAAATATTTCAATGGCAGTCACTCTATCATCATCCTATATTACAGCTATCTTATTAATTTTAATTCAATAGAAAGTTGAGCTGATTTTTTTTTTGTTATTTCCTGGATATAGTTTTCCAAGTTGATGGCCCTAGAGAGGCACTCGTACCTTGCATAAGAATAAACTAAAATGTATGTTGTTTCTGGTTCCACAGAGTACTGAGCAACTCTCTATGAAGAGTGACAGCAGTAAATGCCAATAATGTTAAGATGCCTCACAAAAACTGCAATAAAATATTGTTTTTTTGCTAATCTTTTCTAGTTATTCCTGAACAACTATGTCAAGAAGCTGACTCAGCAACTCAGGATTTGCTCCAGTGGGTAGAAGACAAGGAAAGAGAAGCAATTCTTGGGCTTGATGAGTGTTATATTCTACCTTAATGCATCTTTTAACTGATCTGTCAGAAATATTTCAGACCCATTAATCCTGAAAATCTTCTTTCAGTTCGTCTGTGATTCATGCTGATAGCTCTCCTCTCTTGGAGCAATGCTAACAATGCTTTATAGAATTCCTACACAGTAAAAAGCAGATACTACCCTTATGAGAGTGATGAATGCCACATGTTGAATGTGCCAAAGTGAGGACAAAAGGCCCAGAGCCTTGAGCCTGAGGGCTGCTGATGGGCAATAGGAGACGTGAAAAACAGCAACAGAGGTTGTCTAATGACAGTACTGGTAGTGCTTCCTTTCTACTGATTTCTATTCTCGTTATCTATTGAAGATGCCTCTTCTTTGGAGGTGGATGGGGGTGGAGAGGTGTAATTGCTACATACTGTCTCCAGGCATTTTTATGACAGCTAGGATGATGAGCACAGGGCTCAGCGAGAGCTGGATAGGTACTACTGTAAAGCAAACACTGGTTACTGAATGCAACCCCAAACAATTCCAGGTGGGGAATCCCTGCCCCAGCTCCAAAAGGTGGGCATCACAAACAGCGTAGCCCACTGGATCAGTGTCATGTTTTCAATCTGCTGAGCAGGTGAGAGAAATGAAGAGGGCAGGAAGGCAGGGGGAGACAAAGTACACACTAGAAGGCTGATTCTTATTAAGCTGTTCAATATTGTCCGCCTTGTTGAACTCTCATTCCTGTGATCTGATCTGCCCTTTTTTTTTTTTTTTTTTTTCCCCCTGCATCAGTTCTGCTTCTAACTTCTACTATTTGACCATCTGTGGACACTCTGAACCTGCACCACCAGCGGGGTGGATGGCTCTGCGTTAGACAGCAGGACAGGAGGGCACTGGGTATTTGACTCCTATTCCGAAGGTATTTGACTCCTGTGCCATTGATGAGAGGATGATTTTTCTGATGTTTGACAAAGCCAGTTTGTTCTTAGGCTGGAACTCATAAGCAAAGACATGTTTTGAAAGCATTACTCAGATACTAATTGTACAGCCTAGGAACAAAGGCCATGGAGCATCAGAAGCAGCAGAATAAGAAAATCTATATTGAAAGTGCAGCTGGCTTTTAGTAGCTGAGGTTGTGTGGGAATGTGTTCTGGTGCAGTGGTATAAGAGGAGATGGAAATTCGAATATCAAACTGTTCATCTTTAGGCTGTCAGCTCAGATTGGGTCAAGGTTTATTTGCTGATGTCAATAGCAAATAAAATTCTAGAAAGAGAAAGGCATTTGCATCTGTCAACGCTGCTAAGATTAGACGTGAGTTGTGGGTGGAGCAGTTTGTAGTGGCTTTTAACTGCGGAGTGTTGTTCTTCAGCAGAAAGAGTAAGAATAGGGACTATCTCACCATTGGGGTATGCCAAGGTCTTTATCAGATCTGGATGGGCTTTGGACCTGCTGTGGTGCTTACACCAGAGTCTGCTTAGAGGTGCTCTGGGACCAGCAGCTCTGACCTTAGCAAGCTGCCTGTTTCTAGACTCTGACTGTCTGCAGGTTTGGTTGGAGGATCTGTCCTCACTTCCATAAAATACACCTAGTTCATCTTTAAAAGTCAAGTGATGCTTTGATGGTGTAGAATATGCTGTTCAGACCTGCTAGTTAAGCTGGACTGTGATTCATGCAATACACAAACATGTATTTTTCACTAACCATGCCAGAATGCTGCCTTTAACAGCTTAATAAGTGCATGCTAGTAAAACAGACACTACTCTTGATGTGCTGTGGGAAGTAAAATATAAAAGTATAATTCTTGCCAAGCATTTGTTCTAAAGAAATCTGCTGCTCACTGAAGGCTGCGTGTCCTCGGCTGTTCTGCCTCCAGGCAGGCTCGCGGCCGTGTGTGTGTGCACGTGTGTGTTTGTGTTTGCTGGGAGGAACAGCAGGGCTTTTTTGCTTTTTTTTTTTTTTGGCAGAAGATATTGTGGCTGTAGGTCAGTTCATCCAGCATGGGACCCAAAGCCAGGATGTGTCAGCGTAACATTTTTATTGCAAGATTATGCTATGCCTATTTGAACAGTTAAGCTGCAAACTTCTAAGCTGGTTCAGGATGCTGCTGTACAGAAGGATGCCTTGCCTCAGTAGTCTCACGTGAGCAGTGCCACGAGAAAGGACAGCCTGACTGGCTTGTTTAGCTTGGAGAAGAGAAGCTCTAGAGAGACATCATTGAGGCCTTCCAGTACTCGAAGAGAGCTTACAAGCAGAAGTGGGACTGACTTTTTATATGGTCCGATAGTGGCAGAACAAGGCAGAATGCCTTTAAGGTAGAAGAGAGGAGGTTTTGGATAGATGTTAGGAAGAAATTTTTTACTCAGAGGGTAGTGAAGTGTTAGAACAGGCTGCCCGGAAAGACTATAGATGCCTCATCCCTGGAGGCATTCAAGGGCAGGTTGGTGCTCTGGGCACTTGATTTAGTGGCTGGCAATCCTGCCTATGGTAGGAGAGTTGGAACTGGTGATCTTAAAGGTCCCTTCCAACCTAAGCCATTTTATGACTGCAGTGACATCAGAGAATGAAGCAGCTCTGCATCTCCCCCTGTCCAACCTTGTGGCTGTAGACAGGGATGCATGCTGTACCAGCTCAGGTTAACAGGGGTCAGTGCCCCCTTGGCTGCACTCCCCTTTCACTTCCTTTCTCCCACACCTGCCACTGTAAATTCCTGCTCCCCTGAGGAATTGTGAAGATTAGATCCTTTGTTTAGGGCACTCTGACCCAAATCTTTTATTTTCTACGCTGAGTGCCTAAGTTAAGCTCCTTGTAAGGGTGATAATTTTGTATTTGTCTTAGAAAACCACTTAGAGGCCTTAGCTGACTTTGGGTGGGCAAATGCTCAGTTTTTTTCTGGAAATCACAATCCTTCAGGCTTTTATCTAATTAGATGCTTCCTGGCAGAGACCAGAGCAGCTTACTGATGTTACTGAGCTGTGCAAACCTCTTGCAGCAGGGATTACTGCTTTGCAGTGACAGCCTTGCAGATGTTCTGCTCCAGATGTGTATTACATCCAACAAGAGGGGATGTGGCCATTACACTGAGCTCTGACTGCATCTCCTGGATGGTTCAGAGTCAGTGGACATGCTAGCTACCTGACTATTAAGTCTGAGAGTATCACATCTAAAAATCCAAATGGAGAATGAAAATGAGTGGAAGTGGTAGGTCAAGATGTACAGAAAAGCATTGAGCACTCTTTCAGACAGCAGCCCTGCAGCATGGCCACCTGTGGGAGATGGGACTGTTTCCTACCATAGCCAGGGTGCTATTCACATAGAAAATGAGGTGGTATTAATGCTCAAATCTTCATCATCCTTCTTTCTACACTGGAGCTGTGTGGCATTATACCCGGGCTCAAGCAGCTCTTGTAGGGATGAGCTCCCTTGTGGTATTTCTTCTGAAGTGTGCTAGGCAGCAGGATGAGTTTCCTGTCAGTAGCCAGGTGATGATTTCTTGTTTTATTTGGGATTGCTTGAGCTGGCAAGCTTTGTTTTGAAGAGTGCTAGAATAAGCTGTAACACCTGATGTATTTGAAATCGTGCTTTTAATTCACATGTACAGCTGCTGACTGTTGTGAGGAAGTTCTGTGCTGTGAACTCAGTCCTTAAACTAGATCTTAATTCCCTGTGCTTGAGAAAACTTTACACTTAGTGTGGAAAATGGAATTACATTGTCAACAAACAATATGAAGTCTCTCAGACAATGCAAGCAACAATCGTAGCTTGAAAAAGAGGATTGTCTTTGATAGCATATGGTAAGACAAGCCAGACTTACTGTGGTAACAAACTCCCAAGCTTTTCAGAGTTGAATAATGCTAGAGGTTATATTCTGGATGCTACCTCTGAAGTTTCAAAATATTAAAACCTAGGAGAAGAGGGGTAGGCAGATGGGAACATCCTGGCCCTTCCCTCCCTGTCTTCTGCTTTGGAAAAAAACAATCTGTGTGGCCAGCGTATCCCTGGCTAGCCATTAGGAATGATGGCAAAATCCTAGAGCTTCTCAAGCAGATGACAGTATTTTTTCTTTATCCAAAACCAGTGGTAATATAAACACTGAAATGCAAAAATCTGATGTTAGACAGGAACATGCCTCTAATAACTTCAGCCTAAATATTTTGGCAATGCTAGAAACAAAGACAAACTAGCCCTTGTAATGATATGCACCTGGCACAAGGAGACCTGCTTTTTGCTTAGTCTAAAAGCAGTTTCAAATATTTTGATTCCTATACATTTGTATATGAACAGCGCTGTACCTTTGTAGGAAGTGTCAAAAAACTAGTGTATTGTAGGATTTTTAAATAGTTATGTGGCCTTCTGTGAAGTCTGGCTGCAGTACAGTGCCCACCAACCAAACCCTTGTTGATGTCTATAGCCTCTGGCATTACCTATCAGATCATTCACTGAAAGGTGCAAAGACTGACTTCTTTTTCCCCCCTCAATTTTCAGAGGCACTTAGCAGCAGCACAGCCCATCAGTGTCTACACATCTAGATCTAGGCCTTCAAACAACCAGGAAAAGAAATGCTGTCTCTTCAGTTTCTTTATTTGAAACATAACATTTTTAAGATCAAAGCTAAGCTTTTTTGTGTGAACTCCTCTCCAGAATTTCAGCTCAGGAATGCAGAAGCAGCGTGATTATTTAGCATCTCAGGCAGACTTCTGCACGTCATCTTTAAGTGGCTTATACGACAGAACAGCCTGATCTCCAACAACAGCATCCCTTCCTTAATGCTCTGTTGAGCACTTCTGTATGCAGCTGGTGATGATTCAGAGTTTAGTGCTTGGCCCTTTGCCTACGAGTGTGCAGCAGCAGTGATGGAAATGGCATCCTGCAGGAGCCACCGTGGGAATGGCACTGCGGGCCCTGCAGCACGTCCTGCAGTGCGCTGCCCGCATCGCTTGGGTTGCATTTTGCACGTAAACTTTCTTGAAGCATTTTCATCTTATTTAGAGTCACTTTCTATGGCCAATGTAAATCATATCCTTATCTTCCTTACGCAGCAAAAGGAGGAAATAATAGAGTTAGGGATGAGGGGATTGCTTGGCATTCTAGCACAAGGCTGCCATTGCAGTGTGAAGCAAATATTTCCTGTTGAGCAAGCAATCAACAATGGCAATTGTTGCTGGTTCACTTGCAAGACAACGTAGTGAGTCAATGAATGTAATGTCTCCATCTGAGATGATAGTAGTGGGAAGCTCTGCTGCAAACGCTGAACTTGAAGCTTGAAGTAGCTCAAGCCCTACTTGGTTAACAGCTTTCCCATCCCTACAGATCAGGGATGTGGATTGGAGGCCCCAGCTGCACGTCTGAATGAGACAGTCAAGTCAAAAGTATCCAGTGCAAATCAGATCACAAGCATCTCATTCTGAATTTCTCAGCTGAGTGCTTTTGGGGGGAATAATACAAGACAGCCATGCTGAAGGCTGCAGGGACAGTGCTGCTCTATTCAGATGAACAGCTAGTACAATTTGTCTGCTTTTTTTCTACCTTTTATCCTTAGGAATAATGTTCCCGAGGAACCTTTTGATTTATTAATGCTTATCATCATCTAAATTGCTTTTGTCTTTCAGTTATTGCCACATATTATTGTAGGTGACGTTCAGAGGAACTTCTAGAGAAAGAAAAATTATTAACCCCTTTTTTGCCCTTCCATCTTCTCTTGATTTTAATAAGACATGAAAGGCAAAAATTTGAGACATCTGTTGTTTCTTTCAGCCATTTCCACAGAGACATTAGATTGCATTTCAAGCACTCAGCTGAAACAAAACAACTCACCTTGCGATAACACTGCTTTATTAGATTACTGCATTGCACTTGTTTGGTATGATGTAGTTTCTTCTGAGTCTTCCTCCATTTTTGCATTAAAACAGTGTTTTTGTGCAGTTCTATGGTAATTTATTATACATGAGTAAGCATGTACGTGATATGCAGAGAATGAAAGAAGTTGGTTTAAAAAGTGCAACTAATCCCCTGAATCTTCTGATCAGATCTAGAGATGTAGCTAATGCAGGATTTGCCATCCACCTTAATAAGCTGTGGTGCAGAATCTATATACCAAACAAAAGCACTGACAGAGTGAGAAAATGATGCACGCTCCTTCTGGTGATAGAAATAGAATGTTACGACCCAAGGAATACAGCAAACTTCACTTTGTTAAAATGGGAGTGAAATAAATAATTTTAAAGCCAGGTAGTTAATGAAAACTAATCTTAGCATGCTGAGCAAGGTTTTTACAACAACTGTTCACTCTAAGGAGTTCTTCTATGTTCTGTTTGAATGGGGATGGTGCAGTCAGTGTCATGGTCTGCTAGCTGAAGTGCTCTGCACAGGGCTGTGATTCCTCTGTTCACACTCTGTTTGCAGCTTCAGACTCCAAGTAAGAGCTTGCAGTAACCTCTTGCTACAGATCTGGAAAGGCCACGTAAGTCAGAGAAGTTACAGGGCAAACCATTGGCTCTAGCCAACCCATGCAACAAGTACATTTGGGTGGCTGAGGGCTTGGAGGAATGAGCTGCTCTGCATAGGTGCCAAGAGCAGGGAGTCCTCTTACATGCTAACAAACACTTTGGGCCAGGCTCAGTGCCAGAACAAACTTCTTAGAACTTCTGGTGCAGGAGAATGGATTTGATCCATTACACAATTCTCTCTGTATATAGCATTGCCAGTAACAGTGCTTGAGGATATGGTAGCAGCTGCCCTGTGGTATGGCATGTCAGCAGAAATGAACACGGTTGGAAAGGATGTACGTTTCTTTTCCATGTGATGATGAACAGTTGGGTAAGTGGGAGAAAGTTTGTCTGATAGTTCTACGGAAGTAAATTTGCTTGTTCCTTGCTCACTTTATTTCTGTCCTGTTGAAGGACTTCCAGATGTGCTAGTTAACTTGGTGAGAACCCTTATGTCAACTTGGAGTATTGTCTCTGGCCCTAAATTCTTACAAAGTGCCTGATTTTCTATTGGCATGAATTAATAGAGCTCTACAGCATACATTAAAGCTATGGTGATTTTTATCAGCAAAATACCTGACATAATTATCTTAGCACAGCAAGTGAGGTCAAGTGGTGTAATGTAATCCAACACCAACTAAAGAATGCATGTGACAGCTTTGTTTTGCAAGAAGGGAGTAGAAGGGCTTGTTGGAAGGAGAGCCCAAATGCTCTCTAATTCACGGAACTAGCATCTGACCCTAATTATCTAGTGAAAATGGAGGTAGTGCAGGCACCAGAAAATGGTCAAGTCTGCAATGGGAACAAAAGCATCAACTACTGTTGAGGTCTATGTAAAGTTCAGCTGAGAGGAGGAGAGAGAGAGAGGCAGAGTGGCTCCAGTTGCACATAAATACTTGATGGAAAGTGCATTGAGGAAGCAGGGCATTGGGTTATTTCTCATAAGCTGTAAAATTGCTTATAAGTGAAATGAATTGTTCTTCCTGGAGAAATTAATTATGAAAGTAACTTTACAGAGCACTGTAATAAGGATGTAAGCAAAACAACAGTGGTATTGAATTCAAAAACTATGCATAATGAGAGGGTTATTAACATGTCTGTGATCAGTACCAAGAGACCTTGACTGTTGTACAGTGACGTAAGTTTCTAACTAACTGATTTTATTTTGCCCGGCATGATGTTAGTTGTTTACCAAAGAACAAGGTCTAAAACAGCATTATCAAATCCTGGAGTAACTTAGTATGGAATAACTCTTATTCAGTGATGCTTCATTATCTTTCAGTGTGTTCTTTCCATATGATTTCTCTCATAGTAAACGTCTGTGCTTGCTAAAATCTGATTCTGTCCTTGTTCAGCAGTCAATGTATGGACACAGAGATACTTGGCTAAGATTATGTGACTAAGATTTATTTTTTTCACCCAAGCTGACAGATCACACCTCATTCCTAGGATAGAAAGGTAACTTGTTTACTATTGTCATTTATGATCACTGCACAGCCTGTCAGGTAAAATATTGTGACTGTTTAGAGGTCTCGGAATTGGGACTTCTGCACTCCACTCCTGATTCAGCCCAGGACATCATCAGCCTCCTCTGTGACAAGGGCACATTGCTTGCTCATGTTTAATTTGGTATTCACTGTGATCCTCAGGTCCTTCTCTAGAGACCCACTTTCCAGCTGGATGGTGCCCAGCAGGTGCTACTGTGTGGGGCTGCTCCTCCACGGTGCAGGATGTTGCACTTTCCCTTGCTGAACTTCAGGACATTCTTCAGGATCCCAGTAAACCCTGGTGGGTCCCTTCCAACTTGGGATATTCTATGTTTCTATGATATTCAAAAAAGAGTATTTGCGGTGCTGTAGAGCACAACAGAAAGTTTATTGCCACAATATTCTCATGCAAACCTGCTCAAGTGGCCTGTTTTATCTAACGAGCTACAGAATAAACCAGGGAAATACTTCAGAGAAGTGCATGAGAGACACTACAATAACTGCTGGAGGTTATTACAGCCTCCCCAGTGTGATAATGGTGAAACCAGGTCCCATGTCTCAGGAGAAAGTTCTGGAGACTGAGTCACTTTTTTGCTTTCCAAGACTGTGATATTTGTCCCTGACAGGCTGGGAGCAAATGAGATCTCTCGTTCTGCGGGTAGGAGCATAGTGAATCACTTCTGAGCTATTTGCTCTCTCTAAATATGTGTCTTTGCACTCGTTGGCAGGTGTTCACATCTCAGTGGGAGAACATCACCACCTGTCTGTCCTTGTAGATAAAGGGAGCACCTATTTCATCCGAATTACATGAAGTGAGCATCCATAAAGCAGGGTGTACTGCTATGAAGGGCAGGTTGCTATAATTTGCCTAGTTATCCTTTATAGCTGCAAATTTAATTTGCAGCATTGTTAATTACAACACAATTAAAGTATTTTAAAATGCCATGCTAAATGCTTAATCTTCTGATTTATCCTCCAATCAGTTTGTGCCTTTTTTTGTGCATAGACATGACTGCCATCCTAGGAGGGAGGAACTAGGAAAGATCATGCCACTATCTCTAATCAAATGGTTAATTTTTTCAAATGAATCCATATTATCTGGGGTTTTTATTTGTAATCATATTTGTACTCTGGTTTGAATATCTGCTGATTAGTTAGTTGTCATCTTAGGGGAACGTGAAATTCTTATATTTACCCAGATATATTATGCCAGCCATTATTCAGCACTGATTGGTTTGATGAAAAAATATACATTATTTCAGCAGATAATCTGCTTAGTCTTATTCATCGTGTCAATTATGTACTCAAATAGCTATTCCCATTTCATTTTTAATGGAGTTTATTAATAATTGCTTATCTATGCAGTGATTGCGTAGTTTGTTTTTCCTTGTCCTTATTCTCTCCCTGTTCCCCTGAAATGCCTGCTGTAAAGTGGTAAACATATGGCTGCAGTCATGCCCTGAGGGTAACTTCAGCCTGTAGCCACAGTGGTATCCACAGGGCAGCTCTCCTCAACACTGCTATGACAAGAATTAATTTAGGCTTCGCAAGGGTGGATGGATGTCACTGCTCTAGAAGAAACTGAGAGAATGCAGGGACAGTCACAGCAGGTTCACGCTCCCTTCTTTCTCATAGAATGAGAGGTAATGACTTCAAGTTGTAGAGGAGGTTCAAATTGGATACTAAGAAACATTTCTTCTCAGAAAGAGAGGTAATAAATCAGCACGGGCTGCCTGGCAAGCTGGGGAAGTCAATGAGCCTGGAGGCATTCAAGAACTGTGGAGATGTGGCACTGAGAGATGTGGTTAGTGGGGATGGGTTGGGGTTGGACTGGATGATCTTAGTGGTCTTTTCCTACCTTTATAATTCTGTGATTTACTGTATGAGATACTAAGGTTTTATTTGCATATGGGAGGTGAGATTACCTTTGTGTTCATTAAAAGCTGCAAGTAACTTGTAGTCCAAATGAAGAATAGGAATATGCACATTCTAGCATGGATAATAGCTACAGTAAATTTGACTGTAATGCCTATTTGGTAAGGTACCACACTTGATTTCTGCAGGTACATTTATGTACAGTGCTCTCTTAAATAGCTTAGTTATGAGAAAAAATTATATTTTGCAGGATGAATAGATAGGATTCAGAATCTGCTGTCTCTGGATCATTCTGGGTCAAAATCATTCATTCACAAGATAGGTGTTTCTGATGCCCTTCACTGTAAATCCTATGGGTTTAGAAGGCATTTCAAGTGAAAAAATCACTAGCATTTCCTTCAATTTGTCATTCTGTGAGATTTTTGACTTGCAAAGTCTGTCTGCCTGAATACTCATCAAAGTCTCTTCCAAGGGGAGAGCAGGCTTAAAACATACTTTTAACCATGGGGGGGGGGGGGGGAGGGGGGAAAGGTGAAATGTTAAGCAAGCTAATTATTAGTAAGATTTTGCTCAGGTACAACAGTATGACTATACACATGGTGGGAGCTGCTCGTTTTTATGATCTCCAAGCATTAGTGAAAACAATGAAAGGTGCCCAAGATCTCACTAAGATCTATCTCAAAGAAAGAAAGTTAAACCTTTTAAGCATTTTTCTTTCCTTTCCATTTTCTTTAGTGTTACCCTACTTGATATGGTTTATGGCTATGGTGAAATTGAGGATCTCACCCAGATTCTTATCCATTGCAGTTCTAAGTATTTTGTTATTTGTGTTTCTCTTACTTAACCCAACTGCAGCACTCTCTTGTCTAGTTCTTTGGAGCTGTGGAGCCATGCATGTCCCCCCTTTGGAACGGGTAAGCTCACATGGCCCATACGTGGCCCATGTTGCTGCAGACAAAGAACAAAGCAGTTATGCTTCACGGGGTACAGCAGTTGGGCTTTGAACAAATGTCAGTGTTATTTCCAATAAAGCTTATTGAACATCATCATCTGTGAATAACACTGGAAGCCAGAGATATGGAGACTTAATCATCCTTTAAAACACAGACTTTGCAAATCATTCCAGATACCTGGTTTGGGTTTTCACGTTTGGAGATTCAGCAGGGAGGAGGTACTGTCATTCAGCTCTAGCTATGTCTCCTACCCCTCTTGTAACTTAGTGGCAATCACCAGTTCCTGTGTCTATGTAAATCTGCACGGAGATAGGGAATTGTGAAATGCTGGAAGGACTCCATGGAAGATCTTTTCATGATATTAACAATTTTGCAGTAGTCTTAAACTATTATGTATATTATTATTCTTTCCCTCAGTTTCATCTACAACAAATAATCTCCCCAAATGCACCCTTATTTTTTCTTGCCAAGTCTCCTCAGCTGGCCTGTGCTTCAGTTTGAAGCGTACCATTAGAAGCTGACATGCTGTTCTCTGCAATGTCCCACCAGAGCTAAGCACAGCATGAGGAAACCACCGTGTGTCTTATGTACGTATTTATATTCTAGTATTTGTCTTTTGTTTGCAGCCATATATTGCATTCACTTAGTGTAACTTCCAGAAATGATGCACTTATTGTTGCATGTACAGAATAGTTCATGCGTAGAATAGTATAGAATTGTGTATAATGATACCCAGCTTAAATCACTGCTCCACTTGAACAAGACCTGAATTTTAATCCCACTTTCTAAAGTGCTTCTAGTCTTTCCCTACCAGTTATCAGCTGTGGTTCTCAAAACCGTGCACAATCTGTGATAAAACTATTCCAGGTTTTGGAAGAAGAGGTACAAAAGGGTAAAACCTCAAGATAACGGTGAATCCATCTGAGTTTGCCTCTCCACAAGCATATGCATAGCCATGATGTCATTCACTGACATGAGTTTTCCAGCAGAAAGTGACCTAATCTTGGATTTTCCCCCCATCCCAGTGCTAGTACTGTCTGGGAGCTGGACAAGTTTTTGAACACATTCAGTCTTAGCTTCCCAATTTAACAAAGGAGAAGTGATATTATTGAAGTGCTATGACAAACTGGCTGTTTATGCTCAAAGTACAATCTCTCTTCTCCTTCTTTTATACAGGAAGCAATAACTAATCTCTATGTAAACATTGTGAAATCCCATGTTGGATGCTTGTATTGCTCTGCAAGCTTTTTATGGTCTTAATGGTTTATTGCATCTGCTGTCAAATCACAATATAGATATTACTTATTACACAGAATCGTATGGGCATTATGGATTATCTCTTATTTTAAAGAACTTGGAAACAATGAACTGAATTCATGATCCAAGCAAACACTACTGGAGATGTGAAGTACTTATAGAGCACAGGGGCATCCATTAGAAAATTCAGCATGAGTTAATTTCTCTGTTGTCTGTTAACTTGGGGAAAAAAAAAAAAGAGAGAGAAAAGTAAGCTTGTCTGGCAATTAATGATTTATTAATTTGAATATCAGTGTGGCTTTCATCCTACTTGTTATTGCAACCAAAAGGGTCTGCAACAAAGACATCATGCTCTAAATGCTTACTTTTCAAGGTACTGTAACTTGACCTAGTTCAAAGTGAATAAGAACAATGCTGAAGCTGCAATATTGAAATTATGGAAGGGAAATGTTTTGACCCATAATACTTAAATTTGAATAAATAAATAAAATAATGGAAGAATTGCCTTAGTGTCTCTCTGGAAATCAAAGAGATTTTATGCTCTGTTCTGGCAGCACACAACAGACAGAACATTGTTGCAAGATGAAGATGTCCGGTGTCTTGGCACGGTGCAACTCTATACAATGGTTCTTTTGCAAATCCTACTATTGCACTGTATGAAAGATTGGTTTGGGAGTAGAGAGGGTGATATAAGCAAAGTGATGGGGAGTTTGGAATGAAACCTGTGGCTGAAGGGAAGCCAACAGGCAGCCCAAGGAAGGATGCTACAATTCAAAACACTGGCAAAACTGCTCTGGCTTAAAGTGGGGGCTATTTGAAACCGAGGTCAGTCCAGAACTCTGAAGACTTAAATAAAACCTCTGTGTTATTCAAAATGGATGCATTTATTGATGTATAATCCTATTTGTAGCCTTCATGTTCAGCTTCTGGTTGCAGACAGATTCTGGTTGAGTTTTTTCCACTAAGCCAAAAAGCCCTCAAGTACCAAGGATTTTCTCCTGTAAAATTAACATAATCCAATAATTTGTTTTCTCAATTAAAAAGATAAAAAATTTAAAGACTTTCTCCTTGAGCCTTGGATCATTTTTTTTTTTCCTATTTTGCTTTTTCTGCAAATGACTCTGTGCCATCTTTTGAAGAACTGGATTATAGTATCATTATTTAGATCCTGTTGATGTCATGGGAGAATTTTTTTCCTGTAGTTAGTGAACATCCCATTCTGCTGCAGCATCTCGCTGGCAGTGTGTCTGTAATTATTTGCACGCTGCTTCCCACAGCCACTACAGAGCCTTTGTTTTCCAGCATAATTTCCCCTTCTCTGTTATGGCTGTCTGCAGGAGCGTGGATTTATAACTTCGCTTTTGGAGTAGTTAAATGCGTTTTATGCTGACTAGTTCCAAAGAAGATGACTACCTTCTGAACTTTCCCACGTGGCCTGGGTAGCTGTACCTCAGCATATCGCACCGGTACAGCTCACGTGGGCTCCTGGCTCCTTTCCAGGGCACCATTACACGTGTTATTAACCAGCTCTGGGACAGATAACACTACAGAATAACAATACAAAGTCTAATCGTTTTTTAAAGGTTTACTGGGTTAAGAAGACTACGGGTTGCAGTCAGACGAGGTCTGAGCAGCAATTCATAGTGAAGTTTTTTTTCCTTTCTTTCACAGAGCTTTCTAACTAAGGTTGCCATGTCTGGGGCAATGTTCCATGTACTGGATGCCATGGTGTGCTACGGGTGCTTGCCAAGGAAGGAGATGGAAAAGCTGTGCCTTTGCCAGTGTTTAAAGAATGAATCTGAAGACTGCTGCGGTTCAGTGGACCGCTACTGTGAGCAGCTCCAGCGTGATGACAGGAGGCTTTTGAAAATGAGCTCAACTTCAGATTTACCCTGGTACTGTCCATTATGAATCGTGAGATTCGTAGCATTTGGTTAGTTAACAACAAAGACAGCAATTTTACTTCAAACTTCTGACTTTAAAGTTTCTGAAGTTCAGCAAAAAAATAGGGTAGAATCAAATTCTGCAGCGACTGCATGCACTTCAGTGCCAGGCTCAGACGAGCTTGGTAGGGTCACTGCTTTAGCACAGAGATAGAATCATGGAGAGATCTCTTTGGTACGTTGTGATAGGATGATGGGAAATGGTTTCTAATTAAAAGAGGGGACGTTTAGACTGGATGTAAGGAAGAAAGTTTTTTTTTACAATAGGGCTAGTGAAGCACTGGCACAGGTTGCCCAGAGAGGTGTTGGATGTCCCATCACTGGAGACACCCAAGGTCAAGCTGGACCTCAGCACTTGATGGAGCTGTAGGTGTCCCTGTTCACTGCGGGGAGTTGGACCAGATGGCCTTTAAAGGTCCCTTGCAACTCAAACGATTCTGTGATTCTGTGTTCATTGCCAGATCCTCTCCTTTTCCCCTCTGGGATTGCTGGGAAGAACAACCGCGCTGTCCCAACGTTTTGTCCGCATCGGACGCCGGAATCGCCCCGCAGCTGCTTCTCTGGAACCTCTGGGAAAGCTGCTCTCTGCGAACGGCGTAAAAGCGCTCATGAAAGCCCCTCGTGCGCATTTTCGACACCCCCCAGAGCAGCACCCCGACTGCCTCCCGGCGACCCTCCCGCCTCCTTCGCGTCCCTCGGGATGCCGCTTCCGCCCCGCGGCTCGGCCTCAGAGCGGCCGCACGGCCGCCGCCCGTCAGGGAGGTGCCGCGCACAGCCCGGGGCGCGGAGCCGCCGCACCCGCACATGCTCACTGGGGCGCCGCGGGAGTCTGGGCATGTGCAGAGCGGAGCGGGCCGGGCCGTTCGCCGCGCCCGCCGCGCCCCGGGGCTGCGAGAGCCGCCCGAACGTTGCCAGGTGTAGCCGGGAGAGGTGAGGCGGAGCGGGGCGGGATGAACAGCTCGGACGAGGAGAAGCAGCTGGAGCTGCTGGTCAGCCTGAAGGACCGAGGTAGGGGCGGGCGGCGCCTCCGGCCGGCTCTGGGCGGACCGGCTCTCCCTCCTTCCCTCGGCCGCCGCCGCCGCCGCGGGCTCGGGCGGTGGGAGCGCGGCCGCGGGGAGGCGCGAGGCGGCGGCGCGGAGGGCTGTGCGGGGCCGGGGCGCGGCCTGCGGCGTGGGGCCGGCGGCGGGCGGCGCGGCCTGAGCGGCCCCCGGTTAGCTTAGCTTTCGGGCCCCTGTGGGGGAAAAAACGCAGGCTTGGAAACGGGAGCCGGCGCGACGCGGCTCCGCACGTCCCGGCCGCCTCGCCTCTCCGCGCCTGCCGGTTCTGTGCGCTGTCGGGGTGGGTGTCGAGTGAGTGATGGCGCGGGGCCGGCTGAGGGCGAGGAGCGCGGCACGTGGCTGGGCGCTGCCGCCTCGTGTGCTGGGAGCCCTCGGCGACGGCTGGCTGTCAGTCTGGCCTCCCACGGTGTCGGTCCGTCCTGTCCCCTTTGGAAGAGGAACTCGGCGGGAGTGCCGAGGCGTGGAGAAGTGAAAGCGTGGCTGCGATGGGCTTCCTGCAAAGGCTATTTCGTGAGAAGATCCTCCTTGTTTCTAAACTCCGTGTCCCTGCTCTGTTGTGCGTGGCAGGAGGTGTTAACCAGCCCGTGAAACATTCTCTGCTCCGCTCCTAATCACTTCCCAGTGATACAGCCCACGGCTAGCCCTCATATGCCACCAGTTTCTTTGCTGCCTTTGTAGTTCCAGTGTAAATGAACGAAGGGCGCGTTGGGTTCCCTGTGTGAGTCACTGCTCAGTGCTTTTGTAGGAAGTTCAGTGCTTCAGCCTTACGGACGCTCAGGTCCTAAGATATCAGAACATATTGTGTTGTTGGTAAGAAGAGACAAGGAAAAAAGTTGGATACTCAAAAGGTAGCCTGCATCTTCACTGGTCAGTCTGCTTCCAAACCAAACTGGTGTAGAAAAGTTTCCCTCTTGACTGGTTAGACAGATGACAGTCACTGGGCTTAGTTATCAATCATCTGAGTTGTGAACGTTTTCTGTGAGCATCTCTCCAGAGACCGGAGTGTCTCTGTTCTCAGCTTCGTATGCAGCAAACATATTACAGGCTATAACTGGATTGAGTCACCTCTGCTGTGCAGTAGGAGCTTCTCTGAAACTAATTTCAGGTGAATGTTTGTGGTCACCCACCTTGACACTTCCTTTTTTCCTGTACCTGTACACTCTGCATTGTAAATTCATGATGTTTGGTTGTCCCAGCTGGATTCTGACTTACAAGGATTACAGTTGTAAAATTCATGATGATATATGAGTTTTAATAGTGCGTGGCCAAAAAATAAGGCTAAAAAGTTGTTTGTTCCCAATTAATCGCTTCCTTCCAGTGCTGTTGGCTTCTGAAGGGTTGTCTGTACCAAAATGATGGCTGCTAAAATGGCAATGCTGAGTTGCTAACGAGGCAAGTATGGGTTATTCTTCAGAAATCCCAACATCTTGAAATTTCTTTGAGTTTTCTCATTGACTTCAGAAGAACTGGGGTTTCAGTATTGATGTCTGAAAGTCTTCTGCTCAGGTAGACGAGTGTCCTTTAATGTCTAAAAAAACTTTATGGGACTTCAGGAGTTATTTCAAATGAAAGGCACTGTAACTTGAGTGCTAGCTGCCCTAGATCCTTCTAAGCTGTTGAAATAGAAACTAACAGGCAGATCCTGTCCTATAACATGCTGTTCTTGATAGATGTTCTCCAAATGTAGGAGTATTAGTAATTTGTTGTGGGACTGACAAATGTTTTTGTAATTGCATGGCTGGCTGGGAAGCTGATTTTTATGGGAGAAGAATTATCCAGTGGAAACCTAATTGAAAATACTTATTTTTTGATATTGCATTGTTTTAGATGGAGATCAGCGCGTTATGCTAACATGCTGCAGTTAAATGGTGTTAACTGATGGGACTGAAGTGTCCCAAGTAAAGATCCCAGAGATGGTTGGAAAGAAGAAGAAGAAAACCTGAGTAATTTTTGTCTTTGCTGCTTCTAGGTGTAGATACGAATATTACACTGAGAGTATATGGTGATGGAATGACCTGAGGGCTTGAGATTCTGGGTGTCTGTACTGCTCAGGAGTCCTGTGTTTATTGCATTCAAAGTGGTATATGGCTTGAGATTTATTGCGGCGTTACGGTCTGTTGTCAGATTTCTGGGTTACACACATTGATTTGAAGGAGTTCGATCACATTCTCTCGGTAGCCTGCATTCAGTTTCTTTTTTCAGGGTGTGTTTTTCCAGTGTTGAGAAACAGCCTGTATGTGACTTCAGGTAGCTGCGCTGGCTGGGTAGGTGGAGAGGGCAGCAGTTGTGTACGTGGCTGATTGCAGAAATGTTTCAGTGCTGCTTTTACTTCCCTTACCAAGGTCAGCAGGTTGCACCTGAGGCAGGTATTTGGTGGCTGCTGTGCAATTCTCAGTGGCAGCTGTGACACTGACTGGTGTCTGGACAAATTCACTTGGCTGTTTGGCACAGCTCTGCGCAGCGACAAGGACACTGAAACTGTCTGTGAGCATGATAAGCTTATCTTTCACCCATGCTGAATTTTCCAGGTCCTGTGGATTAGACCTGGATACTTGACACTGTTTGTTCTTCAGCTTGCTCTGTTGCCAAGTTTAAGGTGAACATCATGGAGAAACACGATCTCTGTATCAATGATATTTAAGCCTTAGAAGTATTATTTGAGTTTTCATTCTATAAAAAGCTTTCTGAGATGGCTTGATTAGATGAAGCAGGTATGCTATGAATACTAGCATTACCTAAATGCCCCTTTTTTACCTAAAAGTGGTGTTTTCAGCAGAGCACCAAACCAGCCTAACAGCTGCATGGTAGCCAGCATGGAAGACTGCCGTGCTTGTCTTTGGCTTTATTGGTGCTGCTGAAACTTTGCTCTTAAAGAAGCACCTTCAGCTGTGTCACATCTTTGTTTAGCCGAAAACAGCAGTCAGCAACCACAACATCTGGAGTTATACATTATGTAAGCACTTCTCCTGCCGCTATCACAAACTCCTGGTGACTTAGCAAAATTACTGTGGTTAATGACCACCATTAACTGCAGATGTACTACACATGATTTTCTTAATCTATTTTAAAGGTCTTACCTTTGTGTTGGCTTTTTTCTTTTTTATGAAGTGTGATGATTTTGAGTCCCTCATCCCAAACGTTTATTATTATTTTAAGATCTACTCATTCTCTTTAAAAAAAATAGCACCACAAAGTTTGAGTGCATCTTCTTTAGAGCTTCTTTAGTCTGGCATGAAAATCTGAGAGTAGTGCTATGTATGTGTTATTGACAAGCTCTTAATGTGATTTCACAAATTTGTTCTTTGTGGCAGAAAGGTAATCTTTATGGCCAGAGGGAATTTTTATTCAGTTGGGATGCCCTGTTGGGTTCTGTGTTTCCTTCCGTAGGCATCTGCTCTACACACTTTTTCCCATGTACGTGTGTTTTTGAGTTTTTGTATGCAGAAGCCATTGTTTCCCCAGCAGGACCCATCATGTATAAATGCTTTCTTCATTTGTTGGAGTTTAACAGTGTTTCCTGCTTCAGCTTTTTGGTGGAACACTATCTGTTTTTTCAGAAAGTTGCGAAGGCAAATTGTTTGATATCAGCTTAATGGTTAGGCTTTATCAGGCTGTGGTATGTTTAATTTCCCTTTTTGTTTTCCAGGGAGCTGTGGGTACTCCCAGGGTACAGTGCAGGATACAGCAAAGTGTTTACTAATTGAATCTTACAGTTTATACGTGGCTGATACTACCAATGCCAAGCCATGTCCTGCTGGAAGAGCGGTTGCCTGGGCTTAGCAGAAGGGATCTTTGACCATAAGATTGGGAACAACAGAAAAATCCAGTCCTTCTGGGCTGTGTTTTTACTCCTGAGAGCAGTTACAGGTCTTCTGCACACTTGACTTCTCAGGAGATTGTTGCACAAACTGTTTCCCACATAGCAACAGATTTGGCCCGACTCTTTGTTTTCCAGGTACACTGGGATAAGCAGCCAACCTGATGGAGCTTCTCTTGTGCTCTTGCTGTCAGGGATGATTCTCCTTCTCACGGTGTCCAAAGCTGCCAAAGGCCAGGTGTGAATTTGCTTCTACCAACACAGCTCATTAGGATAGCTTTTTGCACTGCAAGCTTTGGCTCTTGCCTGCACCAGTAAATACATGCCCAGCCTGCGGCCCAGAAGGACAGGTAGTGGAGTGACATGTGCTTTCCTTGTGCACTACTTATTTTTTTGATTGAGTAAGTCTGGAATGCTGAAGTGGCATTATGGGCTGATTTGATGTGGAAGGGCTCTCCATCTACTTGAAGGCCACTCTGGTTTGCAGTATAAATGCTGAAGTATATGAGTGTAGAATTTTCTTATTTGTGGTTTTTAATATGCAGCTTTAGAAGGTTTTTTTTTTTTTTTTTTTAATAAAAGACTGGAAAATCTCACTGTGTATACATGCAGGTGTCTTTTCTGTTGTTCAGTGTAAATTATAATCATAATATAATTGTAACTCTTTTGACCTTGTTTTACTAATAAGTGCTTTTTAACATAACGTGTATATAAATATATAAATCAACTAATTGAGGTGACACATCTTCTGTTAGTAAATCCAGGTTCAGACTAGTTGAAAATAAGATCAGTGCTAGCTGGGAGTACGTTTTGCGTGGGCTGGGAGCCGTAGCCAAGAATATTCTGTTCTTTTTTCTTTGTAAAATTTTTGTTTCCTTGGTGTTGAAATCAACTTGCAGTGTTGCACCTCGGTCTGCAAGAAGTTAGCCTGCAGCAAAGGAATTTATATCCTGCTACGTTATTTCCATCACACTACTGTGTATCAGGGATAAGTCTGTTAAAGATGAACTGAAATCTGTCAGGCAGTGGCAGTATTCCAAGGTATGTGATAGGTATTTAGTAAGGTTCTTCAGGGTTCGTGGGAGGTGAGTGGATACAGAGTAGGAATTTTACTATTCATGTGTACTGCAGTGCTGATTCTTTAAGGGAAATGATGTAGAGCTCCAGAATTTCAGTAGCATCTTTAGTATAGCATCTTCACTTGTTTGTTTCGCATGCTACTGATCTTTATTTGCAGGGTAATGTATGTATAGCATAATCTGAATGAGCCAGTGTGAGACATAAGATTTCAGATGCTGGGATGCTATTGTCAGGGGTACGCTGTGTGGGAGCCTTTGTGGAATAAGGAGAAGTGGTAGTCCTGGCTTCTACGGAGGAGTTAGGTGCTGCTGTACGAGGACTTGCCTATGGTTTGTCAATCAAGGGAAAAGTAATAATGATACTTTTTCTCCCAAAAATGTTTTTAGGGCTAAAAAACTCTATATAGTGTTACAACATGAAGTGACATCTGGTTGCTGCTGTATTGGTTTTCTTAGGACAGCTTTAGAGTGATGAGATCGTTTCTACCTTTATGCAGTTCAGCACTTTAATGAACATTAGTTGGACTTGTGACTCTTTCAGGGACAGACTCAAAACTCTGTCATACATTAAACTTTGAGAAGGTTTATATAAAATCTCTATATAATTTAAAAAAACCCCACACAACCTCTGTTGTTAAAAATTACAAGATCCACCAACTTTCTGTTCACCCTTCATAATTTTTAAGTTGTATTCTTTGTAGAGAATCTAATAATACAGCAGAAAACATGTGGTCATTTTCTAATTATTATTTCACTTTCCTGATAAAATGAGCATTAGCATTTTGTAAATCCATACCGGTAAATCTAAAGAGCGAGGTCTGTATGGAAACACGATGATCCAGAAATTGCCTTGCATGAAAATCTCAAAATAAGATAGCAGAACATTGCTACTTATATTCTAGAAAAAAGTAATTGTTTTCTTAATTCCAGCCGTGGGGTGGCCATGGTGAAAAGACACTGCAGTGTGAGCTTGGCACATAGCAGCTGATCATAGAATCATGGAATCACAAGGCTGGAAAGGACCTACAAGATCATCTAGTCCAACCATCCTCCCATTACCATTGCTACCACAATGATGATTTTGTGTTTTCATTCCATGACAAATGTGTTGTGCTCTACCAACAGCTGTAGAAGAGGGAATGGCTTCCTCCAGCATACTGTTCAATTCCCAATCACGTAGGTGAGCTGTTGGCACGGGTTGTTGGAGTGTTGTGTAAGCTCCTGGCAGCCTGGCTTTGTGGGAACTTGATCCTGTGTCCCAGCCTGAGGGGCTTATGACTTCAGAACTGTTTGTTCACAGAGCAGATGAGAGCTGCACTCACATTTTTCATTGCATTACAAATGAGTTGGCCTTAAAAGTGAGCACGTGCTATCAGTTTACAAGTACGAGGAAGCAGTATCTGCAGATACAGACTTCATCCTTCTCTTGCATCTCAGTTCTGGTGTTAGAAGCCTGCCTCTGTTTTTCTAAAAGGAGCGCAGAAATGGCATAGTAGTAGAACAGTGATCAGGAGACATAGCTTTTACGTTCCTCTGTAAGAAGTGTGTTTTGTTTCACTTCACGAGCTCTTCAGGTTAATCTAGCAGCAGGGTGTTGCCATGGCCCTGTTCCTGGTCTGGGCACACCAGAGCCCTGTGTTAGAGGGACTGGCCGAGGAGCTGCAACTGCAGTCTGTCTCCCAGATTCCTTATACTTTGCACCCATGTCTCTACAATGAAATGATCTTGGAAAAAATAAAGTAATTTGAGTTTGTTATGTTTGATATATTTCTGTGTGAGTAACAGATGTGCTTATGACAAGCAGAACTGTGATATCTCAGACGTAGCTTTCAGTAGTGAGTTGAATTTGTTTTATTTCAACAGATTTTGAAACACCGGGGGTAGGGGAGAAGAGAAACATCACAGCAGTGCACAGCGTAACTTGATTTCTAAGAGCTTTGTGTTTGAAGATGTTGGGCTATTTAAAACTGGAAAGAAATAGCAGGTTTTCAGGTGGCTCATCTACCAGACTTTACATGGTCATGTCTTCAGATGAAGTTTCTCTTACCATCTTACCCTAAAACATCTCTGTCATCTGAAAGCTGTGTATTCAAAACCTTTATCCAGTTCTGCTTATGCTGGATTAAAATAACACTGGTGTGCTGGTATAACTTCCTCTTGTATGTGAGAACATTTTGAAGAAGTGGGTATTGAGGGGCTGGAAGAAGAGGTAGGATAATGTCTTATTTTATTCATATAGTATGCATCTTAAAGACTGAACAGAGTTCCGTTCTAGCACAGTTTCTTTACTACTTTGGAGCTGTGTTCACACTTTTTCATAATAATAGTAGAATTTCTTGAAGGTCCAACCAGTCCTGGCGCACACAAAAAAATCCCATAGACTGATTGATTATTTCTGTGCATCGTTTACTGGTTTGAAACAAGAGACCTTCAGCATCCCGGAGGTTGAGCCGTTCCTTGCTGATCCCTGTAGCCAAGTTCTTGTGTGATTTTGGATAAATCATGCTGTCTTCTTATGTCTTGCTCATGGACTGTAAAGGGAAAAAGCGTCTCATAGGACTTCTGCTGTGAGAAAGTATTTAAAGAAATAAAAAAGGTGCTCAGCTTTTCTGGAGGTATATATGCGTATCTGTACGTAACAGTATTGCATTAACAGTGCTTGCTACCATTAATCTGTAACCTGAGCCAGTGTGGGTTTAAGCTAGTGTCTATAAGCCAGTGCATTCACCTTGTAATTTTTGAACTCAGTCAATAAGATTGTTTAACTTTCCATTGATCAACAATTGATTGTTTTGGGAGCTACTATCCTTTTCAGATGCTTTCCAATTACTTCAATTCTAAAAGGATGTCCAGTTGATCTATTGGCTATTAATAAAGTTTATGACCCATGTTATTCAAAGTATACGTAGACAGCCAGAAGAGCTTTAAAATGAATAAGTAGAAAGCTAATCTGAGTAAAAGAGATGTTGCAATGTTAACCTTTTTCTTTCTTTTTTTTTCTTTTATAGCTATTGGCGAATATGAAGAGCTTAGAGCAGAAAATAAGAAAACGAAAGAGGAGGTTTGTATTGAAGGATCGTTTCCTTAATACTAAAATGTTAAATATCAGAATATTTTATTGAGAGGTTATTGTCTGCTTTTGTGAGCTCAGCTGATTATTTAGAATGGCATCACTAATCAGTACTTCTTGTACCTATATGTGTTAAGGAGCAAAAGAAATAACTCCCAGCAGCTGTTCTAGCTGTCTTAGACCAGAAAAGTTGCTATAAATATGTGAGTATATATATTTAAGTGACTATATCTATGGCTGGTTTACATTGTCAGCAGAGGCCAACACAAGTGTTTAAATATTCTTAGGAAAACTTGTTTCCTTTGGATCTAAACATTGTTATATTACAGCTTGATTTGTGTGCTGAATAGGAATTAGAACAGCTTAACAAATAGGAAATAGAACAACTCCTGCCCTAACCCAGTCCTTCTAAAAATTCAGAATGTGGGAGTATGATTTATGAAGGTACTCAGTTCTCTCTCTCCACAAGATTTCTTTGAATAGGAGATGTCTCACCTCAACATTAGAAGTGCAGCTTAAAACAGATTTGCAATATATTGCATATCCTGTTATGAAATATGTGCACCTATGTAACGTGAAAAGAGACTTTGAATTTGTGGACTTAACATCATTCATTACTCTGGGCTCTATTTTTTTAATGTTCTGAAGTTTGGTGATACAAACATAAGGGCCACTTTCTAGATTTGTTAATGTAATTATGGTAAGCTGTCTTCTAGTAGTGAAGTTCACTCATTTGGCAAAGTATCTCTCCTCACCCTGGACTCCTGTGAGGAATCCCAACAAGAAGAGAGACCTTGGAGAGGGGCTTGATGACAGTGTTGTGCTGTCTAAATCATTGTCAGTGTGCAAAAGGTTTTTAGCAAGTATCTGCCAAAAGAAACTGTGATCAGGGAAAACCTCTTATCAGGTCTTGATAGTGGGGAAGGCAATGAGGGCACTGCCACTTTGTATGGTGAGCAGAAGATTTCCCTTTCTCCGGTACTAGGGAACATTATTAGCTGCCAGAGCATGAAGGTTTAGTTCTGCTTTCTGTGAAGTCATTTCTAAAATGTCAATTTTAGTCTGGTTGTCATAAACATTGCAATTCAAAGCTCTAATGGGGAGACCTTGTCCTTAACTACTTTCTAATTATTGAAAAAAACCTCAGAGCTTCTTTTTGTATTATGTTTCAACAATGATGCTGTATATATCCACTGAGCTCAGCATATTCTGCTTCACTCCCTCCTTCCCAGTGATACCATTTCTTTTGTGCTTGTTCCTGCATTCCCATTCGCTGTCCTACACCAGAGCCCCAGGTATCCCGGGAAATCTGTCCTTGATATTCACTATTGAGAAAACTGGGGCAGTTAACTTCTAGTGGCTGTCCAGCACAGTACACAGTCTCTGGCAAAGCCAGCAGCAGAGAGGGAAGGGTGTAAGATCATATGCAATACCTCCCCAGAGTATTCCTCTAGTCTGCAGACTGTCTGTAATTGATATTTTGAGCTGTGTGTTTTCTGTGTATTCTGCCCCCAACAACTCTGTCTTTATTGTGTGTGTCCAGGCTTCCCTTGAGCTGATGTTGGTGAATTGGCTTCCATCACATGCAAGGAGTTTCATAATGGGACTTTCCCATGCCTGGAAAATGAGTGCTCCAGCTTGTCCTAATACCTTGGGAGTTTCTTCAGCAAAGTTTTCTTTCCTTGTCAAGGAAAGAACAGGGATTATTGTTCATGACGGTTTCTTTGAACTGCATTTTTATTAACAATTTTTTTTTTCAAAGGCAATTTAAATGAAAAAAAAAAAGTCTTTCCAAAATCAAGATGAAATGAGAGGTTCTGACGTTACTGCTACATTCTGCTTTTCTTTCTTTCTTGTTCCTCTTTTCCACAAGATGTCGTATTACTGCATATATGTAGTCACTCTTGTGTGCTTCTGGAACTTGCTATGATGTTTCTCAAAATACTTGCATAACAGTTGAGAATCCTCTAGCATATTCTTAACTGATTTGCCCAGCTGTAAGATGGGGGATGCAAGAGCCTCCATCCTACAGACTGGTGAGCTTATGTATGCAGTTCTGCTTAATTGTTGAAGAGCTTGGACTCAAGTGGTTAAGTGTGAGGCCGTAAGTACATTTCTTGTACACAAAAAGAATCTACTGTTAAGGAGTTCATGGCTGTGTTTACTTACAGCACTAATACTGGAAGAAACTATTGTAGGGCTGTGTAATCCTGCAAGCTTATTAGTGTCTCTGTAACTGTATGTCTAGTCTATGATTTGCAGGATCAAACATGATGCTGGAGGAATTGTGACACAAGCTGTCTGTGTTTTTGTCTCTTGGAAGCTGCAAGTAAATTCTGTTCCAATTTCTGCCACTGTCTGTCAGAGTGTAAGCTTCCTCTATATCCACTATGGACACCACAGTTGCATCCAATTTTAAAGACTTGCAGGTGATTTGTGGGAAGTACCACCTAAAGTTAGTCTTTATGTCTGTGCTTTTGATACGTTCAGTGGAATTTTTTTTTTCTAAGTCACCAGTACACATGTATGACTGAAACATGAGCTGTTTCTGTTTAACTGATGGAAAAATGATCCTGCTTAATATTAGATCCTACTGGAACCAAGTGCACTGCAGATGTGTAACTCAGAATCAAATGTAATTTTAGTTTTTGAAAATATGTGCTCTTTATCCTGTATTTTTTTTCTTTTTAAGATTAGAAAGTCAATTGTCTTTTATGTATACTACTTTGTTTGGAAAACCACTGCTTAAGAGAATGCTACTAACCTTGGCAATTCAGGAGTACAAGATCAGATCTTTGGTCCATTGTGTTTCTTCCTCAGTCCCTCGTTAAACTGCCAATTTGGAGATCTCTGCTGGGGTCTCTGACAAAATTGGTGCGGGCATTTTTTTAATTTATATTTTTAAATACATCGAAAATCTGGAACAAAAATGACATTGGCAGATTACTTCAGTCTTCCTTTTAATTGAAGTAACTGACTAAAAATTCGTGCTAGTTCACAAAAAATAGAAGATAACCAACATTCAGTTACACACAAATATAGTTAATATGCAGTTCTGACATATTCATAGTCAGATCATGAATAAATATTTGACTACTTGCTAATCAGCCAGAAATGACTCCAAACACTGGTTTTGACAGTGTTTTGTCATTCTGCCAGTAGGGGAAAAAAAAAGCAAGACAGCTTTCCAAAACAGTAGGTGTAATACTGTATCTCTGATACATCATTCATGGTGTTTGTTCTGTTAAAGCACGTGTACAGAGTGGATTATATGTTTTGTCACCAAATGGGAACAGAGAAGGGATTCTGCCTTGATGACATGCTCATTCTTTCGAGGAGCATAACAAATGTCATGGGATACTTTTGCACGCTGCACCAAACTAATAATTTTAGAACAAGCATTAAGTCTGCATAAATTGTACAATCTGTGTAAAAGGGACAGAATGTATCTTGTGTTGCTTAGCAATGGCTTAATTGACTATATGGCTGTTCTGTGAACTTCTTGTATTTTAATATCTGGGCTGAACAATCTCCTTCTTGTTTTTGCCCTTTGAAGGCCTTTTAGTGAAAGTAGTAGGAGCTTATGCAAAAAGTAGTTGGCAAAATAGATGACTGCTAGATGAAAATCAGAGAAGAAATCCACCAATTGCCTCCCTGAAACTAATGGCAAAAAGTCATGGGGTGAGCAGAGTGGGTGTGCAAACCACAGCCTTCCAGGTGGTTGTATGCACTGTCTGCACAGCATCTCCTGGTTGTATCAGGTTCCCATGCTGGCAGGGTACCCTCTTGCTACTGTGCTCATTCCCAGTGCAGGCTAAGTTCATTTACTGTCATTCACAGCACTGAATATGCAGTGTTTGGTGTGAGCACCAGTGTTTGCAGGTGATTTGCTTCTAAGCAGTCAGCATTTTAGTCTGTTCTCTTTGCATCAGAAAGGAAAGGATCGTCTCTGATTGTTTGCCTGAAAAGCAAAAATTTCGTAGTGAGCTGCATTGGCAAAAGTCCTAAAATTGCTGCTTTAAAGGTGAAGAATTAAGGAATTAAAAAGATGAATTTTGGAAACCGAGCTGTTACTTCTTTCTAAATGGGCAAATGCAATGACTTCTTATTGCTGGGAATTTAACATTGGCTCCTGTACCTAGTTCAGGACTGAAATGTCTGTTGCCTATTTGCACTGGTTTATATTGGGATAATGATGCTATAAATACTAGACTAAAACATAGTGAATAAAATGGTATAAATGGTTATTTTGTTGGAACTCTTAGCATAATAAAGTTTAAAACAGAAGAAATGGCTGACAAACCAGGAGTTATCTGCTTTCATTCCATTTGAGGATAATCTTGAGTTTGGAGCTGTTGGTTACTTCTGATAAGGGAATAAATGCTTGAAAACTGCTCTTTTCTTCATCAGTTCATGCACTTGAATGTGAAAAGTGAGCAATGTATTTTACAGGAGTAGAACACTGCTTCTCTTTTAACATTTAGGATGAGTAGTGTGCTTGTTAATTAACAATTCTGCTGTATATGCCTCTGCTGCCTGTTTGAAATGAAGAGGTCTTGAATTTTGATGACTTCTGTACATTTTGTCAGAACAGCTACATATATCTATGTATATAGATATATCTACATTTGATATTTTTCACCATTTCCTATCAGTGTTTCTTGTCACACATCTTAATCATTTTGTGTGAATAGCTTGCGGAACTTTCAGGTTATAAACAGTACAAAGAGTTAAAGATAGTCTCAACTTTCTCTTCTTTTTAGCCAATTTGAAGATAAACTAATTTTTGTTTTTGCAGGGCTGTGTAATGGCTTTGCTTGCACAGGTCTGATTGCAAGACAAAAGGCAAACTGCTTTCCATTGATCATTTCAGCAAGGGCAACAATCTGCCGCTCTCCTTTTCTTCCTGCTCTTTTATTCTGAAGCGCAGCAGCCACCAAAGGAAAATATTCAGAAAGCTGTAACTGGGAGCAGGAATTACTCTGCAGAGACCCAAAACTGCAGACCCTGATGGTGCAAAGAAACGTGTAGCTATCAGAAGAATTGTCTAGTTTGCTGTGGTCCGAGTGGAGCCCTCTGCAAATAGCACTCAAGGTGAAGTGGAATGGGTCATTTAACTTCCCCTTTCACTTACAGGCAAAGCTGTTACACTTTGCAGCATGTTACTGGGGGGATTTCAAAAGGAATTTTTTCTCCTGTGATAGAGGATGCGATATGCTCACTACTTCAAGGTTTCCATCAGCAGGAAAACATCTTGTTGACTTCCACGGGCAGCAGATTAGATCCTTAAAATGCTAATTTTTGTGTATATGTTTTTTTAAACTTAGCATTAAAAAGCACTTTCTCACTTCATATGCAGAGGGCTGTAAGCCTGCAGAATGCAGAAAAGTCCGTGGGTGAACTATGCCAGTATAGTACAGTGTCTCTGTTGTAAAATGTGAAGAGGCAGCAGCTGCAGCAGCTCACGCTGCTCCTCCTTTGCAGTTCAGCTGTGCTGTGCGGGAACAATCAGAACTACTTCCTTTCTTTATCTTTCTGCCTTCTGTTCTTAGACTGTGCTGCTGCTGTAAGGTAAGACAAAATTCTGCTGAGGAAGCTGAGAGGGAGGGCAGCAAGTGGCAGGATTCTTGCACACATTTCCTTTTCCACCTTTCCTATGCAGGATGCTCTTAACTTCTTTGATACCCCACAGTGCCGGATGAAACAGTGTCTGGCGTGTCATGCTGCTTGGGCAGCATGGCTTGCTCCTTCTGCAGCTCTTCCCTGTTTCACAGACCCTCATCCCTACTCGGCAACTGTCCTTCGTCTCATCAAACCAAAGCAGCAGGAGTGCTCAAGTGCAGCTCCTGCAGGCAGCCATCAGCAGTAGCTTCCAATGCTAGCACTGAGACTGCTCCCATGGTGCCACCGATGCCAGCCTTTCCTTATCCAAGAGCAGGTCCTTCTTTGGGCTTCATCCAAAGTCCCTAGGGGCTGAGAGAAGGGCTCTCGTGAATTTGGCTTCCTTTGAATCAGGCTCTCCTCCTTGTTACTTAACAGCAGGCTCCTTTCCCAGCTAACTCAAAGTGGGTCCTCATGTGGAAAACCTGAAAATCGAGCAAAATCATTTCAGCTTTCTTCTTTTCCCAGTTCTGTTCCAGTGATTGGAGTCATTGTAACTGCAGGAAGAATTGCACTGTAAGGAACTCAGTCACATAGATCTTTTCCAGAAGTTGATTTGTGATCTTGAATATGCACGGCTGCGTGTGAGGAAGAATGTTGGTACACCATGAGTGTGAGATGCGTTATGTGCCAGTCATACTTCCCCCCGGGTCATGTGTTTTTCAGTGTGGTTAATCACTCACTGTGCCTCTTGTGAAGTTTACTCTTTTCTGTGGTTTCTTTCATTTGCTTCTAAAAGGGGTTTTATTAGAAAAGTCTATTGAATGTCTGTTTTGTTCTTTGTCTTTGATGAAATCTTTCCATCGTAAGATAGATGATTGCAACGCTTTGTAGTATTGGTGTTAACCTGAAAATTAACGAAAGGGAGATGGTATGAAAATGAGTATCCTTCCCTTTTCAAGATTGAATCGTTGTTCATAGTGTTACGAAACTCAATTGGATGTCTCTGGTTACTGACTGTGGATATTTTTATTGCATGTGGTATGAATAGAAATGAATGTATTTTCTAAATCTGTTTGTTTTAAAGACTTAAGGCATATTCATGTCATGTGGTACCTGGATGACTTTGTTTATATCAGTTTTGGATAACATAGGTTTTCTAAAGCATTTTGAGTAGCACTGAAGTGGAGCCAAAAATCAAATACAACTTGCCATTCTGTAAAGAAATGCTCTGGATGATGACTTTTAAATTAAAGCTCCCATCAATCTAATGTGACTGAAAGTAAAAAGATATTATGCTTTGATAGGCTTCTGTACATTATTGTTCCAATAGGTGATCTTTGTTTATTTTTGCATGTTGTGGCTGACTGCTAATTAAGTAACTGGGATCAGTGTTTCATTTCAGTTTTCTCTTTTCCTAGTGTGATAAAATCAAGCAAGAACGAGATGAAGCTGTCAAAAAACTGGAGGAGTTTCAGAAGAGTAAGTTGTTGTGTTAGTGGAAATTTTTTTTATATGAAGGAGTTAAGAATATAGTTCTGCAGCCTATAAAGTGATGTTCAGGATGCTGCAATTGAGGTCCTCTTGATGTTTCTCCTTCAAAGTCTTCCTTCAATGAGCTTATCGGTAAGACTTCGATTATTGCCAGACAAACTGCTGTCACAGAGTTTACAGGTTCTGACACAGGTAGCTATTTTTAAGGTACATAGTGGTGAAAATAGTGGTACAGATGTGGCTCTGTCTCACCATGACTTTGCAGGTGACTTTGAGAGTAACACATGCTTGGAGTGAATGGGATTTATCCTATAGTTGAAGCTACTACTACTACTGCTATTTTTATCTTGAAGGCAAAAAAATTGCTTTAAGCACAGACACACCATCAAAAGTTTTTAGGATGATCTGATGTCTCTTGATAACTTTCAAAGCAAGTTCTTTCTTGCCTAGTCTGCGAGAATGTTGATATTCAGTTCTGCACTTCTGTGATAATGGTTCTATTGAAACTGTACGGTGTCTGGAAGCAACAAAGCACATCTAATGGGAGTGGAAGTATCCTGGTGGACTAGCTCCTTAGAAGAGACAATTACAATAGGATTGTGGTCTGTTGTGTCTGGTTTGTGCCAGTACGGTGAACTGCACGATGAAGCATTAGAAACGTGGATGAAGTTAATGCAGGATAAGGAAATCACATGGTCTATACTTTTGTGTGACTGTGTTAATAGAGGAATTTGCTTGCTTCTGTTTTATAATTGTTCGCATGATAAAATTATGGAAAATAGTGTAAGATCAACAGGAATCATCTACTGCCCTAAATGGTCGTAGAGAACTATTCTGTGAGGCAAGAATGTTCTCTAAGAAGCCTATTTCTTCTGGGAAAAATTGAAGCCCGTTTTGTTTCTGTTACGATACAAGGAATACCAGAGTGTGGCAGAAAATGCCAAGTAGTTAAGACATAAAATTTGAAGTAATATTTGATGTTGTAAAATTTTATAGGTTTCTTTTATCTTCCTTTCACATTTTTAAAGGACATACCTTGTAAACATAGTGATAAAATGCCAGAAATATTAGGATTTTAAGGCAATAATAGAGCCCATTATTTAAACGACAATATAAAAGGCAATTATATTGATGAAGAGCTACATCGGCTTTGTGTCTGTGAATAAACTTGGCCTGTACTCAGCTTCTATTTGTTCTCCTGGCATAAACACATATTGTGTGTGATTCCAGTTTAATGGGGCCCCGTTTGTATGCCAAGCAGCTGCATTTTAGGCCCTATTGCGTGATTTCATAGCTCTCTGAAAATTGGTTCTATTGAGCACAAGAGATAGAAGGTGGTGGTGGGGGGGAAAGCTTCAACACACAATCATTTCTTTTCAATTGGAGCCAGCAAGGTTGATGACAACATGACCATTGTGTTATAATGATAAGACCACTAAGGATCTGTACCTCTCATCAAGGCTTTCACACAACAGCAGATACAATTTAATTCACTGCTCTGTCAGCAGTGCTGATACCATTATGCCGTCTGTCTCCACAGTTATAATCACTGTCCTCCGAGAAATGCAGTTGAAATGATCTTGAGCAGTCAAAGAAACTCTCAATTAAGGCTGCCACTTCCAATGTGTCAGATTGTGTCTTATGCACTTGGTACAATTTTCACTTCCAATCCTGTTTATTTACAATGTCTACCAGTAATTACGCTTAACATGTCATTTAGTGAGGGTGCCCCTGCCAAGGAGATTGTTGGGTGCTGTAGTACCATTGAGTGGGAGTTTCTCGCAGTCAATGCCATCAGCGGCTTTTAGTCCCTGATGGGATGCAGTAGTAATGTTGATAATGCAAGTATCGTGCTCATCAAGTCATAATTAGATGCCACTCAAATGTGCCACTTGTAATAACAGTGTTGATTCATGTTTTCTCGGTGACTGCAACTACTAATTAGTTAAGTGGTTTTTGGTTGGCCTGCATTTGCTGCGGATTATTATTACCCCTGAAAAAAACTGTCAAGGTTAGAGATGTTTCAGGCCACTTAGTGCTGCTTTATGAATTTTAATATTGACATAATAAGAACTTTGGAAAGACTTAGGAAATAATATATTTTTGTATTTAATTTGGAAAGATTTTTTTTCCCTGAGTTAATCATAATTGCAGGTTAATTAAGTTTAAATGAACCAAGAGTAATCCCTAGTTCTACCATGCGAGTCCAATCCTTGTTTCCTAACTTGTGCTAGCTTGACTTGGGGGCACTGGATTTCTGTCTATGAAATAGGAGCTGCTCTGGACCTCCATGGGCCCCTCATCCTGACTAGAGCATTTCATTGCTTCAAACTTCTAGAGCTAAGTGGAATAAAAGCAGAGCAGAGATGGGCGCATTTTGCCTGAAGCTTTCCCTCATCCAAATTAAATGTAGCCTCTGGTAATGGCATACTTAGAGCACAGAACTTCTCTAAAGCCAGGAAAAAAAAGGAAATAAAAGGCAACCAAAGAAAGATGTGGTGGTTCTGCTATTAGAAGAAATCATGAACACAATTTGTGGACCAAAATTTTCCAGTTCCCCCCTTCTCTTTTTTTCCTGCTTTGGTGGGCAGTTAACAGTGCTTCAGAGGACTGAACTGCAGTCCTTCAACTTAGATGATTTGTGGAATGCCATTAAAGCTGCTTACATTTTAGAACCTGTTAACTGCATGCAGCTTCTGATTTGGCAGCACGCTCCAATGTACTGCTGGCTTCCTATGTGATTAACGATAACGTTAGTTAATATTGACCAAGTATCAATAAAAGTGCTTAAGTGAAACTTGCCAGCAGTCTTTGTTTCCTATCCTGAAGCCTTGTTCTGTAGCCATTAAGATGATCTCTGGATGTCAGAGGGGACTTAAGTGTTTCTCTTCAGGTTTCGGGGAAAAGTCTCATAAGAGGACTATTTGCTATTGCTGTTATTCTGTTACTGTAGTACTTTTGAAACCAGAAGACTGGAAGGTGGAAATAATCTCTTTGTAAAACCTGGGTTAATCTTGTAGTTTAAAAATATGGAGATTCTCATTTTATAAAATCTGCATGTGTGTCAAATTTTCATAGAATCATAGAATGTCTTGGGTTGGAAGGAACCTCAGGGATCATGAAGCTCTGACCCCCTGCTGCAGGCAGTGCCATCACCCTCCATATCTAATACTAGACCAGCCTGCCCAGGGCCCCATGCTACCTGGCCTTGAACACCTCCAGTGGTGGTGTTTGCCCACAACCTCTCTGGGTAAATTATTCAATTTTCAATTGAAATAACGATGGCAGTATTGAGGGACAGTCCTTAAGATATCACTCTGATTCCTTGAGTGTTAATGAAGTAAAGCTGGTGAATAACGATGATTAGCAAAAGCGTTTCTGCTGGCCTTCTGCTTCCTTAAGTTCACTCTCGATTCTTCAGTTCCCTGTCTGGTGCTGCAGACATGGCTTGAGGGAGTTGTTTAAAGCAGTGATTCCAATGTTCAGTGTTCAGAGCAGTTCCTATCCATACAGGTTATCTAATTATGTACTTCTCAGTTTTTGAAATTTTTATGTAGAAATTAGAAAGCTGTAATACTTCTGATCATGGGATGCATGTGTCAAATGCAGGAAAACAGTGACTAATTTTCACATTCTCCCCATAGTTTCTCACATGGTTATTGAGGAAGTAAACTGTATTCAGAATCATCTCGAAATTGAGAAGACATGCCGTGAAAGTGCTGAGGCTTTGGCTTCTAAGGTGAGAATTACAGTGTTTCTAATTCACCTGATTCTTTTTTTTTTTTTAAACTTGCTATTGTGTGCATGTCCCATATATGTTTTTGCATAATCTTGTGGATCTTTGAAATGGTTTTGAAGTAGCAAAAGCTAATGCCGCATATGAGATGCAAAATACAGTTCCTGACTGTGGATAAAAAGAACTCATTTGAATTTTTTTTGTTATTTTTGAAGAATAAGTCACAGACCAACTTGTTGATACCAACACTTTATATGCATTTAGGTTAAATGGAAAACAAGTTTTAGAGCTGTCCTGTGTGAGATATAAAACAGTAATGAGCATTTCAATGTCTAAATCAAATGGAAAAAGTCAACCACTGCATTACATTTCAGGTGATTGTTTGTGAAAGCAAAGCGAGGGCAGGGGAAAGGTGACCTCCGCTGCTCTGTTGATTGCGTCTAGTCTGATGAATTTAGCAAGTGTGTAATTTTCTATATTCCATCTCATCAGAAGTGCATTATTATTAAAGAATGTTTTTATCTCTCTGTTGTATATTTTTGGTTGTATAAAATGCATCTGAGCCACTTCATCAGAAAATGGATTACAGCAATTTTGAACCAAATTTCATTAGCAATGCTGACTGCTTTTTTTTCCCCCCTTCCTCTCCTCCCCATCCCCTGCCCAAAGTACATCTTTAGATATGGTAAAAATCACACCAGCAAGAAATCACTTTAATTTAGATGCATTAGCAATGTACTTTCTGGAGGTATTTACTTAATTGTTTCCATAATGACACTATATTAGAATTCATAAGATAGGCAATCAGCATATACATAAGAAAATGAATGTATTTATGTAACTTTTCTCCTTCTCTGCACTCTTTCTGTAATGGGCATACAGAGGCAGTTCTGAGACTAGCTTTGTCCCTTGAGGCTGCTTTGCCAAAGCAGATTTGGTGCCTTAAGCTGACTGAACCATGTAAGGTTGCATACGGCCTTCCCACTTTCTCAGTTTTGTTCTTTGGGAATGAGATGAAGTTCTGGGGTAAATCCCCTTTAGTTAGGGGGCTGAGGAAAGGGTTGAGTCAAAAGCAATTGCTCAAGCAGGAGGTCAGAGTTAGCTTAACTGTTCAGCATATGTTTTATTTCAGAGCAGAGGTTGGACTTCTGAAGTGTAGGTTGAGTGGAACGTGTTGTGTGTCATTAGTGGAAAACTGAGTGTTATTCTTAGAGCTGAATCCAGGGAGTGCTTGGCCAGTGGGCAGACACCCCTACACACACCTATCTGCTCCTGAGGTTAGCAACTGAGAGCTGTTAGCAGAGGTGGTTATGTGTAGAATAGTGAAAGAAGCTTTGAAAGTGAACTTCTGCAGTAATCTCTGTTATTCATTTTTTCCTGGCACCTTGGTCAGGAAGAGATGTGTTATAAACCAGGCATGTGCTTAAGCATCCAGCCCAGAGTGGTTTCTGTCTTGAGGTCTGATACATAAAGAGTTGGTATGTGATATGGCTTTCATTTCACATATGTGACTTCAGAATTTTGTGGTAATTCTGTCCTCACTGGGAGTATAGTAATTGTTTGTTATTTGTAGTTTACAAGTTAAGGAAGAGGTTTCCTTTGACCAGTTGATAGAAGTGGCAAAACCAGTCAAGCTTTTAGGAACACAGCCCTTTTCTTCAGGTCATTCAGCTGGGGCTGCTGTTGGTACTGGTACATGCTTGACGGTCTGGAGCTGAAGCAGCTATCACAGAGACAGCATAGCATTATGAAAGCTTAATAGTAGATTTGGTTTGAGCCTATGCAGGTTGTTTACTAGTTGGAAGTGTGAGAAAGGAATGTCTTCCCTGATGGAAAAAGGGCATAGATGACGTATCGTGTTGAATTCCAGCCTGCTTAGAGAAGGAGAGGAAGCTTCCCATCTTCAGACCATTTTAATACTGAATGGAGCATTTAAAATAATGTCACTTTGTCCTGCTCTTTGTTCTTTTCAGCACGGGGGCAAAAATGTTTTTTTCTTGCACAACAGCTTAAAGAAAGAGTAACCAGCTTCTTACTGTTTGCACTCTTGAACTTTCAGCTGAACAAAGAAAATAAGACCTTGAAACGAATTAGTATGCTTTATATGGCAAAACTGGGCCCAGAAATTATCACTGAAGAGATTAACATTGATGAGGATGATCCATCCACAGATACGGAAGCAAACTCTGGATCATGCAATTCTGTGCACTGTCAACAGCAAATAAAAGGTAAGCATTGTTGCTGGGCCTACATCACCATAGTAAAAGGTGGTCTGGGGTTAGGTATCTGGCTCCAAATTATGCTTCTGAGAGTGGTCCTCAAAGGATTTCTGGGAAAAACTGTAAAGAACATGGTAGGCCTGTAGTGATATTGTATAATACATATGATACATATGTGTCCTGCAGAGTAGACTGCAATGCAATAGGAAAAAGGGATCTATGCAGCCAAGGGAGTTCAACATTACTGAGTTGGTAAAAGAAACATTTCCTTATATCTCTAACAAAGCAAAAGTTAAGCAGAAGGACAAGGTCACCTTGGTATTCAGCTGCACTGTAACTATTACAGAGCTTGTGGTAACAAGACCCTCCACTGATGTTTCCATTGTGTACCTTTGTATACACAAACTTTGTTTATATTCCAGAGTTACTGCCAAATAAGCAAATTAAAAAGGGACTGCTGTACTGGGAAAAGCAGTGAAGTTTGGAAAGTTCATTGCTATGAGAAATCTGTATTAATACAAGTAATCTCTGGTTTCTTTTTGACAGGCTATTTGTATTTTGATACACAAAATCTGCTTTTTTTTCTAATCTAACTCTGTGTGAAGTCCTTGTAATTGTGTGCTGTTATATCACAGTATCCAGAAAAGGAGGATGCTTGTATTCTGCATTTTGAGATAGAGACTTATTTAGTTGGTCACTTTGAAAGAGCAACCAAGCAAAAACTCTTCTTGGTTGTTTTTTTCCTGTTAATAAGTTACAATAACAAATGCTGTGTAAGTACAACAGTCTTGAACTTTCAGCTTGACCTTGTTAATTGTTGTCTGTCTGCATTTTGCAGCCTCGAAGAAGGGGTACAACATACTGCTGAAAAGAATAGTGTTTTAAAAAGTTTTCTTTTTTAATCAACAAAAAAACTCTCAAGAAATGGAAGAGTAGAATGACATCCTATAATAAGTAATTTTCCATCCTACAGATGTAGGACAGGAGGCAGAGAAGATGTGATCCACACCATGCAACCCATCTGAATAACAAATAAGATTCTGGAGTTCCTCCTGTCTTATATTGGAAAAAGATGTCAAAGATACTGTTAGAGTGGGCAAAGATTCTGGCTGCAGATCAGAGGATGGTGTGGGAGGGTAAAAAGGCCAAATGTGAGATTTCCAAGAAAGCCTGCTCTGTATATGCTTTCTGCCTCGCTGAAGAATTCACTAAGTAACAATGTAAAAAATATAGAACTCCTGGCTTCTTCTTCATTTCTCTGTCCTTATTAAATGTTAATGACTTTACATTTATAAGTACTGAGTACTTTGAAAGCATTGGATGTGGGAGAAGATACTCTGGAAAGTCGGTGTGTGTGTGTATGGGGTAGCAGAGTGATCTAACAGCGTGTACCAAAAAAGAATATCAAGGCTCTGTCCCCAGGCTAAGCCAAACTGGTTGGCATTAGTATTGAGGAAGAAGTCTAGTTGCATCTTGGATTACCTGCAAAGTGAAAGATCGTGTACTGAGAGGTGTTTTCAGATCTCCTCTTAATGTTCTGTGGTGCTGCCCAAGTTGTTGGTGCTGCTCCTCTTCTGTTTATGTCTATGCTTTCAAGCAGTGTTGGAGATCCCAGAAGTCTTTCAGCTTTTTCAGCAAAATACTGGATGTTTCTTTCAATGATTCACTCCCACTACTTTTCTAGAAGTTGTATCAATAAGGTAGCATGGTTTGAGGTTTGATAAATTCTCTCATTTATTGAAAGGATAAAGTTTTGATCCTAACATACAAGCACAGAGAAAGGCAGCTCATCCATTAGGGAGAGATGATGGCAAATGGAAATGGAGGGTGATCTCAGATCAGTTCCTTAAATTTGCTTATAGGTTTTGCTTTTTTTTTTTCATTGTAGTTCTTCTTTTCAGATGTAACAAGAACTGAAAACTTGACTGTGCTAGTAAAGCAGCTTAGTATGTACCTTGTCTGGGAAAATAAACATTTATGCATTTATAAAGATCTAGATATATGGGTATGCCTCCTTCTCTATATATAGAGGTTGGTAGATGTACCTGAATTAATCCAGTTACCATACATTTCAGTGAAAGAACTTTTTCACATTAATTTCACTGAAAACCATACAGAAAAAAAGGAGACTTGGTTCAAGAGCCTTCTGGGAAAAAGAAGTCATCTTCTTCACTTCAGAATGCATGTGTCATTAATCGAGAGGAAAATAAATCTCTTGAATTGGGAGGGGAGGGTGGGGGCACTCGACATTTTGAAGATTGGAAACAAAAAAAAAATGGCATCCAGTATGTTGTCATCATCTGCAAATGATTGGCAACGGTTTTCTTAACTGGTGGCTGGTGTTCGGTGAGCAGCAGTGTCATGAAATACTGGAAGCAGGTGGGAAATGAGAGCACTTACTGAAAGCTAATATATATCAATAAATTTGTGTTTTTGTGGTGTTTTTATGTTAACCTAAACCTTGATATATTATGTATGCGAACTGATCTCCTGTTAGGAAGTGATTATAATCAAATGGTTTGTTCCATTGTGAATTTAATTTATTTCATATTTTCATAATTAAGGAACAAAAATTCTGAGGGGAAAATTACAAGCATTAACTCTTCCATCAGTAAAGGTTATATTCTGACTCTGTTCACATAATGTTACAAAGACCAAAAATTGGCAGCTGTTCAGGACAATTTCTTCAGTGCAAATCTCCCAAGTATTAACTGCCTGTTGTTTTGTTTATTTCCCTTGTGACAAGAACTCATGATCCAAAAAGAACTGAAGTGCATTAATTTGTTTCAGAGGATGCCTATTAAAAATTGCTTTCTGCTACCTGAGTACCAGAGTCTCTGTGATGTGACAGTCTCCCGAATAGGACTGAGGATGCTTTGCAGTGACAGAATTGGTCCTTTTATAGCACAAAATGAATCATTCAGAATGCAAATCAAGACAGCAGCACTGAATAAGGCAGGGTGCCACAATAGGGTAAATCTGGAACTGGAGCCCAGTTAGGTATCTACTACTTAACACTGGTACAAAGTTCCTAAATTATTACGGATGTGCCTTGAATACTTCCAGTGTTTTGTTCAAGGTCATTCTGTGTTTGTCTACTTGTACTGATATGATGTTTGTTTTGTTGTTTTCTTCCAAGAATAAAATAAAAATATATTTTTCATTTCCTTCCTCAAACTGTAGAGCTGCGAGATCAAATCATATCTGTTCATGAGGAAAAGAAGACCTTAGCCATTGAACTGGAAAACCTGAGGTGCAAACTTGTAGAAGTAATTGAAGAAGTATGTATTGTACCATGGAAGGCGAGACCACGTTAGTGTGTAGTCAGTACTTTTTGTATCTAATTTTGCTAAAAATGCTCAGTTGTGAAGTTAATTGAATACTGTCAAATTGAAAGTCCTGCCAGCCTGCCCATATGATGGTGCATTTAGAGTACACGTCTGGAAGGGACTTTCTACGTCAGAGTCCAGTCTTGCTGCTCTTACTCACGGATGACTCTTCATTATGTGTTCCAATGCATGTATTTTCATTCTTACCTCCCCTGCCTGACATCTCCCTCACCTATCAGCCTGCTGTTGTTCTTTTTTTTTTTTTCTTTCTCAGACCTGTGCATGTGCAATAAATACTTTTGAAGAATTTCTGTTTTAATCACTGCTGCTAGTTCATTGAACGTGTCATTGAGTATAGCCATTGGCAGTGCCCTGTCATGGTAATTAGACCAGCAAATTGGCTTTCTGAGCCAGCAGAATTTTATTTCTGTTTGAAAACTGGATAAGCCATGTACTGATGCAAATCAGGACTTAGTGGTTCTTCCTGTCTGTGTAACACTTGATTTCAGAAAGACACAGTTGACAGCTCTTGGACAATGAACAGAGCTCAGGGGAAAAGAAAAAAAAAAAAAACAAAACTAAAAACCAGCAGCCTGTCTGTATTAAGAGGCAAGCAGTCAAGGGCAAGCTAGTAATTTTTTAACCAGGTGCTATTATGCCTCATCCAGAAAGGTTGAAAATATGTTGTAGCTGGGGATGATACATGCTGTGAGAATGGGCCATGGAAGCCCCACTGTAAGGATTAGTTTGTAACCCTTTAATCCTGCTTGTGATAGGGGTCTGTAAGTTGGGATCAAAATTCTTTCCATCCCACAGGAAGCCATAGCATCAAGACAATGCTAAGAAACAGAATTACTGAAAGAAAAATGTTGCTTACATTATGTAATGTGTTACATGCCTTATGCCTCTAACTAAAATAGCCTTATTTTTTATTTGTTCTTTGTAATTTTATAGGTGAATAAAGTGAAAGAAGAAAAGGCTGCTTTGACAACAGAAGTTAATAAACAGCAAAAACTGTTGGAAAAATGTAACAGAGGTATGTTGTCTCAGTAGATTCTCTAAAATATATTATAACCTTTGCAGAAGATTGTATTATTATTTCAGATTTTTTATGTAATAGTATGAAGAATGTATTGCAGAACAGTGACTGCAGTCTAGAACTGAAGCTTGGCCTTATTGCTATAGGCACTGCAGAAATGCACGGACAGTTCTAGGCTTTCTGATTTGTGGAAGCATTGCAGAATAAATAGCAGGTATAATGGAAGAGTAGGAAAACTTTTGCTCTGTGGCAGAAATGGCAGACAGCCACATTCCCATTGCCTAAAATTGTTCCAATTTATCTTCGAGTTCTTCCTCTGTAATAATGTTCTGTCTGCTTACATGAGAAGATAAATAAAAGCACTCAGAGCAACTTCATTGTGTTCTGAAATGTTTGTCAGGTAGTGAAGGGAATTGCCAAAGCTGCCAGTATTGCGCAGGAGGACTTGCATCCAGCTGCAGGCAGGGCATAGCCATAGTGAAAACACAGAAGTGCAGTCTTTGAAATAATGAAGATTCTGATTGTGCTGTAGCCTTTTGCTAATAATGCTCTCTTTTTCTTTGGAAAAAGTTACAAAATGCACATAGTCTGTGTTTTCAAAGAAACAGATGTGTGTTGGATTACAGAGAAATGTATGAGCTCCTAGTGGGACAGTATTTTACCTTCTGTGGATTCTGCAGGTACTCTTTGGTGTAGGGAGAAGAGATTTGCTTAGTAGTGCATGTTCTGCAAGCTTTCAGGTGTTCTCTTGTCTCTGTCATGTGTCTGCACTGCTTGAACCTGTGACAGGCTATACTTGAAGACTCTTAAAACATCAGTCTTTGGTTAGATTGGTTAAACAGACAAGCCTGAAGAAGCTTTTGATGGGATGGCATTACAGATTAAAGATTTTCAAAATGTTTGAATTTTTCCTAAGCACAATCAAAAGAACCACTCCTTATTTCATGTTTGCCTGTTACTCTGGCCCCATGAAATCATATTGTGAAGGGAAATTCCAAACCTCACTCGACTGGGGCTGGCAAATACAGTTGCCTCCAACATACATAGTAATGCTTGGTAGCTTGAGCAGGGCTCCCCTGAGGCTTTGATTGCTCTCACACACAAAAGCAAAATATGATCTGTGGTACTTAGTGTCTGTTACTGGAGTTTTGAGTCTGGGCTCCACCAGAAGATGCTCTATCTTTATTCATTAGTAAGAATTAACAACCCTGGAGCAACAGGGAAGGAGAGAGGAGACAAATTGAATTTTTGTGTCTGCCTGGATGCTTTGCTTGAAGATTTTCTAGGACAGAGAATCTGTTATCCTTTTCTTTCATCTAAAGAGCAGTGATGAGGAGCAGTATTCTGTGAGAATTATCCACCAAAACATGTATGTATTTTAAGTCTCAGTTTTTAGTTTTGCAACTGTAAGCTGTATTTTCTTGCATTTTCTTGCATGCTTTTTAAGGTAGTAGTTTATAATATTTAGCCTGTAAGCTTAATAACACCCAGGTGTCAAACTTTACCTTGCAAGATGAGTAATGGCATTTCTGTGGAGTTGTAACTTGGCAACTTGGAATATATCTATCTAAACTAATATTTGCAAGCATGCTGTTTTGTGGAACAGTCATAAAAGAATAGGTGAAACTGCTTTCCAACAGGTTTTCAAACGCCTGATTTTGTGGTACAGCCTTTTGATTTTGAGTTCACAAGTCAGCATGGCAGTAACTTTGCTCAGCAGTGCAGGACAGGAGGAGTGTTACTCTGTTCAGAAGATCAGTATTTGTGTGTATGTATAGTGAGGTTTAGAGCAAAGAGGATAAATACTGCATTGTCAACTGTATACAGGAAAGAAAAATTAATTTGCAACTTCATTCAAGAATTTGCAGTACTGAAGAATAAGAGCCTATTGTATAAATCAAGCAGTGTTTTCTTCTCACATGTTGTTTGATATCCATTCTGCTTTTACTTCTGATTTTCTTCCATTCTTGTAAACAGTGTCCGTGCTAGCAGTAGAAGAGTATGAAGAGCTTCATGTAAACTTTGAACTGGAAAAGAACCTACGGAAGAAGGCAGAATCATTTGCCCAAGAGGTGAGTAAACAAGAAAAAAGGATCTCTTTTGATCTCTTTTGGTCTGCCAAAGCCCAACCAGCCTACTTGATTTCAATTCCTGGCTCATGCAACAGCTGTCTTTGAATTTCCCTGTACTACTTAACTAACATATATTTCATACATGAAATAGATTTAGTGTCTTACAGAACATATAAAGCATTCCACAGTTATCCATGCAATCTTGCCTTTTTCCTTTTTCAGGTGAAGCTTTCAAGTTACAGTAGGCTTAGTCAGCCACAGCATTTCAGTGTATTGCACATAGTGATAGGGTCTGGGAAGGATAGTCACCTCTCTAGAGGCATTGAAGCATTGTGTTTTTCTTGAAAAATAGCTAAATAGCAGCTAAACTCACAAGAAAAATCAACCCTAAAACAACCAAGTGATAAAACAGGGCATTAATTGAGGTTTATGTGAGTTTAGCTGCTATTTAACACGTGCCTTTTGAATTACCTACTGCAAAGAACATTTGAGTTGAAAAATTGCTTCTGTGTGCTATGAAAGATATAAAATCCTGAAGAGGAAAATGAGGTGCTGGGTAGCAGTATGGAATGGCTAGTGATTGCTCAGATGGCTTCCAGCTGGCAGTGTTGTTTGCCCCAGAAAACACTGACAAACTGTCATTCTGTTGATAGACCAAAGCTATATAATTTTTTTCCCCCTGGTGCATTTTCTGTTTGCATTCTGGATTTTGAGAGTTCTGCACTTGGGTTATATTGCAGACTTTTCTAACCTGTGCCTTGTGTGCAATATTTTCCTGAGTAATAGTTGTACTTCCTAAATAATTGTTTTTCCAGGAACTCTGCTTTTAAAGGCTGTTATACATCAGAATTGTGCGTTGTCATTATTGAAATACTGTAAATAAGGAAAACATCTGATTTCAGATTTCAAAACTATGACTACTAGAGGCAAATCTTTAGCCTTGAGGAAATCAACTTTTTTTTTTCCCTCACTCTTTTTTTAGTGGGAATAATTTTTTTATTGCCCTAGATCTAACTGCATCCAGTCAGGGCTGGTAAACAAGGACATACTAGTAATTTTGAAACTGTATGGAAAACACTGAATATGCTTATTGTGTTCTGTTAATATTGTGTTTTGTGCTGGCTATTTGATTTTTTTGGGTATGAATAGAATCATATAAAAACATTTTAAGCAAAATGTTTTGTGGAATTGAGATAAAACTGTATGCAAACTAGAAAACCTGGAATGTGGTGGTAAGAGAGTTGACCAGATACTGCTTGTGATCTCTCTGTCACATGTGCCCTCTCTGACTGTGCTGTGTAAAGGCTGAAGAACTTCTCAACAGCTGAGCCAAGCTGCTTCTCTTTCTCCTCACTGCACCTCTTTTTCGTATTCAGGCTCACCGTGTTGACCTTTCAGGAAAACTGTAGCTGCCATCTCCTGCCTGTTGTACCTCTGCCATGTGTCTGAAATGTAACTGTACTGAATTCAGGCAAAGCAAAGGCAGCCGACACATTTTTCCTCCAAAAGAATAAGAAATAAGAAAAATGCAAATAATTTACTATTTAATAAAATATCCATTTACTTTCCAAATTTGTGATGTGAAGCTGGACTTAGTAGGATGCTGTTAAAATCAAGAGATACTGGAGAAAAATTGCTCAAGAGGAGCAATTTTAGAAGTCAGAGAGGCTGCACATAGAGCATTCTTCAAAACCCAGTTATACAGAGCTCTGTGAGATGGAGCCCACGTTCCTCTGCAGGACAGAACTGCCCACCTCCCTTTGCCACGGCTTCAGTGCCGTTTGCACATTGAAATTTTGTTGTGGTGAGTGTTTGTTTGTTTGGTTTTTGTTTAGAAATAAAAAATCTTCAAATTCCATTGAAATAATTTAAGATAGAAACGTTTATTAGCAGCCATAAGTTTTTAAGTAAAATGTTGCCTATGTTTATTAAATGTTTGCTTTGATTTTTTCAAGACTATTATCAGTTTGTGCTATAGAATGCACAACTTCTGAGCATTTCTAAAATTTGGGAAACCTGTAATATTTCATTACCCATATTTTATGATAAATATATTAAAACAATGCAGTTTTTAAAGAATCTTATGAGGCTGTGCAGTCATTCTTGTTTTATGAGCAGGTTTGGTTGGCTGTGATATCTGTGGAATTATTATTTTCAGGAAACAAATTCCTAAGAATGAAGCATGTTCATTTAACATGCATTATTACAATATCTGTCTCACATTTCATACTGTTGCTTTGCTTTATCCTCTGTATAGAACAGTTATGTGCTTCTGTTCATTAACTGACAATAGAACATTGTGTGTAAAGGTCTTGCATCTCTCAGATATGAGTAATTTGTAACTGCATAGTTAAGCTGGCTTTTGGGTCATACAAGAATATTCTGTGGTACTCCAGGCCCAGAATGTTGCTTTTGTTCAGATGCATTGCTGTGGCATTCAGACATACATTTTGGAAGATACATCAAGGTATTTTCTGAGTTTTGAATAATGAACTGACGCTCCAGCAGTTAAATACAGTGCCAAAGAAATTCTGGTTATTTGCTAACCAGGTTATTTGGGTTTTTTTATTTCATGTCGTTATTTTAAGATGGAAATATTCACAAATTAAATATCATAGAATCCTTCGAGTCGGAAGGGACCTTTAAAGGTCATGTTGTCCAACCCCATGCATTGGGCAGGGCCATGCAGAGCTCCCCCAGGTGCTTTGTGGTGGCTGTCCAACAGCGTGGTGTGTTGCTTGAACTCTTTCACCCCTAGAGCGCTTGGAGATGGGAAATAGGCTCAGACTTGTGTGCTCGTGTAGTGTTTTTAGTGTGTTGTTTTAGTCTGTGATGTCTCCAATAGCCTATCTATGGACGTAGCATATGCAGAACTCTGCACAAAAGGATGCCGTGAGCAGCTGCCACAGCCGTGCTCCAAATGATGCCCTTTCCATCCTGTGCTTCTGACAGGAGATTGGGATTTGCCACAGGATGTGAGCAATTGGGACTGCTGGTGTGAGAGAACGGGGAGGGGAGTGAGTGTGTGTGCAGAAGCAAATGCAGATGGGGTGAGAGAAAAGACAGAGAGGGAGCAAGTGCACCAGGGAGTGAGAGAACACTTGAAAATCAGCTTTTGATTAAAAAAAACAAAAAATCCAATGCAGCTTTAATTATAGTCATGCTGCTGGCACCACCATAATATATATTTAATTAATCAAAAATGATCCAACTTCAAACATTAGAATTCATGCTCTTTAGAGATTCTAAAGAAACTGAGTAAATATTGTCAGCCATGGTGTGGAGAGCAGGAAGGAAAAAGAAAAGGATTTGAAGTGAGTCACAATCCATTATGAAAGGTGCAGGAATCTGCATAAAAGAACTAAATAAATAGAGTGTGTAAGGGGTGGGGGCATGGAAAAAACTGTACCTACCTGAATAAAACAGGGTTGTTAACACAGGAATCTTGGCAAGCTTAACCAGAATTCTAGTGTCATGTTTTAAGAGACACTTTAAGATCTCTCAGCTCTTTGTAGAGCAGTTTATAAGCAAACAAAGGAAGGAAGAGAGTATCTTGAAGGCCATTGCAATAATATAGAGGCTAGCCCTGAAAAGCACTCTTCCACAAAGATGAGCAAAGTACAATACATCCAGCCAAAGCAAGCCAAAAGGGGTGGAACACAGTGCAAGATGTAAACTGAAAGTCTTAACAATGTAAAAATCCTAGGAGTTTAAGGGAAAATTTCTGGCATAAATGGTTGATTAAGCATACACCCAGCCTTGCAACAATATTTTGTAAAGTGAACAGTTTATTACAGTTGTGTATGCTGGCACAGGGGTGACGGCTGCACCTCAAATTACTTTGGAAGCCTCCCTGAAAAGAGGCAGTGTGCTCCCAGAGTTAGTTGTGAGCTGTTCCTATCTCTACCCTGCATCTCAGGTAAACACAAATGGAGTGTCAAACTGCTGATCAGATCTGTTGGGCTCCTCACACTATCATTGGCTCCCCAAATGTTTATGGCTATCTGTAAAGTGTTTTGTGATTCATGAAGTTGCACTCAGAACTGTCATCCAGATAGATTAAAAACAAAGTGAGTCTGTAATATGCCTTGTTCATCTTTTCCCTGCCTTCGCTCCAATTCTCACTACTTATTAATTTGTTTCCCTCAAAGTGTCTTTGCCCATTACCTGTACCAGTGCATAGCTGATGTATTACTTAATCTGAGATTGAATCTTCCAGAATCGAGTGGTAAAAGGTGGCTGTCATTTTATATCACTCAGGAAAAATTACTGTATTTCTTCACAGATGTGTGCACTACTCATGGGATTGATTACGTGCTATGAGTTCGGTTATCTCAGTGGTTTGTGTGCAGGCTCTGGAAGAACTCTTCATTGGATGCATTTGTGACTTTTGGGTTAATTCATGAGGACTTTCGTGTTAACGTGCTGCATCTGCAAAGCCAGCACTCATAGGGCAACTCTCTCTGCTTACCAGTACAGCACTCTGTGCACTGCCAAAGATGCTTTGACAGAAACTGGTGTCTGAAGATAATTAATTTGCAGTTCAGCTGATTGAACTGGAAATAATAATTAAAGAGTTAGTGCTTCAATTCTCCTAAGCTTGGATGTTAGAACTTTTGAAGCATGATCCAACACTAATATGTTTCATCAAGCTTTTTCCCAGGAACAGGCCTGTGAAATGGTGACAGATTAACAGATGTATATAGGAAACTCTGTGGTCTCTCTTTTTGTTGTTGTTGTATTTTACTGTTCAGGCACTTACTCTGTTGCGGAAAAAGCGTTTTCCTTCTCTTTCATAAAATATTATGGATCATCTGGAAAGAGGGGAGTGACTGTTGGCTGCCCATTGCTCTGCGTTGCTTAAACCTGTGGTCCTGATTGACAGTCAGGTTGGTTCTGTGGTAGTTTGAAAATCTAGGGCTAGTCATTAGCTCCTTTGAAAATCCCAATCTGTGGAATTACTAGAAATACTCTGGTTTCCCATAACTCATGTTGTTCTTTGTTAAAGAGAATCTCAATGTGTGCCATCCGTGCCCTCCCTATTAGCTGTTTTAGTAATCTTGTCTTTCTGTTTGACATCTCAGGTTGGTAATTCTCTATAGGAGTAGATCCGATGCAAGGCAGGAATATAAGCACCTGATACAGAATTTTCAGATCTGAGTAATGACGTGTGCACTTAAAGCTAAGCATGTGCTGAAGTAAGTTACCTTCAGAACCATTTATTTGTTGCAGCTTTTTTTTCCTGAGTAGTGCTTCAGAAACCTATGAACCCACTAGAACACGCAGGCTTTGTAACTCACACTGGGCTGATGTCACTCCTCGATATGTAGCATTGAGCCTGAGTGTAGGGAGAGCATTTCTAGGTCAATGTCCAAACTATGGCTGAGTTTCTTAATGTGCTTTAATGAGGTGTGTCTGTTTATCAACTCTTCTGTCAACCCCCCCCCCCCACAAGACTAGGCATTGTTTCCTGCTGTAATATTCGTATGCAGTGAAGCTCACAAGCCTAGATGTCCTTGATGATACGGCACAGTTCAGCAGTTATGAAGTTGAAGTGTGTGTGTATACATATTTTTCCTTATTAGCCATTGAACTAAAATGCACGCTTGGACTTGCATTTCAAATCCAGAGTGCCTCCTGAATTTAGAGCCACTTAGTGCTCTGTCAAGTCATAATCAGGCAAGATCACTCCTTCTCCCACATCACATACAATCCTCCATACAGCCTGTTTGTTCCACTGGGGAGATACAAGTACCTTGATCCTGCCTCTCCTGGGGACTCAATGCACATACAAAGGCAGGAATATAAGGCCTCAGATTATCCGCATTGCAAAAGACAATGGCTCCTGTAGGTTGTGGCTTATGTAAATGAGTGCTTTGCCATACCATGAGGTTGATTTATTGATTCCTCGGTAGGGTGTGGAGGAGATGGAGCTGTCCTGCCTGGGGGTTTGACATCAGGGCCAGCTGGTCAGTTGACTGATCTTGTTCTCTTTTCTGTTTAAGCTTCCAGATTTTGTCTCTGCCTTCATACGTACGTAGTTTTATTCTACTTGCAATGTTGCCTTCGACTTTTCTTTCACTTTATGCTGCCAGTGGTTGCCTGTATAGCAGTGCTGCAGTATTCGGATGTTATTCTGCCCTTCAAACTCTAGCTAAGACAAGTATTTTGTGTAGTGAGTACTCAAATGAGTAATAGTTTCATAGAAATGTAGCAGCACATGGATATTGAAGCATTTCCTTTGGCCTCATTTTGCTCCTGGGAGAAGAGTTAGTTGGAAAGCATCCAGTTGTACCCTCAGCATTGCCAGGGACTTGACACCGACAGGATTGCTTTCTAACTTTTTTTTAATTAGGAAAAATTATTTTTTGTGGCTCTGTAAAAACCAGCTGCAGCAATCGCTCTGTAGGGTGATGGTTAAAGCAGGGGTCTGAGAATGAGGTGTGGCGTCATTGAGGTTAAAGGAAAAGCCTTTATTATTTTCAGATTTCACTCCCTTCTCTCCTTCCCTCCCTCCCCAGTTTTTGTGCAGACTTTTGATGGAACATGGCTCACAGATTTTCTGCACTTCAGAGCTTCCGTTTGTAAACTCGGGAAAAATGTGCAGCTGGTTTGTACAGCACTCGCAGATTTGTGAAAAGAGGATGATAGGTGTACATCCTTTGTGGTCTGCCTTTGGTTGCAGTTTCGTCAGATTCCCCCGGCATTGACTGACGTTTCTAGCATTGATGAGGATACTCAGCAGATAATTGTTGAGCAGGTGGCAGAGTCGGAACTAATCCATCAATTGGTTAAATTCCACCTGGTCCAAATAATCCTGTTAGTAGCTATTTTGCCCTTTCAGCAGTTTCTTTAGTTAATATTCAGGGTTGTGCAGGCAGACAGGTTCCAACCTCGCTAAAGCAATAATTGTTTTAATTTAAAATTAGAATTGATTTTACAGGTCTCTTTTGTCCTGTGTCAAACACGCGGTGCAACCTCTCATAAACTTGCAGCTGGTTCATCACCAGCCCTTTTCTGTGGTATCTGCCATGACCATCGTGTCTAGTTTTGGCCTTTCATTTAGAATATGCTGATACTTTAAATTACAGGAGTGGGCCTCAGTTCTGGAGTAGATGGGGTTCCCAATGACAAATTGGTTATCATGTATCTGGTTGCAAGAATTAAGTCAAAAGCAAGAAAGACTTCTTTCGTGGTGGAGAAGACCCTTTCACGTATATTTTAAGAAAGAAAATAATTAATAAGGCTAATTGGAAATGAAGGACTTCTCGTTTCTCAGGTGACAAGTGAGAGGATGTGAGGCGATGGACTCCCATAGAGCCAGGGGAGGTTTAAACTGGATGGTGGGAAAAATTTGGGGTGGTTCTGCATTGGAAGGAGCTGCCCAGGGCAGTGGTGGAGTCTCCATCCCTGGAGGGGATTTAAGAGACGTTTAAGAGATGTGTGAGTGTGACACTAAGGGATGTGGCTTCGTGGTGGGACTTGGTACATCAGGTTGGTGGTTGGACTTGGTGATCTTGAAGGTCTTTTCCACCCTAAAAGATTCTGTGATTTAGAGATATATGACTTTTTTCAAGATGCAATCTCTCCTAAGAAGATAAAAGGTTAAACAAATAAAGGAATCGCAATACAAAGGTAAACCTTCACAGGCTGAAGTGGGTAGCACTGATTCCCAGCTTCCTTTGCCTTCGAATTGTTCTTGCCACAGATGTGACTGTCTTGGTTTGGGGATGGGAAACCGATACACCATGTGCATGTCAGCTCGAAGAATGCACAGAGTTCACGGTGAGCTCCCTTCCTGTGCAGCACGTTTGCTCCATGTGGCAAACTCACTTCTGATGACATCTGTACAGCTCACCAGAGAGGCCATGCACTGAGTGCAGTGAGCAGGGGCTGGCTGTGATCTCCTGCTGCCTGCACACAGCCTCTGATGATGGCCGTGCCCCAGGCCTGCTCGCAGTGAGCCGTGCGGAAAGCAGGGGGAGGGTTATGCTCTTACCTGCAGTAAGCATTGGCAGTTCACCCCGTTTCATTGAGTAGGTCAGACAGGAAGAAGGCAAGCTCTTTCTTTGCTCTCTGTGTGTTACAGTGAATTTGTTTGGGTTTGTTTTAAAACAAAGCATAGTATAGAGCCTGCGTTCATTGTTTCCCCTTCATCGAATGCTTCCAGTTCTTTATCGCCTGCCTCGTGGCGCAGCGCTGCCCGATGAATTGTTCTCTATTGGGTTTATTAGTATTAAGGCCGCATCATTTGGTTTTTCTTGGCACGCAGAGTCAAGCAGGATATGTTACGAGTTCAGAGTTCAGGGCGGTCAGGAGGCTTCTCATTCTGCATATGCCGCCAGAAGAGAGGTGCTTTCTAGGGAGACTCAGAAATGTCTGTGCAAATCACAGAGTAGAGCACTTGCTTACAAAGCTGCATCGGCTGATGGTTCTTTACAATCCGCTTGTGCTGAGAAAAATACACATCACCTGGCAATGCAATAGCACTGAGCAGGAAGAAACCATCAGTCAGTGTGTAGTACCTGGAATTTTGGCTGGTAATAAGCAGTATAGAAACCTGGCAAAAGCTCATGGGACTTTTATACTTGAAATACTGCATTTTTTAAATATCATCTTGCTTTTGCTGTGCTGTGGAGCAGTGTTTTCACAGTCTGAAGGAGCCTCTGGCTGTTCTCTGCTCTCCTGCTGTAAGTGGCACGCTTTGCTGAGCTGTGCACACTCATCTCAAATCTCAGCATGACCCAGTCCCTCTTTCTGCTGTAAGAACAGAAACAGCTGAGCTTTGCAAAAGTGCAGACTCCTGTTTGGTGGGCACCTTTCTACCTGGAAGAGATGTCAGGATGCAGAAGAAATTCACCAAGGAATTTTTTGGGGCAGGAAATAATTCTTCTTCTCCAAGCTCCTGAACAGACTTCAGGAAGCAGGTTTTCTCTCTTACGGGAATCTCACATGCTGATGTAGGAAAATGTGTGATGTTTGTATCAGTGTCATGCCTCTAAATGGATGGATTTTTTTTCCTCGTGTGTCCATTCCCTGAATCTAAAATATAACTGAAAAAGAGAAAACAAGAACTTCAGAAGTAAAAGTCTGAAATGGATCTGAAATGCCTTTTTTTTTTTCAAGGCAAGTACATACACTGATTACACAAATATGGGCTGAAATGCATTTCCCAAAGATACTTATGTACATACCCAGGTGATGGTGCAGTAAGTGGGCTGTATGCCAAGGCTGGCAGATGTGGTTGAGGAGATAGCTTGTGAATTCGTAGGCTTTTCTTTCTCCACCGTGAATCTCTTTAATCTTTCCAGAGCTCCCAGAACAGGGATGTTCATTTTTCCAGGAAATAAATCAGACACGCAGTTAAATCACTTATGCTGCCAATGTGCAGGTAGTAGAGGTGTAGCAGTTCTGGTTCGTTTCAGTAGAGGCTCAGTTCTTGTAAATTTAACTCTCAGACTTTTTTTCCTTCTTCCTTATCATTTCCCCTCTATTCCTATTGTATTAACTCAATCAAACTTTGTCGCTTCCTTTCCAATTGCCTCTTCTTGGCTTTTTTTTTTTTGTGAAGATAGCATCAGACTTTGCTTAACTATTGTTTTTGTTTGGGGCTGGGTGTTGTTTTGTCAGATGTTTATTGAACAAAACAAGATGAAAAGGCAAAGCCAGCTGCTTCTGCAAAATTCTGCTCCTGATCAGCAGCTTTTGAAGGCTTTGGATGACAATGCTAAGCTAACCCATACATTAGAAGAAGAGAGGCTTCAACATCAACAAAAGGTAAAACTACTTTGCATTTCATGCAGAAATCCTTGAAAGCTTCTTGAATTCAAGGATGAATTAATGCTGTGGTTTGCCAACTACAGGTCAAAGAATTAGAAGAGCAGCTAGAAAACCAAGCACTGCATAAGGAGATTAGTCGTCTTAAACAGCAGCTGGAACTCTTAGAAGAAGATAAAAAGGAACTAGAGCTTAAGTGTCAGAACTCTGAAGAAAAAGCAAGGGACCTAAAGCATACAGGTAATAAGTTTACTTTTAGAAGTATAATAGAGTGAGTGAATGATACACATCTAATGGAATTACATGTGATGGATTTGAGACCCAAGAAGCAGCAGCTTTAGTGTAGCTAAGATCACGGAGTCATAGAATTGTTTGAGGAACTTTTAAAGGCCATCTGGTCCAACTCCGTGCAGTGAACAGAGGCACCTATGGCTTCATCAGGTGCTCAGAGCCCCAACCAGCGTGACACTGAACATCTCCAGGGATGGAGCATCCACCACCTCTCTGGGCAACCTGTGCCAGTGCATCACTACCTTTATCGTGAAAAACATTTTTCTTAAATCCAATCTAAATCCTCTCTCTCTTAATTTGAAACCATTTCCCCTTGTCCTGTCCCAACAGACCCTGCTAAAGTGTCTATCCCCTTCTTTCATGTAGTCCCTCTTTAGCTACTGAAAAGTCAATCTCAGATCTCCCTGAAGCCTTCTCTTCTCCATACTGAACAGCGCCAGCTCTCTCAGCCTGTTCTCACAGGGAGGTGTTCCATTCCATGCATCATTTTTGTGGCCCTTGTCTGGATGCTCTCTAGCAGGTCCATGACTCTCCTGTATTGAAGACTCCACATTTGGATCTCAAGATCCAGACATGCACTTCCCACGATGAGAGGTTCAGCAATTGCCTTCAGCTCAGAACGGTCATGTCTAGAAAGCATGTGAAGCATAAACATTGTAAAATTTCTGTAACATATAAAAACTCTGTTCTTAGATTGCCCTCCATCTTATAGATGGATATGTACATCTGAGTGGGTTTCTGTGTGAAAGAGTCATTCATATTTTAAAACGGGTTCCTACTGTGTGCTGCCTTACTATAAGGACTGTGGGCCTATGTTTTGTTAATTTGGTGGCACAAGTTTTCGTGTTTAGTCTTTTATTCAGCTGAAGGCCTAGGCAGGTACTAGTTTTAATTATGATGCCTAGTCGTGAAAACACTTGAACCCCTGTCAAAGTCCCAAATCCTTATCATTAGATAAGTCTCCATGTATAGCCACAGTTTTCTGAAACATATTCTTAAGAGCAGTATTATCTTAAAGCTTGTTAGCAGTGTTTTTTTTGGAGTTTTACATTTCCCAGCCTTAAAAATACACCTAAGCAGGCTTCAGAATTCTTCTCAGCTGTCTTTGAAAAGATCTAAACATGACAGCAGATTTTGTCCTTCCAAATTAGTTTGTCGTTCAGAAGGAATTTGTCAACATAAAGTTTGTACCTGAGGTTTAAAGTCACTCCATTATTTAGTTTCCTTACTTAGTAAATGGAAATGGAAAGACTGGAATTTCAATTGGAATTAATCATAATGAGAACTGAAGAATTATGTGCAGAAGAGAACCATATCAGAGTGAGATAATCCCATTCCCCCTCAGCTTGAGCTATTTGGTGAGATAAAAGAAGCCAAAATCCATCAGGAAGACATGATAACAGTTTCTTGCCTTATCTTCTTTCTCTCATCTCTTACTTGGTTTGTTATTTATGGCTACATATGAATCCATTTTGTATTCTGATGTATGTGAGGACTCGTTCAGCTTCCATGGAAATGCAGGAGGCTGATGTGGAGCCCACAGGCCTCACGTAGATTGTAGTAGCATGAATGTGATGAACTTATATCCATCCTGAGATTGTATAGAAAGAATTCTGTTTGAGGGGGAGAGTCATTTTAGTTTCAAAAGTAGCCCAGGTTGCAGTAAATTGTTTAGTGGGATTTCTGTGCACCTAGGAGACTGCTGTTAGTAGAAAATGTTGCCAAAAATAGGACTTCGTAGCAACTGAGTGGTTTTTTTGGCTAATTTGTAGCTTTTTTTTTTTTTTTTTTTGCTTAAGAGGCCAAAGTTGTTTTTAGAGCAGATGTGAGAAGCAGAGATCTCACTGAAGGTTTTTTCTCTTGCACAGTGGATGAACTTCAAAAACGAATACACCAATCTGAAAATCCTGCACCTCCTCCTCCTCCACCACCACCACCTCCTCTTCCTCCTCCGCCTCCTCCTAACCCTATACGGTAAGTGCTTAAACCAAGAGTCAGTGCTCTTCACTGAAGAACAAGTCAGAATACAGAGTACGTCATGAGTTTGCATTCAAAGAGGAAAAGTGTCTTTAAATAAGAAAGATTTTCTCTGTCTGCCTTGGGTTTTATTCCTTCCACTTTGCCAGCTGGACACTCTCTCTGCTAACAGTCTTGCACCCTGACCAGTTGTGAACAGTGTTTGTCTTCCCAAACCTAATTTATTGTCTGAACTGTGGCTTTGGAGGAGGAGAGACACCTGTCTCCTCTAAATTTAGGAGATTTTTCTATTATTTATCTGATAGCTATAATTATAGACTTGGGAAATGCTTGTCTGAATCTGCTGCTAAGAATACCCCTTTGAACCAGAGGATATCTTGGGTTATAACTGTTGTGCCTTCCTGTCAGATAAAATTAAGATTGAATTTTTCAAAGAACCATAAAAGAAGTGGACCAATACCATGTATTGGGCACTAGCCACGAATAACTGGAGTCCTAAAGTGTTTGACTTAATTTTAGGAACGCAGCTAATGTTCGTGTTGGCACTGCCTTTGCTTGAAATAAAACACGTACTGCAGTGCACTGCTGAACTAGGGGGGTAGATATTGGCATCCCGTTTTCTTCCATAACAGTCTCCATTTGGTTTAGAAATACCCCTTTCAAATCTTGGAAGTCTAAGAGCTCTCCTTGCCTCGCAGAAGCACTTGTTTTTGATGTTCTTTTCCTCCATTTTAATTTTTTTTATTTTTAAATGAACTTGGATAACACTTTCTAAGCTCTGTAATGGGAAGTACATACAGATGTCTTGGTAACTACTGGATTCAATATGTTAAGACAAATCATTAGCGAGGAAAATTCAGACCTCTGTTCATCTTACTCTGTTTTTAAAAATCTAAACATTTTCTGATCAGTTGTGTTAGATATTTTACTCCTTTTATCTTCATTAATTCATTTGGTTTGCCTGCTTTATTCTCATTAACATATAGCACAAATTAACTTTTGATTATTTTTATTTTCTTTAAATCCTTTACTAATTGGGATAGATAGCACTATCTGCTTTAAGCCTTGTGATAGCTAGTTCAGAGCATTTCTTTCAAGTATTGTAAGACGTATGTGAGCATAGGCTATTTCAGAACCTGGGTGCTGGGTGTTCTTTTTATTCTGGGCTGGAGCTTTGACACTTTATCTCAGGGTGGTCTCCCAGCTTCTTAAGGAGCAATGGGGAGTGATAAGCCCCACTGACATACTAGGAGCATGTACTTGGGCTTTAAAATGAATCATTTCCTTGCCTGGATTTTTACGTTTTGACTGTAGTGAAGGGATAATTGTTTAACACTGTAAGAAGATTACAAACTTGGAATTGGTGAGAAGATACTGATCACCATATTTAAGTGTCCTCTGGAGAATAATACTTCACTTTGATATCTACAGCTCTTCCTTTTTTTTTTTTTAGAGCTGGAACAGCTTCAATTTGTCATTTGTCACAATGAGACACTGTCCTTTAATATTCAAATCTGAAGTGTTTTGATTTATGCCTAATGTCTGTTAAAAAGAAATAAATTTCTCTGGTGCATTTTGATGGGAGGCATTGTGGGGGGTAATTCAGAACATACATCTGCATTCAAAAACTGCTAAATGAGTCTGTTGTAAGTAGCTGTATAATCAGGTATAAGCAAGCTGTTTGTGTGGTATGTTCAGAGTTCACTGAAGCAGTAGAGGACAGAGTCATAGTCTGCAGTTTTGTTTTCCTCAAAGGTCTCTCATGTCAATGATTCGCAAGAGGTCTCACTCCAACACCAATGTGAGCAAGAAAGAGAAACCACCTCAGCAGGAGTCAGGTATGGCTCATCCTTTCACAAGTTATGTATATTGTTCACTAGACAAAGCTAGTGAAAATGAACTGTGTGTGCCAATTGTTATGCAAATGCTTGCAGTTGTCAGCATTAACGATTGCTGTCCGTGTCTCAGCATATTCATCTACCTTACAGTCCAGAAATGTGATTGCAGTCCAGTTATATGAGCTCTGAGATGACAGATGGTATCTTTGGCATTGTAGCTTTGCACATGTAAACCCTATCAAGATCCCAAGCAAATTTGCATAGCCCTCTTTAGTTATCCCCCTACAACTGAGCTTGTAATCAACATCCAATATATTTTTTCCAAATGGATTTTAGTGTGAGCAGTCATAAGCCTTAGAGAAGACTTGCTGTAGCCACAGGGAAGATCTTATCTTCCTACTTCTGGGTGCCATGGTTATTAGAGCCATCAGGGCACTGATTTCACTCACTGATGTGACAGAGAAATGTATCTTTCTTTTTTATTTTTCTCCTGTGAGGAGACGGGTGTTCATGTTTATCACAGACTTGCAGGAAGGACCTGACAGGGTGAGCACTCAGCTGGGTATAGAGATGTGCTGGGTGAAATGGATGGGGAGAATGTGTGGGTTCCATTTAGGCTCCATGCAGCTCTCTGGGTTGCACTGTAGCAGTTTGGTGCTGTCTGTAGCAGTTACACTACAGCAGCATTGTGAGACACAGCCAGTGAGTAGCAGACACATTACAGCATGATGCTGTAGCTGCAGCACGTCCAGTGCTATACCCATCCACAGGCTTCTAGAAGAAGCAGGACAAGCCAGCAGTCATGAAGCAAAGAGCAGGTTATATATTAGATAATAGAGGGAAGCTTCCTGCTTAGAATGGCATCGATTTTTGTGATTTCTTCTGTCCAGAGGCTTTCCATGGGGCTAGTTTAAATGCTACAGTTTTTATCCCTTGATTCATAACTTAGGAAATTACCTCTCAAAGTTGACTATACTGCTTATCCTTTAATAATACAAAAAAACTAAAACAAAACAGTCGTGTGCTAAGGTTGTTCTGAATGCAAAATAACAGCTGAAATTCCATTTTATTGTTGTTTAATGGAAGCTGGAAACTTAGTAGGTTGAGAATGGGAGTTAAGTACAGATTTATAGATGATCATGTGTGCCTGAAGTGGCAGAGGTAGTCAGGCAAGTGTTGCCTGTTAAAAAAAAAAAAGCAAGATTTTCCTCATTATTTCTCTCTCATAAAACAGTAGAAGTTTGTTTGTAGCAAATTGCTTAGCTTATTTGGTGCCACTTAAACAAAGAAGGGGGCTAGAGAAAGAACCAGATTGAAATGATGAGTATAGGGTAAAACTGTTACAAAAGAATTACTGCTAGCTGATGGTTCAGTATTGCAAGCATGGCTGGATTACTGGATGGGACCAACAAGCGAAAGAGGAAAGGAAGCATTATCACCCCTGTTCTTTAAGGGAGGAACTGAGGAGTGGAGTGAAGTTGAACTGGGGGAATCTTTGGGAACTGGTCATCAGTCTGAGAAAAACAAGATTGCTGGTGTGGGTAAAATGATGAGACATGACCTTGTACTGTGATCTCTGATGAAGAGTCAGTCTTACCTTTCACTAGCAGTTAAATTATGTTCCCTTCGTTTATCAAGTTTACTTACCTTGAAGCATCCTAGATGTTTTGATTGTATCTTTTTGTTGAGAGTTAGAAACAGTGATTGCAGCAAATACTGTGAAATTTACAACGAGTTCTCAAAATTCTACTTCATTATTTACTAGGAAACTTTAACAGTTCTGACCTTTCTTCAATCACGTGAGTTGCTGCTTCTCTTAATGGTTGAATTGTTCTTAAAATAAAAATAAAAAGGGGGAAAAGTTCTTTCTTGATTGAGTTGCTATATCCAACCCAAGGCTTGTTTTGACCCTCGTTAAGGACTTAGAATGAGTGGTTTTGATCCCATACCACCAATTAAGCTTTTATATTTAACAGCCTATTTGTGAAATTAAAGCCTGACATTAAATTGGCTTACAATACAGAAACTGCATTTCTATGAATCATCAATAGTACCCTGACAAGTAAGAGATCAAAAGTCTATTTAAAATTCTTATTATGTAAGGTACAACGTTGCAGCTTTGAATAGCATAACCATATTTCTGCGTGTGTTTCTATTAAGTGGTCTTTTTTCTCTTTTTGTCTTTTGTCAGAGTATCCAGAACTCTGAAAAGTTAACAGGTACTGCTGAGGTTCGTCACATAGCTTCCAGTTTCTCCTGAATGTTTTGCAGTCATGACAGAGAATCTCTTGAAAATCAGCCTGTTTGTTTCATGATATTTGAGTTTGGGCTGGATGTGGCAAGCAAGCTGTTTAGGAGACTGTTTAACATCTTATTTTCTTTCTGCTATTCCTCTGTAGTTCGTATTTAGAATGTGGTATACTCTTTGATTTTGGAACAGGTGAAGAAGTTACAGATCTGAAGAGACAAGCTGTCGAAGAAATGATGGACAGAATTAAGAAGGGAGTTCATCTCAGACCAGTCAACCAGTCAAGCAGACCTAAAACAAAGGTTTGGAATAAATAGCAAAGCAGCAATATTATCCGAGCATAGTAATTTATACAAAAACCAAATTTCTATAGAAGATTCAAAAGAATACATTTGCCTTGCATTCTTCTTTTGCTTTGCTTTGAGTTTGTCATGGCCCATTTCATCTGGGCCAGATTAGTAAGCATATGTTTTTTTAACATGTGTGTTGTGTTTATTTGCAGCCAGAAACACCAAAGCCCTCTGAAAGTGCAATGAAGGAATTAAAAGGGATCCTGGTGAGATCATGTGCAATTTATATTTCATTGTTTTCTTCTCGCGGAGCTGACATGACTTTCTGTGCATGAAAGTCTTTAATTGAAAGTTCTGTATTAATATTTTGCTTTGAAGCAGCAGAGCAGTATTCTAGTTAATCCCTCAGTCATCCCCACTTTTGACTTCGGTGCTACTGAAAGAGTGGTTGTTGAGAGAACTTACTTTTGGAGAAAGCTAACCTGTCAATTTTGCTCCAGGTTTGTACGTTCCTGCCACTAGAGGGGTTGTTATATTCTGCATCTGCCATAGGATCTTTGGAGACATTTCAAATAGTCACAGTAGGGATGCTTTGGTAGGGAAACTAAAGCCCCTGAAATGCACATCTAGATGGTCTGGTATTAAATGGGGAGGTTGGTGGCCCTGCATGTGGCAGGGGGGTTGGAGATTCGTGACCCTTGAGGTCCCTTCCAGCCCTGGCCATTCTGTGATGGATGGAGGTCTCTTATCATCAACTGCTGTCTCCCAAGGCACGAAATTGCTTGGTAGCATAGACGTAGCCTAAATAGAGCAAGAGCTCTCTAGTCTTTTTTTTATATATATATATATATAAACAAAGACATTAGGCTCGTATTTGGGCTTAAGCTTGCTTTTGTTTTGTCCTTAATTCATACAGTGCATTACTTATTTTGCACAAGTGCTAAAATTGTAGCAAACACTCAGGAACAGCCATAGTTCTTGCTCCCTGATTTTTCTGATCCCAAAACTTTTAAAGTTGAACTTTGGCATATCAGGTGAAATTTTGCCTTTGTAAGGTGGAATATGGTAAAATCCTACCTATGTCAAAGCAGAATACATCCACAGTAGATAAGGCTTTTTCTGATCAGCCATAATTGCAGCTAGATAATAACTTCAGTATTGTGTTGGGTGATGCAAGACAGTACAGCAAAGAGAATAGCCACTGCAATACAGAGAGCTAATATTGACTTAAAATCATAACATATTAAACCGAGTCTTTCCCCATCACATTAAATGAGACAGCTGTTGGAGGGTCCAGAGGAGGGCCACAAAGATGATCAGGGGACTGGAGCACCTCCCCTATGAAGACAGGCTGAAGGAGCTGGGTTTGTTCAGCCTGGAGAAAAGAAGGCTGCGGGGTGACCTCATTGCAGCCTTTCAGTACCTAAAGGGAGCCTACAATCAGGAGGGGGAATCAACTCTTTACAAGGGTAGATAACTGCAGGACAAGGGGAAATGGTTTTAAGTTGAGGAAGGGAAGATTTAGGTTGGATGTCAGGGGGAAGTTCTTTACTGTGAGAGTGGTGAGGTGCTGGAACAGCTGCCCAGAGAGGTTGTGGATGCCCCGTCCCTGGAGGTGTTCAAGGCCAGGTTGGATGGGGCCCTGGGCAGCCTGGTCTAGTATTAAATGGGGAGGTTGGTGGCCCTGCATGTGGCAGGGGGGTTGGAGATTCATGATCCTTGAGGTTCCTTCCAACCCTGGCCAGGTGATTCTGTGAGGGGGAGAAAGGAAGAAATAATCTGGAGAGCCACCAGACCTTAATGCCAAGCTGTAATTAGAGGGGTGCATACTTAAATATGGAGGTAAAGAGAAAAGGAATAAAATGCAACACGTAGGGTGCTTTAAATTGAACTCCATACGTATGTGCATTGTTTGCAGTGGTGTACTGTTTGTACTTGTGCAGACTCAATGACCCTGCTGAAGGCCCTTTCATTTTCTAATAGCAGTTTCATTTCTCTGATGCTGTATCACTGACATCGAGGGAGACTTGATTATGTACTTCAGATGAAGCAGAAGGAGATCTATAGTTACAGTGTCTGACTTGTTTTTGAGTTCTTAAGGATATTTGCAGTGTAAGACATACTAAATAAAACCCAATTCCAGTCTGTTCTTGAGACCAGTCATTATGCACAGTCAGACAACAAACATGGGGGTGGGATGTGATGGAGTAAACGTTTGTTGTTACTATGCTAATTATGCATTTCATGTAGACCTCCATATAACTGTTACAAACAAAGCATTTATGTTCAGTAAAGCACAGAGTTGGAGCAACTCAGTTGCTCAGGTTGCTTTTGTATATGTATGTTAATACAGATCTGCAGCACAGCGCTCAGAAATAATGTATTTTCTCAGTTAAATTTCAAATAGGCATCAAAGAAAATGTTTTGGGAGCAGGATGTGGTGGCGGTGAGGATTTTAGTTATTGTGCTAGAAGCCTGAAAGCAGCTCAGCTTTTGTAGCTCATGGTGACACTTCCTTTTGTCATTGACTGTTCCCACTCATCTTACATGTTTGTCAAAAGAAGTTGTTAAGAATATTTTATTTATGCTCTGGAAGAATGTATAGGAGTCTGACATGTTTTTGAAGACTGAGTAAGCAGATATCCTAGAGATTCCCAAAGATGGCAAGACTTGGAGGGAGACTGAGACAGCATATGGATGCCACATTTTCAGTTATATGATAAATGTTTTGGAGAAAGTTTACATTCAGGTGGCTGCTCTTCCAGTAACTGACCTCTCAGGTGGGAAAGGCATGCAGTATTTTCCATGTGCCTGTTGAAATTCGTGTGGGCACCTTTGGGAAGTCGTAGGCTTCAATTAAAGCCTTCTCTTCCCCTGAAGCAAAATGCTGCTGTCACAGCTTAGCTGAAACAAAATGCTAACACTGGCATAAAGCAGTACAACACAGCAGTGGATTTCTATTTTGCATGTGTAAAACACTATTTTAACCTGAGAGCTAATCCTGTGTGTCAGAGAAACCATCAAGTACGTGGAAGCATGCTCAGATTTATGTCAGATCAATCAGATTCTATGATATAATGTTGCAGTTGCAGCTAGTGCACGATGACTTCTCCAGGTGTGTGCACACCTGAGTACAGCACAAGCACACTAAATGCACAACGTGCTGGGTAAGTGGAATGTGGCTCTTTGGCATTTTGCTGATAGAGACACTGGGCAGTGTTTGAAGATCTTTTAAATTTAAAGAGGGAGGAAGGCAGTGTTTCTCTGCAAGCATCAGAGTTAGTTTATTGGGGATTCACAGCGTTGTTTCTTAAGCCTGATATCAACCCTCAAAGGTAGGCAGGTATGGTTAATCAATAGATAAAGTTTAGATGCTCTCTCTTCAGCTGTAGGGAGAGTTTTTTGACTGATCTAGAACTGCACTTGTCTTCCAAAAGCTTAGAAGGGTGTCACATAGCACATATGGGAGGTGTGGCATGGTTTGTTGTATACTCACAGAGCTTTGTGTGCCTGTTTCTTGCTTTAGGAAACACTGAACAAATCCACTAGTTCCCGAAGCCTGAAGTCCCTCGAAACAGACAGTGGTGAAACAGAGCTAGAACGAGTTCTGCGACGTCGGAAAGTGACTACTGACCAGGACAGTGGCAGTAAGTGCCCTGACTCCTTCATAGACCTCTTCCTGCCCCTGCATTGAGACACTCTTGGAGATTTACTTTCTCTTCCACACCATTGCTGTTTCAGTCATTATGTCTTTAAAATTACTCTTTAAAATTCCATTTTGATTTCTGCAGGTGATTTGAGTTCTTCTTATGCTTTGTCTCTAGACCTGTCAACTTGGCTAACATAAGCTTTAAACTTTCTTTGGGTTTTAGATCCCACTGGAATCTTGGCCACGTCAGAATCCAAATCTCTGCCTGTGTTAGGTTCAGAAGCCAGTGGTGTACAAACAGCACTGAAGAAGAAAGATTTGGAGACAGAATTCAGTTCCAAAGTATCCGATTCAGGTCCTGTTTCCAACCAGCTGAAAGGTGTCACAGATTCCAAAGCTATGTTACAGTAAGTAAAATACGGTTTTCTGGATAGCTTTCAGATCTTTTCAGCTGATGCACTTTGAAAGTGGTTTCACTTCAGTGTTGCTGACCAGGATAAATGTAGTATCTACAGCTGTTTGCCAGTGACTCCTCAAATAATTCATTTTCATGTGGTGACAGTTGAATTTCCTGCAGTAAAGCTCTTTTCCTGTAGAATCTGTGATGTTGTTTGTTTAAAAAAAAAAAAAGTTCTTCTCTATCACCGAAGATTTTTGGAGGATTAGCAAAGTTGAGGGCTTTTCTATATCCTGAAGAGCACATTTAGTTACATAGGTAACCCTTTATTTTATTTTATTTTTTAAGATCGTTTTAGCTCAGTATTTTCAATATAACAATATTTTGAGATAGAATCATGGAAGTCATACTGGTCTGTACGCAGTTGTGCTGGGTGATTTCTGTTGGAATGAAATGAATGCAGGCTATTACTCCTATACATTTTTTGATAAAAATTGTGACTCAAGATTAAGGTTCTTCAGAGGAATAATAAAAAAAGCAGTTAGTACTGTATTTGCACAGACAGAGAGGGATCTTTTATCACAATGGATTGAAAATCCAAGGTGTCAGTTTGTATCAAAGAGTTAAACCTGCTTCAGAAGTATTTATTTCAGACAGATCTGCTGGAGGATTGGCTTTGTAGCAGTACCACGCTCCTTGTGAAGCTGGACTGTGCACTTGCTTGGGCGTTCTCCTCCTACCTATTTTTGTGATCTGATATTTACTTCATTCTCCTGCAGGTACTTTTATCATTTATTTTTGAATGGGTGAAGAGCCCAATTTCCTTTCTGTGCCCTGCAGTTTTATTTAATTTATACTGAGTTTTAAAAGCAGACCCCTTTTTCCACTCGTGTGTTTTTCCCATTTTATTTCATTAAAGTATTCTTAGGAGAAAGATGATCTTCATTTTAATTTAATCAGAAAGATGAAGATTTGTTCAACAGGTAGTTGGATGTGAATAATGCTGCTGCATTTTCTTGGACTGCCAGAATGGTTCACCCTGACAGAAAGGTGAAGTTGTTCCTGAAAAATCCTGTATTTGTAGTTTGTGGATTTCTACAGTTTTAAGCAGATAACCTTTATCAAAAAACACAGCAACTCCCACCACCTTTTGTCTACCTTTTATTCCACCAAACTAAGTGGAAATTGCATTTGCAAGAAAGGAAATGAAATAATTGCAGGCCCCAAGGTCTTGTAGAATGCGTGGTGAATTGACAGTGAAAAGGATCTTGTGTTGACAGTCACAGTTGTTATGTGTTATAAATGCATACGGGAAGCTCAATTTATTTCTCAGCTTGCCTATTCAGTGACATCCTAAAAGACACATTTCATTTTAATTTATCTGTTTAAAGCATTAAAACAAACGTGATGGGCCAGATTCCTCAGTGCTGCAGGGCTTCTTTGCGCCCAGTCACCGGCATAAACCTGGAAAGGCTCAGCACTGAGGGTGGTTTTCCAATGGGAGAGTGAAGGTGCCAGGGCACCCCTGGGCACCCCTGTCCTTCTGCTGGGCTGGCAGGGAGGAGTGGAAGCAGCCAAGGTGCTGCTGAAGTGCAGTTACTTTTCTTTGCCTCCTGGGTGCTGCTTGTAGCAAAAGTGAGTAGAGGCAGCCTCCACGCTGCAGGGAGTGCGGTGCTGCTGTGAGACGGGGCTTATTTGAAGCAGATATCAGAAGGAAGTTCATTTGTCGTACACATCTGACAGCTTAGATCTGTTTGCAGGCAGTGTTGCAGTGTTCTAGGCTTCCCTGGGCACATCTGTACAGGCAGTTTAGTTTGGACCACAGTGCTTTTCTGAAGGGAATCTCCCTGTTCTCCCCTTTTGCTATGCTCAGCTGTTCATCCTGCAATGGTTTCAGTGCATGAACCAGATCCCTGGGTTCACTGAAGGGTGAAGCTAAGTCAGAGATGTGATGCAGCCTTTAGTGGCTCGCCCAGGGACCACACAAGAGCTAGTTCAGTGCATAACCCCTGAAGGGTACTGTGAGGACAGGGGTGCAAAGCACAGGCTGTTTCTCCCTGCTGCACTGCTGTTTCCTAAAGCAGTCTGCGTTAACTAAACAAACCGCGTGCGGCTTTCACCAGGAACCCTTCCTGACAAAGACACACAAAAGACTTATTGTGGCACTTCTCCTTATTCATACCTGAGGTAAAACGTTGCAGCTGTCTCATCATTTGCGATTCCTTGAAATCTGACAAAGGTGTGACCTCCCTCAGCTGTTTGCAGCAGCCGAGCGAACCTTTTATAGCACGGCAGAGGATTGCATGTCTCATAATCCCCAGGTGTCTCTTCCAGTGCACTACTTAACTCTTTTTTTTTTTTTTTCCAGCTAGATTTTAATGTGCAGCTTCTTACAGAAAACCCTGCAGATAGTCATGCGTGAGGTGTTTTTCTTTGCTGTGCTGTCCCTGTACTAAGGCTTGTGGTCTGGAAGAGGCAGGGTAATGCTCAGAGATATTTAAATGCTGTCAGCTCTGTGCATCTTTCTTTATTCACATAAGTGCACCTGTTCTCATGGAGTATGAAGGATGCATGTTGGAAAATGTCTGTGAACAACAGTGACAGAAGTTGGCTCGTTGAGTGAAGTCCTGGTTCCCACACCAGCACCGACTCAGTGACAACCTAAATGCTGATGAGCCACTGAGATTGCAGTCTTTGTTTCAAGCAGGACTCCATGCATAATGTGGTTATTGCTACAGCTCAGTGTTTCCCAAGCATCACCCCCAGCAGAATCAGGTGGGCCGCAGACTGGTTGCCAAAAGAGGGATAGAGGAAAAAGGCTGTAATGTAAGTCAGCGTGGTTTGCTCCAACATTTCCTGGTATTCAAAGTAATTGATGATAACTCGATTAATTCAGAAGGAAAATGTAGGGTAGGAACCACAAGGTTTGGGGTAATTTCAGAACAGGAAATTGCCAGAACAGAGATGTGCTGCCTTGAAGCAGATGGTTTGGAATGTGTGAAGTTTAGCTGAGTTGGTGGTGAGGGGAGATGTAAATAATGTGTCCTATAGAGGGACTGAGAATTTATCTTGGTATTCAGGTAACTTCCTCTGGAAATCATTTCCCAGATGTTTAACCCAGCATGGGTGTAATTCTGTGACAATTGCTTAGAAGACAGTAGGTGAAAATGTGACTCTCTTGGGAGTGCAGAGTGTTTTGTGACTCCCTGCGGTGCAGAGACACAGAAGGGAAAGGTGTGTCTGGCTCTGCCCCGTTTGGTTTTTTTTCCTGTTCCTCCCCCCAGAATTTGGTAAACATTTTGTTTCTGGGCAGCACAGACCTCTGTTAACAGTGAACTGCAGAGAGGGTTAGTCTTAATCTCATGATTTTATACAATTAAAGGATTTGTCCTCCTTCTCCTGGCTGTAATCTTAGTACCCCTGAATCATCCACCAGCTCTGCAGGAAGCAGCTCAGCCGCAGCGAGGCAGAGCTACAAAGGTTTTCCAGGGCAGCTTGAGCATGGGCAATTTGGTCTGAACAACAAATGAAGGAAGCGATGGGATGTTCTGAAAGTTTGAGGTCTCCGTAGTTTTAACTGTTTTAAAAGCTACTGTCACGTGTTTTTCTTAGACTGTACACTGTGTGCTCTAACTCACCGCAGGCAGAAGCTCTTGAAGGTTTCTCGTGGAAATTAATTTGCTGATCTTTTTTGAGTGTTTTCAAAGCAGTGCCTAAAATGGGAACGCTTAGCCGTGACTTGATCCTGCATAGCAGTCAGTCTGCAGTTGCATTCTGCTCACTGCTGCATCGACCACTTCTGCTTGGCTGATTGTAGCAGAGGCACTCCTGAAATGGAGAATGCAGACACCAGCAGAGGAAGAAGCCAGCAAACTAATTGACTTGCATCACTGTATTCATCTCCTGTAATTTGCATTGGAGAAATATTTAACTGAAGCCTTTTTCAGGCTTGTAATTGGTGTCTTTCTTACTGTTGTTTGGTTCCTTTGGTTCCACCTGTTGCTGTGTTAAAAATTCTGAAGTATTTAGCAAACAAGGAAGGTTTTGAGGAAGATAAAAGTGAGCCAGGTCTCATCTGGCAGACCCCTGGGGCGGCAGTATGGAGGGGACATTGCAATGAGAAGTGCCTGGATGCTGCTCTCTGGAACTCGACCAAATTGAAGGCTGATAGAGATGAGTTTTGTCACTGTTTTTTGTCGCCCTGTGAGTGCATGAGCTGCATGAGTGATGGTTGTCTTCAGTATTGGGGTCTTGAAGGAAAACAGGAATGGTGGGAAGTAGATGGGTGGTATTTACAGAAATGAGAAGCCATGGCCACGATTTTTAAGCTTCATCAAGGATTTAAGTGTTGGTGAGCAAAAGGCAGGTTAGCTTAGTGTTTTTGGGCAGCAGGGAGTAGCACTGGTTGAGTCTGATTTGGAGTTTAAGAGCAGTTTTATTTGAAGAGGGGCTACAGGTGTCTCAGTGCTCCAGAGCAGGGACCTTGCTGAGAGACAAGGGCTGCTAATTTGGTGTTGTGCTAGTGCTGGCTTTTCTATCAGAGATCCCCAGCCTGGGTTCTGGGCAGAAGACCAGCATGCAGCTCCCCATGCTTGTACAGTGGGCATTGCTGGAGTAGATTTGGGGCAGTATTTTCTAAACAGAATGTTTAAAAAAAAAAAAAAAAGGAATTTTGCTTGAATGGTCTTTTGCTTCTACATATTGTTAGAAAATTGGATGAGATTTCTTCCAAAAATTTTTTGCAATATTTATGTAACATCCTGGTTTCTAATAGAAATATGTTTCAATAATTTCATGAACAGAGCATCAAGGAAGGTTAAATCATAGTAAGGTTATAATCTGAACTGGAGGAAATAAAGAAAATCCACGTCTCAATTGACTGCCTGATACTTAGTTTGTCCTTTTGTATTCTCACTGTAAATGATTTATAAAAGGCCCAGCAGCACTGCTTCACTGATGATCCATTGGTTATAACCCTTCTATTGCTTTTGATCTCCTATTGTAAGCAGTCCTTCTTAAAGCTGCAATGAACTTTGTGTATCCCATACCATTAATCTAAAAAGCATTTGTCATTTAAATCAGGATTTGATAGTACAGATTTTAGGTATTGAGTCATAGAAATATATGCAGACCTATGAACAATTATGTATGAATAATAGAACTAGGAGCTCAATTTCTGATTTAAAGCTGTAGTTGGACAAACAGCAAGAATACTGATAGTGATACTAACAATCTCAGTGAGGGAAGAGCTTTGCATAGGGCCAGGCAGAGGTACCTTGGCTGGACAAATCTGTCATCATTCAGAGCTGGCTAACTACAGCTATACTAATTGCTTTTTCCAAGCTTTATTTGTAATAGCAAAAACTGTTCTTTGAAAGAGGGTACCAAAATTATGTTCATTCTTGCACTGAAATTTTATTATGCTTGCATTCTGCTCTTGACAACTATTGAACAGGAGCTACAAATACCTAATAAATAGGGTTAATGATTTCCAACAATACCTCGGCTCTAACAACAGCACTGTCAGGCTGGTGCTGCAGCAGTGTAAAGGATTTGAAGAAGGAGATGCTAGTACAACACAGTCTGAATAGTAATTCTTATTTTTATGCTTGAAACTCTGGTTTAATCACTGCTTTTCTCCATTAAAGTACTTTATATCGACATCTTTCATTTTTCTGACCTTTGAAGGTGGTAAATATGATTGCAGTTTTATCCATTTTTGTTATAAATGAAACAGACTTCAGAGCGTTTGGCCATGCATCAGTTGTTGGAATGCTGCCATACACTAATGCAGACTCCCCACTGTGAGCCCAGTGAAGAATTATACTTTGATTCACCAGATTGTATTAAATAGTCCAGCTGTTGGGATTTGAAAGATAGTTACCTCCAAAGTGAAATAGAAATGAACTTGGCATTTATAGCTTTGACCATTTTTATAGTGTTGGGCAATCAGCTTTTCAGAGGTAGCACTTTTAAAAATAACCCTCTTCTGGTTACGTTGGTTTAAAAACTTTAATTTGCTGTAATGTTTAAAATACTTTACCGTGTATTTCCTGGAATGGTTGGCAACTTTTGCATAAAATAAACATTATTTTCCTTATGATATCACTAGCTTCCTATGGCAATCAAATGAGTCTGAAACTGCATCTATTAGCACCAGTTTCTGAATTAATTAACTTACACCGAAGTTCTAATGTTAGAGACAACTCTTGTAATTAAGGCTTCAACATGGAATTTCATTCAGTACACCCAGAGCTTCAGTAGCAACCTGAGTTAATGCTCTCTGAAATGGTGAGTGTGACAGCTGCAGTTTGTGGGAACATTTATGTGTCTTTAACCTGCACAGTGACTCTTCTGCTCAGGTAGGAGCCGGCCATGGCCAGCTCAGCACTCTGGTTGTGGAGCAGGTGACCTCTGTCTTCTCTGTCATTTTCTGTAGGACAAAGACTATCAAAATAAAGGGCAGTTCATAGCAGATGGATCGACCAGATGAATTCCTTTTTTTGGCCTCCAGTAGGTTCTACTTTTTCCTTTAAAGAGTGTGTTACCTTTGCAGTACAGAAGACCATTCCTTATGAGTAAGCATGAATATGAAAAAAAAAAAATTGGCTCTAGACTAGTAAATGGGTGCAATGCACACAGGGCCTTCTTCTGCTAAGGTTTTCTGTCCAATTTGGTGTTTGTAGCTATGTAGTCATCCGTACTGTATTCACCCTGTGGCGTAGGGCCCTATGTGAAGATGTGCTGCATATAGATGTGTAGCCCTAAGAACCTCTCTCTGAGCATGTCTGGTTATGTATCCACAGGAATCAGAGCCAGCTGCTCTGGAGGGCTGGTGTAGGAGCCCGTGCACGTGAGCTGTCTGCCTGCAGAGCAAGGCAGCTCTTGGGACAGCCTGAGGATGACATAGGAAATATCCCCACCTGTCACGTGTTCGGGTCATGCTGTCCTCTTGTTGGCCTTGTTCTATTCTGGTGCACGCTAGCTAATCTAAGGATTTACCTGCATGCACTCAGCAATAAGACAGAGCTTTTGAATGTGGACAAGTGCCGTTAGTGTTTAAGCCAGCCTCAGTGTATAATCCTGGTGACTCTGACCTTTCCTTGCTCTCTCCTTGCTCTGAGGGATTTTCGTCTGCAAGAATCTGCACTGCAAGCAGTCAAGGCACAGTTCCATTTCTAAAGCAGGGAACACAGGTCTAACACTGCTGTGTATTTCAACAAATCCATTGGGTGAATTTTCAGATTTCACTTGCACTCCCTCCCAGCCTGTTGGTGCTGAGCCACAGTAGAAAATCTGGTTTTGCTGCCCTTAGCTTCTGGTGTGCAGTCAGTTGTAGTATAGTGAAAGTCCTGGGATGCAGATGTGGAGAAGCAGCCACATTTTGGGCTACAGAAGACAGGAACAGGTAGCATTTTCTCTAGGTCCAGCTGCTGTGTTGGACAAGGGGATCCCAAATTCAGCTCAGAGATGATCAGAGAGAAAATAAATTCTTACATTTATCTTGAAAATGATACTCTGTAAGTTCATTTTTGTGGTGAAGTATCTGACTTCACTTATGTAACAAACGAGTTAGGAAGGGTAGTGTGACTGTTGCATTTTGTGTACTGCTATCTGTATGTGTAAGAGTTGTAATCTGTAAATCTATTTATCAGCCTGGTAGACCTGTCCTGGTCACAAATATTGGCAATAACATACATGTTTTTCTGTGGTTTTCTTAAATATGTGCATTGTTATCTGTATTCATATCTCTATCCTTTTCCCTTTAGATCACCGAGTCATATGGAATTTTCAAGAAAAGCTTCTACTAGTGAAAAAGAGACAGAATCTGTTGTAGTGTTAGATCCCGTGTCCACCAGTGGAGATCAGATGACTGCAAACACACTGAATCCGAACAAAACAAAGGAAGAAAAAAGCAAGTCGCTGCATAAAGAAAGTAATGTTGAGAAAATAAGAGAGACAGACAGTTCTAACTGTTAATCCCCATTTTGAAAGGCTGTAACTTTTGGGAGTCATGTCGATTGCTTAGGTGTGGTACTGGAGGCTACAGTCTGTACTCCAAACAGTTTTCAGTAATACAAATTGAAATGGTCTTTTGTATGCAGTTTTGTTACGTGCTTTAGTGTTAAATAATTACATATCACTCAAAACCCTTTCCCTCTTTAGTTTTGCAGGTATGGTTAATATTTCCTTAGATATGGACAGTTACCTTACTTTTCTTTAAACTGCATTTGAAAAGGCTTTTTCAATTATTCTTTTATTGAGAAGCTGCTCTGTTAAAGGTCCAGAAGCCCCTTGTGTCCCTGTTGAGTTTGGGACAGAGCGGGTGATTGCACTCACCTCAGCTTTAGTATGGGGGTATTTTGATAATTAAAAAAACAAAACAATTTTTAGACACGTTGCTTTAAAAATATTTTGATATCTACTTGAAAAAAAAGTTTTGTAGATCTGCTCACAGCTGCCTCCATGCAGGCCATTTGGATGACACTGAAAGCACAAAACGTAACACTTCTGTTCTAGTTTCCCCAGCAGACAGCAAGCCTGGAGATGGAGGCAGCACAGCATGCAGTTTTGGTACCATGCCTTCTGGTAACGATAGCGCCAGAAGTCTGTGGATAGAGAGCGGTGCTCTCTTCTGGATTAACACCTCTTCAAATGAGGATTTATCTCCTGGTTTCTCTTTCAGTCTTATGTAGCAGTTTGGTACAGATGTAGCTGAAGTCTGCGTGTGCTGCTGCAAGAATGAGTAATGGTGGGCTTCCCGGAATTCCTACATTTGGGATTCAGCCATTCTAGGATTGCAAGTCATTTGGAGTCAACATTGAGAGAACTCCCAGGTGAAACCCAGTAGCATCAACAAAGAATCCTTTGCTTTGATCCTAGTACAGAGCGGGGGCATTAAGTTTTCTTTTAGGTAACACTTTAGATTTCTGTATTTGGTAACACAGCTCCCTTATTTCCTATGAAGATAGGCAGATTGGTGCATAGTGGATTTGCTGCACGGCCAGTTCACATTCCACTGTAGCTTCTTTTTAAATCCAACAGGGTATCTCATTCTGTTATAATGAACAAACAAATGTAATCAGGGAACAAATGCAAACCTAAGGAAGATCGGTGTAACTGGAATGGTGTGGTCACGTACCTGAATGCACTTGGGTTATTTTTTATTTAATGATTTGAAACAGTGATAGTATTGAAGGATGACTGTTCTGAGTTCGTTAGTTTGGCTCTGCATGCAACTGTCTGGTGCTTTTTCTCCAAATAAAGTGATAGTAGCAAGTGTGGTGGTTTCACATCTTTTCTGGTGTTTTTGCATGTTTGCTAAGATAATCTTGGATTTGATCTAATTACTGAACTGTGTTTAATTCCTAAACCTGGGGAAATTTGTCTCTCCTTATTTGATACTTTGCTTTCTGGAGGGTAGTGGTGGTTTTGGTGGTTAATTTTTCACTTACGTATCTGTTACACTGAATACAAAATGCAATGTTTTATATGTGTATTTTTCCTTGAATTATTACTGCTGTATTATATATGTTCAAATTTTCAAATTTAAAAAAAAACAGAAGTTAAAAAAAAAAATACTTCTTTTATGTGAACTCTTCGTTACCTACAAGATAAATAATTTATTTATCTTTTCACTGTTGCTTATTAAAAAGACTACTGACAAGTTTCCCAGACCTTGTGAAGTTGACTTGTTATTCCTTGCTTCAGTCTGAAGTGAGCTTCCTAGTGATGCACATTACAGCTTTGTGCCCTACATTTGGAGTTTGCACTGATGCACTTGTATTGATAGCTCGCTAGAACTGGAGCAACATTTCCCTTGTAGGCCAGATCTAAGAGCAGCATTGAGGGGTGTGTGGGGGGGATGGAGCAGCATAACAGTCAAGGCCTTTGTTTTTTGTATTTTTTTTTTTTTAACTGTTTGTCAATAGCTTGCTCTTTGTGTGGAGAGAGATCTCTACTTTCTCAAAACAAACATTTAGTTTTGAAGTTAACACAGACGTACTTGTTTTGTCAGTTTGTAAATACAGCATAGAATTTTGTGGTGTTTTCAAACTGCAGTCAGTGTTCAGTTAACTTGGGTTCAGCTGAAAGCAATGGTCTCCTGGGGAAAGAGAAATGAATATTTGAATGCTTTTAAAAAATTTTAGCTGAGGTGCTGGAAAATAAATGGATTAAAGAACAGTCAGTGTATGGGTTCCTTACCAAAAATAGTTTTTAGAAATTTACCTGACAGTTATTTTGGGCGACCTAGGTCAGTGTGCTGCTCTCCAGGAGCTGAGCAGGCACGTTGTGATCCTGCAGGGCTGTCACAGAGAGCTGTGAAGGCACTGATTCCTGCTGTGGGGGAGGAAGGACTTCATGCTGTTGTTTTTCTAGCTGTAATTCTTCAGCAAAATCAGTAAATTCAAAATTTGCATTGTACCCTGCAGTAGAAGAGAATAAAGAAGCCTGTTCTTATCTTTGCTGAAATCTGGTTTCTTGAAATGTTCTCTGATGCAATCAGATTTTCTTTTCAAACTTCCAGATAATGCTTACATCAGTCTTTAAACATTATTAAGGGTTTGGTCTTAAAAACCAAAGGAGCAGAGCTCCTGCACTTTGGTTACAGGGTTAGGACGTGGAGCAGGAAGATGGAGGTGTCTGGGCCCACAGCAGGGCTGGAACTGGATGAGCTTTTGGGTCCCTTTCACCTCAAACCCTTCCATGATTCACAGCAGCTTGAGCTGGGATATTTATTGCTTTTCCTTCTTCACATACCACCTTACCTGCTGCTTACTACCCTTGCTCTTGCTGCCCTTTCTTTGAACATCCATCTTCCTCTGCACTGATGTTCTTGTAAAAGTTCCCACTATCTGCCTGTGCCTCTTTCCTCCTCAACTCCAGTCTCTACCAACTTCATATAAGCCCAGGTTCAGGTATTGCATATGACACTTAGCCTCTCTCCTTACTGCTATTTTTCCTCAATCACATCACATTCACTACAGATTATTATTTTTTTTTGCCATGCATACAAAGCCTGCCCATTCATTGAACAGGTCTCATCTCTGTGAGTTTCTAGCAAAGGGTTGATCAATCTGTGATTTCATCTTATGAGCAGTTCTCGTCTGCCTTTCAGATGTACCTGGGGGCTGAAATGCAGTATCAGCATTGGGGCTGCAATAGATGGAGAGTTCTGTGCAATCCCAGAACCTGACAGCGAGAGGGGAAGATAGCAGGCAGATCCTGGCTCCCTGTAGCTGCAGTGCTGCTGGGCCCAGCTGTGTGCCCAGTTCAGTCAGTCCTGGGGGGGACTCCTGATGGGTCAATGTCACCTTTCATCCACGAACCATTTACAGAGACCTCCATGCTCAGCCCTCCAGTGTATTTTGTAGCTTGCAGCCCAGCCAAATGAAGAGTTTGGTATGCAGCTCAGACATGCTATCTCAGTATTTCCCTGCTGTTGATTTAATTACTGGATTTCATTTCTGCCAAATGATTAACAGCTTCAGGAATTGTTGCTATTTCATTTCATGAGATACAGTTTTAAACATGTCAAACTCAAGGTCTTTTGTTTAGACTATATCCATTTGAATAGGGAATATATTAATATTGCTAAGGCAGTGAAAGGTCATCATTCTTAGTAATTATTATGACTTGATTTTGAAAACATTCTGTGGAACTCATCAAAACAAATCTGTGTATATTTCTGGTTTTTTTTATGATGACTATATGTGAGCAAGTGAAAGATGTCCCAAACTTGAAATATTTTCAGTAATTTCTTTAAAAATACCTTTTTTTGCTTGTCAAACATTGCTATTCCATATATAGAACATAAAGAAAACAATAATAACAATAGAAACAAGATCAGATGACTTAGTTCTCTTTCATTTTCCTTCACTTAGCTATAATAAATTCGTGCAAACTCTTTTCTTCCTTTCTGCCTCCCCTCGTCTCTGCCCTTGTCTCCCACCCCCAAGACTGTATGCCTTTATCCTGTCTTGATTAATACCTGAGCAAGTGAGAAATGGCTCTAATGAACAGTTAAGTATTTAACTGTATAAAATGGTGTAAAAAGAAATGTAGATTACGAAATGTGGGCAGATGCATACAAGAGGCTAAGGCTGAATGTGCATCCTCAACTTGGATTTTTCTTGGGTTTATTTAGTACTTATCCATGCAATCGTAGCTTTCCAAAAACATTTTGCTGTGCATATAGCACACAAAAGGCTGGTGAAATGAAGTTTTGCTAGGAATATATATTTAGGGACTTAAGGGAAGTGTGGGGTATTTGGCCTAAAATTCCATTTTGGCAGCTCTTCGGAGCGTTATATGCTTGGTTTTTGCTTTGTTCCTTTTGCACTGTGGGCTTCAAGACTCCTACCAATTAATTCTGGAAAAAGGCTTAATGTAGGCTACTCCTCAAGAAGGGGTCTATTTTAACATTCAGTAAACAGATAATCCATTAGGACAACAATATACATTGTGGCAAGTGCTATCCTAGGTTTTTTTTTGTCAGCACTTATTTATAGTCTTTTGATTTCACTTCCCTCCTGCGGTGCGGTTTCAATCATTCTCCCTCCAATCTTTGTTCCCGTATTCATTGCAAGCTGAAAACAAAGTAAGAAAGAAGCTCATACGTAGCGTTCTATTCTTGGCCAGTTCTTCCTCTATAGCAAGAAGGCGGTTGTATTTGGTCACCCTTTCTCCGCGGGAAAGACCTCCCAACTTGACAAACCTGGCACCCAGTCCAACAGCCTTGAAACGAGAAAGTGCGTATTTTAAACCTATTTGGTTTGGGGAGTGAAGTCATTTGTAATAATTATACACGGTACCCTACTTCCAACTTAACAATTTTCTTATCTTTTTACAGATAATAAACCTCCTTTAAATAGAAATAACATCTCTCGGTGAGAGATTTGCTGGATGCAAACAATAATTTTCACTGGCGTACAAAGTGGAATTTTATTTGCAAGGGTAGCTTTAACACAAAAAGCCTAAATATATCACTGTTTAACAATTTTATAGATAATATTATTACCATCCAGAAATGTTTAAGTAACTCATTTTTTTTATAAATGAATGCAACCAAATAGATCATATACCCTTGTGAATTTACTCCCCGTTTTGGCAAATTTCCTGCATCTTCTCTTTAGACTCAACGATTAACTTTCTGTGGGGGAAAAAAACAACCCTAGAAAAAGACCGTTTTGTAAAATGTTTCTTTCTCACACAGAAACAGGCTTTCTCCTAAAAAATAATTCATGTTAAAAGCAGTGCTTTGGCAATTCTGCAACTGAATAGCTTTCAGTACTTACCAGATCCACAAGGCTATCATCAGAAGATTCTCCATCTGGACTTCCTAATATGGTAATACGTCTTTGACCTATATGTAACAGCAGTGTACAACCTTCATTAGTATATATTTTATAAATTCAACAGAGAAACTGTTTACATTTTTCATTCTTTTTTTTTTTCCATTGGGCTAAGATTAAATGAAACTCATTTCATGAAAATGTAAACTATACCGGTTTGCTACAATTATGGCATTAATGGTACATTTTCTTTTATTTTCAGCACGAATAAGGGAATATCTAACATCCTATCCTACTTACCTCTAGCTGATGTGTCCGGTAATGTATGGTACACACCAGGAGGCTGTTCTATCTCTTTAAACATGCTTTTTCCTACAGTAATGATTTTTCTTCGCTATGAAAAGGAGTTTACCCTTATGACTGAATGAAATGTTTAAGTTGCTATTTACTCACTTTGATGTAGTGATTCTGGAATTTTTGAGGGAATAAGGAGAAGGAAATTATACAAAATTTGTCCATCTATTTCTTGGGGATCAAAAAAATGGTGCGAAGAAATCTTATGTAAGAAACTGCACAAGTTTCTAGTACCATAAAGGCTCAGTAATGTCTAAAGTGCCCTTTCAAACATTTTGGACTAGTTTGCATTTCTTAATTATTAATATTAAGCAAAATACAAATTCCTCAGCTGTATCATTTGTTTCATTTTAATCCCGACATCGAACTGCGTGACTCTTATCTGCAGTGCCAAAGGGCATCCACATTCAAAGCACACACAATGTACTCGCTAAGCCTGCGTCCTGTTTCAGGCTCCTGAATGAGAGATTTGTGAACAGAACATGACTCAGTTTCTTCTGACAAACACTTTCTAAAATAGAAATGGTACTGATTAAATCAAAAGATGTAATATTTATAGGTGTTGCAACACAATTTATTGACTTGTAGGGCTTGCAAGCAAGCCTTTTTACCCCTCTACTCACCATCTAGACGTCCAGTCAGTTCGACGAGGTCTGATACCTTGGTTTGATTAACATATTTTAGGACAATACCACTGCACATCGGTATGTTTATGTTCTGGTCTGTTTTAAGTTTGGAAGTGTTTGTGGCAGCATCTTCAGCAATCAGGTAACATTTGGAACCAAGAGCACAACACAAGTTATTCCATTGTTGTCTGTCCTGCATAAATGAGCAAGCAAATACCTGAAGTTTAAAACACCAAACTGAATGAAAACTCTAACCCAGGAGGTACAATTTAAAACTGGAAAAGTTTTGTTTGGATTTTATCCCACTCTCTATATAAAGATATATTTTATATTTTGAATCTCTCTCTATGAAAATATAACAATTTTGCTTGGCTTTTAAGATTTTGCTAGAAAACAAAAATTTGTACCTGGAATTAATCAAAGACAGTTGCATAGCAGGACAGTTTAAAATACTACAAATTAAACTAACCGTAGGGCTTTGCTATTTTAATTTCCTTTCCTGCAGTGTATTTAATTTAAATGGATGACAAAACAATTTTCTGTTGTTTTATTTAGGACTCATTCTTGTGTTCATATTTTAAGTGTCATTATATCTGTTTGAATATAAAGTAATGAGACAGTAGGCAGCCATAGATTCAGTGAAGTATGTCAGGAGAGGATGATCAGAGCTACAAGACTGACTCATAGGGAACTGTGGAATACAACGCTCTCTTTCCAGCAAAGCTCCAATTTTTTAGGCTCTTTGTTTCTTAATTTGAATGTAGTGTCTACCTGGTATTGAGATTTAAAGATAAACAGAGGAGGGGAGTATATAAATAATTTGAAAAAAAAAAGAAATTTAAAAATATGTTTGTTTTCTTTGTGTCCACAGAATGCAAAGTTCTCACATTAAAATCATGTGCAATTTCAAGTTAATAATTCTGAAACTAATAATTCTTGGTCTGTGGATCACATTGAAATGTGTAGCTTTGCAATATGCACAGGAGTCTATTCCCATAAAGCCGTCAAATATTTCACAAGTAACTGAAAATGAAGGTTTGACACATGGTCAAATGTTTAAACTTAACCACTTAGGTGTTCTTCTATCTGGCAGTGGATTGTTGAATTGGTACCACAGCTAATCCTCAAGGACCTCATTATCTGTGGCAAAGATGTGTCTTGGGTTAGCTTCATAGATGTGCTGCGGGGGGAGGAGGACAGGCATTTTCCTTAACAGTACTGTGTGTAGCAATACTTCCACACATTTTCCTGTTACTATCTTTCCTCATAAGAATTTGCATGGAGGTCTGCAGCCCCGGCAGGAGCAGAGAATAGCTGAGTGTTTTGGAATATGGGGATCAGTTTGAAACAGGGCAGGGGAGCAAAACTCACTAGAGTGAGGTAACAATATAAACCAATATCTGAAAAACAAGGTGTTAGAATTTCAGCTAAGAACTCAATTTTGCAGTTTTCATCTATTACAGAACTATCAATTCAGGCACTTGGCAGATTCACAAAGATACTTCAGTTCCCCCTTCATTCACTCAACTTTTTTTTTCTTTTCATGAAAACAAAAGACATATTTATTTTAAAAATGAAGTCAAACTTCCAAAGGAAGAAAAGTTTTTGTTAAGTCTAAAGTGCAACTTTAGAATCTTCTACAATTAAATTTATATCTTTTGGTAATACATGGAAACTGAATTATATGTATAAATGCTAATCTCTGAGGTTATGCCATCTCTTTCACTTATTTGTAGCTTGCTAAAACATTTGTGTTCTACTTTATTGTTTTAATCTGTTGCCCACACTCAATTATCTCCCCTAACACTGATCACAGTGATAAAATGCACAAATTCTGCTGAGCAATGCTGCCAGCTACAGATTTGTTCTGGCTTTGGGTATACATCTCAGTCATAAAGAAGAGCAGCTATGTGAGTTTTCTGAAATGTTCTAAGGAATGTACAGCTGTTTAGCTATGTAGAAATTTTTAGCTTCTTCCACATAATGTCATTTATATATCACATGAATTTTGTAATTTGATTTTATAGTACAATTTGTATTATTTGTTTGATAAGAAGGAAAATGTAATATGTAATATGACAGTGCTTGAGCAAGAAGGATTGGGAAGAATTAGCATTTTCTCATAATAATTGTGCTACCCATATTCTGTTCATGTCAGGATTATTTTCTATCAGGAATTAGCTCAAACATTTAAAAAAATCTTGAATTATAGTCAATTAAATATATGCAAATGAATTAATGCATGCGTTTTTTTCTACTGGCATTTCTGTGCCTAAACACTCTGAAAACAGATGCTTCATTTTTTGTATGTTTTGTAAAAGCATGAAAAAGTTCAGTGGTTTCACACAAACTCTTACCTCTTTCCTTAAGGGATCTACTAAGGCAATAATAGAAGGAAATTTATTAACCAGTTCCACGTATGTATCGACCATTTCATCAGGACTTCTGAATGTTCCAGTAAGTATTTCATATTTTCCTTTCACCTAGAAAGTACAGGATAAAGTATAAAAGAATGGCAATTCTTTAATTAGACATAGTCCTAATATAAGCATGCAGGTCTTGTGACTCTGATATCTCCTTTAGGGCATTGGATTGTGTGTACTTCAATAAGCACACATTCACTCTGCTTACTTTATTCTATGTCTGTGTGAACATTATTATGGAAATCTCTGCCTGAAGTAACAGTAAGCTCGTGCCAAATACACCATTCCCAAAACAAGGGAGATCTCTTTCAGCATTGCCTAGGCAACACTGTCAGTTTTACACAACTTTGTCATAAAGTTATCAATATTTGACATTTTTATTAAATCTTGCATGAAAAATCTCTTTTCACTTCCAAAAAAAGAAGGTTAATTCTTAGTCCTTATTTGCATAAGGGAAATGTTGCTATGAGAAAAGGAGCACGCTCTCCGTCCTCAAAAATAAGATATTGCCTTTCCTTGGTGCTTTCCCATTTCCAACAAATAACTAAAAAACAAAAAGGGGAAAAAAAATGATCAAAAATCAAAACCAAAAACATAAGGAAAAAAAAAATCCAATCAATCAAACAAAAAGTAATCCTCCCCCCTCCACTCCTCACCCCCCCCCCCCCAAGAAAAAAAGCCCAACACACAGAACCAAAACAAACAACCAACCCCTGCTCCACACACACAGAACAGCCAACACAGCACCACCAAATAAAAGCTCATTTCAAACCCGTCCCATCCTTATGGAAAACATAAACCATAACACACGAGTAGAAGGATTATTAAGGGATTATGAGTACGCTATCAAATTGTGCCAGAAAGAAAACACTGCTTTATTGACTGCAGCAGTCAAATAACAGAATTACTCATAATTCTTTAAGATGTTGCTCATTGGAAATTGTCAGGAAAGCAACTGTTTTCACAGAAGATCCTGTGCTAATAGGCAGCTTGTGAGTACAGTGTACCCAGACACACTAAATGTCACACGATGCTAAATCACAGAGAGCAGCAAGTTTCTTTTTCTGCTCAGAGAAAAAGCTGACTGATCTTGGAACAAGGGCTTACAACTTTAAGACTTCAGCTGGAGATTATTAAACTTCATCAAATAGAAAACTTGAAATATAATCATTGTATGTGAATGCTGATATGCAGTGAGATAAACGTTACCGGGTATGCAGTAATGTAGTAAAAATATACTAAAAGGTCAAGAACAGATGTAGTGTAATAAAAGGGAGAAATAAGCATCAAGTGGTGCAAAGGGATTACAGAAGTATATTTGCATAAATAATTTCTTGCTCTTCATCTTTAAAGACAAGACAGATAGAAGATTAATTTGAGATAATTGCTTAATTTACTCCGCGTGGTGAACTGAACAAAACAGTGTTTGCTGCCTCCTACTCTAATTCAAAATCATCTGAGATGTTCTGTGAGAGGAAGCCAGTTTGCTGAACAGAAGGCAGTAGGTGCTTGCCTATTAAAAGTTTGCTACCTTTAACCCAGACCCATCAGGAAAACTTACTGAATAAACAAGCAGAGAAGAGGAATAAATGTGGCTGACACAGGGAGGCTTATAATGATAAATTTGTTTGATACGATAAAAGTTAAACTGTGAAAGTAGCAGAGATTTTTGTAGGCAGGATTCAGGGCATAAGGAGAGCTGCCTTGCTCCACTGAGCCTTATTCCACATGAGGTGTGTCAGTATGCTGCTACAGCAGCAGAGGAGGAATACACACCAGCTCTCTGCACTGGGCAACAAAAATGATGTCTGCATGGTTTGCCTCTTAAGCTTACAGTCCAATAGCATATCTGCTGAACTTGTAGCACTGATTCAAACAGATTTGATAAATGCAGAGATACTTCTTTTTCTTTGCTTGTGGAAAACAAAGTCAAAAGATTCTGGGCGAGAATCTGCATTGCAATAGTGAAGTGTTAACAAATAACTATTTTAATAAACAGCAAAAGTAACTTACGTAGTCCATTAATTCATGAGCAGCACAATTAATTGCTAAATACATATCTGTTCCTAGCTCCAGACCTATATTGTTGCAAGCTGTTTGCATTAGGAGGAGAGGTTGCTCTAGATTATCACATCCCATTATTAGGCAGCCTAAGTGTGATACTCTTTTTAAGGCTGGTGGCTGAAAGTAAAACACAAATAATCAATTTATTTACAAATATATAAAACTTACATATATATTCACTGTCATTACAGCCTGCCTTCAATAATCAACACATAAATCCGTTCTCAAAAACAACATTAGCATCTTTAAGGATAGCTCTCTATGAATGAGGGTTTACAAAGTATGAAAACTTTTTCTCATCCTTTGTTTTGTACACTCCACAAAAGCAGGAGTTCTTATCTGGTAATATTTTAATCATCTCACCATGGGAAGCAAAGCATGGCATCCCCATCCCACTATTTCAAAAACTCATCTATAAACTATGGATTTTGAAGTGGAAATAAAGAAACAATAAAACAACAAAAGATCATTTGAGTCACATCAAATAATGCCCTGCTACTATTGTGAGTGCTGCCCTTTAGCTGCTTTTTCTTATCTGCCATTATCTATAGTCTCAAGCAGGAACTGGGAATTCAATGCAGCATGGCTAAGGGGAATTCCGTTTCCAGTGTTTAGGAAGCAGCACAATACACAAGTCTTACAGGTAGCAATTCTGGGCTTACAAGATCAGAGGTGCTTGTACAATGCTAGTGTAATAGGCCTACAAAATGCTCTGTTGGAAGACTTGATAGGTTTTCCATACCAGAAAAAAACACCCAGGTTCCAGAAGTATTCCCCCTTTGTTACTGTTCCACAGGAAGGGAAGGTATACTCAGAAGAATTCAAATTATTATGTAAAATAGAGGCATTTGGAGTATTTAAAAGTCTTGCATTGACCTTCCCAAAATGGTAATGCAGATTTATGTTTCATTTCTTAAGAACATTTTGGTTCCCTTCAGTTTTTAATATCTTGCTGAAGACTTAAGCTTAAAATCTCTTTTCTTACCGAAGCTTTCTTCTCTTTATTTCGTGCTTTGCCTTTCTTACTGTCTGCTAGTTGAGGACTGGGCTGTTGGCATTGAAGGAAGACAGAAACAATGAAACAATGTCACGTAAAGTCCAAAAATGACAGAGAGACCCCAGATTAAAAAAAATAAAAATGCATTCACGAAATTTTGGTCTGAAGAGATGGCATATATTTAATTTAGGAAATAATATTCAAGACAAAGAAACTATGAACAATTAACTCATCTTATTTTGTAGTGGTAACTCATTTCACATATTCATTTCTATGTAGGCACCACCCCAAACATCACCTGTTTTTCAAAATATTCCCACCGTGACTATCAACAATACAGAGGTTCTAAGAAGTGAGAATCTAGACCCTGTATTAGAAGAAATGTTAACAACCTGACGTTGCAAAAAGCATATGCAAATACTGAGCTTGATAAACTACTGCAGTAATACTACTTGGAACAGTACATGATTTGTTTGTGTGAGACTTAGCAGAATCAGAAACATGCATCAGAAACATGTTCACTGTGACAGTATTCTTCCCTAGCAGACTTTTCCTGGTATATGTAATGAAATAGAAAAGTCTTCCTATACACAGAACAATGTTTTATTCTATCTTCATTAATGTAATATCACTAAATGCCCAATGTTTTATTCATCTGTCAGGGAGACACACCTATTCTGTGCAATAAGACTAAATATGAATGATAATATGTGAAATATTCTATGTTTAAGGTTAAACAGACAATAGTAATAGAAAGGCCAAATGAAGTACATCACATTAATAACACATTTTTATTGTACCACTTTCTCTGCAGGCTCCAGCAGTCTCATCATTTCTTTCTGAATGTCCAGAGCTCTTTCTATGCCCTGAAATTAAACATCGTCATTCTTCAAAAGAAAGATAAATTACTTCATTCTCACTGCTTGAATCAGAGCACTTCTAAACACAGACCTCAATACAAAGTCTTCAAAAAATATATATTACAGACATCCTAAGCACAGTCTCCCTCTTATGAGTGTCCAGAACTAAAGAGTTAGTAGCAGTGAATGATCAGAAATATTTGATTATGCCATTTAACGAGATAGAAAAAAGTGGCCTCTTCCACAAAAAAATAAAAAACCCAAACCCTTTCCAGACGAAACAAGCAAGCAACATCTTGGTCTGCCTAATATCTGAGGAGAGGGAGTGTCCACAAGTGTGAATTTCTCTAAGACTACCTAACTGAAAACTGATCAAACTGACATTTCCAGACAGCAGGGAAAGAGATGCTGTCTTCATTTCTAAAACTAGGGAATGGAGGAACACTCCAGTAAAATGAGTCCTCTGCTTTTAACACAAGACTCTTTTCAGCTGAGTTAGGAAAAGTTTAATGCTGACTTTGTAAATCATATTTCCAGTTTCCTTTATCTGTGCTTGTAAAAGAAAGCTGAAAAACTGAAGGGGGCAGAAGTCAGTCACAGCTGACAACATATCAGCACAGGAGGAACTGCTGTGCTTACTGCACTGCAGCAAACAGCTTGCTGCTCTCCCTTGAGCACTGGGAGGAATTAAGTCTTTGAGAAGTACAGAATTGGTAACCTTATTATGAGCTCTATGTGACAATTCTGAAAAGTTAAAGGAAAAGGAAGAAGAAAGAATTGAACTCAGCTATTTGTTCAGGTCACCAGTATACAAAATAGAAATCACAGCCCTAATGTAGGCATCTTGTGCAGATACATTCTTTAATGCACCATATGGCTAAACAAAAAGAGGGTGTTGACCCAGTCTGTCTCATCCATCCTTTCTGCCCCCTGAATAGATTTTGTTCTGCTTTGTATTCCTTTCTATCTTCACAATTTCATTTTTAAAGCAATTTGTTCTCAAAGATTTTATGCTCTGCTGTGAATTTGTTGGTGTTTTTGTTTTGTATGTGCTACAAATAACTAGTACTATTTATAATCTAAAGTCACATTTTTGAAAAGACTCAAGTGTTTTGTAACAGATTTCTTTATCTCCTTCAATGCACTGATTTTGTTCTGGTGTCCTAACACACACAGAATTTAAAAAATGTTAAAACGTGGGCCTTACAAGTAAACAAAAAATGAAAGATGTACTTTCTAAGGTTTCTACTGAAAAGATCTATGTACTCACTCACATATATATGAAATGTATAAGATATATTAATTAAAAAAATGGAATATATTAGTAAAAAAAAAAACCAACAAAACACTACCTGTTTGAGCGATAACTGAACTGGTGGTATGAGCATAACTTCTTTCACTAATTTTAGTTTTAAAGGTGAAAATTTTTCACAGCTCAACAGAGTAACCATTGGAAGTGGCAGAGTCATTTCTTTAGGTGAATCCTGTAATTGAGAGTGGCAAGTAAAAAAAGAAGTGTTAAAAAGAGAATCATTTACTGTATGTTTTAAGTATGGCACAGGGCTAGTTCAAAGTCCGCTTCTTAAGAAAGTATTTTATGTGGTCTATTAAATCCCATTTTCATGGGAGATCCCCAACTTCACATTGTGATAATTAGAATAAACAAAATGACAGAAGTCACACGTACCTGACTGCATTTCAGCAGTGCAACGTGTAAGTACAATGGGATACGATTAATAGAGGCACCAGCCTTAGCTATAGCGAGTGATGTTCCCCCAATGGCTAAGCTGCCACAGAGCACTGATTCACTGGGTTCTGCAGGTGGGATTGTTGTCTCTATACTTGACTTCTTCCCTGAAAGACAGAGAATAGTAGCTAAATATTTTACTGCTTGAAAACATGTGCTTATGTACCGGGGTTATGCAAGCAAATACAATATTCACATTTCAGCAGTGCACTCAATGTATTACAAAAAAAAAAAAAAAAAAAAATTAAAAAGAAAATCAGTTTTTTAATTTAATCTTGTCATTTGCTGTTTATGAAATGACCTTACAAACAAGTAAAGTACCTGTCCTCACTCTAATTTCAAATGTGTTTCAAATCCATTGCTTTCAGCCATTGCAATCTATGTATGTTTACACGGAGTACTGTCAAATCATTTTTTAGGTTTTTGGTGTTGTTATTTATTGCTCTCCTGATGTGCTCACCTTTTGCATAAATGACTTGGAATATTACATCCTAAGCTGATTGGGAGTACACACACTTGATTCCTTCTAATAATGAGCATGAAAAAAATTGCAGGCCTATTAGAATTGGATTTTCCAACAAAAGAACACGTCTTTTAAATATTCCACACACACTGACTTGTTAAAATCTTGTTAAATTTTCAAAGGAACTTATTTCCCTTTCAGACACAGTAGAATAACTTTTGTCAAAATGCTTGAAGCCCAGCAGTTCCCACTATTATTACCTACCCTGCTAAGATGTACAGCAAGCACCTATGTGAAACTGAAATCATATACATGGAGTACTTTTTTGTAACTGCTTTGGTCCCTAATAAGAATGATATACAAATTTTCCTTCCCTGTGGAAGTTTTTAGTAAAATATTTAAATAGTGCAGCATACAACTATGGTAGGCAACAAAAGAGGCCCAGCACGACTGGATATGCTGATTAAACATTATTTGCATACTGTATACAACTTTTATACCTCTTACATTGAGGATAAAGAGCTACACACATGGATCATAATCCAGTACTGAGACTCTCTGGTAAACAGACAGCTGCAGATGTTCCATTTCAGGTTAAAGGTGGATTTATTGTGCACATGTTGAACACATGAATTGGGAGGTTTTACAAGTTCAAACTAAACTGATAAGCAACTGATAATTTGCCAAAATGGTACAAATTCCAGTAAATGAAAACAGGAGATCTTTTTTTTTTCTTTTTTTTTTTCTTTTTTTTTTCTTTTTTTTGTGAGGATAATGTACATATAGAGGTAACATATTGTGCCTTTTTTCTTTTTTTTTCCCCCTATATAGCAGTTCTGTTTCTCTGCTCTTGCACCATTTTTTATTCAGTACCATTATCTCCTTACTTCTTTTCCACCCTGTACAGCCTGTCTTTCCCATCTCATCCCCTTCCTTTTTTCTCTTTCACTTCTCACCTTTATTTCCTCCCTTTGTCAGTGTTAGCCACAATTTTCCCTTCCTCCCTTCTCCCATTAATTCTTTTCAACTTCTATATTCAAACTATTTCCATTTTCCTTTTCAGTTCTATGATTCTTTTCTTTCCTTATCATTTTCATTTTTATTCTTCATTTGCATCCTCCTCCATTCTTATTCCTCATTCTGAAGAGTAATAACCTCCTGTCTAAGCCAACCATAAAACAAAGGCAGAAACTCTGTTCAATAAATGCAAGCGAATGATGACAAAACTGTGTATTTTCCTCTCTATTTCTGAAGTAGAAACTGCTGTGATCAGAAAGAAGAAGGGCAGAAAGAAAGAAGAACATTTGGGACAGACTAACCTAACTCTCTGAACATGTGACATTAGTCTTTAATGTCTCTGAGATTACTGCAGGAAGTGTTTTAGCATCTTTGTCAATTTTGGTATTGCAGGAAATATTACAAGGAAATCAACAAAAACCTGTTTTTGCTTCCTTTTTTTGCCCAGATTGTGCCACTGCCGATGGAGCACAAGAAGTTACGGAAAGAGTGTCGTCGTCTTCTTCCTCCTTCTCAATTTCTTTTTTTTCTTCTTCCTTTTTTGAAAAGTATTCACTGAGAAAAGGAACAAAGATTGGTGGCTCAAAATACTGTCATGCATGTCAAAGGAGGCAGGCTATACTTGCTGAAGAACAAGCTGGAGATGGATTAAGAGCGTCTGTTTGAGATTCTGCCCTGATTGTGTGAAGCTGGAGAAGTCAGTAAATTCCTGTTTTTGACAGTTTTCTGCAACACTGGATAATCAAAAAGAACCACAAGCGAGTATAACAGTTCTCAGCACATGATTTTCAGGCTGCACTGGTTTGAAAGTAAGCTCTTTGTAGACACAATCTCAAAGATAATCTTAGTTACAAGATCCCCATTTACTTGGTATGCGTAGTACAGTGGTAAACTTTCATGACCTTATGACATGTAACAACTTGTTCTAAGTTGCTAATTCAGTAGGTCAGCTGTGCACTGTCAGGCAGGTGCTTGCAATCCCAGAGTGGCTGAGTTCAACAGCCTGCATGAAATGGAAACTGCATACATACGTGGTCACAGCCACCCAATTCAGGCAGACTGAGTATATAAGCTACATACAGTAATGTAAACAATGCATTAAAATCATGTCTAGATTCACCTCAGTAGTCTAAATCTAATTTGCATAAATTCTTATTAGAAATGGCATAATTTTTATATCAAAGTTGTGAATCAGCAGGAAATCATACACTGCAGTATATCTGAATGCCCTTTTCATGTTAAGCATACAATATTATTTATATAATACACAAAAATATTTTGAAAAGACATTAATTATTGTATATGCTTTTCACTTAAATTATAAATTAAAAGTATTTCAAATGAATAATTTGTTCTGCAGTAGCTTAAAAAAGTAGAAATTATATGCAAGGCTTACCCAAGCATCTTATCAATTTCACATTGTTCAGTAGGCTTCAAGTCTCTTAACATTGTGTTTAGTGACTCATTCACCCATTCCACAGCAGTGGTAACAGAGTCATTTCTTTCTTTCTCACCAGCTTCGGTTGTTTCAGATAAAGCATTCTCAGGTATTTGATAATGAGAAGAAATTATAGCAGAACAAATCCTCTGCAAAATAATATAGAAAAACTGAAAACACTAATTCTCACTTGAAAATGTCTTCTTAAAGATAAAGAAGTAGATGTCCTTATCAATGCTACAAGCACCCATCTGCAAATCTGTTTGCTCCACTTCACTGATCTTTTTTTATCCAGCACCTCCTTCCTGGTCTCTTACACCTTGGTAATCACAGACCGTGTTCAAGTTTCTCAATCTAAATTATAATTACTTAAGAAAAAAACTTTTGACAGATCTGCTTTACATTTTGTTATCAGAACAGGTTAATTCTGAAGATCACACTCTTGTCATGGCATCTTTTACTGCAGCTGTTGTTAGCCTGTTGTACCACAATTCATTGGCATTTATGTTTAATGCCATTGCTCAGGATCATGCATATGTTGTCTTATTTAAGCCTATCTTTCTGTACCACAGAAGAATGAACAAAGCCCACTTAATAAAGACATCATTTACAAATATCACAGAGTTGCCTTCATTAATGGTATTAACTTTACATACTGTGAATATCTTTGAAACTATAATAAATTTCTTTACGTTGTCTCCTTTTTAGGGATCAAGAATTAAAAGAACCAAAGTTTAACAGCAGGTATTTGACTGAACTATCACCCACATCAGCCTATTGGCTCAAAGAAAAGAAGTTCCTTCACCAATACTTTGTGGATACTGTACAACAGGTTTTTTTTTTTTTTTAACATCATTATTTACTGAACTGGTGAGTTATGGGGATTCACATCCATTCACTAAAGCTACAAAATGAAATGCTCACTAGGATATGAGTAGAATAGTACATTCCCCTGACAGTGTCTTATTAAATAAATCAGGAAGGAGCAGCTCACACCTTCTCATGGTTTTTCACTGTGCAATATATTTCCACTTCTAATGTTGGTTGACCAACTCCATCAAGAACTTTTCTTCCAGCCAGTTTGCATATGACTGGAGCTTTTGAAAATTTAGAGAAGTAGTTAGCCTTAAATGAAAGAGAAAGAACTCATTAGAAGGCAGTTTCTACGCAAACAGGTTTTTATTCTATTTAACAAATTATATCCACCATTGAGCAAATCCATTTATTCATCCCAATATCAAACATACACCTGTTTATGTCTGCAGTATCTGCTTATGAATCATTGCAGGGAACAGATCCAACTCAAATCTCAGCCTGAGAAATCCAAAACCACATCCAGGTTAGATAATGTGTTTTATTTTGCAAAGTTAGTGATGGGTATCATTAAATACATCCATAGCCTCCTAGAAAACAGGTGTTTATCCAAGGTTTAACTGGATTTACGCTATATAACAAAAAATAATTGTGTTATTTGCCTGCTACTCGTGAAATCTGCTTACATGAAGGTTCACACGGGAAGGTTCTCACCGTGCAGCGAGTCGATACACCATAATTATTTTATCTGTGGACAAGATCTTGGAAAAAAAAAAAAAATGCATCTCTTTGTCTGGAATGTGTCAGGAGAGTGGAAAGATTCCAGGAAAGGACAGCCCTCAGAAATGCAGGCGGGCTGCGCCAGGTGCTGTGTTAGCACAGAAGACGAGTGAGGCAGCACAGAGGTCAGCGCACGGTAAACCTGGGGTTTCAGATGGAGGTGCAAAGCAGAGCGCTCTGAATTATTTATCCAACAAGGTCTGCATGGGCTCGGCACTGACATCATGGGCCGTGCGAGTATAGCTGGGGCTCATCTGTATTTCATGAACACCAGCGGTCGCTTTAAATAAAAAATCACGTTGCCACGTGAGGCTTGTTACAGGCTTTCCTGGCAGTTTCATCCTTAGGACAGACGGTCACCAGTGCAAAAGCACGGCTTAGCTCGCGAGGAACCAGGAAACAACAGGGGCCGAACATCCAGCAAAGCCGGAACGGCGCCAGCTCCGTTTCCCACGGGCGACGGCGGTGCAGCCGCAGACAGGAAACACTGTAACGTTTCCACAGACAGCGCCCCGCCCTCCGCCCCGCCCGCCACAGGCAGCGGCCGCTCAGCCCCGCCCCACCGCCCCTCACGGGGAGCGCCTGCGCGCCGCGCCCCGCCCCGCGGTACCAAATCCCCGTAGAGATCTGCGGGGCGCAGCGGGAAGAGGGCGTTGAGCGCCTCCTCCATTCGCTGCGGCACTCGGTGGTCTCGGTAGTACTCCGCCGCCTCCCGCCGCAGCCGCCCGTCGGTATCAGCCTCCATCGCGGGGCCGCTGCTCTCGCGAGACTGGCGCGGCCGCCCTCGCGGCCGTTACCCCGAGGCGGGAAAGCCCTGAGGGGCGGCGGCGAGCCGGGCACCTGCGGCGGGCTGGCCGTGAGGCGGGGCTTTGTGCGTCCTGCAGCTGCCCTTGGGGCGTTGCAGTGTTGTTTCTTTGCCTAAAGCCGTGGGCTGCCTGCCCGCTCCTTCCTCTCGGGCTGGTTTCGAGCAGGTATTGTTGAGTTTTAAAAGTCTCCGAACAACAAAATTGTGTAAGATTATCGTCCTGAAAGAGAGACAGATTACGGTTTGTGAAACGTCTGGTGAGGATAACGCTGCTGCCTTTAAAAGCCCTTTACTTTCGATGAAAAGAAACGTTTCACAGCCTAAATGATCATTTTTAGTCTGCGTTTTCCTACAAAAACTTTCACTTTGTTACGCTGCCCATTGGTAATTTTGTTGAAGTAACTGAAAATGGAGATACTTAAAAAGCTGTTAGCCACACGCTTCCTCGGCTCTAAAATCAATACGTGTGGACCTCTGCTCATTGTACGTTTGCTTCTCTAGGCTGGGTGATAATGAAGAAAAATCCCCACTGAATCATTTTCTTTTCCTTTCGCATCCTTCAGAAATAACATGGTGCCTCTCCAGAGAGTTAAACCCTCTTCTTCTACTATTTTTTTTTTCTTTTTTTCTTTTTTTTTTCTTTCAGCTTTTTCCTCTGAGGAGGTTTCAGAGCTGGCACTAGCCATGCCCCAAAGAGAGTGGAAATTGAATGTGTGGTGAGGCTTTCCTGGCTCGGAGCAGCTCAGTATGGTGTCTGCTGCTCCTTTATCTCATAGAATGACCTGGGTTGAAAAGGACCACAATGATCATCTGGTTTCAACCCCCCTGCTATGTGCGGGGTCACCAACCAGCAGACCAGGCTGCCCAGAGCCACATCCAGCCTGGCCTTGAATGCCTCCAGTGATGGGGCATCCACAACCTCCTTGGGCAACCTGTTCCAGTGCCTCACCACCCCTCTGTGTGAAAAACTACCTCGTATCTAACCTAAACCACCCCTGGGGGGTCACTCAGCTGGGTGTGATATGAGGAGTGGGTACCAGTATTTGATTACTGGGTAATATCATGTGGTTTGGGGGTGCTGCCTGCTGCTGGATTTTGGTTTCCTTGAACTCTGTTTCCCACCTTCTGCTTTTTAAAGGCTTCAGAGTAAAATGTGGAGAAACAGCGTTGTTTGTGGCTGTGGGGGTATTGATCAACAGTTGGGGAAGAGAAACTTGTCAATTTCCCTTGCTAGTTTTAGGAAAACAGTGAATCGAAGCAAGTTGGTAGTCACTTTCTACAACAGCCTTGCATTCTGTCTAAATTCACCGTTTGAAATAGTACCAAGGATTCCAAGTATTTATTACTTTTTGCCTCACGATCAAGTGAACATTGCATGAATTATTGGCGTAGTCATGTAATTTCCATTAACAGTAATAGGAGCTGCACACATGTAGAAAGAGGATGGCTTATCCTATGATCCAACCTATTATGAAGTATTTAACTGATTAGTTAGGGCGCTGCAAGCCACTTCATACCATCGGTGAACTCTCTGCAACCCCATTATCTTCATTAGGCTTGTGTGGGTGTAATTAATTGGTGTTTAGTTAACAGTCGTGTTGAATGAAAAGAATTTAGTTCTATTTCTCTTAGTTTTATTGGCCCCATAGTGCTAACAAGCTAAAGTGTAATTAAAAACTCACTAATCAAAGTGCATGTAGCAAGCTCTAAGGAACTCATAAGTGAGGGAAAAGCATGTGGTTGGTGTGGATCTGTCCTTTGCCAAATGAGCAGGTACGAATGATACCCTGCTGTAGTTCTTTTTCAGTTTTGAATTACAAAGATGATTCAGTTATATAGCATGTGCTTTTAAACAGTACCCAATCACAAAGGCTGCCATTGCCCCTTTCCTAGGGGTGTCCGGTAACACTGCAGTGTGATGTCATCTTAACCGATTTCTACTCAAAGTGTTTATAGTTATATAGAACTTTATATAGAAACTAAATAACTATATAGTTATTTAGAACTGGTTAGATAGAAAAATCAATTTTATACCCCTTTCCAGAGAAGCCATATGTAAATTTTTGTCTCCTTTTGATTTTGCTGTAACTCTTTTGTCAGGAAATACTCTATGATCAGCTGCTCCTCATTGATGATGCCATATTCTGTGCATTACTTTGTTTCCCCAAGCTTTTTAAGTCTGGCTTGAGTCTTGTAGGAGTGATTATCAGCATACTGCTGGGCATGCTAAACCCAAGTGTGGTATCACATGCCTACGTGTTGCATAAAGGATATGATTTTTGCCATTCTGAAATGTTGCTCTAAAGGCATAAACGTGCCCCTTAAATCAATTAAGATCATGGTCTCCCTGACATCTATGTTTCTTTAGGATTTCACAGAGGAGTAATGTGTGCTTATTCTGCTGGCAGGGTTCGTTGAAGTCAAGTCTGAGTGCATAAAAACTGCATGATATTTCCAATGAAATCAGGATTGCCATTTTATCTTGGCAATACAAACACTCTTACACAAATATATTACTGGTTTTAAGGCATCTTCATTTCTTAAAAAGGCTTTTTAAGGTTCTTCGCTTTACATGTAAAAATAATTCTATTGTTGTTAGTTTTTTTTCCTAAATATTCTATATAGGGCAAACGTAAATAACAAAGTTACTTACAGGTTTATATAAAGAACCAAAACAAGGCTTGGGTCATAGGATGCAGCTAAGCATAACACTTAGGTAGAATTAGATAAAAACTGTCCAAGAACTTCTGCAATGTATCTAATGGATATTAGGAAATACATTTATTTTGTGTTTAGTTTGTGTTTTGTTTTTTCTTTTCTTTTTTTTTTTCTTTTTTTTTTTCCTCTGGTGTTGTAATTTTAATTCCCAGAATACTCATATAAGTGTTCATTTGCCTTGAGTAATTGTTCTCCGCTCCAGTGGTTACTTCAAGTTGAGTGGGTTTTGGTACTAATTTATTTCTGAAGTTGGAGGATTCTTCCTGTGGCTCTGTGTGACTCATGCTGTGCAAGGGTGAGCCAGGCCTTCTCCAGAGGAGGCCACAGGCCTGCAATGTGAGAGCTGATTGGCTTTCATTTATCATTCCAACTCTGAAGGTAATTTGGAATGTGTAGTACTTCAGCTCAAGTCTTTCAGCTGATTTTTCAGTTTACAAAAGACTGTCCTCAAATTTCTGTGATGTAACTGCTTTTCATAGTGTAGGTTATTATTATTATTATTATTATTATTTTTGTAACGTGCCACTTCTTGATGAATGCTTTGATAGTTTTATTCCATGGTACCAGGAGTTCACTACGCAATTTCTTTTTGCATGCATTTTGAAGTACTCATTATGAATTTTAAGACATTATCGAAGCCTATATGACAGATGGATTATAAAGACATGATGGATTGTAAAGATTTTTGTCTATATTTTCAGTAGGATACTCTGAAATGTTAGTACTCTTGTGAATATTTACAGAGTTAAGATGTTACTGGGCTTTGTAAAACTCCTATACAAACATTTTCAATGACATGAAGAGTGTCTGTTCATGCATCAGTTATTTTGTATCAGTTATTGATACAATTTCATAGGTCATATGGCAAACTGGTCATGCTGCATTTGGTACTTAGACAAAGCTGTGGTCAAATTCATAGGTGAGCAAAGAGCTGAAAAGCAGGAGCATCTACTTAAGTTTTTTAGGTCTAGGGGAAAAAAAAGCCTTTACATAAATCAGTGGAATTTATTCTTTCATCTTTTTTTTTATTATTTATTTATGGTCAGAATTATTTCCTTGGATGTGTTGTTGTTTTTGTTTTAATTTTTTTTTGTGTATTTTTATTTTTATAAATCTTTCTGTTTTCAAAGAACGTTGCCAAAATTATTTTTATTATTATTCTATTTTAGCTTTACCCTTTGGGTTTTCCTCTTTCTTTTAAGCATCTCATATTTTATATTGGATTGAAAATCCCCTACATTTTCTCAACCATAGTAGAAGCATTACTCATGATTCCAAGTACAGAAAGTTTTTGGATGATTGGAGGCAATCTGTTCCTGACTGCAGATCAAAGGCTTATATGACTGAGAAGCTGAACTAGTGCAGGTTATCTGTGAGATGCATGAAAATTAAAGTTTAAAATCAGATTTACATAGGAGCTTGTAATAGTTGAAGTGTGAATATTGTGATGAATGAGAAATAGCGTTAACTGAATTCTCAAGTCCTGTAACTTGCTGACAGGTTTTAAGACAAGCTGTTCTGTTTCTTTCTAGGAAAAGTGAAGCTGATAGCAGAGGATTTTAAGGAGTTCAAATAAAAAGGTAATTTTCACATTACTGTTTAGAACTGAGGCTTTTCTATGTCCTGTATTTTTTTTCTTCGACACATTTTTTGGGACCAAACTGAGTATGGAAGAAAAGGAAGAATGGCATTTTTTTCCCCATGGTATATCTCCTGATTTTTGCAACCTTAATCACTTGGGGCATGTCTTGAACTTTTAACCTTCTTTCTCCAGCAATGATGCTGTGAATAATGGACTCTCCTGCTTGACACATAACTAGATTGCAGATCAAAGTGGATGTCACAAACACTATTGCACCATCTGGAACAAAAGCTTGACCTATCATTTTGGGATAAGCCCACAAGATTATACGAATTTATAACTGGCTTCATGTTTGTATTAGAGATACCTAAACTAGTGCAATTGTAAAAATATTTTTCTAACAGTTTTTGCCTCTCTGGATGGTATTTTTTGCACAAAACCCCCAAATTTTCAGATCTCAAATGAAAGTGAGTGGGGGAAACCCCACGCACCTCATAAATATTAAATATTTCCCATGAAGCCAGGGAAATGCTGTATTCATTGTGACACTAAAATTCCTTATTTCCTTCTATTTCTGTTAATGCCATTGTTACCTTTAACAGTTTACTTCAGTTTACTTGAGACTTGTTCAGTAAAAAGAGAGAAATATTGTTCCTACACACTCTTGGAAGAAATAGTAATAAAAGAAGCTGGATGCAAACTGGAAAGCTTTTGAGAGAGTACCTCCTGAAGAGTACACAGTATTCACAGTTCCTTGTAAAACACTCAGTTACAAATTTGAATAATATCCAGCAGCTGCAGTGAAACACATCTTCTTTTGAAGAATAAATTTACTGAAAGGCATTACAGTTTCAGTGTGTATTCATCAACAAAATATTGTTTTGGTAAATTCTGTGTGCTGATAGAATTATGCTAGGAGCTAATTGTGTGGCTTGGCTGAAAGCACTGATTTGGAGTGAGCTCAAACACCTTTGACTTTCCTCAGAAGTCAGTGAGACTTATAAATCTGTAGCATTTCTTACAGAATGGCTTGAAATTAGGTGGAACTATGGACATGAGATCAGTCCAGTGGTTTTGCAGTTGTCTTTTAGGGAAAGAAGGAATCTTATAGAGACAGTACTGCATGGAGAATAGTTTGATTTTCTCTTCTTTATTACCCCCCGTCATCAATTATTTGTATGGATTGATAAGATAACCACAGGTCTTTTCCAATCTGAAGAGTCTCTCTCTCTCAGTTTCTCTCAATATGAGAGATGCTCCAGTCCTTTAATCATCTTTGTGCACTGTGCTGAACTCACTCCAGTAACTTCATATCTTTCTTGAGTAAGTTGCATGCATGGAAATTGTAAAGGCATATTTGATGATGCTAGCGTAAGGATTTGATGGTTTGATGGAGGATAACTGGAACTATGCTTAAGAATAGAATTCAGTATCAGGCTCTGCGTTTCTATCAGGATTTATCAAAAAACCTATGTGTAAGCCACTGAAAATATTACAGACTCATTCATTACATATAGCATTGATAGGAATGTACCTTTAACTCTGATACAAGTCTTCTGTTTTCTAGTCTCCACTTCTTACCAGAGCTACTAAGAGCAACATGGGAGGAGAAACTGATAGAAATAATTGTTTGGTAGAAGTCCCTCTAGAACTGCAATTGTACATTTTGTGAAATGTGTGTAGAACAATGAAAAAGACAGTATGGAAAACGTATTAGCCAGAAAGCAATCAGTACACCTAATGTGTCCAAACAGCCATTATAAAAACCACCACTTTCCACAGCAAGGAAAGAGGATATGTTTGTTGTTAACTGCTGATATCTACCCATCAGGCCAAGAGTAATACCCAACCTGCACAACTGGATTTGTCGGAGTTGTTTAAAAAACATTTGCTTTTTGCCTTTGCCAGTTTGTTGATACTCTCGGTGCATTCATGAGGGGGATAACAGTTCAGTAACACAATCTAGAACGCTTCTGGCAGTGCATGCTCTGTTTCAGTAAGTAACCGTGACATTATTTTGAGAAGTGCCTGTTCTATTTTAAAGTTAAATGAAATCCTAGCGCTTGTATTTTTAGAAACTGAAATCCACAATGGACTATCAGATCATTTACTCTTGACCTCCCATGTATACTAAGCTTTGCATTGCTTTTTTTGCATGTGATTTAGAAGATTAAACAGTTTTAGTTTTAATTTGAGAATAATTGCTGCCTGCTTGCAGCATAATATCTTAATAAAAGCATAGCTCTTAATTAAAAATTTTATATCTTTTAATTATGTATTCTATGAGCATTGACTGTAACAGGCAAGAAAATGAGCATAGGGAACATCTTAAATTCCCTGGCTACTTGTCAGAAGATAGTAGAGCTTTTCTTTTATGTTTTCTACTTCTAAACAGTCATTTTTCAGGGCTGCCATGAAGTGTTTGTGAAGCTACTGCGCCAGCCTGCCCTGTGATGGGAGTTCATTCAAAGGCCATGTTGTTTCAGGACAAGCATCAGTAGCAATTACCACTTCCAGCTTTTCTCTGGAAGTGTGAGTTTTTGCCAGGGGCTCCGGAGTCACTCTGCTAGCTTCAGTTTCAGACAGAAAGAAAGATTGGTTATTCTCAGTTTCCTCTGTCAGTTCTTAATGTCTAAATTTTAGATAGAAATTGTACTCTCAGTGGCTAGTTGTGGGGCTGTATATTTGAAAAAATAGCTGGATCTTTCCAGATATTCTTTTCAGTCAAGCTGATCGATGTGTGATGCTATGTAAAACAACCACCGTGTGTTGTCTAAGCTATCTTAGAGGTACTACGAAAGAATAAAGAATTTCACTGCAGTGATGACTCAGCACATGAATAGCTTATAATGATCTGGTTCTCTGACCTTTTCCCCAGCCTCTAAGAAGCTTTCAAAAGCTATTTATTCTTTATGGAATTTGTGATTTTAAAAAAACAAAAACAAAAACAAAAAAACTAACTTGACAGCTATGAGTTTGTGATGGTGTATTATTGACAGTACATGGAGATGGATAAAACAGAGTATTCATAAAACGAGAAAAAATGAGATTTTGTGCAGTTTTTCAGTTTTTTGTTCTGATTAAGTTTTACAAATATGGACTTTTTTGCCTGTTTCCACAGTCAGCCAAATAAATTGTTATCTGAATTTTGTACCAAACCTCTAAAACCTACATACTAAAGTGATGAAAATCAGAATGCCTTTGGATGCACTCTTGAATCAGTGCATAACATGACAGAGTTTTTGTTATAAGTTACTGCATGTTTCAGACAAAGAAAGGAATTAAATATGGTCTCAAGATGTTTCTGCAGGTTTGACTGTTATTAGAATCAGTGTCAGTATGGCATTTTTATAAGCTATTGCTTTCTAAAGCTATGGAGCAGAGCAACACAAAACATGGTCTTGTTAGTTGATGTCACTGTTAGCAAATGACTGATTTGAAGGGGATTAAACTCACTATTCGGTAACTAAGCCCACTTCTTCAGGCCACTCCAGGCTTTCTGTGAGGCTCTTCTGCATATGCACAACTTTTTAAGGTAAAAAAGAAATTACATTAGGTCTGCTTTTAAGAACTGGAATAGGAAATGGGGAAAATGTAAAAGAGGCAATTATAGAATATTATCCCCCAAAGCTAAAAGAAATAACACATTAATTCAATGTAAATGGGAAAAAAATATGTCCTATATGAATTGGTATTTGTTTGTTGTTTAGCTTCTTTAAAAATAGTCGTGAAAACATAAAATATGTGAAAGTGGTCCTCATAAAGCACAGTCATCCACCAGAACTGGCCATGGCAAACTTGCTCTATATGCCCAGATGCATCCATATATGGGACCTGCTGCTTTTTTGCCTCCTTGCTCTTGAACTTCACTAAGAGCTTTCAATTACTCTGACATTTTCAGCCAAGGAAGTAATAGTTGTTGCTGAGCAATATTCTACAACCAATTATCTTATCTGATCATTGGAGCAATTCTCGCTAGAAAGGGACCAATACGATCAAGTTAAATCATTACAGAAAGGCAAGAGAAACAGAAGGAGGGACAAGCCGAGAAAAAGAGGCTCGTCTCATTAACGGGTGCCTATGCTACAGGCTTCGGAACAGCAGACAATGAAGTTAGCATGTAAGACAAAGCTGTAGAGTTGCCTCCTGTAGCTGTTGACAGGTCTGAATCCTCTCTTCAGAGCCCTTTGTGGCTGCAGTGTGAGGCACCTGCAGAAAATGTGCCAAAACTAGGCAGGGAGCACGAGCTTTTCAATAGGCTGTCACCTCTCTCTCCCTTCACTCACCCCTCCGGTTCTCAGCAGGAGAGGAGAAGCCATACTGAAGAACTAGACTGGAAAATAGTCATGTGATGGGAAAAGGGGTCGGATATAGACACCTTACAGTTACCAACTTTCTGCGCCTTTTACAATTCAGCTTCCTCAACCATTCCTGAGCATTTACTCTCTTTGTTCAATACTGCTTGTAGTCTAATGCCTCTAAACAACTGCATTATAAGGACAGGCAAGCCACCATCTGATTACTGTCAGCAAGTGCATTTTTTAATGTTTATGTTTTCCTATTTCTGCACTGTAAAGGAAGATACAGATTTTGTTTTCATTAACAGACTGGTAAACAGTGATTTGAGTGCTGCCAAAGTTGCCACTGACTTTATCTTATGGGTGAGTTCGGGGATGAAGCCAGGCTTCTTCCATGGATTTCTAGACTTAGTCTTGTGCTTTAACAATCTGTATTTAGAAGTCTGAGTTGTTTTAATGTTTCCACAGAGGCCTATGCATACTTATTTAAAAGGAGAATGAATACACTTCTGTACGTACAGACACATTAAGAACTTATATGGAATGATCTTTAGAGCTTGAAGAATTTGCAAAGGAGGGAGTTTTAACCATTCTGAAAATGGTCTTTCTGTGTCTGAGCATGTTCACATATATACCTTGTACCTGTGTAAAATTTTTTTTCTCTTCGTGTACAATCTTGTTATTGTGCATAGATGGTATTATTAGTGCAGGGGGCTTGGAGTCCTAATCAACCATTTTTATACTCAGCACAAACACAAGATAGAATGTTTTCTGAAAAGAAACTCAGTGGATTAACAATGGTTGTATCTGCACTCTGGGGTACCAGTTTGTCTTGGTGTATCCTCATTGTGTGATTTTGCATACAAAACTTGGCTCCATCTCAGAGTTCAGGAGATGTGTGAAGTATCAGATATACTCTTCTGTATGAACAAATAACTTTTAATATGTACATAGCTGCCAGCAGTGACTCAATTAAGGTAGGTCTTTAATATGCCTGAGTGATACTTTTTGATAATATTCTATCAAAAGTAAAATGAAATTATTTGAAGAAATGTTAGGGAAACATTTACCCTTAGACATTCATCCTTATATGCGGCTGAAACATTTGATAGCTCCAGTGGGGAGTTGCAAACTTACTGGATTGGTACCTATATTCTTTTAACAGAAAAAACAAGTACACAAAGAATACAGTCAGAGCAATCAGATGAATATGTGATGGTGTATCTCTTTATTTCAATATGGGTTATGCATACTTTCCTTTCTGATGTCTCCTGAGGCACATTGCAGGTAAGATCGCATTTAGTTGTTTGTTCACTCACCAGCACGCTCCCCAAAAGGCAAAGGTTTGTGTCTGATTGTTTAAGACCTTGCTTCTGCTTTGAACACGTCTAGTTCCCTTGGAAAAACATTCTCCACGTCCCCATCCCCCTTTAGAGAAAACAAGTGAACTATTCATGCAAAAAAGTGTGTGTGTGGTTGGGAGAGTGGGGGGGCGGGGGGCGTGCAATGCCACCGACAAACCCTATTGAAATGCATTGGCTGTTCATTTACATTCACACTTTTTTTAATAAAAATGTTAACTAATGATGTTAAATGCTTTGCCAAAGGTCCTGGCGGGTCAGTAGCCGAAGTGCCATTTCTGCCTAATTAGGGCTCTTGTGGCAGCCCAGGGGCCTCCTGATGCAGTGGGTGACAAGCCAGGAGCTGACAGCTTCAATCGGCTCCAACAGGAAGGTTGGGCTGGTCATGTTTTCTAACTCAGCCAGGTGTTAGCTGAATGTAGGGGGGGTCTTGGCCAGACCTGAGCATTCGTTTGATCTTCCTTTCTTTCACTTGGTCTATTTTGAGCTCTTCCCTTTGCCTGTCCCGTCTTGTGTCAAGGTCAAGAATGAGCTTGACTAAATCAGCAATTTCATTTATCTCTGGGAGATCATTAGCAGTCCTTCTCCCTCTCCTCCCCACATAAACCTTAGGCACTGGTGCAGAAACAGGACTGGTTCCGTAAACCAGGCACTGAGTAGTCCAAATACAGAAAGACGTGAGAAGGAATAAATACAGATCTTTCCATAAATAAAAACCTTTCTACTTCTCTGGTACTTTCCTTTTCTTTATTTTTAGTGTGTATTAACATTTTCCATCCAAAACACCCTAAGAAACAGACAGAAAAAGCCTATAGTATGTTTAAGGTTTTATTTCGTTACTACTGTAGTAAGAGCAGTAGAAAACACTGCTGTTAAACGACAGGAAAAGAAACAGGGTAAATAAGGTTTTCCTTTGACCTCACCTTCTAGTAGCAAGCTGACTATGTTTGTGGCCACATGCTTTTGATAGTTGGCTAGTCCTAAGTGTCTCAACATCTAACAACTATAAAATCAGATCATCAATATACTGGGGGATTGGCTTTTTTAATTGAGTGTCTTCACTTGATTACTCAATAACACTTTAACTTCAGCTGAGTTATGTCAGTTTCTGTAACTGAAAAAATAGCCCTTTATTTATAAAGCATAAACACATTGCTGGCCATTGTAAAGTAACTCAGGATTTTAAAATGCTTTACCAGACAACGGCAAAAAGCATTAGACCTGATCGAAGTGGTAAAAAATTACTATATTTCTTTCAATTTTCAATATAGGAAGAATCTGATATTGAGATGAGGTTCATTTTTTCAGATCTTATGACTAGTTTTCAGACACCTATTTAAACAGATGAATTGGACTAATTCCTATCCACATAAAAGTCACTGTGCAAGAATTGCTTTGATTTTGATGGAATGAAACTGCAGTTGAGTTAAAAAGTAGCTCTTGGATGGTAACAGACAGCTGCTTAATAATGCTCAAGGTGATGGCAGGAAACAATAAGGGAAATTATAAATTGTTGAATAGCTGTAGTCATACTGTAATGTTAAATTTTTTTGTTTGTTTTTTCAAAAAGAAAAAGAAATTCAACTCTGGGGAAAACAAATACACTTCTGTTGTATTTAGTGAAATTGTAGCTATGAAACAGTATAAAATTAGAACTGACAGCTGACAAGCAGTTATACTTTAAGAGCATGAACAATTGAAGTGTAATTCCAATATTTTATTAAATACTTGTTTTCAGTGAGGACAACTGTTACAGTAGCACAATGTTCCAAACTGGAAGTCTTAAAAGTTTTGTTATGCATTTTAGAACAGTCTTCCTGACTTTCGAAAGAGATTACTATGAGGTACAGAGGTAATTGTGGCAAATTCATTTCTTTCAGGAGAAAATTTGAATAGAAAATGTGATAAGTCACATTAGTCCACACTTTGTCCGATCTACTTTCTGGATCTGCACTGTACATCTAACTTACACTATACTGGCACAAGAAGAATTTGGCATGCGAGACTGTTACTATCTAGATAGCAATCTACAGGGTAATTTCCAGGGAAGATTTTTTTTTCTTCTTTTTGATGTGATTTTTGTAGTTATGCTTCTATTATACATGTAGAGGTGTTTCATTGATACTTGGAATCAAATAACATGAAGCAGAATGCTTGCTGTTTCCATGTTACAGATTCCCTTAGTTCTAAGATAATTTTAGCCTTCTTTTTTAAAAATTTACCGTTTTTGGAAAGCTGGTAACAATGACAGAACACAGACTGTCACTGGCAAATAATTTCAGTGGGAGCACTGTGATTATGCAGATGTGCTCTGGTGATATCAAAAATACCAATCACTAATTTGATAATATTCAGTCATAGTTCACTGCATTCTGTCTTCTGTTTTCTTGTGCAGTTTTTCTTAATGGCTAGTATCATACAATACACAGACCTTCAGTGGGTTTCAAAAATACATGTATATTAGTTGGCTTCTGTTGCACCCTGGAAAAAATACTTTGTTTGTGTAATAACATACAAATTGTAGTAATGTACATATAGAATTATAGAATCACAAGGTTGGAAAGGAGCTGTATCAAACATACATTTTTAACATCTTAAAGTGCAGTTCCTGAAAAGCTAATACTTATGAGAAGTTGTTCAAGTGAAGAAAACAGTGATAACATGTAGAGCACAATAAGGATGTTGATATTTTCTGAAGTTTCTGAAATCTATCCTTTATCCCTGTTTTACTGTGTTTACCTATTGCAGCAAATCCAATGGCCTCCAATATGTGTATAATTCATGAATCTTAAGAGAGGTATGTGGAAAAGACAAGCCATCTCTACAAACACATTTCTCCTACTCTTTGCTGTCCTGGGAATCTGCCCAGAAATTCCTGCTGGATGCTCCAAGGATTATATTAAACTGCAGCATGCAGCCTTATAGCTTATCTTCATAAAATAGACAAAATGAATTGAACCAAGGAAAAAGAATCAAGTTTTGCTCCAAATTTCTTCTCCATTTGTGAGAGTCAGAAACATTTCTTTATTTGTTTGCTCCTTAAGCTTAACCTGGATACCCATGTTGAATATTCACATTGTAGAAGTTCCTTTCCTTTCTTCATGACTAACTGGTTCATGTGCGTATTTTTCTAAGAATGTTTTTCATTATTTGTTATTGTTTAAAATTATCAACGAGTTTTTGCACAGATGGAGAATAATTCCCTTCACTGAAATGTGAATCTGTGAGAAAGTTTTTATTTATTCAGTCTGATCAACAACAAGACAGTCCGTGCACAAATAGGAGAAGTTGTGCTCTTCTACAGAAATCTTCACTGCTCAGAGCAATTGCTCTTGCTTTCAGAAGATAGATCTTGTTGATACTCAGAACTGAAACTTATTTTAGACTCCAGCTGTCTGATAAGAATAGTCACATCCTTGGAGATACGGTGTATGCCAGCGGTCCCTCCTCCTCTCGCTAACTTGCACGTTAGAGGAGCTTAGCAGCGGTCACCTTCTTAATGGAGTCTTCTTAATTCATGTGCAGTTTAGGGCAGGAACAAGCTGCGAGTCTTGGTCAGTGACCCATGAATCCAGTGAAGATTCACCCAGTGACCTGCAGTTAGTGATAATTCAAGGCTTTAATGACTCTATATTTTTCAACTCTGTTCGTGTTTTCAGTCTTTTTTTTCTGTCTTCATATCAAATCGGTAGAATCCATCTGTTAAAGCTAAATACAGCGACATGAGGTCTGAAAGGGTCAGGAGCAGAAGAGATTTCTTTCCTCCAGATGGAAGCTTTAAAACAACCGGGAATAATTACATATAAATGCAAGAATGCTCAGGTAACTGATCGGATTTTATCTGCCTGATCCTTACATGATGCGTATAGTAGATCGACCTGTCCCTGAACTCTCTTGGCAGCTTCACGGAATGACTTAAACGAGATCAGCTAAAACGATTATACTAGATGGGTTTTAATGATTTGTCAAACCAATTCAGCTTGTTTCTCATTGGTGCTTTCGTTCCACCACGATACACAGGCTGGCTTTACGAACTGATTGCATCTTGTCAACAAAACAATTTAAAATTCTGGCAGCACTGGGTATGACTGTGAATGGGAAGTTGGTTCAGGAAATACCTATGTGTAGGACATGCATACTTTGATCTGGCAGTAGTTGACAGTAACAGTGAAGTTGCTGGAATTCTCAGCTTCCTATGAATGAGTTTTTGGTAGTAAAGACAGAGTTAAATAAGGAATATCTGTAATAAAATCAGTCTAAAACATTCCCACTCTGATTCGAAGTATCTGGAAAGATGGGAATGAAGCACCTGGAATGCTTTGTCTGAACTTTAGGAGGTCTGTGAGGGAAGAGGACATTCCAACTGAACATAACAGAATAAATTCCAGAATGATTAGAGACTGTGTTGTCTAATTAATTAGCTTTTGTGGTAGTTAATTAAGTGGTCAGGAGTAGCATATGAGGCAATAAAATCTGCTTTTAGTATTTAGCAGGGCAAATGTTATTTATAGGGAACTGAGTGATTTAGTTCTGTTATTGCAAAATTTGCATAGGCACACATTCATCAATATGTTTTAAGATTTGCAATGTTCTCAAAGGGGAGAATAACAGTTCAACCCATGAAAGAAAATCTTGTCATTAATACTTGAGCAAAACTACTGTATATAGACGTGTTCTCATTTACTCTCATAGATATCTATCCTTGGGGATTAAAATTCTATTTCTCGTCAATAAAATGAATAGTACTTAAATCAAGGCAGAAAACTTTTGTCTGATAAAGGTAGAAATACTCTTCTATTTTCAATAACGTTCACGTTGTATGTAAAGATAGGTTTTTAAAAAAGAAAGGGGGCAGATGTATCTCTAGGACTGCTTTGTGCATTAATGAATCTGAATTTCTGTTTTTTAAAGGGCTTCCTTGATGCTTAAGACTGCAAGGTCAGTATGACTTCTGAATATAAACTGACATAGTATCTCCTGGGCTACTGCAAGATTGCTTGGGATGCCCCTGTAAAATCCTCAGGATAAGATTTAAATTTCTTGCCTGAATTCAGTAAGCTAAAACCGCTGTATATTACTGGTAGCATTTTAGATGTCACTGTTGATTAGCTGTCTTTCAGTGTTGATTTTTCTTGAAGACTGCATAACTTCCTTTGGAAGCCATCTTATTTGATAGCAGGAATAGTACAGTCCTGGCATCTAAGTTAAGTTTATACAAATTAATGGAAAGACGAGGATTCTGAATGGGGTCTGCTTAGACCTTAATCTTCCTGAGAACAGCCAAGTCAGATAGCTAAAGGCCCCTCCCGTCTCCAGAAGGGCCTCTGGCTGTTCAGCAGATTGTACCAGCATTCAGCGTCTTCATATTTGAATCTATATGAATTGTACAGCCATCATGTTGCTAGGACCCAGTTGTGAGTAGGCTGGCAGCCCAGATATGGTGCTATAATGTTAGCTTGCTTAGTAGGGTTGCACATCAGATGCCACACTTGGGTCCTGCAGGGACAGAAGGCAGAGATCTGCAGAGAGAAAAACTAGGAAGAAGTGAAATGGGTGGAAAGAGTGGACAAGGTCTCTGTCACTTTGCAGTGACTTGTATTGAATGGGTGAGTGCTGATGGTGATACCAATCCTGTACGTTTTCCATATGAACACTTTCCCAAATGTGTGTGTTTTTTTCCATTTCTCTATTTCTCTATCCAATACAGTAGTTACACAATGTTCCCTTTTCACTTACCTATCTTTTTTTTTTTTTTTTTTTTTTTTTAATTGAGATCTTCTACAGCTTGTGGTAATACATGTCTTTCTTCTTTTTCTATTATTCACAGTTAAAGACTTACGCTATATCTCCAAACCTTTCTGATAGATTCCATGGAGAAGAAAATGATTCTGGGAAAAAAATCTTTGAATGCATTTTTTGAAAAATATTAGGACTTAAAACTACCTTAAAACTCCCTGCAGGTTTAATGAGAGTGCTTGTTAAATTTTCTAGATACAGAAGAACAATTTGCTAAACAAAATCCCTGCTATCGTACCTTGGTTGCCTTTTTTTTCTTTTTTTTTTTTTCTTTTAAACTTCAGAATAGATGAAAAAATTGATCTGTATGGTCACTGAAACATTAAATTGTCTTATCTGTCACTTGTTCAACATTGGCTTCTTAAAAGGGAAAACAACAATCACAATCAGCAGTTTCACAGCGCCTGGAAGAAAATAGAAGCTATAAATGGTCAGATGAATTATGTGCTTCCAGTGGTTTTCAAGGGAAGCATTTACTGAGGGAGAAAATTGTTTTAATCTTATAACAACTAAGGAGTGTGGAGTTTGTAAAAACATGGAACACCTACACGTAAACTTAATTTTTTGTTGCATAGGAACATATACAAAGTAGCTTTCAACAAAAATGGCTGGGAAACAAGCTCTTTCATTGTTCGATATGTTATTTTATATCTTTAACAAATCTCTGTGAAGCACTTAGGGAAACCTAAACACAGTGGGTCAGTTGAGTATTCAGCTTCAACAGTATTGAAGAAAAAAAAATAGGAGTGAATCTTCTTTTAAAATGGAAATAAGTAGAAATTTGGGTCATGTGGTGTGTGTCTTTTCTTTCCTTATTTTGAAAGAGTGGAGGAAAGAGGAAGCTAGAGTCAAACCCAAACAAAGAACAGCCTCTGCAGTCTTGTTTTTCACTTTCCTGGCCTCTCTATGTTTATAGATTTTGCCAAGATAAACTGTAAGAAGATGCAGATTTGCAAACCTGCCACTAGGAGGCATTTGATTAATTAATTCTGGCCAATTGAGCACCCTCTGTCTCCCTCTCTTGTCCAGCTGTTTTGCATTCAGCAACAGAATGGAACCACATAAATTCTGGGGAGGGGAAAATTCAGGAAGCTTTCAGGAATGAAATTCTCTCTCTCTCTCTGTCTGTCTTTTTTTTTCCCTTAGAGAAATTAGGTAAATAAAGTCACATGCATCCAAAATAAAGAATATAAATTATCTGTTATAAAGACAGAAATATAACCTCTGAATCCTGTATTATGATGTGACAGTAATGAGAATCATAATTTGTTTCATAAAATTCAGCTGCTTTTTTTGACTGAAATTCTAGACGCCAGGTAAGGAGGAGTAGAGTTATCCTTTTGACATCACTGAAATGTACTTCTGAGTGTATCCATGGGATTTTTTTTATGGTTTCCCTCTGTGCTGGAGTGAAAGAACAGCTTAATTTACAAGAAATGCTGAGTAGGAAGAAGGAAGATAAGGACTGGGAAGTGAGGATGTGCTTTTGTTTTCTGTTCTAAAGCATGTAGAACAGGGGGCAGAAAAGGCACACCTTTTGTACAAAACATTGATGCGTGTAGGAGCTGGTTTCTCTGGAAAAAAAAAATTCTATAGCTATTCTAAGTAGAAACTTGTGGATGCATTACTCTGAGATGAGCTGGAAATGTCAATCCCATCCCTGTCTGTGTAAGATCCACTATTGGTAGAGCTGTGATCAAAACCTAAGCAAGCAGAAGTGAACAGGTGGGAATATTTTTTAGAAAGTTGGTTTTGTTATGGAGATCTCAGTGAGGATTCCTAAGCCTTTCTTGCACACAAAGGTACAAGGTTAGGTACAGCCAAGGTGCCAAGCTGGTTCCCATCTGGTTTGTTTTGATGGATACAAGTACAGCCTGAGGCTGCACTAGTACAATCACTTTGAAGACTGACTACAGTTCTGTAAAGGTTAGTGAAACAAGCTGATGGTGAAGTGTAAAATATTTGTGTTGTTCCAAATGCAGCAAGTAAAATATTAGAGGTGGAATGTGGCAAATAAAAACAAGGAGTTAAAGCAACAGGAAAGCTCAACTGATAACAAGGGGCTCAGACCTAATGTGGAACTTGAACAGCTGTTTTTACTTAGGAATTTCTGGGTTCATCTGACCACATGCCAAAGAGAAGGGGTATGGGACAGATTTTATTTCACTTTGATCAGAAATAGTAGTTAACAATGTTTGCTCAAACTTCTGTATCTAAAGAAGAAAGTGCACAAAGAAAACAGATAAGTATTCTATTCTGCAGAATGGCATGATTACTAATAGAAGCTTCAACATGGGGCTCAATGTTGACTTCTCTGAATTCTCATACAGCTTTCTAACATACAGGTGGGGATACTGATACCCACTTGACTTTAAATTTTAATGTTTGATTCTTTTTCTGCAACACATTGCCAGTGCTGAATACCTTATATGATGGATAGCAAGACTTGCATTTTGTTTAAAACGTTCTGGCATGAATTAGTACTTTAATTCTAATGCATTATCACTTTATTTATAGAGACTTATTCCATGGGACTCCTACAGAAGATCACATGCATCAGAAGAGGCTTGCTGCATCCATCAGTGAGGAATGGATGGTACACATGACCACATGGAGGCTCTCTGCATAGAGGTATTTCTTGGTTCTCAGTTTTCCTTAACATAGTTCTAAAGGTGATGAAAAATCAGACCAGAGACAGAAATGTTAGAAATAAACAAAATTGTGCCTGCAGTGAAAAGCAGTAGGGAGTATGATGATGAGGAAGGGAAGTAAACATATGGAATAATTTAGAAATTTAGAGTTCGTAAATAACTGCAGTCTTGAGGATTTTAATATGCCACTCACCAACCTTCTCCACTTAGAATGGCTGAAATATTTACAGTGCCTTTTTGGGTGGATAATATTTAAGACCTCAGTCACCTTTTTATTTTAAGCAACTGCATATAAACATGTATTTATGAAATGAAATTTTTGATTGCTTTCAAGAGAGACTTAGAAGTAGGCATGTCAGTTTGTGTTACCTTCTCTATAAGTACTCCCTTATTGCCTTTAGATCCTGTAAATTAAGGAGAGAGAAAACACCAGAATTCATGTGATTGCATTTATTTCTTTAAGAGCTGGCCAATAGCACATGGAGAAAGGTAACGTCAACAAAATCATTCTTGAGGAAATATTTGACTAGATCTTCAAGTTCTCATCCTATTGCATTTTCTTGCAAAAATGCAAAAACCTCATGAAGAAACAAAACTTACAGTACAAACCTTTTAAATCTCTAATCTTCAGGCATGAAATTTCATGTGCTGGGCACCCATTTCTGTCCAAGGTTATGTGATAAGCATCTGTCTAGTCATCAAAAAGCTGAGTCCTGGAGCACTTAGCCTTAAGAAGGGAGCATGCCTTCTAGCAGGGCTAAACACATATTCCACAGCTGCAGTGCCAGTACCATGACCTTTCTTTTGCTCCTTGACCCCATCAGATGCAGCTGGTCAGATAATCACAGATCAGACTGACCACCTGCATCTGATGTGTGGGATCCAAAAGTGGGAGAGGGCCATGGCACTGCTGTATAAAAATGTGCAACTCTGGCAGTGACAGAGTGCAATACAAAAGAATGAGTCAGTGCATGAGACTTGACAGGTCTGCTTTATAGCACAGCTGGGGATTCACCAGATCCCACAGCATAGGGAGTGGGAAGGGAAGTGCTTTGTGTGTTGCCAATTCCCCCTCTTTGCAGAACAATCCTTAGAAGTCTGTTTCTGCCTGCATAACTTACCAGCCTACCTAATGAGATTTGCAGTGCAAATGCCACAGCTAAATTTGTCTTACAGATAGTGAGGAAAGCACTTTAGTCTAAGAAAACATGATTTTTTTTGCCTCTTCCCTATTTATTTCATAGAGAGTTCTTGTTAAGCATTCAGTTTTTGAGTCAATGTTATCAAAGCTACATGTTTTGACAGGTTCTCTCCTGTGTGTGTGTATGTGGAAAGGTTCTTCATGTACCTCATAAGTTGAGAGATATAATTTGAACAGAGAAAATTATGGTTCATAATGCACTCTTGTTAGGTGACATGACTACGCTTAGTCCACTGCAGGACAGCCTACACAGAAAAATGCATATTTCCATATAAATTACAGTATACTGCAGCCAAGAGATCAATTAGAATGTCTGCGACCAAGAACTCTCAAGTGTCTCCATTCAGTCTGCCATTCAAACGAGACGAGAAATGCGTTCAATTGGTGTAAAGAATTTGAACTCTTTCAGGGAATGTGTAGAGACTGCCGGAAAGTGGCATTCCCTGCAGGGTGGGACTTGCAGATTCTGTGAGATCCAGCAGGGAATTTTAAGGGTTCTGTAACCTAACATTTTGTCTCCTGTTGAGAGAACAATTGCAGAACCTGATGAATATTGTGAAAGAAATGATGATTTTTCATTGGCCAGATACAACTGACTATGCTGGCTTTGCTATGTGTTTTATTGCAACTTGATTGTCTTAAATCAGCAGTATAATTCATTTGAAAAGGGGTTTGGAGGACTTCACAAGTTATGTAACAGATATAGGTGTTGAAATGCAGGTCTTCTGGAATGAAATATCTTAACTGTTTAACAATGCACAGTTACATTTCAATGATTGGGACAGGAAATTCATTCTTAAAAAATCTTGAAAATTTGGAGTTGTATATTTTTAGGGCAGGTGAGTCATATTGTCTACTCATTTGACAGCTACCTTAAGTTACTTAACAACTAAATGCCTGACTTTTACCAGGAAGATCTAAGATCTTTCCCTTTGCCCAGAGCTGTAAAGCTCCCCTTGCCTTTGATAAGGCAGCAGCAGAAGGTAGAAGACGTGATAGCTATTCCAGCTTAGGGATATCCTTACCTTATCAGGAAGTAATAGAAATGTAATAGAATTTAAATATGAAAAATACCTCTAACTTTTATTTCTGTCTAACATAGCTATATAGCAGCTAATAATATAACAGAAATCTTGTATTTAAAGTAAGGAAACATTCATATACATTGTGATTTCCTTGAAGTATACTTTTCCTGCAGCTTTTTTTTTTTTTTTTTTTTTTGCTTTATTTTAATCACTGAATGGTTTGATTTTTTTTTTTCCTGCATTCTAAGCAATCATACATCTCCCAGCTGTTACTGAAGCTCTCTTGAAAGCTTATTGATAGAGAACTTTTATTCAGAGGGATGTTTTCTTTCATTCACTTTCTTAAGTGAATTATAGTATTTCTAGAAGATGCAGAGTTTGCAGACGTTTTCTATAGGTCTCTGAATTAAGTCTTCTACATTCATTGATGTCCTATAAGGTTTGTAAAATTTCAGGATACATCTTATCTCTCATTTTGGCATCTGTTCTTTGTGTTGACATGGCTGCAGGGTGTCCAGTTTTGAACAACCTTCTCCATGAGGGGTAGAGGAGCTGTTCTTTGGTAGGAACTGGTTCAGGTGCAATACTAAGTGTGGGTTTGCAGAGAAAGGACAGGGCCTTGAGCAGGCCACAAAAAGGGTGAGAGACCAGGCAGGTTCCAGGTCCTGATGGATTACAGCCAGCACTCAGCCTTACCAGGAGCTCGTGGGGCATAGTTTGCTCACTTGCCTCTCTTTGCGAGCCTGTGGTATGTGTGCTGCTGATCTTACACTGTTGTACAGTGTCCTGGGTCTTCACCCCTCCCCATAGAGAGCGGGCTTCAGCTGCAGGATGGCTGGTCACCATACAAAGCAATAGCACGCCCTCGTCTGGATTACTGTGACCAGCTGCAGGCAGTGTGTGCAAAAAGGGATACGGGAAGGGAAACAGCAAACAACAGGGCATGGGAAGGGTGGGAAATACTTCTCAGTAAACCGTGTTTCATGGAAAATAATAAAAAGTGTGTAATACAATATATGATCCATAACATATTGAACAACCTGTGGGATATTCCAGTCTATCTGTCCTCCCAGTATGACAGTGAGGGCTACACTATGAGTATGCAGTTTCCTTTCATTTTAAAGGTAATGTAAATTGAAAAGTGTACATGTGTATACAGACTTACACGTATGAGTTTTATACGTTTCTCTCTATGTGTGTGTGTATATACATGCCAGGAGGAAAAAAGATTTGATTTTTGATTATTTTGATTTAGATTAGAAAGATCTGTATTGCTGCATTCCAGAATATAATGTAAGTGTGCTAACAATGGAGTCATCAAGATCATGTGCTAACAAATACCTTGTATAAGCTTTGAACTCTATCTTCTATAGGCAAGTTGTTCCTTATTTAAAAATAGAAGATAGAGTGTTGTTTAGAGATGCTGCTGCAGTCCTTGTGAATAAAAATAAAAACAGTCTTTTAAAACAAGCTGTTGCTTCTCATGGTGCAACTACAGCTATGAGGCTATACCTGTGATAGCCTACCATGTCAGAGACAATTTCTTAAAAAAGGATCACCCTAGATAAATTGCTATGTATGACTTTTCAATTTTCTGGCCAGCACTGACTTTCTAGCACTATGAAGCCTGATTAATTATTTGTAAAGCTGGATTAGCTGTTAAAAACAGCTGATTTTCACTAGCCAAAGGGATAGTTAAGTAATCCTTATTTTCAGTAAGATAACAAAATATATGATGTATTGATGAGCAGAACTGGTAAATTCAGTATTGTAAGGTGTGCAGAGGATACCAGCAGAATACTGGGGTTATAAGAATATAGTGAGTCCAAGAATTTCTTTTGGATAAAAAAAAAAAATAGAGATGTTGGAAGTGTCTTAAATTAGCAATAATCCATTATTACAGTTGAGGAAACAAAATACAGTGCATTTTGAAGGAAGTTAATAAAAATATTGAACTCTTTAATTTGAAGAAAGAATCACATTGTTTCTTTCTTTCTTTTTTTTTTCTTAATTGAATGATGGACCTTCCATGAAAATAAAACGTTGGTATATTATCGACTTTATAGAAATTAAAACGATGAAAAGTTTTTGTATGCATCCTGGGAGCATTGCATGGGTATATTTGAATAGAAATTGTGCTTGGTGAGTTGAACCACACGATGGCAGTGTACTGTTGGATAAAGACAGGAGTCTGCTAAACTAATCTGAAGAACAACCTCACATACCATACTTTGCCATAGCGTAACTTTTGTCTTTTAGCATCACTGAATTCTAATTTTAGCACAAGGAGGATTTTCCCAAGGATCTGGTTAAATATATCCAGAAATAAACTCTTTGAAAAACAACTCAGGCTTATTTCAAGTAAACCCAAGAGCATAAGAAACTGAAGAGCTTACAGCTTCTTCCAGATTCCTGATACTGTGACCTTGGGAAAAATACATCATCTTTGAATGCCAAATATAACCTAATGCTTCTAATCCCAATGAAGCCAATTTTAAAACTGTTATAGTTAGTGAATTTAGGGTTTGATTAGCCTTATAATTAGGGACAGCAAAGAAAGATCCCAGTTCTTACGTCCGTTGTAAAGAGCAGCGCAGAATAACCTTTGAAAGGTCACATGGAAAATTCTGGGTCCATAAATGTGTCTCTTTGAAAAGGTGGGCACTCGAGTTTTGTCTGAGGCTGGGGCCTCTCCTGAGGTAGAGAAAGAAGCAGCAATTAACTCGCTGATAAGAAGAAATAGAGTGTGTGAGCGCATGGAATCTGATCTTTCTTTCACATCAATTAATAATACCTGCTAAAGAGAATTTTCTAGAAGTTTTTGTATGCAGCCTTTTGTCTTGCTCATGAACTGCTGAGTCAAGCACCCTCTGCACTGGTCCTGGCTGTTCTTATAAAGAAAAAAATAACTAAAAGGGGAGTGGGAAAAGAATGATACTGCAAAATACTCTGCTCCGTTTGCTTGTTCTAACATAACACTGCATAATCCACAGCATATCTTCAAAACAATTGCAAAAGCAAAAACAGGACAGGTTTTGCCACAGTCATTTAAATTTTTCTTTCTCCCAAAGTGTGAGGAATGAGCATTGCACTGTGGTCTGATAGCTGAGTTCTGATGGATTAGGGTTAAAACAAAATCCTGAATTGTGTCTCCTTCCCTTCCCTGTTCTGAATGATGAGTTGTTAGCTTGAGGCCTGATCAGCCTTTGTTATTACAGAGCTAAGTGAGGGGCTGTTTCTGAGGCATGCTGCTCATTCTGGCTGCCATTTTCAAAGGTGCATAAAATTTTTGAACTTTATCTCCCATTGAGATTATCTTTCTTTAGAAGCCATAAGAGAATACTCACACTGTGGTTTTATAGACGATTCTCTAAGCACTGATGTTAATTGAAGAACTTGCACAATTGCAGTTAAGTAAGTTCAATATTTGCAGTGAACACTGACTTCACCTTGCTGCAACCCACTCAAAACTGTACAAATACAGACATAAAGCAGCACTGGGCCCAGGGGCAAGAAGTGCAATAAAACTAGATCTTCCAGCAGCTGGGTCACGCTGTATGGTTAGCTGCAGAGTGCCAGGAGAGTGCAGCAAATGGCGTTCTTTTGCCTCTGGCAGCAGGCGTGTGACGTGTTCAGATGGAAAGGCTGGACACTTCTAAACCAGCTGAAAAGGTCACCATGAAGCACCTAATACCAGAAAGTTATTTTCTGTCCATCTATTATGCCTCTTGATAACAGATCTTGATAACTCAATCTTGACTTGCCTTTAAGATTTACAAATTTAAAAGACTTGCTGGTATTTACTATAAATACTCTTTTTCACCCTTTCGTTCTGTTACACTTTTAACATTGTAGTAACAATTATCTCACAATACTCTGAATGCGACTCCATATTTCTTGTAGTCTTGTCAAAGGCTGGTAATGTTGGTTACACCCATGTTCGTTACCCACTGCTTTCTGAAGTAATTAAATACGTACTACTCAAGCATCTTAGTCATTTTTACTTTTCTCTGAATTCCCTCCAACTTGTCATTAGGCTTTGTTACAATTTTGAAGATTAGCAACAAGGATTTAATCCTTTTCTCAATTTCCAAGTCATCTTAATGTAACTCAACAAATAACGTAGCAGCATGAAAATAGCAGCAGGTCCAGCAAGAGATTAAAAGAGCAGCACAATTCTCAGTAACCTGAAAACTTTCTTTGGGAAATGATCCAGAAGGACAGCTAAAAAAAATTAACATCCTGAGAAAACACCAGTGCTAAAGTGCTTCATAGCAAGAGACAAAAAGAAAAGAAGAAAAAGTGAAAAACAACCCCAAAACATTAAGAGTTTTCATTAAAATAAATCTATGGCACAATTGATATGAGAAGCAAAATATGTACCTGATAGAAGTACAGACAGAGTATGTTTAAGTGTAGATTTCAGTGATACTATTTCAAATGAGGTTTTTCAAAAGGAGGTGAGAACTTCTGGCTTATCTGTCCCCATGTTTCTGAAAATCTTTTCTATATAAATGGGCAGTAATCAGCTGATGATGTCAGTTTTAACTGGTGTTTGTTTACTCACGTGTGTATATTAGACATATGCAATTTCCTGGGTTGGCTTAGGAAATGTCAGACTTTTCCCATTCGTGTGGTGCTGGAGACTTTTCATTCATCCCTTGTTGTTAGATAAAAATTTTTTTCATTGTCTTTTAGAGGTAGAGTTTGCAGGAGGTAAAAACAGCTGGCACCTTCCTGGTGTGTTTCAGAGCTGACACTTTTATTTCAGTGGGAAGATGAGCAGTTTCTGTTCTGCAGGGCAGCTGTGTCCTTTTTTTTTTTTTTTTTTACTTCCCAAGGTCCTATAAACTGCTGGAATATGTAATTAGGATGCCAGATTTCTATTATCGTAATCAAGGGAAACAATCAAGATTAAACAGGATAAAATATCAGTTGTTATAAAAGTATGGCACAAGATAGCACTGCTATTTTTTGTGGTAGCCATCCAACATAAGTTTTGACCATGTTACATCTTCTATGACACTATTCTGATCCTCTCTAAACCTAATTCCAGGCTCCTAACACAGTAGCAGCACATAATTGTTGTACATCCTAATGCTGAAAATAAATCAAGAAGAAAAATGGTATCAATAGCTGAATTATTTTAAATAAAAACATTAATCTAGTCAGTAAGGTTTGAAAATGAGGCTGTCAGGACAGACGCCTTTCCATCATTGTACGTTACGTGCTGAGCACTGCGTATTTCTGTAGTTCCTGTCATATATATATTTTTTTGCTTGTTGTGCACCACGCATGGGGATGATCAAAAAGCAAATATGGTGAGAGCAACACTGGAAAGATCTGAACATTTTGTCACTGATTATGTGTGTGTAAGTTTTATAGAGATCACTGAACAGAGCCTTGAGACTGCTTCATTTACACTTAAGTAGAAAAGGAAAGCAAAAAATGCAGATTTGCTTTAAAATTCAGGCCTTGGGACAAATAGGCTGAGTGGTGTGGCATCTTTTCTTGCCCTTGTGAAATGTGGGGACATGGTTGTAAAATTGTTCTCTCTGATCAGTTCAGCTTTTCTTTTAGATCCCTGTGATTGGTCTTCCATTTGGTCTTGTGTGTGGTTTTGCATCTGTTTTTAAGACATGCCCTGTTCATCACCAACTCATTGGTTGTTCTGGTTTTGGTTCCCCATTAGATCTGCGGTAATCAAAGTAATATTCATTCAAGAATGTTACTGGGTTCAGGTTTGTCTGTCAAGTCAGTGTACTGCTGTTGTGTAAGGAGTGGATTTCCATTTTGTTCTCACCTGAGTGTGTTTAACTTCCACTGGCTTTAAAGAGGGTCATGCAGGGTAGTCAAAGGACAAAACAAGTGTTGCACAAACAAACTAGATAATGAGAGTGGAGTTTCTGAAGATGATATTGTGCCATTCTGAATACGTCCTTGGGTGTTTCAGAATGCTTAGATAGCAGCAGCCGCCAGGAACGCTTTTATCATCTGTGTTTGCTCAAGAGTCTGCAACCTTTTCTTTCAGATGCTGGCCTTACACAGCTTTCTGTGCCTCTGTCACCTCTGGAGTAGATTAGTGTAGTATGTGCTATCTTGAGTAATGCACTGCAATCACTGGAGACTTTGGCTGCTGTGGAAAGTGGCTGCTGTCTTATTTAAAGAGATTGATTCAAGTGTTCAAAGTCCTGAACAGTCTGAATCCAGCATGATTTTGAAATCATGTCTGGAGGACTTCAAACTGCAGAAGATGATGTAACTGCAAGAGCACAGGATTATAGCCTCACCCTTCCTTTCTCTGGACCTCGAGGGAGTTAGATACAAGGAGTTCAGGCTCCTTGACCTCACTGGCACATGTTTGGCTTGCATCTTTTACATACTTGAGCATTTGATCACAGCATATTTTTCTATTCTCATAGGTTTTCCTGAAAAGTTTATTGATTTATGTAGAAAAGATAGAGGAGTTTTACTAATGAAACTCTGCAAAGAGTTTCATTTAGGCCTTTGTAGCAGAGTTTTATAGGTCATGCCTGCTGGCTTGTGGGGATGGCTGTCCTGCAAACAAGTATGAAGTTGCAGTCAAACCTTTCGTCTTGTACTGCAGAACACATGCTTTTGTTCCCCTTTTGTTACTTTTAAATGTAAATCTACATTTGACTTCAGCTTTGTATCATAAATCTGTTTAATTTAAGGGTTTCTGTATATGTACAAATATATATAATCTGGCATCTTTGTAATATTTAAATGTGTATTTCATATTATGTTACACTGCAGTCTCGGTGTCCTCAGTAGACCTTTAAAATTTGAAATGTTTTACAGGCTTACCTTTTGCTCTTTTGTGACAAATTACATCACTCACATGAAGGTGTTCAAAAGACCTCTTCCTTCCATATTACCCTTGCAAGAGAAACTTCATCACGCTGTCAGAATGCTGCCTGAAAAGCAAGGGAAGAAAGGCACCTGATTCTCCACTGTGCACATCTGTAGAGCTGGTCACCTTTAGGCGTGAGCACATTCAAAACATCTGAAAAGATGAGAAGGAGCTAAGAATGAAAACATTGGAACTCACTTTAAAAATCCCATTTCAGATCTCAAGGCATCAGCCGGAGCTGAAGCTGCAGGCAGCTTTCTAGCTGTAAAGCAGTATCAAAATATCAGCCTCTGCCAGTTGGCTATAAGCCAGGTACAGAAACGCAGAGGCTTAGCTAACATATCACTGCAAGAGCACAGTGATCCCTGAAGGGTGAGCAAAGGCCTAGGGAATGGGCTGCCCACTGCTGCTAGTGCCCCTGCTTGTCTGCACTGCCTGAGTGGGGCTAACCAAATCTGCAGGCATTACAAACCAAAGAGTCTTAACAGCGAGATTCAGCAGTGACTTGAAAGGAACTATGATAGTGGCTACTCACCTATAATTTTTTGCCTTTAAACTATACCACATCAGGAAATTGTAGTGGGTATCCACATAAAATTTATTCATACATTAGAGAAAAAATTTCACCTGTAAGTGCAACTGTGTCCCTTCTACATCCATAGTCATTGTATGTCCTTAGTAACTCTAAATCCTTAGAACTGTACGTTCCTGCAGTTTCAAATGCTTGTAGGAAGTTGCAGTTCTAAAAGAACTATCTCAGGCAAACTTAATAATCTTTTCAGCAAAAATCCTCACAATTGCAAGCAGAGTATAAAATCTCGCAAATGCTCTCAAAAAGCGTAGATATGCAAAAACATATTACAGGGTAAAACTCTCGTTCCAATGAGGTTGTCAAAGGACCTAGAAATGGAGATAGTTTTCCAGTTGGCTCTGGAAAACATCTTCACAGTTATCTGCTGTGATTTTCACAGAGGATTGGGTGCCTGACTGAACTGGGAAATCAAAGCACCTGACTGACTCTGAAGGGTCTGTTAGATATTTGCTCTTTCAGATGTTGGTCAGCTGCACCTTGGAGAAAGTAGCACGTCAAACTCTTTGAAAATCAAAATTAACCATTCAGAGTTAGAGAGTCCTTCTGAACTATTGTTTTCCTCGGCTTATATTAGCAGAGATACTGGGTGTTTGCTTACCTATGCAGTGCTATGGAAAATGAGTTGTGGATTCCTGTGAAACACTGACTGTCAAATACTTTGTTTGCGTTACCTCAGGTGCAAAATGAGATGATGAGAGTCTGCTTTTACACTAATTAAACATCTAGCACTGAAGTGTGAATGCGGAAGGCTGACGATAGTCTTCCATGGCAGTGTTTGGATTGCTTACATGTCTATTGTCTACATAGTCAGTTTACAACTGGAAATACAATTTTAAATTGTTATTCCAGACTCATTTATCTGCAGAAAATGCCCCTCAGATCTTGCATCAGTGAACAGGAAAACGTATTTGATACAAGCACCCTATTTTCCCTGTAGCTATATACAGTATTTCATGTCTTATTAACATAATATATCCACGGTGAAGTTTATAGGCCTTGACAGATAGCACCCCGGGTGAGAAAAAGGATGACAGAGAAAATTTACTTTTACAGCGTCAGTCTTTCTGGAACTATTCTTGGACAGCTTGACACCAAAGGCTATAAACGTAGACTGGAATCTGAAACTTCTTCTGCAGTGACCTTGTTTTAGAAAACACTATTCTTATCTCCTCATGCTTATTTCTCTCTTTTGGCAGACACTCCTTGTAGTATGTTCCTTACCATGTGCTCCTCTGTTTTTTGAGCAATGCCTTCGTACCCATTGTTTGTTTACTATCTGCTTTTATTGAAGTCATGCAGTCTAAAGGCCTGCCTTATGCAAGAACAAGAATTATGTTTGTAAGCCATGTGGCTTGTTGTAAGCTTATGTCCTCTGTTTCTTTTGCATTTCTTTGGCACAAGAAGGAGGGTTGGGCCTATGCTGAGCACCACATGAAATTATACTTTAGTGGAAGTAGTTTTGTACATTAAAATTTAAAATTGGCCATTCTTTATATTAGTAAAAATGGTACTGCTGTCTAAATAACAGAGCAGCCATATTCAAGCTTTAGGCAAAGGATTGAAAATATGGACACAGCCAAAAATACAATCCTTTGGAAGAGAGATGTCAAATGGATTTAAACAGTATTTTTACACATATTTCACTATTTATAAACAGTGTCAAGTGCTTCTTTTCACATGAAAGTTTAAATACAGCTTTCTTAGGTGATGGTTTTCACATTGGGCTTGCTTACCATCCACATGACACACTTTTTCTGCTGAACTTTCACTGTCTGTTGTTTCAGAGACAGGAGACCTTGAGTGAACAATGATAATCCAAGGTGTGAATGCATTAATAGTCTCTGTGCATTTGATATGTTTGGGTTTCCAGATGTCCTTGCTGAGATCTGTTGGTGTTGCATGATCCTGAAAACAATCTTGTCCCCTTCTCAGCACGTTCTGTCCTCATGATTTCTTAAAAAAATAATCCTATTGTGTGGCAGACCTACTAAAACATCTGAATTTAAACTATGCAAGGTCTGATGCTGTAGATGATCACAATTTCTGCAAAACAGCACAGATTCATGAAGTGTGAGCTCAAGAATATCTGCATCAGAAACGTTATGTCCGATGTTATCTGCAGACAATCTATGGGGACAGCTGTCACTTAACTTCAGTGTTTGTTCTAAAATGATGGAAACCAATGGGAGATCTTCCATTAATTTGAAAAGACTTTAAATCCAGCTGAAAGAAGCTGTGATCACAGCTTGCCACCATGCCTTAAGTACTAAAAGGCAAGGCATATTTTTGTGGTCAAGGAAAATCCTAGTTTTATAAGATACACATGCATGCAGAGTGTACTAAAAAACAACTGGTTGTATTTTTTTCTAAATCATAATCTTCACAAAGAAATAGAAACCAGATCCAGATCTTTTATTATATCTAATGGGATCAGTACTACAGGATTCTTCTTTTGCAATGAAAAAGCAAATTAACATGATTAAAGGATTGTTTCTTTGAGGCATTAAAACAACATTATAGACATTAAGTTTAAAAAAGCGGCATCGTTTAAAGAATGACTTTTTCTCTTGAACAAATTTTTGGTTTATTGAATTACCAGACTGAAGCAGTTTAGCAATAATTTAGCCTAAACACTTAGAGGAATGTCAACAGCATTCTTTTCTGCTGGCAAAGACGACTAAAATAATAAATCAATATTGAAAAGAGCAAAAGCAAATTCAACAGACTTATTAAGAGGAAGGATGTTTCTTGCATTTGTATGCTCCAGTTTAAAGATTTTGGTGCAATTTGTTGTACTTAAATGAAAATGGACAAATATCAGTGTTCTCCAACTCACAGCTTTATGTATCATCAAAGCCAGTTTTGAATTACTGTTTCCGATTTCATTTGTAAGCCAGTGATCTCTGTCATCTTTCTTTATCTATTATTGAATTGTGAAGTCAGAGGCAGACCATGTTCTTGTTTACATTTGTGTAAATACAGGAAATGGCTTATTTTTGTTTCTATTTTTTTATGTAGCCGTTGTAATTCTTTCAGGATTCAGTTATAGAAACTGCCTCAGAGATGTTAGTCCTGCAAAAGTTGAACCATTTTTCTTAAAAAGAGTCATATCTTCAAATTATTATCTAGTTTGTCTTTTTAATTGCTTGTTACTGCTCATAGTAATTCTTCACCTTGGCAGAAATAATGTGACTTACTGATTGGTAGCCTTTATTTTTGCATAGTAGGCTTCCTGAATAGAAATCTTCAAGAACTGATATTGATATCTTCCTTTAGAAAGAGTTTATAGCAAGTAATAGATTGGTATTATCTTACAGAATTGTCAGCTCTTTAGTGATTAGGGAGAAAAAATATCAGAGTTCTCATCTCTCTCATGGTGAGATAAGATATCGAGCAGAAAAACTCACTCTGTTCTTTTGGGATGCCATGTACTTTCATTTATGTACGTGTGCCCTCATTAAAGACTCCAAAAATAGAAGTATATAATAGTTTAAAAAGAATATGCAGGGATTAGTGGCACATTAAGGCAATATTGATACTACTCAGGATATCATTCATTTTGGACATCTTAACCTAACGTAGACAAATTACTCATAGTGACTAATGATCTAGCCCTTTAATTTTTAAAAATGTGTTATTATTGGAATCTTCTTGAATGTTTTCCAAGAGCATATTTTAATCAGAGAATTCATACTAAAATATCCACTTTCACAATATTTCTATTTTTTCTTCATATGTTCGGTTTACTATACTTTGTCTACCAAATAAAGTAGTCCAAAATGTAATTTATTCTGAAAAAAACCAAAATCAATTACATCTGTAAATTATGTTTCAAGAGCATTTCTAACACATATCTCTGTAAAGGAGCTATAATGGTTTAGCCTTTTTGCTTTGGAGAATATCCTATAAAACAAAAGTGAAATTATATGAAATTAATGTACATTACATTTTAAAGATCCTAAGGCCTACCAAAATATGCTTATTATGGTAAAAACTGTGTTTGGTATTCACTGGGCACTTCTTATGAACGTCAGTGGGATTTTTGTTATTTTTCATTTCCATTCAAGATCTGAAATGTCTGGATCCTGCTGCCTTGTTGAACTTGAGGTCAGTGGAATTCATTAAGATTTCCTCCAGTGAGCAGTCAGTTTCCTCAGCCCTTGGAGGATGTATAGATGCCCTTGTTTGTGTCAAGTAGCATCTAAAACTGATCAAGCTATTTCTTATTTGTTCCATAGCATTTCTTCAGCTGATCTCTAAGCTTCTTTTATTCCTCTGTACAGGTGTATGTTTATGTGACCTCTTTTACCTCCCGGATACAGAGTGAGATAGATGTAACCTAATGTGCACTGTGGTGCCTATTCCTTTGATCCATTCTGCTCTCATCTCAGTGATTTGGATTGACATTTGTGTTATATTTACAAATTTGTCAAACAGTTTCCCAAACATCTCAGAAAAAAGAATACCTTAACCTGACATGTACCTACATGCAGCTTAAATGACTGTTTCCCTGCAAGTAGTCAACATGTGGAAACTGAATATTCTCCTACTTTTGAATTTTCCCTTTGGATGCAGTTTATTTGGAGCATCACATCAATCATTCTCCTTGTCTTTCAGTGTCATGCACTTTCTTTCCATTATTTCTTTGGACCACAGGAAGCTTCAGAAAGCAGTTAGGGAGGTGCCTGGTAACTATCAGATGTTCTATTTCTGTGATGACATTTTTATGTGTCACAGGTGCACGATGACAGATAATGCTTTCATGTGACTTGTTGAGGTTGATAATTTTCTGAGTTGTTTCCCTTTTACATTGCCAAATTCAATGTAATCAGCCTGGTACGGGATATTTTTAAGGGTTCAAATTATGACTTGTACTGCAAATAGCGCTGCAATTTTGGAGATGCTTAATTCAGTGAAGCAGTCAGAAAAACATAGCTATGAACAATAACACCTAGACATGCTGCCTGGGGATTCAGTGTATTCTCTTGAGCAGAGGCCATAAGGAGTAGGGTATGTAGAATTTTGACATGCTGAGCTGCTCGTTTGTAGAGGTGGCTGAGTGACCTGCCACTTCTGTTGATCTATGGAAGTCAGTGTGCTCATTACTTACTTAATCACTGCAGAAATCAGATAGATAGCAAAAATAAGTTCATTGGCTAATGAATGGATGGCTCTGTTTCTTTTGGAGCAATAGGAAATGTGTAGTAATCACAGAATCACATAATGGCCAGGGTTGGAAGGGACCTCAAGGATCATGAATCTCCAACCCTGCTGCCACATGCAGGGCCAAAAAAAGTGAAACAAGCAATCGGGCTGATATTTTAAAAGCATCTCGAGATAATAGTATTTTTACTCTATATAGATGGTGTGCATTTGGAGAGAAATACTCAGACCACATAAAATTATATAACAAATGTTATGTTCATCTGCTTCTATTCCCTTTTTTAAAATACATCCAAGGTAGAGGAAGAGCAGTGACTTTAAGGAGAAATTGTGCTCAGGACACACAGTGTGAATGGAAACACTGAAACTGAGTCCGTCTTCTAGTTTATATACAAAGCATCTAGCACAGTCCACTGAGGTCCACAGTAAGACTCTCAGATGTTCCTGTGATGTGTTTCTGTTGGAGATGCTGTTCAGCATGCAACATATCTACCTTGTACGGTTTCTAAAAGAAGGGGGGAAAAACATGGTGTAAGCAGTGGTTAGCATTGTGCTGCCATTTCTACATTTAAAAAGTGTATTTCCAGATGTTTGTAAGCACCAGAAGAGCATTGTCAGTTTCTAGAATACAGCAGATTTGCTGCAGAAACATCCAGCTGTGAAATGGTGAAGAATTCTATGTAGATTCTGTTCTTAGACTAACATGTTTCCAAATGATGCTGAGAAATGTACTAAGAACAGGTGAAAACTGTTTCTTTTGAAGAAATCCTTTGCATTTTTTGTGCTTCTTTATTGAAAGGCTGTGATAGTGATGAGCTGCTTTTCTTATCCTTATAAAGATTTCTTGCTAAATAATTGAAGAGGGAAAGGGAAGATAGCAACTCATTTAGGGGAACACAGCTTCCCAGTTGACTCTGTAATAAAATTAATTTATAAGCTATTATTATGTGAACCAATAAGCAGAACTAAAGATGTCAAAGTGCTGTAAACTGGAGTGTAGGGGGAGATTGCAATAACAGTTATGCGAATGATAAAAATCATCAGATATTATACATTTAATGGTGCTCCAGAATATCTAAGAGGGATATTCAGAGTACAAAACCATCACCTTGTTTTACATATGGTTTGATTTATAAAGATAGCAACTTTCTCTGGTACCAGTGTAGGGTACATGGTATGCTGATCTCCACGTCTGTAATAAGATCTGGAGATCTTGCTGTCAGATGCATTAAAAGCAATATTCCAGCGCCTACATTTCTGCCAGGTCTTTGTGCCTTGTGCTCCCAGCTTGCTGACTCTCAATGCTGCCAGATCAGCACCTTCCTGAGACCCTCATAGCCATGCGTGAGAAACACGGAGCTCCCTTTGCTGGCTAGCCGCAGATCTGTGCAGCACACACTGCGTGTGAGTGTGGCCCTTAGAGGGCACTGCAGTGATCTTCTGTCTTCTCATGAAATTTTCATCGATGCTAATGGCTAACATCTATGCAGCAGCTCCGTTAGAAGCAATGAGGTCAGACAGCTATTATTCTTGTATGGGGAGTTTATGACCGTGTGTCTGAACCCCTTGTGGGAGGAACTGAATGTTTACTGCTGCAGCTTTCTGGAGATCACGTGGAGAAGTGCTCTGTGGATGCAAAATAGAGTATCGTAAGTCGAGGTTCTTGATGTGTTTGAGAGGTGTCAATCCCAAGTAAGTGCTTGAGGGGAAACTTAAACAGAAGTCTGTCCCAAGCTCCTGCAGTGATCATACTTCTCTGCATAGCCACAGTAATGCCCTGTGAAGTACTGGATTGGGTGCTTGAGTTTAATGCCAGTGGGTGCTTTGGTAGCCTTGCAGTACTGCCTAGTTCAGAGCTGGAAAAAAAGGTTCTTCCTTTGTGTTACTGCTCCCCTGCAATGTACCAAGCCAGAACAAATTTGTTCACTGAGAAGGAAAGTTCTTTCCAGATCCACATATTGAATCTTGTTTAGGACACCTGCTGATGAGCTCATCCAGGACATAAGGATGTTCGTAAGGACAGGTGTTCTGAGAATGTAGATGGCTTTACTTTTGCCATCCTTTCAAAATCTATCTGCAGTATTTTTACATTTGATTTACTATATTTAGACTCACTTCCTGTTATGCTTACAAAATCTCAAAATCTCAAACGCTAAAACCAGATTCCAAACAACATATCAAAACAACCATAAAAGTGACAAAGTTCCTATGGAATCAAAATAAAGTCTTTCCAGCTGCAGAGTGGTTCATTTGATATGGGAGCCCTTTCTCAAAGTGTTCTTTCTTTCAATTGAAATGCACTTTTAAATTTGCTTTCAGTTGAGAGAGTTGAAAAAATAGTGTACTCCTTAATTTTTCTGTAATTTATCTGTGTAATTTAGTTTTATCTATATAAAACAAAACAAAATTTAAGGTGCTTTAGTCCAGTATTTGATGTTTCAGAATAAGAATACAAATTTACCACAAATACATTTTTTTTCTCCCAGTTTCTCTCGTTAGATTTTAAAAGGAGATGCTAAGCTCTCTGGGAAGGGTCTTATTTCTGAAGCTAGCAGTCACATGCCTTCAAATATTCTCCTTCTGCATTATTCACAACACCTACAGCTGAATGCGTAGCTTAGGCAACCTGGCTTGATATTGAATAATGCAGTCACTGCCTTGACATTCAGAAAGATGTCTGTACCCAGCAAATGCTATTTTTATGTGTGTTGTTGCTTGAAGCATCATGCAAGAGCAGCCTGCATGACAGGCTTTCTTCCTGGAAGTATGTGATTTGGGTGCATGTTTGTTTTTCGTGATTATTCCTTTTTCTTTTCCTTCTTCCTTCGTTAATTATCCCAATACATTTTACAGCCTACAATCAATTACTATTGAAGTGCATTTAGTTTGAAGCAGAAGTTTCTGCTATTTAAGCCTCTTGTCAGGAAAACAAGTGTTGAAGTTGTTTGGTTTCTTACTTCCGAGGCTGTTTGATGACAGCGTAAATATTCAGCCTGACTAAACATGCAATTACAGCAGACTATTGGCCAGATGTTCCCTTTGTTGCATGGCCTGGAGCCAGTGGGAAGCACAAAAAGCAGCAACCCTGGGGCACGCTGTCCCCACTTTTTGGGAGCCCGTGTTGCATGATCCCCTCAGAAGCTCAGCACCTGGCTGGGGCTGGCGGAGCGCTGCCATTCCCCTGCTGTTCCAGCTCTGTCCCTTGCTTCTCTTCAGCAGTTCAGCATGTCCTTCTGGGAGGCAGAAAGCTCAGGAGTTTGGCGTTTTCTTTAAGTTTCAGGAGGAAACCTAATTCCTGGTGCCCTCAGGATTGGTTCAGGCCTTCCAGGTGAGTCAGCTGTGAGCTGTATTTCACTGGGACTTTACCTTGAGCATTGCACCTTTGGTCCTTCACAGAGGGAATATGGCCGCAAGAAGCTGCATGAATGAGGACTGAGTGAGGGCTCTGCTCATAGCCATGCACTCAGGGAGGAAACCTGGGGGGGGAAAAAAGGAGAATGTGCTGAGCGAGCATCTGCAGCACCTAGAGTTTGGTTCAGACTTTGCCAGTCCTCCAGAGATTCAAAGGGATCCTCTGGTGAGAGGGCTTGGGGCAATCTTTGAGTGGAATTAACAATTTACAGTGATGTCTTGAGCTTGGAAGTCAGTAAGGAGCTGCACTGTAGCCTTGTTTGTTCCACGAAAACTGCAGGCAGTGCTTCCACAATGTGAATGGCTGCTGAGGCTGGAAAATAAGGGAGAACTGGACCTGAGAAGCACGGGAGGAGAACAGGGTAATGGTTTCTCTGGCTGCAAGATATCAGCCTTTTATTCTCGTGTTTATAGCGCCTTTGGAAAAACCTTTACAGCTTAATGGTGGTCCAAGCGCCCATGGGCGTGCCTCTCTCCCAGGTCCTGCAGAGGTGGGAATCAGCTAATGACGGGATCGGAGCTTCCGAAGGACACGGGTCGAGAAAGAGCCCGCTCCAAAGGCAAATGAAGCAGTGCGATGCTGTGACGGTAACCCTGCAGTCCGTGGTTTCGGGGAACCTGTCAGTGATTGCAGAACGTTCGTCTTCTCCGAGCCTCAGCGCTCCTCGCTCAGCCGCCGCCGGGCCCGCAGCGGGGAGGGGCCGCGCCGCCCCCTGCCAGAGACGGGGCCTGGCTGCAGCGGCACCGCCCGCAGGAAGGCGCGGCGGGGTGGGGACGGGAGGAAGCAGCGGAGCCTCCCCCGGGCTGGGCTCCGCGGCTGGCCCATGCCTCGGCGGGAGCGGTGAGCGGCGAGCGGCGGGCTGAGGGGAGCCGCGGGGCGGCGGCGGGCGGCCATGTCGGAGAGCGAGGGCGGCGCGGCAGGTGAGGCGGGGGGGTTCGCCGCAATGCGGGAGCGCGGCGGGGCGCTGCGGGGGGAGGCGGCCGGGGCCGGAGGAGGGGAAGCGGGGGCGGAATCCCGGCCGGCCGCCCGCTGCGGAGCACCGCGGGCGGCACCTCGGAGGGGAACCGGGGCTCGGAGCGGAGCCCGCCGCCCGCCGCAGCTCCGGGGAGCCGTTGCGGCAACCCTGGGGGGAGCGGGGTGCGGGAACAATGCGGCCGCCGAGGCCTTTTGTGGCCGTCCCGCCCGGCGGCCGGGAGGGAGCGAGAGGGCTAGAGTGGGAGAGCGGGATGCGGGCATCGCCGTGGTGTGCTGGGGTAGAGCCGGGAGGGAGGCAGCGCTGCGGCGAGGCGCCGGGACGGTGCGTGCGGGTCGGCGGCTGGAAGGGGCTGCTCCCTGCGGGCCTGCAGGGAGGGTCTGACTGCGGTCCGTCGGTGCTCGCACTGCGCCCGGTGACAGGCAGAGCTCCGCAGGGACGGGGATGGTCCCTCCCTGTTGGAGATGCTGCAAATGCATGGCTGGGGGAACAACCCGAAGGGCAGCGCGGGCTTAACCTCGTTTCATTGTGTCTCTCCAACCCTTCTTCCTCACTGAATGGTGTAGAGACTGGGGAAATGGATGCTGAGCCTTGGGTGGTGGTGGTAAATGTACAGAGAAACTTAAAAGACTGTTTGTACAAATCAAAGAACTGTGGGGGTTGGAAGGGACCTCTGAGATCGTCTAGTCCAAGCCCCTGTTAAAGCAGGTTCCCTGCGGTAGGTTGCAGCATCAAATCCTGGAAATAAACTAAAGGAAAGCTCTTCTGATGAGCTTATCCAGCTGTAAGCCTCAGCACATCTGGGGATGCAGCTCTGTTTCGCAGGTGGGGATGGTGACTCACATGGGTGCAGACAAGCACCAGCCGCAGAACCGGTCAGAAAGCCTCCCAGTGGACTGATTTCCTACAGAAGACAGCAGCCCTTTTTGCACAGAGAACTTGCAGTGATGCTCAGGAGACCTGTTTTCAAAATTTCCCCCCAAAACTGAGGTTCTCTGTTGGAGAGAAGGGAGAAAAAAGTGCATCTGTGCGTAGAATTTGGGGAGCACTTTGAATAAAAGAGGTAAACTGTAGCACAAGTGGAATAAAAGAGTCACAGTGCCCATTTCAAACAATAGTTTATAAACTAGATGAATTTTCAAGATCTTTACCGCATATTCACCCCAATCATGTACATGTTAAGTGCTTCCTATATAAGTCTCTGATGCTTACTCTGCTTGAAGGTACCTGTGACAGTTCTGTAGCTGACAGCAGGGAGGAACAGAGTGACATTTGCGTGTTAGGTAGACAGAGTGCTGTGTATTGTTTGCTGTAATAAAGCTGCAAGGTTAGTGCAAGGCAGTGTTGAGAATAAGTGACTTCTGACAGAAGGAAAATTTGTTCAGAAGGGGTTTTGCTAGAAGATGGAATGTCATGCAGTAAATCAATGATTTGCTATGCCAGAAATCTTTATGTGCTTTCCACACTCTGGAATGCTGAAGCTGTCAGAGAAGAAAGACTTCAGGGATAAAACGTGATTTAGTAGGTGTTGTATTGACAGTCCAGGGGCTGCAGCCACTTACTGCAGCATTGTACAATGCGTAGAAGAGAGGTCTGTATGTAAAACAGCACGGCGTTGCATGCGGTATCTGCCTATTGCTTATAGCTCCAGTCAGCACAGCACTGCGGTATCTGCAGATTGCTCAGGGTGAGCCTCGATGCAGTCATTTGTGCCCCTGAGCTGTTGCATGTGGAACTTCACATTGTACTGCCTTCTAGTGCTGGTCAGCCAATGGGTGATGCTGATCCAGTTCTCCTTTACTGTACACACCCTGTGAATTTTCAGTTCATTCCCCCTGGGATAGCAGCGGGTGCCTAGCAGTGCAGGGAGCTGCCATGCTCTGAGCTGTGGGGTTTCCCCAAAGTTGGGTTTGGCTGCAGGGAGGCCCTGCACTGCTCAGCACTCGTATGGTGTGACACCACTGTGCTGGCCCAGAGCTGGGAGCAGTGCAGCTCGGACGCGGCTGCGGCTTTGGATGCAGCTGAAGTCAGCAGCCCCAGGAGGCTGATGCTGTGCAGGAAGACCTGAGTGCTGCCTCAGCTGCAGAAGATTTGATCCGCAGGTGTAAATGTCATGGTGTAGGTTCTGTTTTGCTCTCTAATTGTCCCTGTTGTTGGGGTTACACAGAGTTGACTGGTATCTTGCCTTGTGCTTTTTTTCTGCCAAATGCTTTTTACTGTCCTCTGCTATGATGTCACTTCTGAATTCCTTCACCTCCAATTTCTGTACCTGAATTAGTTCTGCCTTTTGGTGTTGTGTCAGGTGGCATTTCAGAAGTGGTTTGCTCCAAAGAAGAATGCAACATTTATAGCTTAGAAGTGTTTCTCTGTGGCTATTTTAGTCTACATATTATGAAGGAGCAGCTTGGCTTATTCGGGTATTTTAAAAAGCACTGCAGGCCCTCTGTGAATGGTAATGGAGAAATGGGAAAGGAATAAAAAGCACAGCACTCAAATGATGCGACTTCCCAGGAAGAGAACAGTCGTGACCACAAGTAGCTATGAAACTACTTTTTATGGGAGCTTGGCTCTATTTCTCTTGTTTATTTAAATGTAAAGTAGGTGTTGAGATTTGCCATAAGCAGCTCAGTGAAATCGTGAGGATCTTTGAATGTTGCATTCAGAAGTGACTTCAGCTTCTTCCGTGGTGACCTGTGTGACAGTTGTCACTTTCACAGCATCACAGAATGGCCTGGGTTGGAAGGGACCTCAAAGATCATGAATCTTCAACCACTCTCTCTGGCAGGTCCACCAACCTCCACATTCAGTACTAGACCAGGCTGCCATCCAGCCTGGCCTTGAACACCTCCAGGGATGGGGCATCCACAACCTCTCCAGGCAGCCTGTTCCAGCACCTCACCACTCATAGTAAAGAACTTCCCACTGACATCCAACCTAAATCTTCCCTGCTTATCCTCTGCTCTCCTGTTAAGCACCCTCACTAATTGACAGTAGAAATGGGTGAAGCTCCAGGTTACGACACAATTGTGCAGAGCTACTCAGCTGTGTTTTCCCACTAGAAAAGAGGAAGACTTGGAATCTGTTTCAGGAATGAACTCTGAAGTCCATCAGTTGTGATTGTAATTGGTAAGCTCACTTCACAGATGTTTTACTGAAAAGTGTGCAGCTGGTTTGTAACATGAAGTCACATATGTTGATGTTGCACTCAGAGAAAGCTGCTGTCAAGTATGAACTGAAGGGATCTGCTGTGCCACTAGCATACATGAAGACTTCATGTTCTTTACTGCAGCTAAAGGTCTTGACTCCTGGCTTCATCATATTGAGGCTGCCTCTGCTCAGCCACCGGGTGCATTTTGGTCTTAAAAAGAACATTCCATAGTTCTCATTACTGAAAATATGTCAACTATGACCCATTTGCTGTTGTGTTAAGGAACATAGTGATATGCATTTAAAATAAACATATGCAAGTTTTAAATTTTACTGTAACTATTACTGAAACAGTAACTTTTCAGTGTTTTAAAATTAGGATGGCAGTGGGTATTAAAACAGGAAATTCCTTCGAAGTCTGCCTCAAAGGGATTTGAGAGAGGATTTTGTGTAAATGAAAAGGAAAATGCAGTCAATTTTAACAAAAAAAGTAAGTAAATAAACAAAAAAATACTCAGAATCTGGAGGTCAGCGCTGAGACTGGAAAGCCTTTGTTCCTGTCTTCTGATGCCTTTGCTAAGGACTGCATCAGGGTGTGTCAGGAACAGGGAGCTGCATGGGGAGCCGCATTGGCTCACCCTGCTGTTGGCACGCTGCTGTGCTCTGCTTATGGATAGAAACTCTGGTGGGTTTAGTCAGCAGTGGTTTGGGTGCGTGGACTGGCTCTGGTAGTATCTTAATTTGCAGATACAAGGGACCTGGAAGGGTCTTCCTCTGTATCTTCCATCAGTAATTCTGTAATAGTTTGGTCAACTCTCAGACCGTGCCCTGGAGATGCAGTTTCCTAAGAATTCTGAGAGACGTTTCCATCAGCTTGTATTGTTCACAGTCCAGAAAGAAGCATGTATATGAATGCAGTTTTATAGAGCAATTTCTTGAAATCTGTGCAAGTTTATTTGCTCTCGTCTCAGAAGAACTACCATATCTGTTACAGAAATGTCCCCAGCCTGCTGTAGCTTCCTTAAGGAAGGAAGCAAGTTTTTGTTTTGGGAGAAGCAAGCAGCACAGAGATCATCTATGAACTCCTCTTTGACTTGCTCTTTCCTAGATATGTTTTACATTGGTAATGCTTTTCAGGACCGCTCTGTAGGGGTTGTCTCAGTCTCTGTGTGTACTCCAACCATTTTGAATTTCAGAGTGCTCTGAGCTTGCCCATGCAGCATGGCCTTTGTCACAAGGCTCGTATTTTAACTCATGGGTTTTTTTCTTCCCGTTTCATATGAAGTCTGGACAGTGGATATTTTGGTATATCCCCCCTTGTTACTGCAGCCAGGCTGTCTTTAGGCAGAGATAATGAGAACATTAAAATCAGTTTCTTTATTCATTTCTTACCACCTTCTAGTCACTGTTTGAGAAATGCATTCCTGACAACTTGATGTTGCAGATTTCATCTTTGAAGACTCCTGAGGCTTTTTCTATATTTAAAGACCAAAGTACCTGTGGTTATGATAGGTTGACTGGCAAATGGCCCCATTCCCTTGTTCCAAATAGATCCAACAAATTTAACATCGCTTTCTTAAGTTTCCATGGATACCTCACTAGAACACATGCTGTAATCAAACCAGTAGGGCATGCCATTTGCAAAAGCTTTCACTATTGTCATAATGGAACTGCTGCATTCAAACCTGTCCTTTTAGAGTAGCTCTTTTTCTTACTCAGCTTGTTGTGGTTTTAGCCATAGCAGGCTGGATCCTGTGCTTGTCCCTGTGAAAGCACAGCTTTTCAGTTGGCTGTCTCCTAGGTTGGTCTTGGCCTCTGTGTGATGTGTATGCATAGTCATGAATGTAGTCCTGATGGGTGTTGGTATTAAAAACCTCTGGAAATTGATTTTAATCAGTGTCTGCATGATCTACTCTACAGATCCTAAACATCAGTTTTCTCTCTTCTGTCCTTCACTTTTCTCCTCATAAGGTATTTTCCTTTAAGATGGCAAATCTTTTCTCAAGACTGTAGGTTAAAAAGAATAAAGAAACACAAACTTGTTTTTGATTTAGCTGTGAAGTGTCAATATGAATCTAAATCAAAACCCAGAGACTATAGATTCACAGATGACTTTGCTGATGGATTGTCAGATTTGACACCGCTTCTTGCAGTTGCACAACAGCTAGCATTCTCTTATTTTCCCACTTTAGCCTTGAAGAATGTTAAGGGATTCATATAGCTTTCTTCTTTTGTTTTTGTTAGTTTGCTTGCTTTTGAAGGAGGAGTGGGGGGACAGGGAGATAAATTTATTTCCTCTGCTGGACATGAGATACAGAAAAACTGAATGGTGATCTTTGTTCAGTCTTTGACTAATTTTCCTTTGAATATCTTCACCCAGAAAAGAAAATCTAGGATTGCTTTGTTTTCAGGATGTAATTATGTCTTGAGAAAATCTTATGTAGGAATTCACAATAAGGTAGGGAATTCTGTAGTGCCATATTTTTTCGAACGCTACTGTTTTTTAAAGGAAAAAAAATAAGCCAGCCCACTCTCAGCTGGTAAGTGGTGCATTTCCCAAAGTGACCAGCATCGCACATGCTCTGTTCTATGTGTGGTCCTGGGAACTGGAGCATAATCTTATTAGTGCCATTCCTGACAACCTTGCAGTGAACCAAGTAGATGAGGTGGATGATGACAGACATGTTGATGAAAGAGAAGCAGCAGGAGACCCTTTCTAGGAAGCTCTCTTTTCAAAGAATCTAGATTCTGTATATTGATGCGGTTTGTTTTCTGTTGTTATTAGGGTCTTTCTGTTTGGAAGCAAGGGGGGAGGAGTTGAGTGATAAAGAAAACTGCTTGCATGGGGGCTGATAGTGCAAGGAAGCCTGAAGGAAGCAAGTTCAGAGAAGCTTGTTGAGGAGAGAGGAGGTTATTTAGTATGTGTTAAAGGTGCCTGTGGCATACCTGTGTCTGTGGAATAATAAGAATGATTGTGCAGAGTTGTCTTACGCTACAGTGAGCCACAGAATTTTTTGTTAACCCACATTTACCACAACATGCATCTGCTAAAGCAAAATGCCTTTTCCTTACGATGCATGAGGCAGAGTCAATTTTGTTTTTGGGGCAAAAGAGCTGGAGTTCAGAAGTGAGCCATCAATGCAAAGTTGCTGCTGCTGAGTTCTCAAACCCCAGGCTCTGGGGTGTGAGCAGATTCTGAGCATGTGAGAAAAGTCTTGGGTCTGGTAAAGAGTTGGCTGAGGTTTTACAGACCCAGTTATGAAGGGTGCTTGATAGTTCTGTTGAAGTCCACTTTACCCTGCGCTAGTGAGGTCAGATCAAATTAGGTAATATCCTACATACTGCCAAAGAGAACTGCACTTACAGCACCTGGCATACTTGGTAAGTTATTGCAAGTTCCTGTGTGTGTCTTTCATCTTAATTAAATTCACAAAAAATAGGTGGTGTCTGTTTTTCCTTCTGCTGGTGAGATGCAGGAAAATGAATATTATCCACAAAATGAAGGATGGGATGAACGTGGGATTGTATTCTAATAGTCTGAGCAATAGTATTAAAGACTTGAATGATCTTCGAAAGCTTGATTGCATAGTGAAAAAGTAAACACCTCCAGTCAAATTGCAGTCATAATGGGAGACAATGGAAAAGCGTAAATGAGAAAGTGCATAGCTCATAATGAGATTTCTTATTTTCAGAACTGTATCCAAAGAATTGGCAGAATTCTTGCTCTAGAAAATTACTGTAATTGGTATCGGGGCAATGAATATCGGATCTTTGAGTAACCAGTTATTATGAAAGAGTATCAAGAAACTTGGATTTGTCTCAGGGATTTGCTGTGGCTGTATTCAGAGAAGGGAAGTGCATTGCAGTCTTCAGCAAACCAGCTGGATGGCTACTGGCATTTTAAAACAAAGAGCTCTGATTCCACTGATGTTAATAGCAGTAGTGTCACTGGGTTCAGTAGAAGCAGGAGGTTCTTAGTTCTGATAGGAAATATCTTTTTATTATGCAAGAGAATCTTTTAAGTGTTTCTTTGTATTTGCTTTTTTCCCCATCTCTCTTTTTGTTGTTGTTCTATAATTATTTTCAAAGGCCATCTTTGTATTGCAGTAAAATTGCTCTAGGTTGTCATGTTACATTTGGAAGCTAAGACATTTTGTGCTTAATGCAAAGCAAAGTCTCAGCAAAATGAAAAGCTGAATAAGGTTTTCTCTACCGATGCAGCAGTTGTCAACTAATAGCAATATGGAAAACCCTTCCTTCCCTGTTGTGCAAACATCATTAGCAAGCTTTGCTTGCAGCAAAATGATTATTGATGCTCAAAATGATACACGCTGATTTGAATGAAAAGCCATGTTTTGAATTCTGTTCTTTTGCTTCATGATGGCTGTTCTACACCCGTATTTCATTCAGCAGATCCATTTTAATTTTCAATCCAGAGATGTTGCCCAAATGGAAAAATGAAGAATTTGATCAAGGTTTTGGTATAACCAGCAAACTGAATGAGATCCACATGTAGTAGTCACTGTTACTAGCCTCTGGATAGCTGGAAATTCCAGAAAAATTGCCCTAAGATATAGACAGCGCTTTCAGACATACGATCTAATTTTTGGGTGATCCTTTGCAGAGCTAGGAGTTGAATTTGATGATCCTTATGGGTATCTTCCAACTTGGGATATTCTATAATTCTACGTGCAAGTGTTTGATCCGTGAAACTGATTAGCGTGTGCACAGTGCCTGCAGTTTACCTGGGTTTACTGGACCCATGGAGATCACCTGCAATAGTGGCAGGTCCATCTGGCTCATCAGCCAGCAAATAACCAAGAGGCTGCTTGGCTTAGCATAGGGAACAGTAGATGTGAATTGTACGAACCAAAAATGGATTGTTGCAGCTTTTCTTTTGAGTCAGGATTGTGTAGGGCAGGAATACTCAGAGTTTGGGAGCTTCTAGAAAGGAGTGTGTTATATTCGTTGTCCCAGTAAAGTCCCCAAGCTCAGCCAGATTTTCACATTTACGCAATAAATGAATTTCATTGCATTTTAGGTCATGGATTGAAACAAATGACTTTGGGATACTCATTTATATTTAAACGTTATTGTGAAAACGCTTCTTAAAATGCTGAAAATTCTCACCTGAAACAGGGAATAGCATCGATCCTATCATTGATTCACAGAAGCACAGAAGAATTGAATTAGCAAGCGTTGTATTTATGACCACTCTGGTAGGATCCTATTAATAAAAGTTACCTCTAGATGCATAAATTGGGACATGGCATACTGTCCAGGGTTAGCAAAGAGTTGCACACGAGTCCTGAGGCTTTATCCTCCCTGGGAAGTGAGGTCCAGGAAGGTTCAGCAGGAGCACTGCTGTCTCAGCCGTCACATCACTTTTCTTTTACTCTGTGAGTATTCTGGGAGTCTTGAAGATTATTCCTTTGCTGCATTTTGTCATAAGCTAAGGTGGAAAACCAAAATGTGACCAATCATTTACTGAAAAACAGGAAAAGCTAAACTGATTAGCTGCTGCAGGAAACCATGGAAAATAAACTCCTGCATGTGTTTAGATAAAAAGAAGGAATAATATAAATTAAATCTGCTAAGCCAGCAATTGCAGCTAATACAATAATGGATATGGATCATTATTAATACAGTATCTGCTGGTGTCATCATTTTATCACTTCCCCAAATATTCCAGGATTTTGAAATTGCATAGAAACTTTTGGATTAAAACAAAACAAAAAAATTCAGCAAAACGAAAAGATCCTCAAAGAAGTAAAAGAGGGAGGCTTCTCTGTTTTCTCCTTTTTAACTGCCATCCTTCAAAATGTATTTTTGGGCAATTCCTTAGGGTAGGACCAAGGTCAGAAAATGCAGTGACATGGTTGAATTAATTCTATACATGCTTAGTTAAATTATCCAACCCTCCAGTGTTGGCAGTTGTATTTCAAGTTAATGTTTACAAGCATTTACTGTTGGAAATAAGTAAATCTCTCATCATGTCTTAGAAAAAGGTTATTTTAAATACTGATGTAAGTATATGAATACTTACTTGAATTTGGGTTCAAAATAAAATTCCTCCATTTGTGTTGGTGTGCAAATTGTCATGAATGAGATGTTTACTTATCATGTTATTTTACTACATATCTTTTCCTAGTGTGTAGCTGGGTGGAGATAGAGGTCCTTGCTTAGCACAAGAGGTGAGGTTTGAGCTTCAGCTACATGCTACACTACTTGATTGTGCTTTTGCATTACAGCAGGCAGCCTTAATAAGTCATTTACTTTTAAGGACTGTTGTGTCACAGAATCAAATACTGTGGTACTGCTCCAGTCATAATTCTGTTTTTTAATTGCCGATTTCAATTGAGACTAGGTGCTTGTTGCATGGTTCCAAATAGGATTCCTTGCAACCCTTTGTCTGTTCTCTGGCTTTCTTGCCAATCACACTTGTCTACAAGTAAGAGATTTTAAAATATGCAACTCTTTCAGGAATATCTGTGCATTTACTTTTCTTCATGTAAGATCTGTAAAATTAGGACACACACACTTCTTTCCCCTAAGCAAGTACCAACTCACCTCATCCTCCTGTGTGCATAAGCTTATTTCAACACCTTTCTGTTTGTGTAGGGTAGATAGTACACAAATGCCCTAGTTTCACGTGCTTTTGATAACCTTTTCACTAATTTTTAGAACTCATTAAATCCAGAGTGATTGACCTGCAAGCTATTTTGTGTAAGTGCCAACAGCTCGGATGAATGGCTTTAACTTCCTACTATGCTGAGCTGCACTGATTCATTTATTAGTCCTGCAAACTCTGGTAATGTCAAGGCCTCTTTTAACATCAGAGTTATAAAACAGTTAATGGTTGCCCCCATTATTTGTATGTGATTAGGTAGTGATATTAAGAAATAAACTGGTTTAATGGAGTGCAGCTTCTGCTTGTCTTAGCTGGGCATTGCAGAAGCAGCACATTACTTAGATGCAGTATAACACGGAGTAATAGTGCAGAATGGTTATGTTCTTGGAAGGAGCTTTTTCTGCTAGTTAGAAGTACTGGTAAATCACAGAGAGCTTAACTTTCCAGCAGAATTGAGCAGTTCATTAGAATTAAAACAAGTGAACCTTCCCACACATTCAACCTTTATGCATAAGTTTCAAGAGCTTTCTGAAACTGAAAGGGACACTTATTTTAAAGATTTGGGATGAAAATACCTAATTTAGGTAATGTTTTCTGTGGGTGCTGTGACAGCCCTCTGGTCTATGCTTAATGTGTTTTTATTGCTTTATATAAACTTGTACAAGTTTATATACTTGCAGATATAATACAAATGCCTGTGTATAGATTTTATACTTCTGGGTAATTGCAAATTAATTGGGTCAAAGACATTCTTGATAGAACTCCATCCAAATTAATGTGCTCTCATTGGATGGATATGAATATCACACTAGTTATTTAATCACCTGTTTTGTCACACAAGATTTTATGAGTCTTGTAGAGAGCAATAAATAGCTTTTCCAGGCACACACAGTGAAGGCTGATAACTGAAGGCAGGCTGGAAAATAGAATGCTGAAACAGGAATGCTGAAACAGGTAGAAGAGCTGGTAAGGAGGAGGAGCACTGAAGATACAGATAGTATTTTGATAGTAGTAGTTTGAAGTCCTACATTTTTGTCCTCTATAAGAGTATCCTAAGAAGGGAAATGTAGCATATGGAAAAAGTTTGAGTCAGCATTGTGATGTCCCTGTCGGTTCAGGCAGTATTGCTGCTGGTTCTGATTCAGGCAGGAAAGGCAGAAGGATGCAAGGAACCTAATTCTTTTCCTTAGGAAACTAAGGAAACAAATCCTTCTTTTTTCTTCTGTTCTCCTTTTCTTCAGTTCTAAGAAAAAAAGCTGTGATGATGGTACAGAAATAAGTCTGTTTTGAAAAGAGGAAGAAATTGTACACATGCTTAAGGATGCTGATAACAGCATCTGATCCAAATAGAGCTTGATGAATCAAGCAGATTCTCTGCTGTCACAGGCAGATTCTGTGCTGCCTATGGCTTTTTGTACTTTGCCACAAAAGAAGTAATGAAATATATTCCTGAAGAACTTTGTATGAGGAATATGAATGTTCTACTTTTGCTTCTGAACATCTAACTTAGCATACATAGGATAACTAACAAAAATAAACATTTTTTGAAGAGCAATACTAGGATTTGGAAGAAAATTTTCCAATGAGCAGATTATCCCATCGTTGTCTACTCAGAAGCATCTTCCTTGAAAAACAATATATTTGATTATGAGGAAGATCAGGATTCTTCATTAACTAGCTTTAAGGTTTTTTCTTGTAGAGCAGCTTCTGTGCTACCTTAGATTAACGGTCTGACTCATCAGTCTTAGGTCTAGGAATTCCTTGCCATACTTCCGTGTGCATTTTGTTGTGTGATACATCCAAGTAGGCTGGATAAGCACATGTTGAAATGTGTTGTTTAACATTTATTATTCATTTAAAAAGACTTACTAAATAATTCTGCTGTACATCTAACTAGCTCAATGAACTCTCAAGGCTTAAATCTGGGAGCGGGGGAATGAGCATTTGCAGGATGTATTGGCACCTTTTCTGCATTCCATTCTGTGAAGTTACTGCAGTTTTCATAAAATAATATATTACATAGGAACCCATCTGAATCATTAGTGCTTAATTATTTTAATTCCTTTCTTTTCAGTCATCATGGGGTAAATATAAGAAAGGAAAATACAAATAATGCATGACAGTATTTTTCACTTAGTTGTTCTATTCCTTTAAATGAAATGTCAGTATTGTATTCAGGATAGAAATATTTGTTTGATGATTTGTTAATAATGCTTTCCTTTTTCCCAGCTGGGTTCTGTCCTGCAGTAATACTAACAGCTGCAAAATGTTTCAGTGCGGAGTGTATTGAAGAATAAAAACAGAGGCAGTATGAAGAAATTTTAAGAATAAAGATTCATAAGGGAATAATTGCAACTTATTCTTAGTGTGTTTTCAAACAGTTATCAACTGTTCTTTTTGTCTTAAAATTAGTCTTTCTTTATTATATCTCAACTTGTGTCTAATTGCTGCATTCACATGCTTAAATCCTAGGCTATGTAAGTGTAATGTAAGTGTATGGTATTAAAGCCATTTGTATTAGCTGGAACTTCTCAGTATATTCAGGAGGGCTTCTGCAATTGCACGTGGTGATTTAAGAAGCGAAAGAATTGAAGTTAGTCAGGAAGACCAAGCATTTTAAAAGCAAAGCTGCCATTTGGACTTAGCATGTTCTAAGGGCAAAAAGTATTTTTTATGAGGGGGCTGTGGAATTTGCTTTCTTTTTCAGCAGGTTTGTTACATCAGGAAAAGTGGATAATATTATGCAAAGCAGCTATCCTATTCTACTTCTGCTTACTGACACTAAAGAATTTTTGTTTCCTTTCAGATGCAGTTTCCACATCTGCTTACTCATCACCAGCTAAAAGTTTGGGAGACCCTGGAATCACTCCGCTGTCTCCGTCGCATATCGTGGTAAGGGAAGTTGTTTCATTGGAAGGCTATGATTTCCTCACATGCTGGTCCCTTTTATGCTACCCATAGTTTCAAATAAAATTTTGATCCTGCTGGAGTTTCTGGTGGAGCTCCCATTTGTTTCACCAGGATTCTGCTTTCTTTCTTTTTTTTTTTTTTGTCTCCTTGCTGAGCTAATAGATTTGTTCTGTATATTTTTATATCAGAGTGAAGGGTTTCCTGATCCTTAGGTTTCCCAAATTATGTCGTTGTCTTTCTCACTTATTTGTTTATGCAGACCCTTAAAAAAATAATTATATTTTTTTAAAAAGTATGTAAGTGGTGTTCAACACTATCATCTGAATTCCCAGCAAAAAGAATCTTCTCCAGCAGACAGAGAAGCTCAGAACAATGCTGCTTTAATTTCCAAAGGAAAATAGCTACCTTAAGCTTTTAGAAGCAAATGTTCCATAGAGATAATGTGTTTTAATCTTAGACACTGCATTTGTTTTATTAAAAAAACTCCTGTTAAAATTAAGCTCCATCTGTTTTTAAGGTCATCTGCATAATCTGTAACACATATAGGCATAGTATATTTCCTGGTATCACAAGTGATCATGTTCAGAACACATCACTATCCTTGTCAGTTTTCTTGCTCAGCATTCTGAAGTTTTTAGTTGACCAACATTCCTCTTTGGGATTTCATGAGTTGTTGCTCATAACTTTAGCTTCCATTCCTATTTTCCTCCATATATTCTACAACTTTTCGTGTGCTGATGATTTTATATCTTCTTCAAGTTAGATTTGCTTCTTAAGGTCCCTGATGAAAACCTCTAAACACATATTCCTCTGATTGTAAAGATTTATTGGGAGAATCCAAATAAGTCCTACATTATTAGCAGTGAAACCTATTATGCTCCTTTCTCCATGTTAAGTATCAAGCCTATGGGATGATCGTGGAAAATGTAGAGATACAATAGAAAGGCATTGAAAGAAGCAGGCATGAAACTGTGAAGCTGCAGGATGTTAATGAGGAAGGTGGTTGGATGCTGCAAAAGACTGAGGACATTTGGTGGACATTCAGTATTTTTGGTGAACATTCAATATTTTTGAAAATACAGGCTAAACAGCAGTAGAAGGGGATTCAAACAGGATCTCTATACTTAAAGGTTAACAGTTCTGTCTCATGTTGGTTTTACCAAACTGGCATGTGTGCAGGTGGGTGTACTGCCCTCCTTCACCATCTGCCTGCCTGAAGCACATAGCTTTTTCACCAGTATTACCAGCTTGTTCTGTCCTGTCCTGCCAACCTGTTTGTGCAACGACCACCACCAGCACAGAGGACTTCCTAAAGAAGCTTTCTGTAAATTCTTCATTGATAAATGATTAACTTGAGACGTGAAGGCTATTGCTATAGATTAGGTGGTTCTATCTGTATTACTTCTGAATGGTAGCAGTATCTCAGGGTCAAGATAATAACCTAGGTGACTCCTAAAACCACTCAGTCCCATTGAAGACACTGATGGATATAAACGCATTCTTTGTTCAATTTAAGAAAAAAAGCACTCTGTGTTTAGTTATAAGTTCTAGTGCTTCAAGATGATAGCTATTCCAAGAAATGATAATGAAAAAAAATCCTGATTCAAGAGGATATGTATAAAATATCATCCAGCAAACACATGATTGATTGAGTTGTATGTTAAATTTCTACCCTAATGGGAATATGGAGAGTTTTTACAATGACTTTGTTCACAAATGCAGCTTTGGCAAAGTTCCTGTTTCCTCCTATTTCCATTAAAGTGGTATGCATGTCTTAGCAGAGATACTGAAGAATAAGACAGATTACAGTTACACTAATCAATGACTCAGCATCTGTTTTGCTTCTGCTGTTTAACAGAAGGACTCTGATGCAGAAGATGCTGTAGAACAGTTATTTCTTGTTGTTGTGGCTATTGATTTTGGCACAACATCCAGTGGCTACGCCTACAGCTTCACCAAGGAGCCGGAATGTATTCATGTAATGAGGTAAGAGCTGCAATGCAGCATTTGGTTTTGGATTGCCATCTACAGCTATCTGTGCAGTTGCTATAGCTATGTGCTGCAGTACCTTGAAGTGCCTAGATTTGTCTAGTGTTGTAACAGTGTACGGTTCTGTCAAAGCTATAATTTTCTGTTATTTCTTGCTTATATCAATACAATCTGATGTATTTTTTTCCCTTCACAGTTCTGATATGTGTAAGTCTAATGCAAACACAAATGCAGAAAATGTTATTGGAGGTGCCACTGAAGGGGGTGTGCCACAATCCCTTTCTGTAGTGTATCTGATATTTATTTCAGATCTTTTAATAGCTAAAAGCCTATATGATTCTTATTAAAGAATCCTTGAATTGTGTATATTGTAACAAGGCCAAGGGATAGATAATTTCAGGCATGAAAAAGGTATATATAGGCACAGAAGTTATTAAAAAAAACAACACCTGCTGTTGTAGCAGGAGGTGATGTACTATTGCTACACTGTAATACTGAAAAGGAAAGGCAAATAGACAAACTTGCTGAAGTCCAGTATGATATACTGTAATTTTTCTAAGTGCAGCTGCTAGCTGAATGCCAGACTTTAAATCCCAGCAGACAGAATTCGTTGTGCAGTCAGCCTGCACGGTCACCTTGTGTATGGTTGCACAGTATTTTAGAGAGATCTGACACATGTGGGTGATGGGAAATGCTATCTGAAAAGAGGGGAACTCAGGAATGGTAGTAGGCTGTACAGTGGCAAAGATGCCTGCCATTTTTGATAAGTATGAGTAATGCTTTAAGGCCTTTTTTGCATCCAGTCCATCTGATGTTCTGCTGATGGCACGGGGAGTTGCCTGGTGCATGAAGTCAGAGGACAGACCACGTGTTGCTGCCAGGTTACTGGATGGTGGGGTCACAACCCATGCACATCGTCTCCAAAGCTGTAGCTGAGCAATCCTAAATCTTACATATCATGTTGTTTCTGTGATTTTTTTGGCTACATTATGATGTATAACAACCTCTGCTTTTATGAATGTCCCTTGAGCCCTTTGGATACAGGATTTTAGCTGTTGATTGAAGTGTTGAAACGTAGGTCTTATATAGACAGCACACGTTCCAAATCTTAACTGGCATTTTACTTTGTATAGCTTGAACCACAATTTGTTTCTCATGTGATAACAACAATGTGGTTGTGATTTCAGACTCGTATGGATATTATTTGAGATCCTGATTAGAAAATAAAGAAGCTAATTTGTCTGTTTCAACCCAAAAAGGAGAAACATGTCTTAGGTGGAGAAGACAAGTATTCATATTTCCAATGGCTATTTCAAACAATTGAAAATATTTTGATCACAAAGATGTATTATGTTTTTAGTTTTAAAAAGTATTGAAGGTGTACTAAGAAAGTTCATAAAATGTATTGCTGGTAGAGAAGGATTTGGGGGAACATACAGCAGATCCTGAATTATGAAATGTACAGTAAAATAATACTTTTATTATTAAATTTATTAAAATAATTTATTAAAATAATTATTAAATATAATTTATATAAATATATATATTTAAAATATTTATAATAAAAATAAAAATAATTTATTAAAATAAATTTATTAAAATAATATTTTAATAAATGTGAAATAGTGAGATGCAATGAACAGAGCTGTGTTGGGTCAGAGTTAAGACTTCAGTGGTTCAAAAGGTACTGATAAGTTCCACTACTTGGTGTAATGATGGTTATGTGTAGGATAATTTCCGAACAGTTCTACAGAGTAAACATAATTTCCCACCCATATTCAAGAATGTTTCCCTTAAACATACCAAAGGTGATGCATGGCCATCTTTGCTTCCTAACTTTGAAAAACTTATGGGATTTTGAAGGTTCAGGCTCTTTGGTAGAAAGGAGCATACGGTCTTTCTTCAATATAACTTCAAGCTTCAGTCTTTTCTTTTTTTTTTTTCTTCCCTATTTGACTGTGATTCTTGGCAGACACGTGCTTGCCTTTTTGCTGCATGCACGCTCCTGGAGGCATCCAGCTCTGTGAGATGACCCTGCTGCTTTGCTTCCCTGGCTGTTATGCTGCAGCTTTGGATCAAATTCTCATCTCTCTACAAGGAGTGCTCTTTTTTCCTCTGTTAGCCAGATTCCTGTGTAAGGAAGGGCATTTCTCTGACCTTAGCATAACCTTATGATCCTTTCCACAGAAACTTTGCTTTGTCTCTTTTTGCCTTTAATATGCAGTCAGATCTTGAGTGACTCTAAACTGGTTTGAGCAGCTCAACAGCAAGCAGAAGCCCTGCTAGCCCATATTAAGCAGAGTGAAGCTGGGCTTCCCCTTGAGAAATGCAGCAGTCAGGTTAGTGTGCACATGCCTCCAGCTGCAGCTGCTTCTTTCCAGAAAAGATGTCATGCAGGAATATTTCTAAAGCTCTGGCTACAAATGGTGATGTCAGGCTTCCTGTTCTCTTGTCAGTAACACAGGCTGGGAACTTCAGCACTTGCTGAGCAATTGCAGTGTCTGATTTCCATTAGAAACACATCCAGAAGTGGACACCTAATGCTCAAGATGGTATTGAAAATTTCAGCCCATATTACGGAGCATGAGTTTGTTCTCATTTAAGTATTATAGGTATTTATTCCAGGAGAGAAAATGTGCCTAGCCATAAAGAGAAGTAAAGAGGCATTGTTATTAGGCAGCAGCTAAGTACATGTCCTATTTATGGAATTTCCCACCAGTGACTCACAATGAATCATTAATGATTCCAAGTGAAAACGATAGCAGTTTGTCTCTTCTCTGTTGTGTGGGATGTAACGTTCTGGTGGAAGAGGCAGTGCTTTCTGCTTATGTGCTGTGGAACCCCTGCTTATGAGCAGTGGAACCATATGTTTGCTGTAAGACATGCTCATTGGTGTTGGAGTTGCCCAGATATGTTCCAGCAGAGGTTTGCAAGCGCTGCCCTGCAGCAGAGCCCTTCCCAGCTGACTGTAGGTGTGGGGCTGAGCAGCAGCACCAGTGAAGTTGAGCAAAATATTTCTGAGTGGATGAAGGTGTTTCTGCTTTCAGATCAGTGGGATTGCTCTCTGTACTGGAAGATTCCCTGCCATCACTGCCGCTGGTTCAAAAAAGGGCACACTTTGCTCTCTTTAATCCAGTTGCATGGTCTTAAAGCTTCCCAGCAGTCTATAAGATCCTGTTCCTGGCTGCTTATTGCTTGGCCAAGAATGAATTTTTCTGTGTCAATGGTCTGCCTTGATCTTGAGGTCAATTAATTTTCAGTTGATTCAATCAGTTCAAATGGAAAAAAAAAATAGTACTTCTACATAATCTTCACATGTCATGTAAACAAGAACCACAAAACAAAGCAATCATTTTGTACCTCAGAAGAGGGACTTTGGCTGTAGTGTGTTATGACAGCATGTTTTTCTATCTTTAGAAAAAAGTAATCAACATGTGTTTTAGTAATGAACGCAGTGCCTTTGTGATCTTGGTTCCTTTTTGAGCTGCACTGTGATTATGGCTGATAGCATAAAGCAGTTTTTCCACTGGTGCTTTTTTAGGATAATGTTGTCTGGTAAGTGTTTGTTTCCCATGCTGAAAGTGCTTGTGTGTGGGGCAGGGGGAAACTTTAACGAGAGTTTCTTGTTCTTCCATTCTGCTTTTTTGATAACGGAGATGTCAGGAGAAAAGCAGAATGCTCACAGCTCTCTGTGATACAGATCTTTATGATCTTGTTACTTGCCCACTCCTAAATTCCTTCTGCACTTAACACAAAGTACAGAGGGTCTTCCCATATTCAGTGTTATTTATTTTCTTATCCTATGTGTGTATTCTTATCCTATCATTGTGTTATTTTCATCTACTACCTTTGTGCCTAGCAGGTCATCCTGCAGATGCCTGTGGGATCCTGATAAGATAGGATACTTATTTTCCTGATTTTAGTGGATTGTTGTGAGGTTGAGGGAGTCTGCTTTATTTTTCACAGACCAATTTTTTTTTTTTTAATCTAAAATTTTTATTATCGTTTAAATGTTTAAAGGTAAATAAAGATGAATAGAGTGTACATCAAAGGGTGCTCAACACCTGCAGGCATTTCTTCAGTGTTTCTGGCGTCCCAGAAGTGAAGCACATGAGTGGGCTTTGGTTTGAGTGACTTGTTGAGTGTCATTGCTGAATTGTCTGAAATGAAACTTGCATTCCTCTTTTCTTGAATGTAAATAAGCCCATTTGTTGTGGTATTATAAGGATCAATGTAAACATATTCGGAGGGGAAAGCAGTAAGTGCAGTATTACATTTTTTCTAAGAGTATCTGAATTTTTCTGCTGCTGTAAGTGTTATTATCACTTATTGAAGCTCTTTCACTTGAACAGACGATGGGAAGGCGGAGATCCAGGTGTATCCAACCAGAAGACACCAACTACTATTCTCTTAACACCAGAAAGAAAGTTTCATAGCTTTGGGTACGCAGCAAGAGATTTCTACCATGACTTGGATCCTAGTGAATCAAAGCACTGGTTGTATTTTGAGAAGTTTAAGATGAAGCTACATACCACTAGTGTAAGTAATAACTAACACTCTTTAATAATTCTGCATTTACAGCTCAGATCATCTTGCTGTGGAGAGTGCTGGATTTTGCCTAAAGATTGTGAGCTGCATATCAAGCAGATCTGTTTAGATCTGTTTAGAGAGTAAATAAAGTAAATGAAAATGTCAGTTCACATATTCCAATTCATTTTGCTTCTTGATGTGTTTGGCGAGTGTATTTTGCTTGTATTCAATGTAGATCTCAGAAGCTCAGTATCTGCATCCCTACTTTTCCTGGGTGAAATTCTTAGCTGTGCAGGGAATCTGCATGAGGTCAGTTTGTTTTGGAAAATTTATTCAGAGAACAGAAATGGAATATAAGAACCATACTGATCTCTTGTGCACAGGAACAAATTGGCCCAGAGTTCTTTGTACTAATTGCAAGTGGAAATCATGTTGTTAATTTGACATTACTCCTAATGATTATATGTTGATCTTTCCACTAAATCATTCTAGATTTCTGGGGCCAGGCCAGTACTTTCTGTATTGAGGTGGGTGTTTGTTGATTTCATGTGTTGGTGGGAAGCCAAAAATGCATGCTTTTAAAACTTAACTTGGATGAAATATCTTTAATGTGCAGCTTTGCAACAATTAATTGCATTTTATTGCAATTATTTAATATTTATTCTGTATTACTCTCTCTGCCTGCAGTTATTTTTAGACATGGTAGGTGTTTAAAAACAAAGCTTAAAATGAGCAGCAAATGTAATAGTCCAGGAAATTCAATTGATGAGTTAGATCCTCTCCCGAACAATTTTGTCACTTTTTCCTAGCCAGGTGGATAAAGAAGAATTCCCTTTCCTCAAGCAGTGAGAATTAATTTTATGTTTACCTTTTCCTTTGAGTAACTTCCAGTTATTTTCTTTCATGTAGAATCTTACCATGGAGACGGACCTGACAGCTGCAAATGGCAAAAAAGTCAAAGCACTTGAGATATTTGCTTACGCCCTGCAATTTTTTAAGGAACAGGCATTAAAGGTAGAATAATGCTTCCTTATCTAGATTCTCTATATTTATCGCTAGAATAAATGTGAGCATAACATTCCTAACCTTGCTGAGCTTTGACCTCAGTTGTATTTGATGTAAACAAAGCAAGGCAGCTGTAGAAACTCGAGGCAGGCTGTGCACTCTAAAGGAGCTCTCTATAGTCCTGCGGTGGTTTCCTCTTGCACAGGGGAAGCTTGATTCAATAATAGTAATAAGTTCTGAGTATCATCTTTAGGGGATAAAACTTTTCTGTTGTTGTGTTGCTTTTCTTATTGTTGCTTTGTTTTTATCATAAAAAATGTTTGAAAAGAACAAAAAAAAATTGAAAAGAAAACTTAAAAGTGCAGGAGCTCAGTGTTTTACTCAGTCTGCATTTTTAACTTGCAAAGAATTAAATTTGAGACTGGATTCTGGTCTTGCCCCCCACACTTCTGATGCTGGGACGATTCAGTGTTCTTCATTCTCAAAGTTCTCTCTTATATTGGAGAGTGAGCACTATGAAACACAACTGGTCAGGCACCTTCCAATCTTTGCAGTCCCAATCTGACATTGTTTTAGTGACTGATCGTAGGGAAGTCAGATGAGCTGGATTTATTTTGTAACAGGAAGATTATTAAAAGCTGATTTACAGTTTGGTGTATTGAATCTCAGTGTCACTCTCTACAGTGATGACTTGCTACTTAACATGGTGGGAGCAGTATAGTTTCACTATTGCAATGATCTGTTTAGGCTATTTGGTGTGGCTAAGAGGTTCAGTATATTAGCCTATTTTAAGCTACTATTTCGAGTGTTGGTAGGGAAATGGAAAAATACATTGTATTTTCCATTTCCTGTTTGAAATGTTACAATACTCACTTGTAATCTTATCCTTGGGTTTCCAGATTGTATTTGTTACTCTCTTGTGAAATACGTGTCTCCAGTAAATAGTTTTTAGATTTAAGGTCTCATGTAAACAACCAATTGTGAATTTAGTGTACATTAGTTTCAGATGTGCTACTATACACTGCCAACGTGTAGTAGCTTCTGGGCCAAATCAGAATCCTAAGCAGTGCTTGCATGAAAATAGCCCTGTTGATGTAAAGCTAACCTACTTTCCTGAATGGGATTAATTTATTCTGCCTTTATGGCTGTAGAGAACAATCATATCATTACTACTCAAAATAATTATCTTTTCTAAGACTATTGGAATTGCATTGAATATTCAGTCACAGGCTTGTACCTATGCATTCATTGCCTGAGGAAATGTTTAGTGAATATGAATCTCCCATAGTTGCTGTGCTGCCTGTTCTGGGCTGCATCTTGGTGTTAATAAAACATCCCTGTGATTTGTGAGTTCATGCTGTTACTTAGGACTATAATCTGTCCATTCCTACTGCCTGAGCAGTATAAAGATACTTCTTTTCTGCCACAGACTTTTAAACTGCAGTATAGCTAAGCAAACGCAACACCTTGGCACAGCACACACAGAAACATATTTTACATTCTAAAGGCCTGTTGTTCACCTTTATGAAGCTTTCCCTGTTTGGATGGAGATTTAGATAGGACATATGGTAATGACATTTTACTTGGAACCTTTCCCAAAATATGTCAGTATATCACCTAATTTGCAAATGCAATACAGACTTTCCTCTTTTTAATGGGGGGAGGGGGGAAGAACAATAAAGTAACTAAACTACTCCTCAGTGCTTGCTTAGAGTAAAATTTTCAAGGAGCAATCAGTTGATTTATTTTTTTCTTTTAAGCTGTAACTTTGCCTTGTTAACCGAGTTGTAAAAGTTTAATTTGTGTGTGAGTGCTTTATAAAGAAGTCATTGAAAAATCTGGATTGTAAAACTTAATGTTCATCAATACTTCTAATATTTTTCTGTGTATTAATCCAGATGTAAGCATGAATTCTTCAAACTAGCTGCAAATCCCCCACTATGACTAAGAGCATATGTAAACATTCTCTAATATTCAGCAGTGCACATGCTGCTTTTGGAAAAAGTAACTTTTCTATTTCATGTGAGGTAGTAAACTTTTCTATGGACCTCCTTCAGAAAGTGTCAGCCCTAATCCTAGCTGTTGGCACAGTGAAACATTCTTGAAAGGTTGGTAATAATTTAAATACTTGGATTTGTAGCATAGGTGTAGCAGGAAAAAGATTGAAAAGAGTTTCTGTTGCTGGAACCTGCAGAAAATATTTTCTTACCAAGTTGACGCCCATCAGTTTACAATCACCTCTATTTCTCTTTATTTAGGAGCTCAGTGACCAAGCAGGTTCGGACTTTGAGAATACTGAAGTAAGATGGGTTATTACAGTGCCTGCTATTTGGAAGCAGCCTGCAAAGCAGTTTATGAGACAAGCTGCCTACAAGGTAAGGTTACAGAGTGAACTTAAAAATGCCCTTTAAAGCCTTACTTGATAGGCTAAATGTTAAACTGTATTTGGGACAATTAGCACTAGTATAAAATACATAAACTAATCTGGAAACAGTTGGGCTAGAAACATTGAAAGAGAATTTAATTCAACTAAGCAATGGCTTCACATCATATGTATTCACATTTTAAAATGCCTTTTTATGTATTTGCTTTTGTGTATTGGTGTCCCTCACTGCAGACTGATATTTTAGTCATCTTGAACGTGATATTCCTGCTGAATTTAGCGCATGTGGAACAGATGTAGTTTTGGGACTAAAGAGAAAGCTGATGTAAAACAGTGGACACAATTTTGTTTTGTTAATTTCTTTAGGTCATCACAGGCTTTTTTCAAATAAGGAAAAAATAAGGAAGAGTAGGGAAAGCTCAGACCCTCCACAGTAGGGACTTCTTTTTTTCTGTTCCCATTTTTCCCACAGTAGGAATGAAAAGACTGTGTCCAGGTAGTCTGGACATAAAATTAAATTAAAATGTTATTTTCACCAGTAGGAGTTTATCAGCATTTAACCCTTTTGCTACCCGTCTAAGCCCCCACAATCATGCATATTCCATTTGCATTTGCTTTATTTCAAACTCAGTTTGTGTCTTTTATAGACTAGATGCATGCATTCTTCTTTTCATCAAGATATGTTGCATTTTATTTTATTTATTTTCTGTCACAGACTTGCATAACCCATTGGCAGCAGATACATCATGTGCGGTTTGTGAAATATGTAGCAGTTTGTGTATAATTTGCAGAGTGCTCCTGGAAAGCACACGGAATTTTTTTAACTCTGTTTCTAACTATCTCTAATGTTGAGCAACATTTTTCTTAACAGTCTTTATTGTGGGATTGCTAATGCTAGTGCCAGAAGCAAAACATTCTTAAAGTTCTGATGGAAGGACACGGTTGTAGGTAAATCTGAAACACTAGAGACCCATTCATTATCTCTGTATATTGTTGTCTGCCTGCTGTCTGTGTGCATGTGTGCTCGTAAAACGGGAGCTGTGTAAGGAGCAGGGCAGAGTGAGATAGATCTCTTGGCATTTCTCATTTGTGGCACAATGGAATGTTGTTGATTAGTGTCTGTGTCTGTGGTTTTGTCTGTGATTGTGTTCTTCTATCGGCAAGCTTGATAAATAGCAAGGACTGACAGGGCTTTTAACTCAGGGTGTGTGATCAATTACAGGGAAAAAAAAAAAGCATCTAGGGAAGTAATTGTATGTTTACGTGACACAGTTGGTATTTATAGGAATGGGGACAAAGACAGAAATGCAAAAAACTGAGAGTTCTACTTTATCATTCAGTCTTCAGATTCCTATTGCAGGATCCGGCATATGCTTCAAACCAGTGCATACTGACAGAGCAGAAGTTCCAGCCCTTGGTGTTAGCTATCAAAGCACACAAGTGTCATGAAAATAAGAGCTTGTGTTCATGAGAGTAATTGGAGTATTGAATAGAGAACAGCATTGAAAAGGCAGAGGTAGAAACTTGTTGCTGAAAACATGCTGAGGTAAAATTGTTTCTGATAGTTAACTAGTGGGAAATGAAATGAGATGTGGGTAACTGCTTGGGTAATCTGTGGCAAGTGATGCAACTCTGAGAAAATAAAAATACTGATGACTTCTGTCTTCAGTTCACAATGTAACCAAATTGTTTTGTGGTTGTTAGGCAAATCTAAATATTACATGGCGTTACGAAAGTCAAGTAAAGTGTTGTAGGTCTGCTCCCTTCTCAACACCCATCAGCTGTTGTCCGACCTGCAATCTCAGTGCATTTCTGACATCCACTCATCATTGTCTTGCCTTAAACAAAACATTTCCTGGAACTGTTAGTCTGTTAGAGGGCTCCCACAACTCTCCCTTCCAGATGCTGGTATAATCTGGGTGTTCCTTTCAGCTCACAATTCTTCCTCTGACCTTCCATCCAGTCTACCAAAGTCTTGCTAATTCTACCTGCATAACAGCTTTTCCTGTCCGTGCATAATTCTGAGCTCTCATCAAAGTTGTAACTGATTCTGCATCTCAGTTATTGCAACATCATTTTTGTGGCTTTGGCAACTGTAATCTGGCCTCTTTTGCATCCCTTTGGAATACTGCCACTAATGGGTTTTGTCACTTCACCTTTGACAGAGAGTCAACCTGCATTTGCCTTCTTCATCTGTGTCATCTCAGACATAAGCTGTATGTCCTGGCCATGAGTATCTATAACACTAACTCATTTTCCTCCTCTGAAACCCTCTTTAAAATGCATATTCTGTCACACCTACAAAAACGTGACCGTGACTGAACTACTGAGATGTGAAAACTGCTCTTCACTGCTTCTTGCTGTTACCCTGCCTGCACTGTTTGTATTCATCTGTTGTACTTTTCATATTCTTAACTGTTTTTCTTTACACTTGAATTGCTACCTCTGTGAAGTAGATATTTATTTATTCTCATTTGTTTTGTTCTCTGGAACTTCTCAAAAGATTAAGTTTGGTAGGCTGTAGAGATCTGCATGTCTTTACAGCCTCACTTTGTGAATTGAAATAGCTTTGTTTCTGGATAATAGCTTTGTTTCTGGATAATAGTCCACAGATGCTTCTTGCTGTTCTGTCATCCAGAAAGCTCTAAAGCCATGTGACTGCTGTTGAGGTCTGGTCACACTGGGAGCAAGAGTGGAGCATGTCATCTCTGTAGGATCCTAAAGCATGTCTGCGGAGATTAGGGTTCATTGCATCTGACTAATGACACTTAGGATGCATCAATCAGGTTTCCCATTGTCCTCACCATGAAATACATAGGGCATCATAAATAGTGTTCACCTTCCTTGTTTCTGTATTCTAGTTCTTCTGTTGCAAATACTTTGCTTTAGTGTAGCCCATCAGAAGCTGTGAGTTTACCAGTCTTAGAAGGATTCTCATTGTCCTGAAGAATTTGCATCATCAGAAATTAATTCTGAAGACTGAAATGCTCTCTTATCTTGGTGAGTTTGGCAATGTGGTCCAGTTGGATAGCATGTGGGGGAGGACTCTATCCCACTCACCCGACGGGGACCTGCTCTTATTCTTGTTCTCAAAGAAGGAGGGACTGCCAAATGCATCTAGCTGTGCTGTGGCAGAGGTTTAGACCTCACCGTGGAAGATAGTTTAGGCAGGCTGCTTCCTGCTTATGAACATTCAGCCCTAGTAGTGTGGTGTGTGAATATGGACACAAAGCCAGGATCCCATCTGTGTGTCATCTGAGGTCTTATGGACAGAAGAGGATTCAGTGTTCTGTTGGTCCTGTATTACTGATGGTAAAAAATAAGTGTCCGCTAGTGGTAAGGTGAAACTCTGAAAATATTCAAGACCACTTTTATAGAAATCTGTGGAATGCTGGTAGGTGGGAATATTCAGTTCAGTCTTAACAGCACTTTGTTGTCCTAACATATTACTTACTATAAACAGCAAATTTAATCCCTTTTCCAAATGAAATTCAGGCACTGTGGATTGTTTATCAGAGGGACACAAGATCCAATATTCTTGGCAGAATCTTTCCTTTTAGTGAAGGCATTCTTACAGCTCGTGTTTCAATACAAATTCTTCAGACACAGTAAGCATGGAGCAGAATCCACAGACCAGAATTTCTTGAATGTGCCAATAGAAATAAAGTTTTAAGGAAGAATTTGGAGTTTGAGAGGAATATGCTGGTGCAGAAGCTGTAAAATAGAAAAGTAAAATATGGGATATCAAATGCACTCAGGGCAGACCAAGGGAAAGGGAAAGATGATGCTTTTTCATAAGCTTGCCTGAAATACCTGTAGTCTTACAAACGTCAGTCTGTTGGTTTACTCAGAGATATTGTAGCATTTTTACTTCCCATATGAACTGTTGATTTTGAAATGAAGTTTCAGGGCTCTTAGGTAGATTTATATTCCAATTACAAATAGCAAATAAAATTATTTGCGTGTTAAGCTTGTATAAACAAACAGGCAATCTAGATTGTAGGATTAATTGTGTGAACCTGGAATTCTGGGGGATTTTTTTAACTGGCTCTTACACTGAATATTTATTAGTGTCAATGTGGAATGAACATGATGAGAATTATTATCACGTTGTCTTTTGGCTTACATTACATTGCAGTGATCAGTACTAGCTTGCTCTGTAGGAATCTTCTTAGAAAAGTAAACAAATTTGTAAAGAGGGTAACTTGGTGACATACAATCTCTTACCAATGTAAGTGTGAATACCCTGGAACGTAGCATTTAAATAGCCGAGCTTGAAAGAGTTTTAAAGGAATTATATCAAAAAGAGATGCTACAGGAAAAAACAAAAAACAAAGCAACAAAAAACCAACACAAAACCACTACAAAGCGAGATTTTAGGATTTTAGGAGGGACATTGGGAACAGTGAGTAATATGGAGAATATTGCAACGTCTTTTTCCTGTATATAAATCCCACAGCCTTCTTTAGATTGTGAGCCTATGACTGATGTGGCCTCAAAAGGATATTACTGAACAAGAATAGATTCAGAACAGAATAGTTCTGCCAACACACCTGGAAAGCTCATGTGAGAACACAGAAAAGATTGGTACTATTAAGATTAAAAAGGAAATGTGCTAGATGTTACCCAGAAACGTTTTGCATTGTTTTTTGTACCAATAACTAATTTTGTTCTTGTGCACAACTTTAACCAAAAAATATTTTTTGCTAAAAAAAGGAATCTATTAAAGGCAACATTTTTCTTCCAGATGAAAATGTAGAAATGTTGCTTATTACAAACAGTTGGGTGCTGAGCACTTCTGCAAGAGCTGATACTCAGGCTGAGCCCAATATGTTTGTTGTCATATTTTGTGAAAAGGCTCGTGAGTCTTTGAGTGTCAGGATTTAACCAGCATCCAAACGTAATGTCCATGATGAGCTTTAATGCAAACAACAGTGTTATGACAGTCCTTTGGAATGTCACTTTCTGGATATCAGAATATCTTCACAATGATGTTTTGGGCTAAGTAAATTTTGGTTTGATCCAGTGTTTCTATATAACGATGCTTCCATTTATTCTTAGTTAGGATATTTTTGGAAGAAAAAAAAAAAGAGATTTTAGATTCTGTCTGTCTTGAAATTAGTTACAAAGAGCAAGGAAGCCATGCTTCCTGCTGAAATGAATGAGACACTGGCTTAAAAGGGCTCCCTTAGAGCTGCCTAGATGAGCTCTGCTTTGTAAATCTCTGGAGGATTTATGTAATAAAAATAGCACACCTTTTTTTGTGCTTTCCTCTGAGATGTGCGTGTTTGTTCTGTTGTTGCGTGTTTTTCTACCTTTTGGGAAGCGTTTATTTTTTTATTTATTTATCATCATTTTAGGGAAAGAGAGAAAGAAGACACTAAAATAGTTGTGGTCCTCCTAGTATCACAGTTGGGGCTGTCCTCTGAGAGGGGGACTTACAGAGGCAGGAAGCTAAAAACAATAGAGATGTCAGAACAGATAAGGAGGTTGTGCTTATTGAGAGCCGTAACTGTGTAAACCGAAAATATAACTGGTGAATGAGTCACTTTAATTAAAGGACAGTAAATGCATTACTGCATCTGTCGTGTTAGTTAGTGTAGTTCTGCTTCTCCAGTCGAGCGAGACATACTGAGGTTTTAGAAACCCCTGGCAGTGTTGACCCAGAGGCAGCAGCAGCTGTGCCTAGCTGCTCTGTCAGGATTTTTATATGAACAGCAAGAAAAATGAGTTAGGGCCTTTTTCCACCATATATGGAGATGGTAGTGGGAGCAACAGCCCTGTGCTGGGCTATTTACAGGTTCCTGAAGTAGCACCGGGCTCCTTGCCAGCATCTGCTACCTAAACCAACCGTTGGTGTGGAGGGGAGAAACTGCCTGCATGTTGGGCCCAGACACTGAGCAATGCTGATGGAAAAACTGAAGTTCTTCTTAAATGTAGGCTATGAGCCTGAACATGCTCTTACTGTTCTGTCATTTCCCCTCTTGATGTGATTTAAAAAGACAGCTAAAGAGCCTTAACCTGTTTGATATCTGTGAAGCTGAGCTTTTTCTTTTAAGTATAGTCTTTTTTTTTGGCATGTGGTGCACTTACAACTGAAATTTGTTTGTGTGTAGGCACAGCTCAACAGACTTCCTGTAAACTACATAAAAAGCAAGTAGTGTTCAGGCATAAGCAGCAGTGAGAAGCTGGTGAAAGCAGTACTTAGCAAAGGCAGAAGTGTGTTATGTATCAAGCATCCTGATTATTTGTAGTTCCTAGGGTTCTGCTGAGTCCATGCTTTCATTTTTGTGATATTAAGATCTTCTTAATCATAAGGATTAAGATGTTTATGAAGTGATATGTTTGGAAGGATTCTGCATCTTGTAGCAATGATTAATCAAGGAGCGAAAATCTACACAGTGGGAGCTCAGCACAGTGGGAAATGTGTACTAATTGATCTCAATTTACACATTTTAATTACCTAGCCAGGTCTACATGAAGGTGCAGGCACTTGACAAAACCATCTGCTAATCCAGTTCTGTAGGGTTTTGATTGTCCACTTCTGAGGCACAAGTTGGAATTTTTGCAGCTTTTCATTTTGCAAGTAAAGCAGGTTTTCGTAGCATTCTAAGTATGAGTAGATAAACAGATTAGTGCCTGCCATGCAAAGTATGTAGCTTCCTTGAGATGCAGACTCTTTGCTCTAGTAGTTGTCTCTGTAAGGTAGAATCTCCGTTATGTGAAGAAAGGAGTGCTACACTCAACATGTATTTCTTAGGATCTTAGAAATTGCCTGGAAAGACCCTGAAGCTAAGAGAAATAGGTGGAAATCAGAATCTTCCCTCCATGTAGAGGAAAGACTGTGCTAGGTGGATGTTTCCAGTCAAAAGATGAAAATGGCCAGCTGAGAGATTCTAAACTACAGTGGGGAGCTTTACTGGGGGACTCCTGCAAGTCTGCAAAACAATTGTAAATCAATAGGGGCTGGTCTGAAACTACTGGTTAGGATTACTTATATTTGTAGGAAGGCCAATGAAGGAAGATAATTGATCTGTCGAAAAGACATCTTAAGTGCTAGTATTTCATTACAGGACATGGAGTAATAGAAGCTGAATTTGGAAACTATGCTGAAAAATGTCAAAATCAGAAAGCCTAAGATAAAAAATAAGATGCAACTAACAAAACAGCTCAGTAAGAGCCACTTGTGTCTGTAATAAAAACCAGCCTGAGACATAAGGACCTACATCTGAGGTTATTTTGAAACAAATGGAATGGGAGAACGTGACACATGGGGCAGATATTTAATAGAGGAGAGTCAGGCTTCTCTGTTGTGGTAGTCAGTACACAACCATGGTACTAAAGGCATTTGTGAAATGATATAATATGAAAAATTGAAGAGCTTATGAGAATTTGATGGCTTAATTTTTCTAATGCATGCTAGTCATAAAAATTGCAACTAATGTCCTCTGCACCTTAGGGAATAAAATACAGAAAAAAATTCCTGATGATGCCACTTGGTGGTATGCTTTCATTTAGTGTTTAAGCGTGATCTGTTGCAACAAGCATTTGGGGGCAGGCTGCAGAAACATCACCCTAACGTTGCTGCAATGCCCCTGTGGTCCCACTTACCTTCCATCAGCACAGCCTCTCCATCACCAAATTATTGTTCAGTAACATGTGAGACACATTCAGCTACAAAAGTAAGGTATATGGTATAAAGAATGGAAATGTATAGGTAAGCCATCTGAACCAGATGTACTCTGAGCTGGGTAACAACAACCTCAGGCAAAATAAATTGAGGCAGTCTGATCATGCTTAGCAGAGGCATTTATCTGCATAAGACAGCCTAGCCATCTATAACAAATCCCTTCATCTAATCAGTGACCACACAAATGCAGAAGTTCTGACTTTAGGCAATACTAGTCCGCAAAACTCATTATTCAAAGAGCATGCTGAAAGTAAAAGTCACACTTCATTACCTTTCCAGGTGCCACATTTATCTTCCTGCTTTTCAGAATGGGATATTGCCATGGTTTCTGAACAGCTGTTAGGAAGAACAGTATTACTGATTCTGCTTTTTGTTTTCAGGGGAATAGTTTTATTAATAGAGTAGGAAATAGAAATAAGGTATGAAATAGATTCTCCTGTGGTCTTTTGGTTCTCTACCGCTGAATATAAGAAAATAAATTACTTAGGAATTGAGTTTCCTTCCGTGAAAAGACAGTGAACTGAGGCACGGGGTTTCTTTTTGTGCTTTAAACTCAACTTCTGCACCCTCAATATAGTGAATTTATAGTCTTTTCTGCATTTAATCTTTTCTTAGAATACTGTGGCGTAAAGCTACAGGACCTCTTAGGACAGCTGCATTCTTTATGTTGTCAGACTTAAATAGTGTAGCCTTCAGACTGTGTAAGAAATGTTTCCTTTTGATCCCAGAAGACTCTAAATTTCTCATTAAAATTACTGAACTCTATACAGAAATAAATAAGATCTGGAATAATTTTGGGCTTGTTCTGCTGTCATACTGTCAGATCCAAATGCTCACTGATATAGGCAGGGAATTGGCACAGCATTCAGAAAGGCATCCAGATGGGGTCTCAACAAGAGCAGAGTAAAGGGGGCAGTCACCTCCCTCTCCCTGCTGGCCCCCCTCTTTTAATGCACCTTAGGATAACGTTGACCTTCTGAGCAGGATGCTACTAGCTCACGTCCATCTTTTTATCCACCAGGATCTTCAAGTCCTTCCTCACAAGTCTGTTCTCACTGAATTGTTCTCCCATTCTGTAGTTGTATCAGTGATTGCCCCAACCCTAGTTCAACACCCTGCACTTGGCTGTATTGAATCTCATTAAGCTCATGTTGGCCCGCTTGCCTGCTTTTCAAATGTGATGGAGAGTGGCTTGGCAGCCACATCCGCCAGTTCCTGGGATAAACTTGTTAATATATGTTGGTTGGTGATGTTTACCAAACCCACTATAAGAGTTCAAGTTTGAGATATTTTGTAATCCTCTATCCTGATTTCCTGCAGGTTAGAGATTTCACTGAAAAGCTCCTTTCACAGGAGTTCCTAGCTTCAGTAAGCAACAGTTCAGGCTTCCTGTATGAAGACCTTAAGAGGTCTGTAAATTTTCTGTGGATTAGATACTCTGTGTGAGCTTCCGGTATATGCTGGCACTGGGAATTCAAAAACCATTGAAAAGCATATATTCTGATATTTTAAATGCAAAGGAAAGTTGTGTGTGTGTGTGTGTGTGTGTGTGTGTGTGTGTATGTATACATATCTATAAGGTTTCTACTTCATCAAGGAGAAGGGAAGCTACCTGGGTTCTCAAAGAAAGCTATCTGTAATCCCCAAATCTCAAGGACCATTTGATGATGGAATTACACTGGGATTTGTCTTTCTAAGTCTTTCATGTTTTTTAATTACTTGTGCTAATGTCAAGTGTACAAATGAGAATTATTCCAAGGATCTCTTCCAATTTTGTCTCCCCTTCTTTAAACTGATTGGCTTTTATGTTTGTTGTCTTTCATAATTTATATTTTCTTTGTCTGCAAAGTGAAATTACTGCTGTTCATTCATAACCTGAGATTTCACTTCTCTCTCAAGTAGTTTTCTCTTGCAGAGATGAATATCTCTGTCCTAGCAGTTAACTGTACAGATGGAGAAATTTACACTAAAGGAATTCTGTACCTGTGGTAATTATCCATTATGTTTTCACTTGTGAAATGCAAAATACAATCAGTGCCACCAGATCTGAATAGGACAAAGGACAGCCTGTGCCACAAACCTAGTTTTAGGGCAACAGACTACAATAGTTTGAAAATATATGCATTTTTTTTACATATATTTGCATATATGCATAGCAAATAATGTTTAAGAGAAAGCAAAAAGCTCTTGGTTCTGAAAAGTAGCAAGTATCTCTATGACACTGTAAGTATCTTTACAGAATCAACTATCACTGAAACATTGGGTTGACTATTTAAAAAAAAGAAAGAATGGGGGGAAAAGTTAATTCTCTGTTTTCATCTAGGCGCTTAAAATCCAAGAATGAATTTTCCAAAGCAGCAGAGCTCCCAGTGGCTCCTCCTCCTGTCTTTGCCTAAACCAGTCACTTCAGTGTGCTGTGCTACCTACAGGAATCTGGGTGCATTGGAATATATTGTTTCCTTTGTGGCTGTAGAGCAATTTTAAGAACCTGTCTTTGAAGCAATAAGTTGCTTGAGGTAAAGGTGCTGCCTGACCTCCCTCTGTTGTGTCTGTTCATGAGTTGCACATTGCGCTGCAGTACTCTTGTCGTTCCTGAGGACTAATGGCAGAGCATTGGTCTGTGATGATGGCATAGTGATTTTCAGACTAGTCTTTCATGAATCTTCCTTAAGTGTCAAGGCTGAAGGTCTAGCAAAACTGTCCAAACTACATTTTTGATGCAGCTTCATGACATCCTCTAGCCCCACTCCCTGATAACCCAGCTTCTCCTTATGTGTTTCTGAGTAACAATGCTGAGGCTCATTTCTCATGTTGCTCATCTTTCCTGGCGTTCTCTGCCTTAATTAGGTCTCAGTCATCTATTTGTGACATCCTAATTTGATGCCATAAAACTGGAGAAAGTGCTAGCTAGTGAAAAAGGAGGAGGATTAGAGAAGAGCTTGCTTAGTGAAGCACTAAGTGGCTGGTGTTATCATGGATCTGTTAACACAATGAACTGATTAGTTTAAACAGTGTAAATTTCATGAGGCTCTTAATTTCCAACTGCTGTTTTGTGTTGCCTGGATGGAGTCACACAATACTTTCTTCTGCAGGCTGCATAGTGCTTAACTTGCAATCATAGCTTTCCTATTGTTACTAATTATAATAAATATCTTGGAAAATACAGAAATGTTGATGCTAATTCACAGCTTCTGTTTTTCTAGCTGAACGATGTTGTACTGCAGGGCTTTATTTCCTAATGAGCCACATTGTCTTTACAAAGCTATTTCATGGAATCCAACTTTTCAAATTTATCTCTGGAGCCTGGAAATATGCCTTTAGCGGTAAAAGCAGATTTTAAATGTTCTTTCTGCTACCTAGAAAAGGAGATCATTACACCCAGTCTAGTCCATCCACCGCTTCAAAAGCGAATAGAGTAACATGCTTGGTGAAAGTGGCCTGCTGTGAAAGCTGCATAGAGGCCCAAGGCTTGAATAGCGTGGACTTCTGAAATCAGCTTCATCACTGAACCAGTTCCATCATGGAGCTGTGCACTTGATTCCTTCAGCACACATCCCAAGGCTCTGAAGTCCATTTTGGTGGCCCCTGAAAAATCACTTCCAACCCAAGTTGTTCTATGATTCTAAAACATTTAGTCTCTGTGTCTTGTCTCTCCAGCTGTATAATGAGGATTCTTCTTGCACATGTTTATTTGTCCAGTTTGTTTATACTAATCTATTTCTGTATCTGGAACTGTCTTATGAAGTGTGAGTATAGTGCCTATGGCACCTACCCAGTACTGAATTGAGCTTTAGATGATTATAAAATTTATTAAAGCAGTAAATTAGAATTCCTCCGGTCAGACCTGATTCTTTATTTCTTTTTCTGAAAGATAAAATTTAACCCACTGTGAAAATAACATAGTATATTACTCTGTACTTAGGTTATGAAGTGTTTTCCTTTACTGCCTTTCAGTGCGTAAAGGACAAAGGCAGCAGTGTACCTATTTTACGGGTAGGTAACGTGAGCTGCTAAGGCATACAGAGCCTGCCCAGGATCATCTGACTGGTTACACTGCAGCAGAGTAAAAGTAAAAGCACAGTGCTTATATTTATCCAGAGAAAAAGCATTTTTTTAAAATTTATGTCTATACGTGGGAATAATTCACTGATCTCATTTAACTCTGGAAGTGATGTAAAGTGACACAGCAAACGTTACTGAAAGAAAATGAGCCTAGCTCAGATCACTTTCTCTGGTTGAGAGAACTGGATGGAGCTACTCCCTTGTCCAAAGAGGAGCCGTGGGATCAGAGTGGTCTCTGGCCTCCTCTTGCAGCAGCTCTGAAAGTGAACGTGAGCATTGCCCTGTAGTAGACCCAGCTGTAGTTTGCTTTGGCACTGACTCTAAATTCTCGTTGAATAGGGGTCAAGACTTCATAGACTGCCTGCATAGATTTGATTAGCTCTAAATCTGAGGAATGCTCCTTTGTCACCTCTGTTATTTCTAATATATACAGACTCTTAACCATTTCTCTTGTATATTTTTGAGCCTTTTTTCACAGACTGTGATGAGATTAGTACATGTGTTAGCCTCATTTTTGCCATAATGAAGTTGCTGATTTTATATTACATCCATACAGCCACATTTTGAGAGATTGAAGATTTGTTATTGCCTATGTTACATAGCATTCTGATACAAGAACCACGTGAATCTAATCCCATATGCATGGAATAAAATGCATCATTTTTTTCTATTTTTATCTTTTCATATTTTCATCTCCCCAGCCCTTGCAGAAGACGATCAAAGCAGGGCTGTACATTTCAGATCCAAAGAAGTTAAGACCCTCCTAGAGCCAACTAGCATGGATCCACTGTAGTTAACTCTGTAATTTGGTCCTTAACTTGGTGCTCTTTGTTACGATGCTGAAAATGTAATAGATATTCTCCAATCTGAGCAGCCTGGTACTGTCAAGAACTGGTTGTCCATAGCAGGGGCTGCATCTCTGAAGATAGTGCTCCTAGTGGGGTTCTGAGTGTGTATATTTGGTTGACTGGATCCAGAAAAGCTCAGTAGCTAAGTTTCTGGATAACTTTTGGGTTCTGCTTAAATTTGAGGTTATGCATTCTGTCTATTCCACTCAAATTGGATGAGTTCCCTATAGGTACACCTCAGAGGTGGGGAATTTTCATGAAGATCTACCTCATGGCTTTCACTGCGCCTTTTAGAAGGACTCAAGCTCTGTTCTACTCTAATGCTGACTTTAGGTCTTTACAAGTTATAATCTTAAATAAAAAAAGTGAATAGCTCTTTTTCATTGTGCATCAAGGGATGTGGGGCTGAGTTTTATCATCCTTTAATTTGTAGTAGTGATGATTCTGCATGTTGAATGAGTCTCATTTAGTTCTTTGTGTATGTTCAGTCTGCTATACTGAGTCACAGTCCAGAACTCAGTATTTGCAAATTCTGAGATAAATTAACACTTGGCAAAATATATTTGTGGTCAGCTATGGCTCTCATACAGTAAGACATCTTTGGCTGCAACAGCAAAGCTGGCGTGTCGTGTTAAGAATTCTCCTGTATCCGGATAGCAAAGTTATATGTGCTCCAGTGCTTAAGGATTTGAAGCATTCTGAGGTTTACTGGTGATGATGCATCTTCGTGAATGAGCAGCAGTGCACTGGCAGCAGCTCAGGGGTGTGTTTTTACTGGAGTGAGTTAAGTGTGGGAGTTGCCCTGTCATAACATGAAGTCCTGGTGCTCAAATAGATGCACAGAGTGAGTTTGGGGCACTCTGCATCTAGTTCTTTGCTTCTTCCAGGTGTATAGATGCAACAGTCTTCTGGAAATCACTTTTAGGAACGTAATGCTAACAAGATTTCTGTATTTCTCTGATGGTTTTCCACATTTGCATTCTTTCTGCTTCCTTCATGTTTCATTGGTGATGGCTGGATTTATACTGCAAGTGAGGAAAAAGATTTTCTCAGACTACAGGCAGGATGTGGTCTGTTGTAAAGTCCACTGTTAGTTGCCCTAGGCAAATCAGTCATGCCAAAATGATCTGTGTAATAAGGCCTGAGATATTGCTTAGATCCGTTCTGATCAACCCTGTGAACTTCTAAATCTTTCCTCGTACTTGCAATGGCAAATGGGCAGTAGTGGGCAAAGCAGATGGAATGGAACAAATGAAAAATACAGCAAATTTTGGAACTTCTAAAGTTAAGATTTCTAGTGAATTCATCACCATTTCTTTGTGTTGACTGCCTGGTGCTTTTACTGCTCTTTCTCTGCATGCTTTTCCTCCTGTCCCTTTCTCCTCAGCAGAAGCAATGGGGCAGATGCTGCCTCTGGTGGCTTCATCTTCCCAGACCTTGTACTAACGTAATCTCATCATTCCTTTCTGCCCTAGCAGCATGTACCCAGTCACATTTATCTCATCTCCCCTTCTCCCATTCTGTGCATTGTTTAGATATGTATATACAGTGATGTGCTATCTTGATATATGGAGAAAAAATGCAATGTATACAATGTATTATATAACATCAATATTGATCTATATGTATGAGTGCATATAGATTTACACATTACAATATAAATATGTAGGATGTCTTATGTTTCATTGTATACAATTCTTGGTATGGCTATTTTCTGAGATGAAGTAACACACTCCTCGTTTTTAACTGGCCTGTCAAACTCTGTAAGGAAAGCTTTGTAACAATAACAAAAAAAAAAAAGGCTTCATGAAATTCTATTAGGATCAGCTGTGCTTTGAACTGTTAAAAACTGTCATTTCTGTTGAATGTTTTCCTCGGGAGATATTTTGAATATGTTAAAATAGTATCTAGTCAGAAAAAGTAGCAAGAATAGCATCTGCTATACTTGGAGGGTCTGAGAACATGGATCTGAGTTCAGGCTCTGCAGGTCACTGCCTTCCTCTACTGATGTGCATGCTGCAATATGAAAAGTTCTTAATACAGACTGAACTAGAGAAGAGGAAGAAGCAAATGGTGGAACCAGCCCTGGAAAAATGAGTACCTAAATCTCACCCTTCCCCCATAATAGATGACTTTGTAATTAATAGATTCTTTTTTTTCTAGCTAGGAAATACCAGTGCATGCACATAACTCAGTTCTTGTCATCTCTGCAAATAGTTTATGATGCAGTCTTTGGATTTAAATGTCCTTAGCAATAAATTATTTTTTCCCTAAAATATAGTTATATCTTTTTGGGCACACATGACATAAGGCTTAGAATTGCTTTGTCTGTGCTACTGATGTGTGCTCAGTAAATAGAGAAGACTGAAAATTGCAGCAGGGAAGGAAGGAACTGCTTGTTTTCCGTGCCCACGTTGAAGAGGACAAAACGTGTTGGTGTTAAAATTGCAGGAAGAAAGGTTCAAATGAGACTTCTTGCAAAATTTCCAAAGGCAAAGACAGGAAAATATTGGGATAGATTGTGTGAGCAGACTGTACATTCTTGGAATTATGTAACTTATTAGATAAACATGTCAGGAATGACCAAGAACTAATTCATATCTTCAGTGTTGCCCCTTCCAGTGCTACTGATTAAAGTAGGAAGATGCTTTCAATAAAGATGCATCTTTTTTATGTGCTGTAATAGAAAAGGAAAAATGAATCAGTAAAGGGGAGGACTGTTTTATGCCTCCAAATTTTACCCTGGTATTGATTTTTTGAACAAGCTTTACTCTGTCTAGCCTCAGATATAACCTGGCCACCAATTAGCACAGCCCACAGTGTAGCTGTATGAAGGAAGCTAGGTCCAGTCCAAGCTAGCAGTTCTCCCATGTGATTCTGCCTTCTTTTGGGAATGCTCTGAAGCAAACGCAATGAATATGTATAAGTTGAAGGAAGAGTGTGCTGGTAGACTAACCATAGAGACAGAAAAAGGTTCATTTATATATTAATCTTTTATGTTCACACACTTAACTGAAAAACAACAACGAGCAGACCAAAAGTTGAGCAGAAAGAGTTGAAAGAATGTGGTTATCTTTTAACAGAAAATTGTACAGTAGGGGGCAGTGAGGATGAAAGAAATGAAAACAATTTTTTTCTTTGTATCTGACGACTGAAAATCCAGAAAGCAAATAGAAAGAATGGCAAATCATAGAATTATAGAATGGCTTGGGTTGGAAGAGACCTCAAAGAGCATCCAGTTCCAACCCATTGCCATGAACACGTTTGCAAAAGTTAGTTAAAGTATTTTTAGGCTTTTTCTCATTATGGTTTAAGGAATGTGTCCTATTGTATTTCAATTCCTTGAAAACTGAGCATTTTTGAGCTGTTATAAAACTGATTGTGCTTAAAATTTATTTTGGAATAGAGAAATGTTGATTTTAAGTCAAAAAATGCATTACTGGCAAAGTGTATCATATATTTTAGTAAGCTGCACAGTGGGGGAAGGTCGGTTTTGGCGAGGACTATATATGTCTTATCTTCTGGGATATAAAGCAAGGCATACTAAAATTATCACTGGGAGAAGAGACGCCAAAGGTATTTCTGACAGGAGGCTGAGCCTCTCCTAGCACACAGATTCATGGGTTAGTTTAGTTAGGAGGTCAGGTTGTAGGCTGTTCAGCACAGGCCTCAAGAGGACTTTCTTCCTCTCTCCTCCTGTCACGCACACAGCTGCTCAGTTAGACAGCATGGTAAGTGCATGCCTACCTCCCTGCTACAGCCTGTGAAGTGGTGGCTATCCATTGTGGGTAGGATGAATCCCAGCCAAAGGCTTTTGGGGAGCAGCAGCAGCTTCTTTGTGTGTTAACTTCGAGGGTTGACCTGACTGAACCTGGCAGCTGGGAATGTGCTTGTTCACCTGCTGGAGGGGTCTGTTAGGTGACGGGACCTCTCAGCTCGCTTCTCTGATTGATTCTCTCTCACAGGCAGGAATGGCAAGCCCTGAAAACCCCGAACAGCTGATCATCGCCCTGGAACCCGAAGCAGCTTCTATCTACTGCCGGAAGCTCCGCCTTCATCAGATGATAGAGCTGAGCAGCAGAGCGCCTGTCAATGGTTATAGCCCCAGTGACACCATCGGAACTGGATTTACACAAGGTGCTTATCATAGAATCATTAAAGTTGGAAAAGACCATTAAGATCATCTAGTACAACCATCAACCCATCCCCACCTTGCCCACTAAACCATGTTCCTTTGTGCCACGTTTCCAAGTTTCTTGAAAACCTCCAGGGATGGTGACTCCACCACCGCCCTGAGCATCCTGTCCCATAGCATTTTCACCACAGTATTTTTCTGCCTTTATTGAAATTAATACTTTATGCTGGATCATTTTATATTTAATCTGTTGAAAACAATTAAGTGTTCAATTAGCTGCATTATTGAAGCAGTGTTAAATTACTGGATCTCAATGAGACTTTCAGTCTGAAGTGTTCTTCCAGAGTTTCGGCAGATGCTTTTTGAAGTAATTTTTGTGAAATACCATTAGTTACTTTCAACACTTGGAGGAGCACATGGTAATGGAATACAGCAACGCATTTGTCTACTCACAGAAGAGAAACTAGATACAGCAATTCTAACTTACTGACCTGTGATCTGCTGCTCATGTTGGTGCTTTAAGACTGACTTGCAGAGTTGGGCCCACAGTGTAAGTCACTTGCCAAAAAATCCTTAATCACCAAAGACTTAGACAAGATTTAGTATCTTGTCTGAGACTGGAGGGCAAAAAACGAGAAAATAGTGGACTGCTGTGCTGTATTTGTTACATAACAATTTCCTCTCGGTGTGAATTGTAGTAGTTGCACTGATGTAAGTATTACTGTGTCAGTCTATCCCAGAGGAATTTTTCAGAAGAGTTTGCATTTCGTCATCATATTTATTAGGTCAAAATGGTACAGGCACGAGGAAAATTAAGCTGCTCCATAAAGTAAAGCTATTCCTGTACTTACCAGATTGCATTTTTTTCATAGTTAGGCAAAGTCATTACCTTGTTTTCTCCTAGCCACGTCGCCCCCAGCTAGCACTTGTCAGATGTGCTCAGCATTAGGGAGGCCTGTGCAGGGCACAGTCCTTTCAAGGGCCCCTCACATTCTCCACCTCGGTCTCATCCTGCACTTTTCCATTTCCATGCACTTTTCCACGAACTTGCTTTCAGGCTGCAGGGGGATTTGCTTCTAAGAAAATTAATAATAAGAATTTAAAAAAAAAAAAAAAGCTGCTGTGTTTGGCGAAGTTTTAAAGCTGGACAGAATCTGGCAGATGTTGGATTTCTACTAGTGGAAACCATTCTTTCTTAATTGTGTAAGGTAAAGGCCACTGGGGATGAGAGAGGTTTGTTGTCAAAATTAATGAAAATAAAGTTTGAGTGAATTAATTTGGGGTTAGAATTAAAGTTTCATAAAGGGATGGCAGGTACCCAAGAGAAGCTGAGAACAGATTAAAGGAGGAAAACCATTTAGCTATGAACAGATGCACTCCATGGGCTGTCTTATTGCAGTGGAGTCAAAACAAAAAAAAGTTGCTGTTTGCTGTAGCTGGGATGACTTTACTTCAGTCATAGTTAAAGATTGGCTCTTGCATTTACTTTTAGTCCACAGAAACAAAATGAAAGGACTCCCATTGACTTCTGTGGACTCTAGTGTCCATTGATTGGACCTCTTGCTTATTCTGTCTTTGAATGCTGTGTGATTTGAGCTGTTGGTGTAAGAGGCTGACAACTTGTCTGCATCATAGGGTCTTTATGGAGCAGGTATGGGTGAAAGCATCTCCTTCTGATCATAGACACTATAGAAATGAGAAGGAAAATGCATTCAGTGATTTTCCTGCTTCACATATTGCAGGATGTCTGTCTTCTGTACTATTTTATATAGCACCTTTGAATGAAAGTAATACAGGAAATGACTTTTGATCATCCAGTTGTACAGATTGATTAAGGAGCTTAATAGCAAAGGCTCTCACTGCTCTACTTTCTCTTTACAGACTGTCTTGCATCTTTGAATGTCTAAGTAGAAATTAAGTCTTGTAAGCTGAAGTATTATGAGATTGTGCTAAATTTTTAATTGCTATAAATTTAAAATATGCTGTGCCAGTGTCCTCCATGTTTCTATTAGGTCAAGTCTTAGTCAAGACATAATTTAATTGCTTATCATAGCAGCACTAGATTCTGCTTTGCAGGCTGTCACAACAAACTAGGATTTTCAGAAGTAAAGGTACTGAAATAGTTGCTAATCTTTTTAGTCATCTGCCTGAATTATCAGAGGGTCAGACTTAGTGATCTCTTTAAGACTTGAGAAGTTACAAAGCTGTGAAGCAGTGCTTTTGGCTGCTTACATTGAGGCAGTATGACATCCTGAACGTCTCCAGAGGTCTTGCCCCAGCACCTAACATCAGAAGGTGCTTTTGAAAATCTTGTGTTCTCTGCCTGCCATCATAGCTCAGGTCTGCGGTGGACCAGGGCTGCCACCGTGTGGCAGAGTGTGTGCCTGAACCCGGCTGGTAGCAGGGACAGCTTCCAGCTTGTATTTAGAAGTCAAAATAGAGTAACTATGAAGGATTTGTCTATAGCTTTCACATTAGGTCATTGTTTCTAATTCCGGTAGTATGAATAAAGAACAGAAAATCTGAAAAATGTTTTTTGCTCTTTCTAAAAATAATGTTATAATGTTCCCCCAAAAAGTGCAGTGGTTGTTCATTTGTTTTAAGAAGCAGTACATGAGATCTGTCAGCATACTTGCACCTGTTTTCTGCATCATGTGATATCAAATTCTTTATGCTTCGTAGTACTCAGTAATTTTCTCTGTCTTTGACTAGCTAAGGAACACGTCCGTCGCAATCGACAGAGTCGCACCTTTTTGGTGGAAAATGTTATAGGAGAAATCTGGTCTGAACTGGAAGAAGGTAGTGTCCTTTCTTGAATAAACTTTGCTTTCACTGGTTTTGTACTGCTGATGAACATAGTGTTTCCCACAAATCTGCAGTGTTCTCAGAATGATTATGAGTTGGAAAACAAAGAAATAAAAGTGCATATGCAGCTCTGAGTTGCTAAAGCTAAACTGCAATTCTGTATAGCAAAGTATGGTTTATTAGGGAGATGACTGAGTATAATCCAAGGTTCAAAGTACAGCTAGACTATTTCTTCAGAATAGGCTTTGTGAATATGCTGTATTAATTTGGTAACCCTCTAAAGTGGATACCACTAGCACGAGCAATTCCATTAATCCCCTTTCCTTCTGTGTTAAACCAATCTTTTGGTACCTAAATTTTGTATTTACTATAAATCACTACTAATGAAGATGAAGTTTTCAGAATAGAGATTTATAATTTTCTGCAAGTCATTTTCTCTCATTGCAATATGTCACTGCGATAATATACATCACATTTGCCTATTCCTTTGGCAAACCAGGTGACCGTTACATCGTTGTTGACAGTGGAGGAGGCACAGTGGATATGACTGTCCATCAGATCAGGCTCCCTGAAGGACATCTTAAGGAGCTATACAAAGCAACAGGTAGATGGCACTTCCAGTGCTTGCATTTATGCAATATTCTGTCTGTGAAGAAAATACATGTCTTTACTAATCACTATATTTCACTAACAATTCTTCCTGGAATCAGACCAGTATTCAAAATAATGTAATCTATCTGCTGTCTGGACAAGGGTCACTGTCCTGGTCTGCCTTCTTTTAGTAAATTTGTGATCTTTCACTCCTTTAAGAGGTCCCTGACCAGCTATTCTGAGAAGTGCTGTGGAGGTATGAAAAGCCAAGATATTGAGATCCTTGTAAAATTTCCCTAGATCTTAGGGAAGGCTTGTATGTTCCAGTAATTCCACAGCCAGTGTAACAGGGTGGTCTGCCATCCTCTGGCAGAAACTCAAAATGATAGATCCACAACAAAAAGTGCAATAAAATGCAATTGCTTTAATGATACTCCCTTCCTGAACTCCAAAATCCCCTTTTTGCCTTTGCTAAGCTGTTAACCCTGTAAGAAAGCCTGTGCACTTGAGTTGATCTTCATCTGTAACATTCGCTGCTGAGTGTCTTCAGTCTTGGTGGCTTTAAGACAACTTTCTGCTGTAGTGTTACAGTGTCTAGGACAATGTAGATGTAAAAGTGAGACAAAGGTAAGATCATGCTCTGTATTAGACAGACTGTTTCCAACAACAATCCTTGTAGTGTCAATCTGATGTGTATTTGGTCTACCTGAAATCTAATACGATTTTCAGAATATTAAAGTTGTGTTTTGTTTTTAATACAGGTGGGCCATATGGTTCCCTAGGTGTGGACTATGAATTTGAAAAGCTCCTGTGTAAAATATTTGGAGAAGATTTTATTGAGCAGTTTAAAATCAAGCGTCCTGCTGCCTGGGTAGATCTGATGATAGCATTTGAGTCCCGTAAACGGGCAGCAGCTCCAGACAGGACCAATCCACTAAACATCACTCTGCCGTTCTCCTTCATTGATTATTATAAGAAGTTTCGAGGTCACAGTGTAGAACATGCCTTGAGGAAAAGCAAGTGAGTAGATGATTGAACCCAAATAGGTGCAGAATTGACTAATCTTTAAAAAGACAGACAATTAAAATATCCTAATCACGTGTAGTCTGAAGGACAGTACTGTAAAAGAAGCGTCTGTTTCCAGAATGCAATGTTTCCCTAGGTATAATGAAACTAACAGAATAATGAGATAGAAAGTGTAAAGGTAACATAGAATGTGCATGAATGAAAAGGAAATTGCTAAGCTGTATGGATGTGCATAATGAAATAATATAATGCCTCTATTCACTTAACAAATATTACAGCTCATTAAAAATACTGTTCTTCTCTCTGTCTCCTGAGACTTCCCATGCTTGCTTGCTCATTTTCCTTGCTTGTTTTCAGTGTCTTTGGCCTGCCGCTGCTATAATCTAAATGTTGCCCTTCTGGGGTTGAATCAGTGCTGTTTCAGATGAGTGAACAGTGCACTGACTGCCAGCTGTTTCAGAGGGCAGATAAACATTGGTAATGCTGCACGAGGCAATCAGGCAAAGAAAACAGCAATTAAACAAGCAAAAATAGCAATTGTCCCTGGAAATTTTATATTGCTCCATTTGGTGTGGAGCTGTTAGATGAAGTACTTTTTTCCAAGCAAACTGCATACAGATTCTGTAAACTCATTATTTGTGTGTCATGTATTACGAGTGCTTGGCTGTACTTTGTACTCTCTTAATATCCTTTCTGAATGCTTTTTTTTTTTTTTTTTTTGCAGCGTGGACTTTGTGAAGTGGTCTTCCCAAGGAATGCTGAGGATGAGCCCAGATGCCATGAATGCACTCTTCAAACCTACAATTGACCAGATTGTTCAACACCTGAGTATGTATCTGTGTGTAATTCCATTTTCTGACTAAGCTAAGACTGAAGCTTGGCTTACCTGTTTTAAACCAGTAACAGGAATTATAGGAAACACCACTGCTATTATGCACTAAATGTGGGCAAGGAATTTAGTTCTGAAACATTCGTTCCTTTAAAAAGTGATTAGGAAGGTAATTTCAAGTAAGGGACATTGCCTTTAATGCATCTAACTGCCTACTTCTAGAACTAGTTTTTCAGAGTGATTCAGTCCTGTTGCTGCTTAAACTGTATTTCCAGGGCTACAGTCATTCCCTAAAGAGCACTGCTTTAGTCCAGATCCTACTTTTCTTTTTCCTGTTTCAGACAAGAACAAAATAATGCCAGAATCATAACTAGTATCTGACAATTGCTGAAGTTAAGACCTGTAGTTCATTTCTCATCAGTGGAAGGACTTAAAAAGTCCTATTTTTTGATGACTCTCCAAATCACTGAGATCTCAGGAACACAATAAATAAATGATGGCTCCTGTTTAAAAATAAAAATAAAAATAAAAAAAAAATAAAATTCTAGCCATAGGAATCTTAAGCAGTAATATATATATTTATCTGGCAATGGAAAATGACACAGGTTTATTGGGAAATCTGTTATTTAAACTCTCTTTCATGAAAGATTGGTTTTGTGTCAAGTATAATACATATGCTGAGTGAAGTATTGCTGTTCTACTCATTACAAAGTGCTAATCAAATTGTATTTGGAATAGAATGGCCAACTTAGCACACTTGCTGTGTGAGGACTTGTTAAGTGGGATTGAGAGACCACAACTTAGTAAGACAACTAGGACAGAATAGCTTCTGTGTGAGCAGGGAGGGAGAGGCCTCACATTAAGATAATTGTGACAGATACCTCAGTCATGCTGCGTCAGTTATTTGAACTGACTGTGGGTGAGCCTACAACAGAACTGTATGATTTTCCTCAACATAGGGGATTTCTTTGCAAAAAATCTGTCTCCCTTCACTGGCACAAGCCAAATGAAAATTCTGTTTAGAAAGCATAAATGCCACCTCAGAAATGTCATCTGCTTTGAAGCAACTTTCACAGTCATTGCTTCATTGAAACAGAATGTAGTAAGAAACCTCAGAAGTGGAACTGATGCATGTTGAGAGCAGCAGTGAGGGCATAGATGTGCGTGTTTCAGATTTTATGCATGTGCATGGAACATTGATACATCAGGCATTTGGTGTTTCAGATGAATTGCTTTGTCACTGAATTTTTCCCTATTGAATGGGCTCTGTTTCTGTATAGGTGATGTGTTCGATAAGCCAGAAGTGACCAATGTCAAGTTTCTGTTCCTGGTGGGTGGCTTCGCTGAATCCCCTTTACTCCAGCAAGCTGTCCAAAGCGCTTTTGGTTCGAGATGTCGAGTCATCATTCCTCAAGATGTGGGGCTCACTATCCTCAAAGGAGCTGTTCTCTTTGGTCTAGACCCTGCTGTCATCAAAGTGCGGCGTTCGCCTCTCACCTATGGTGTGGGTGTGCTGAATCGGTTTGTGGAAGGGAAGCATCCACCGGAGAAGCTGCTAATCAAAGATGGCACGCGTTGGTGCACTGATGTCTTTGACAAATTTATCTCCGCCGACCAATCTGTAGCCCTTGGAGAAACTGTGACACGCAGTTACACACCTGCCAAACCTTCTCAGTTAGTAATAGTGATCAATATCTATAGCTCAGAACAAGATAATGTCAGCTTCATCACTGAATCTGGAGTGAAAAAGTGTGGCACCCTTCGCCTGGATCTCACAGGAACTGATGCTTCCGTGCCAAACAGACGGGAGATCAAAACACTTATGCAGTTTGGGGACACTGAGATCAAAGCCATGGCTATTGATGTTGCCACTTCTAAAAGTGTCAAAGTTGGTATTGATTTCTTAAACTACTAACAGATCATTTCCCCCACCATGGCCTGTTTGTGAGACTCATCGTCCAGTATTTCATTTTTTGACTTTCATATGTCACGTAATCATCCTGAATTTCAGCAGGCTATATGAGAACAGCTAGTAAGGTGGGGTATGTCATGCTTGTGCCCTTGAAGGACCAAAGGCTGGATTTTAAAAGACCCTTAAAAAGTTTGAGGAGGAAAAGTTCCAGAGGTAGTAAAAGTTACTTAGTTGTTCAAGCATGTGTAAAGATCTGCCTTTATTAAGTATTATTATTGCATCCTGAAGATTGGTTAAGAAATATAAAATCATTATCTCTTTGCCTTGTTCTTGTTCTTCTTCCTCTTCCTCCCAAGAAACATTTGCTAGCCCAGGTGGTGTAGGGGGGTATCTGTATGGGGTATCTTTCTGAAACAGCACCGTCTTCTGAGCATGGAAACAAATTAGTAAGTTACAGCTTTCTTTTGGTTTTTGGCCTGTACTTTCAAAAATGTAAGTGCTGAAAATCAGGGATGGGAAGAAGTAGGAAGTGAGTGTCTTCACTTCTGAGATCACACTGAAAAGAAAATCCTTAGAAATCCTTAAAAGTAGATTTAGGAAGCATACATATTTTAGTAGCCTAACGTTGGTTGCCCAAGCTTGAGAAGAAGGCCTGTCTCGTCAAACTCTTTGAACTAGCTATTGGATTAAATAGCTAACATTGCCCTTATTGTACTTCAGAAATTTATTAAGAGCAAAGTTATTTCCCTTTTTAGGTCTTATAAGCTAATATTTGTTAGTTTCCTTCCAGAATCACAGAACAGATGAAGTTGAAAGGGATCTCTGAAAACTATCTGGTCCAACCAGATAGAACAGGATGCTCTGTCCTTTCAGATTGTGAATATCTTCAAAGGTAGAGATGCCTGAACTTCTTGGGGCAATCTATTCCAGTCTTTGACAACACTCACTGTAAAATAACAAACAAAAACAAACAAACAAAAAAAAAACAACAAAGAACCAAGTGTTTTTAAAAGCATTTTCTTGTATTTTATTTAGTGCCCATTGCCTCTTATCTCTTGGCTGAAAACTACTGAGAAGTCTTGCTCCATTTTCTTTACTGTCTTCTGTCAGACATTTGTACGCATTCCTGATTGCTCCACAAGCATTCTCTTCTTGAGTCTGAAGTTCTAGATCTCTCAGACTCTCCTCTTACAACTAATGCTCTGATCCCTTCATCTGACGCCTTGACAGACTCAACCCATAAGTCCACGTTGCTCTTGTACTGAGAAGCACAGGACTGGATGCCAGATGTGGTCTCACCAGGTCTTAATAGAGAAGAATATTCACCTTCTTTATCCTGCTGGCAGTCCTTGTGCAGTCCAGCTGTTGGCATTCTTTGCCTCAAGGGTACATTGCTGGCTCATGGAGACTTTGTGTCTATCAAGACCCTGAGGTCTTTTTCTGCCAAGATGCTTCCCAGCCAGTTGACCCCCAGCATATACTGGTGTATGGAGTTACTCCTCCAGAGGTTTAAGACTTTGCACTTGTCTCATAATCATATTTTTTTTCTTGTTAATTCCTGTACTAATGTTTGGAAGTACAGTTAGATGATGGCTACCAGGAGGATAAACTAATAACTTCAGTTTTAAATCCACTCCTAGCTGGCGGACTGAAGCTAACCTGAATAACCATCAAATGCTGATGCTTTCAGAGCATTTATATAGAGCTGCCTGATTACCTGCTGGAATTCATTACGTTTTTGGAACTTGCAATTTTAATTCTTAAACTAAACCTTCCTTTCTAATAAGTTGAGCATGAGTTCTGTCAGTTACTGACACTTTTGGGAAATGAAAGCTTTATCAATGTTTTCACTGATTTACATTCCAATCCTGCACTTAAGCTTTCCTTGTTTATCCTGGAGATCTGCCACTGTAAAGAGCTGCAGAACTGATCTGCTGCATTTGCCATTGAGTTTTCTGTGTCTGTTGCAGAATTCCCTAGTAGAATATGAAATCTGTTCTGCATTCAGCTTTAAAAAAAAAAAAAGAAAAGAAAAGAAAAAAAAAAAAAGAAGAAGAAGAAAAATAAAAGGACTATGGAGTATGGAGTCACAGTATCCGGCTGGATACTTTCCTATAATTACAAAGTGTGCTTTCTAGCATTCAATTTCCTGCTGCCTGCTAAATGCTTTAAAAGCTAAATACTGGGATTTTTTGTGTATTGCTTTCCATGGTTTACAAACAGGAGAAACTTTAAGATGAGTTATGAACAATATAATTTTATGTATATACAATATTTAAATATTGTACAGACTCTTTCTTTCTACAGTGCTATTTTCTTGTATAAAAATGCTCTTTGCCTCTGTTGATTTCATTCAGCTGTTAATTTTAAATAACACAGTTTCTCAATCAGCTTCCATAATTATAGGCTTTTAAAGATGGTAAGATATGAAATGTAAAAGGCTGATCTTATAATAATAGGAAAGAAATGTTGATGTGTCAGAAAATACAACATTCTTCCTGCAATGCAAGTCACACCAGTTAAGCATATTATACAGAAGCACTTGTATTTTGCTGGGATTTCATTTCTTTGTTTCAGATGGTGACCATTCCAGCAGTTCATCATAATAATGGATGAATCCTCCTGTAAAACAAAGTTATATTTAGCTTGTATGATCTGAATCTACAGCTTCTTCTCTAGGTTTTGGAGTTTTACTAAGGATCTTTCCTAGTTTAAAAAAAAAAAAAATATATATATATATATATACTTTCCAGAGCCAGGTAACACTGATTTATAGTAGTTGCACGTCTCTGTCTGTCACTACTTCCTACCAAACACTAAATTCTTAAAAAGAAGGCTTCACTGTCTTTGCATCCTATGTTAAACTGAATGGTTTCAATTAAGCAAGGATTTGTTTCCAGTGGCCTTAGGTTAATGCAGAATTTGATATAGTTAAGATCTACAATCCCCCACCAAGAAGAGGAGGTGAACTGTTGGATTTTGTGGCCCTTGGGTTTTGTGCCGTTTTCAGCCCGTCTGCCAGGAATGCTAGCAGTAGTTTCTGCAGCTCTTTTGAAGTGTAGTTCCCCGCATGGTAGAGATTCTTTGCCCTTTTTTATTCACCTTTTGTAAGATTCTGACCTGATCCAAGCAGGCATTTATTGCTAAAGTGATTCTACTGTAACTGTAAAATGTGAAGAGTTTGCATATTTTTGCACTTCCTTTTTCAGTCTGGTGAGAGCACTATCTAGCTCTTCTATGCGGAACACTGAACTACTGAGCAAACTTCCAACTGTCCTTGTTGTCCTCTTTAAATTTAAGAGTGGAAAATTAGCCTGTCCCTCTAAGGAATTAGAATTGTAAGTAGAATGTTATGCTATGATCTGTAGTTTATAACCCATTTGAACAAATTTACATTGTAAGTGAGAAATGGATGCCCATTTTGATAGAGGATGTTAGGTTGTAAAATTAATATGAAATTTATTAGGAAATTATGAGTCATTTTTAGAATAGTAGTTCTGATGCTTATGGAGGAAGTTTCCTGTATTTCTGGTAGGGATTTTGGATGACATTGTGCAACTTAATGTTGAAAAGACAAGGCCTGCCATCCTTAGGCAAAGCCAAAAGCCCTGAAGTTTTGCTCTAAGCATGGACTTGCAAGTTTGAGTCAAACTTAATTAAATCTAGGCTGAAAGTTAGCTACGAATTGTGATAGAATGATTACTTGTACTAGAATATGATACATGTGCAGTAATGGTTAGGATGGTTAATATTGCTATGTTCATACCAGTGAATATATACAGGAGTTTTAATGCATTATTATGAGAAGGCTAATTATGTATTGCAGTGAATTAATCGCTGAGATAAGCTGCATATTTATCATACGAAATGGCTTAAGCGGATGAATAGTATAAAAGTTGTTGGGCATAACATCACAATACACACCTGCTTGAAATAGTCTTAAACTATATTATAAAACCAACCATTGTGGTCTTGTTCACCCCTGTGCAAGATAAATTCAGATTTCACAGATGTTTGGAGCTGTTCACAACTTCTCTGGATTGTATCTTGAGTGTTCTTGTGTCCTCAACCATGTCAAATAAAATACAGTAAAACTAATTTTTCTTTTTGGGTGTTTCTATTTTGATGAAAATGTCTGTGAAGGGTCAAGTGGTTATACTTGCAGTCGGATACACCTTCATATGCATGAGTGTTATATATCAGATTTCTTCTTCCTTCTTGATGTGTGGACATCCAGAGTCCATGTTGACCTGAGGTCACTTTCTACTGTTGGTGATTACCGAAATCCTGCTGCAGTTTGTGTAGCTCTGAATAGCATGACTGTTAGTGTTAAGATAGAAAGACTTCGGACAATATCAGAAACAGTTTAGGTCTTTCCTGTAGTGATGCTCTGAATCAGAATGAAAGCTGGGAAATCAATATGCTTGAGGCTGAATTCATGATTCGTGGCATTTCTTTCATGACATTCTCAACAAAACTCACAAACATCATTGATGACAAATAGAAAAAGATAATAGTGTAGAAAATGTGGAAGAATCAGTATGTGTGTGTGTGGAGGTTCCCTTGTTACAGCCCATGGAAACAAACATGAAGGGTGTTGAGAATGAAAATCTGGATGGTGTTCAGATCCAGGGAGGATAAAAATCTGCATGGTGTTCAGATCCATGGAAAATGCAACATTTCTAGAAGCAAAACTGAATGGTTTATGTTTTTATTACAGGAAAGACTTAACATGTTTTCAGTGTACTGCTTTTGGAAGGATGGAGATTCCTCTGAAATGGTAAGCCAGTAGTATTAGAGGATGTCAGATGTGGGTTTCTCTCACAAACTTTTAGGTTGCTACCATCACTAGTGTTTAACTGTAGCTTCCAGGTATTTGCACCAGGACCTGAGGAGGCACATATGCCCAAGATTTCTCTGGGAAGGAGGAGATGTCCATGATGCTCCAGCTTAGCCATGGCTCCAGCAGGCTATGGCCCTCAGCCATAGCCATACCTGAGCCCACAGTGTTAACTGCAGGTACTGGCCTGATGCTCTCAACCCCCTGCAGGAAGCCATCTGCTCTTTTGGCTGTGAGAGTTCAGTTCCCTCTTGTCACTTGTATGTTAAAGATGGCTTTGAAATAATAACTTAACATCTCCCTACAAAGTAAATCCCTTTCAGCTCTCTGTCTTCTTTGTTTCACTTGTTATCCTGAAGGCCTCACAACACAGTGATCTCCTGGGTGTGCTTGTGGTTTTAGTTCCCATTGCCCTTCAATATCATATTTAGCTATTTCTCTCTTTTCAACCAGTAGAAGCAAGCTCTTTTTGTTTCTTTGTATAGATTACTGTTCTCTTCTTTTTGTGATTTAATTTTTCCTTTCAAATATAACATCTCAACTGAAAGGATTTTTGTGCCACATTGAAGCACATTGTTCTGGTTCCAGGATGTTTATAGTGTGGAATATGTTCAATGTAGATGTTTGCCAGACACCCAGCATTTCGTTAAGAAAACTGATTCAGGTGCAGTGGGTATCATTTAAGTTTCCATGTAAACACTGATTTCTGCAGGAGTGTTTTCTTGGAGCGAATAATAAAAACACTACAAGGTTAGAGATCACTAAATACATAATGATAAATTTTACTCTCTTACAGTGTTAATTAAAACAATTACAACTCAGGAGTGACTAGTAAAATCAGCTGCTATTCAAGTCAGTAGCAAGAGTACAAACCCTATTAGAGAAAACCATTTCCCTCAAAGTGCCCTAAAAATTGCCATATCAGAAAGAACTGTAGTCTCGTAGCCTTCTCAAGAGCTGGTTTATTGCTAATATTGTATGATCAGCCAATAAATTGGCCAATAACCAGGTATATATGCTTTAGTGAGATGCTTTTATTGTTTGCTTTTCTAGGTATAGGAATGTTTAGTAGTGTGCTGTTGCAATGAAAAACTTGTATAATGGTTTGTATGATATATTTTTTTTCCTAAGTGTTGTAGGCCATGTCCCTAAAATGCAGGAGTGCTGGCATTAGCTATGGAAATGTGACAGTGACATGTATGACATTATGTCACAATGCTACTCAAAGATGAAAAGATGCAGAGAATGAGCTGAGATGCATAGCAGTACTACACCCCAACTTCCACCTATTTGCTGCAATGAAGATGTTTTACAAGTGCTTTATGACTATAATTATAAACACCATCCTAATAGGCTAGGTACTGTATTTAACTTGTAATGAACTTGATTTCAGCTAAACATTCAATTAATGTTACTAGTACAATGGGAAATATAATTACAGTCTTCAGGAACACATTAAGAACGAAATTTTGCTTTCAGTGTTCTAGCACATTGCTCTGATTCCCAGGGGAGTTTCCTTTATGTGCATTCATTGGCAGAATTTGGGCCTTTCACTGGACTTTTCTAAATCTGCACATTTTTTTTTATGGGGGACTGTTTATATTTAAAATTACAGACGTATCTTGAATAGGAAGGAAATTGCATAAATCTTACGTTGATTCTACCAAGATTACAGAAATCCTTACTAAAATGTATGGATGATGTTTTCATGCTTGATGCTAATAACCACAGAATAAGACAACTTATAAAACAATCTGACAGCAGTGTCCCATTTCCACAAACTTCACCTAACATCCCTCTCCAGTAGATCCAATCTGAAGTCCCTTTTTCAGTGCAAGAGATGCCTGGTTTTCATCAGATGTAGTTTGGATAAATTGATAACGACTGCAGATGCTTTGTGCAACTAATATTCATTCCTGTTATTTTCTAATCTCATTACATACTGATGTTGGAGAACTTGTAGTTACTTTTTTAGGTGCAAATTCTGTTTTATTAATTCTCATTCATCCCTTCCTCTCTTCCAACACGGAGAGACATTTCTGTGGTTTGACTGCTGTAGAAAGACAACGTGTTGGCCAGGCAGAATTTGTCATAACTGTTTGCTTTTATTCCTCCAAGTTAGAGACCTGAAAGTGAATGTTCAAGCAAAAGAAAAAGTTTACATCTGTACAGTGCCATTGATCTGTCTATGTGCAAGTTGCAGTTTCTTGCAGCAAAATAATGTTGTCTTTTGCTGTCCCAAAAATTCATCACAGCAAGCACCAGGAATGCTGAGAAGCCTCTTGGGAAGTGAAGATGTTCATGATCCACTCATGATGTTATGAGTTCATGACAATCCTGTTATCATATCCATAACTTAACATGTGGACCTGGTTTTAACGTGCATGTAGCTTCTTGCCTTCATTAGATGTATGCTCAGAAATCTAGCACAGCATCTGCTACACTGTTTGACAGGGGCAAACAGGAAATGTATTCCTTTTATCTTGGACAAACTGTATGCAGAAGCTCCATAACAGCTCAGTGAGGACTGGTAGTTTTGTTAATGTGTAGGGCAGCTTTAAAAAGTAAGTCTCTGAGATTTTTCTTGTAGTGTTCCATGGGTTTAAATCTGATGTTCTTGGGAGACGAAAGGAACCTTTATGTTGGTTCTAAGTCTGAATTCCCAGAGAATACATTTTTAATCTCTTCTGAATTTTACTGTGCTAAGCATTTCTGTCTAATTGTCCTGAATGTTAATTCACTGTTCTAATAGAAAATTGCTAGCAGTAAATTGCATAATTTCTATTGCAAGAGAATTTAACTCCTCCCTTTACAACAAATTTTTCTGTAACCTTAACTATGGCTGTTGAGGAACACACAACTCCCTTATGTTTTAACTACAAATGGGCTGTAATTCTTCTACTGATTTTTATATAGATATTGTCTATAGAAATAGAAAAATACTTTGCATCAACTCAGGCTTAACTATAGTCCAGGTTTTTGCTTCTTTCTTCGTCTCAATCAAATGGAATCTTGCATTGGTATTTTTCATTGTACTTCAGACTTAGAAAAGATGCCCCAGAAACCTGTTCTACATTTATAATCTTTCCCTCCTATAAAGTATTCCTTAGCCTAGCTCTTAACTTTGTCACTATTCTTTTTTTTTTCCAGATTGCTTCATGCAGCTGCTACCAACAAACACTGGTGTCTGAAGAGAGCAGCTATTTTAACAGCAAACAGCATGCAAACTGGCAGTCTGAAACGGGACATCACCTGTGTCCTGCTGAAACTGCTACTTGGCAGCCAGGAGGTGGATTCCTGTGTAATAGTTTTGACAGTGCAGTGGAAATGACACAAATACTTAGGTGAGGAAGCCTTTTCACTGTTTAGGGACTGCTTCAGATCTTATTAAACTCAATAGAAGGGTTTGTAGTGACTTTAGGGGAGCTTTGAGTCTAGCCCATCCTGGCTGCTGGCCAAGCCTTCACATCCTTTGTAGGATACTAGAAAGTACATATATTTTGAGAAGCTACTTGGAATTAAAAATAATAATAAATCTTAGCATCACTAAGGAGTATATCAAAAGCATCTGAGCACATTCCTAAGAGATATAAAGAGACTCAGTGTATATAAAGTAATTCAGTTAATAGCAAACATTTTTTGCAAGCCAAGAATTTGTTGGCTTTGTTTAGCTTGTAAGCGTATAGGTGCTGGCTAAAATTTTGAAGTAGTATTATTTTCTCATTTTTTTGAGAACTGCAATAATTTAGAGAAGATTAGCAGGTGCTCAGGCTGGCTTTGTGCCTAGAGCAGAAGTCACCAAGCATAGGCGTGGTGTTTGTTACCATGAGATGGGAAAAAATGTCTTCAGGATTTTAAGAACTTGATAGATTGTGGCTGCTATGATCCTTCTATCGGTGTCCACAGATGAGCTTACATAAACATGGGGGAATGAAAAATACAATATTGGCTGTGTGAAAGGACTGATATGTTAGTCCTATCTCAAATCAGGGAAGGCTTCAAAGTATAAAATAATGAGGAGACTGATAGCTGTGAGTACCAGAGGATTTGAACTGCTAACCCAATGTGATCTAAGAAGTTATAAGATGACTTTCTATTTCATAATGACAAGGGGTGTTTCCTTCCCTTGGAGGAATAAGCTCTGCTCCTCTGCTCAGAACTTCCTTCTGCCATAAGCTGATAAGTTTAGCTGGACACTAAACTGAACATATCCTCTTCCTTTGTAGCACAAAGGACAAGCCTCAGTGCTGACCTGATGCTTCCCTGACACAAACACACTGCATAACATCTGTGTGGTGATGTTGACTCTTTGCTAACAAATACCAAGGCTGCCATTCAGACATGGCAGTATAATTTCATGTTCACAGAGTTTTTACTTATCATCTAGTGATGACCATCTGTTTTCTTAGCCCATTACCCCCTCACATCTTATGTAGGTGTCTGTTAACTCCTCAAAACTAGAGAAGTTGAAGGAGGGTAATTGTGAGCAGAGCTGAATACAGTAGAAAAGGTGCTGGTCCTGCATGGCATCTGTAGAGGGTCCTGTACTTAACTGTACTTTTTCACATACAATGCTATCGCATCCTCCTTCACTTCCAATAGTTTTTCTCCCTGTGTTCCTTGTATAAGTGAACAAGATTGCAAATGGCAGAAGAATCCACAGGGTAATGGGAACACACAACTATCCATGGAAAAGTCTTTAGCAAGTAGTGCATCAATGGGCAGCAAAATAGATACATCAGAATAGGTCAACAAGGTCAGCATTACAATCTGATAACTGTGTAAAACATTTAAGAATCAGGTAAAGTGACTGAGAATGTTCCAAAACGTAATTTTGTAGTTATTTTGCTTTGTCTCAGGGATGCTGCTGCAATGTTGCTATCTCCCCAGGCAGTTTATTTGTATTTTGCTGTACTCACCTTCATGAAGTTCTGTGTAATGTCAGCTCTGAATCTCTGTGGCTATCATACTCCTAGAGAACACACAAATATTTAATCCCTTTCCTGCTTTTGATAGCTTTGATGTATCTGAATACCGTGGCCATCTAGTTCTTTAATTAAACCCTTGGTCTTTCAATAAGGTTGTGAAGGCCTGCAATTCTTTTTTTTTTTTTCCCCAGAGCCATTGGCAGCTTTGAGGCTTAGACAGTGGGTGCTGCTGGTTTCTTGCAGATAAATATCTTGATGCTGAAAAGACATTTAGAAACAAATGCTAAAGTCGATCTGTGTGCACTCAGAGGACTCCTGTTGTGCACACCTCACCAAGAAACAGAAAGTCCTGGCAAAGCATCAACAAAAAGACAATGTGATGTGAGTAGTTGAGGCATGTTGTGTTTTAGACTTTTGCAAACGTTGATTAAAGGCCTTCTGGTGTGCAATCTGAGGGGTGCATGTTTAAGCCTTAGCAACGTGTTGCAGTAGTTGAAGTTATATTAGTTGGGTGTGTTTTTGATAAATTGCATTTATGAAGTAACCACAAATCATGGTTATGAAACATACTATGAGTTTTGCACTCATTTTGCTTTTAGAATTGGCATCATTAAAACATTTTCTTTAAACTTCTGTGCTATAGAATTTCCAGTGGACTACTTGTGCTTTATAGAAGAGTGTCATACTTTTCAGGTACATGAAAAATGCCACAATTAACAGTTTGAGAGATGATGAAGAATCTTCAGCTTCCTGAAAGATTTTCTGGGGAGATTTAGGCAGGGTGCATTGAGCTGTAGCACTTGAAACTGTGGATTTAAAAAGCAATGAAGTAGCCCTTTTCAAACTGCAGAGTGGCAGCTTCATTTGGTAGTCACCCCCACTTTGGACTAGATGTCAGCACCTTTACTGTTAAGTCTTCTTTATGTACTCGCTGTCATTAAATTCTCAATCTCTGCTTTTGTGGCTCTTACAGGACGTACTGTACTTTGGAAAATCAGAATCTAGATGTTGGAAGACAGCGTTTTAGACTCAGTCACTTAATTGCTATTTTACTCAGAATTGATGGGTGTGGAGGAATCCCAAGCTGTCTTGGAAGATTCCCATTGCTCCATCACCTGAATCAATATGACAGATAGGATGCCAACAATTTATGGTAAACCCTATAATGGCACTGTTTTCAACTCTTGTTAACTCATGGAGAGTTAACGAGAACTTCTATAAACAACAAAACAGCTGACTGTAGTGCAAACTTTCTAAGAGATCTGTTTCTCCTCTCCCTGGAAGGTGAGACGAAACATTTTCCACACTGTTTTCATAACCAAAAGCCCTCTTGTGAACAAAGAAAATTGGTGTGAGAATCAAAATGTGCCCACAGAGCCCCAAAAGATCTAGCCTATAAATATGCCTGGTATGCAAGTCCTTTGATGGAATCCTCATTGAGAGTGATAGAAGAGCTGGACCTGTTTTGGACACTACAGCAAGAACTGCTGGTGAAATCCCCCAAACTTATTGAACCCTTCAGGGATCTTTTGGTGTGTTAAGTTATATTAATCTTCCTAGAATTCTATTAGCATATTCACCTATATTTAAATGATTAATTTTCTCTTTATTATTCTCTTTCTTGTTCTTTCAAAATTATTGAAATCTGTGACAAGAGGTAGTGATACAAGGAAGCATTTGGTTTCTGGTTAGTTAATCAATTCCATAATATCTCATTCTTTACAATCACTTTATTTAATAGCACCAATTTCTGCTTTCAGGTCTTGACTTCCCTGCTAAGCATTTAAGTTTCAGAATTTTTTTACTCTTTTAACCTTTATCCCTTTGAATTTTTTTTCTCAGCCTATAATTTATTATACAGTCTCCTGTCAGAGGAGGAGGTAGACTAGGTGATTTTTACTGTATTGCAAATTATAATTATTATCGTTATTTGCATTAGTAATGGATTCATTCTTATCACTGAAAACAATTCCATTATCTGATCAGACAGTTATCTTCACACTGTCCGTGATCATATATTTTCATTAGGCACCTCTTTCTCTGCGGGTCAAAAGGAGAATTATCCTTTAGTGCAGTCACTTTTCACTCTCAACAATTTCCTTAGTTAAAAAGAAGTTAATTCCCTACGAATGCCCCTTGCAACAAAAATATGCCCTTTTCTGCTGCTGTGATGTTACCTTTGCAGATCCAGCAAGGAGGGGCACATCTGTGCTATAAACTGCCCTTCAGTGTCCTTTCTGCAGTTCTGGCTCAGTGGGAGATACTGAGAGAACAATTTTCATCACTCAGAAAAGACGTTTTGACTCCTTCTTGAATTAAAGTGAAGATTTGTAGCCTCTGTTCAGTGAAGTGGAGAAGCATCCTTTTCCAAACCCTCCTTCTCTTCGTCCCGTGGTTTGGACTTCAACTATTGCAGTGAGGGTGTAAGTAGCAAAACCACCCTCTTCTCTATTGCCCCATCAGATTTACTGTGCATCTGAAGGGGCACGAATGGTCAGATGGCACAGTGTCCTACCCCTCTGGTGCAGAGGAGATGAGTAAGGTCAGAGAGAGGTGTGAGGTCAGGCCTCAGCCGTCCTGAGGAGCTGAGAGCAGCCCTGGTTGATTGGAGGTGATGGAGAACCTCCTTAGCTCTTCCCTCATACCGATATTTATTTCCTCACAAAAAAGAGGTGGTCAGTTTATTGCTAAAGAATTAAGGCTCTCAAGAAAAAGATCACAAGTCGAAGATGGGAATTCGGTGTTTTTTTTAAGTATCCTCTTTGGAGGTTTCCTTAGCCTGACTGCGGCTGCGGTTAGCAAGCAGAGTGCTTGGCATTCAGGGAAGGAGGGATGGGCTCCTTGGGCAAGACGTGTATGTGCTCATAGTATATTTAGTGTACCACGTAACTAAGGTGATGACTTTATTCCTCCTTCCCAAAGAACTCCAAAAGCTGTGACTGAGTAGAGCTGCACCAGTGCCAGACCCGGCACTGGGCCTTCCCCAGCAATGGCAGCTGCTTTGCCTCTGAGCCAGGGACACCGCTCTCCCAAGCGAGACTTGCTTCCCAGATTGGAGAAACAGCCAGCGCTCCCACGTAAATCAGAGCTCCTTTCATGCCTTCAAATTGCAGACCCCAAACTGAAGGATCCGAGCCATTAATATCGTTCTTTGTTGTTGTTTTTAATGAGATCATGTGAGACTGTGTTTATCTAAAATTACATTGTGAAAGAGTGCATTGCTTTGCAGGTTTAGATCTTTTTTTTTTTCCCTTCACCTCCCTAATTGGTTTGATGTGGGGCAATTATCCACTTAATGCAATTAAAGGTAAGATTTTTCATACGATATGTACCGCAACAGTAATTACATGAGCCATAGCACAAAGAGGGACTTGAATACAACTTTTGTCTTTAGGTCTCACATAATGCATGTCTTCAGTATGCCAGCAAGTGCAGTCGTTGCCACTCAGTTGTTACCGTGCAAGTGAATACAGCATTTAGACTAATTTAAAGAGTTGTTTGCAACTTGTTTCTGTTTGTATACAGTCACAATTTAGAAGAAAGTGGCATTTAGGCCACTGTTATTATTTTTTCATGTAGGGCTGTGGGAGCATCACATTAACCTTCTTCCTCAGCCCCCCACTGATGTATTCTGTTTTGGTCAATTAAAAATGCAGATATATTCCCCACTTTTCATTGCCTTCAAACTTTAGATTGTTTTCAGGGGGAAAAAAAATGCACATCAGAACTCACATCTTTTTCATTTTTTGAACAAAAGACAGTATGTTCTTCAAGTAAATCTCTCTTTTGTCAAAGAAACTATTTGCTATTCTGAAAGCAGTGATATTTTTTTAACAAGTTTAGCCTTGTTTTACCAGAATTGTATGCCACCATGCAGAGCATATATTTCTGAAGCATGAGGGTGTAGCAAAACAGCTTGTGATTTATACTCAAATTAAGAACAAAATAGCCTTCAGGCATAACATCATAAAATTCCTATTTGCAGCCTCTAAGGACACATCCCAGAAAGGTATGGTAATAAATATGTGTACATAAGCACTGTCAGCTGTGGCTAGGTGAAGAAAGCTCTAATATGACAAACTAGATTAAAAAAACATCAGGAGGTCCAGAAAGAAGAATACATCAATGTCAAATTAAGATACACTCAAATATTTCTTGAAAGACAGAACCTCATTATTCTACTGATTTACAGAGCAAAGTAATGATTATAGGCAGCATTGTCTAAAGACAACAAAGAACACTGCTATATCTCAGTAATAATTAGAGTCACACAAAATCTTCAATTTTTTATTGTTCTCAGATGATTTATACCATGTGAGAGAAATACCTCACACAAGGCAATCTAAAATGTAGTGAAAATACATGGCCCAAGCTGGCTCTCATATTTAAAATTCTGATTGCAATGCTGCCCACCAACAAAATAATAGTAATTTCTGGTTGGAATTATAAAACCTAAACTATAGTACCAAGCATTGTTCACCAAATTACTCATTCTATAACCACAATTATAGCCCATTTGTTTTCTTATGCTGATAACAAAAGATACATTTTAAGATCCGCGCTGCGCTACTCTTCCTTTAATAAACAGAGTGAGCTTTTCAAAAGCTGCAAAATGTTGCAGATAAAAATCAAAACATTTCCACGTTTAAAGATTCAATCAAAGACTTACCATGAATGGTGTGATATTAAAGTTTAAAAAAAAATAATCAATTTAGCATGTATTTTTGAACATGATTTGTCACAAATAGCATTCCCAATAGATAAGAATGATTATATGGTAAAGAGCGTAATTTATATATCTCAAGCACTATGCTTTTGTCACTGACATCGTTAAGGAATTTGACACGTTTGCAGGAGAACAATATATGTCAACTGAAATATATACCAATTAGCCATAAATGGGACACTGAAATGAATGATGCATGTGCATGCTATACTTACAAGTAATAACATGTGGTTTAAAGTCGCTTGCGTTTTCAAACAAGAATTCGTTTTATGTTGTCATTTAAAAAATCTAATATTTGAAAAGGTCAGGAATAAATAGCACCATTAGCATTAAAAGCTAGCTAAAGGGAAAGTAATTTGTTGTTCATTTAACATTGCATTTTATGTAATAGCTTTGTAAAGTGTTCAGGAGGGGGGAGAGATTTTACTCTTCTAAAACAAGATGACGGCAGCTCCAGTTCATTATTAAAAGGAGATTTTTTATTATGCTATTGTCAGCTTTAACGACTTGATTCTGTTAGGTGTTTGTTAAAATTATATGGGCTGCTGAAGTGGCTATGGCAAAGGATAATGCAGAGAATATCTTGGCTGTCAAAACAATCGTGTAGGCAAGAATCTGCTTATACTATGGTAAGGGAACAAAAGACAAAGGAGAAACTCTTTTGCAGCGTTAGGAAGTTAATAACCCTGTTGAGGATTCCTCAGCAGGAGGTACTGAGATCAGGAAGCCAAATTCTAGCAGAGTAAAATGGTTATGGCAAAGGAAGTAGGGTGCATGTAAGCCTTGCATCAGATGCCAGTTCTGGTGTTTGTGGGTGTGTGCGCTCTGGGCAAACCCCATATCTATTCACCTCCCCAGAACAGGAGGGTGCTCTTCCTTGGTTAATGAGCGATTTGTGAAAATGTGCAGAGCCCCTTGGCTGGATCCTCTGCCTCCTCCAAACCTAGATCATGAAGATGCAGAGAACTGAGAAAGGCTTTGCAGAAGGAACTGAAAACTGGTATTATTGATACTCCAGTGCAGACAAATTATTTATATCTTTGAACTGATTGACACCATTATTCTACTACAGTAAGGCTGACTAAGGAGGGGAAAACTGGAGGCAGAATAGATGTTAGCCTGTACCTCTTAGGGAAGGCATAGGCTGGGAAGAGGGCACACAAAGCACTCTTCTCTGTTGTGCACTTGCTGCTGCCAGGAGGAGCTGCAGAGGGGAGGAAGCAGTATAACGAGTGGAAGGCACAAGTAGCACCATCAGAGTGAAAAACATCTCTGTATTGCTCTTGAGAGAACTCGAATGAGAAATTGTCTTAGAATATTAATTCCCACTCATCTATTTCATCAAAGCAAGGGGTATCTCCTTTTCTAATTCATAAATTTATTCCGTACCATCCATAAAGTAAGCTCTCAGAGATTTATGTTACAGTGATTCTCAAGATAAAACTTGGTTTGTGCTGTGCTTCCAAGGTAACACAATTGAATATTGCCTTTTAATCCGAGCAGGAATCACAGGTGCAATTTACAATGTTTTTTAAATGTGAAAGTAAGTCTGCACATCTCCAACTAAAACTGGAAATGCTGAGGGATATTCTTTTCACTTGTGTAAAACCAAGGAATGGTTTGTTTCTGACCTAAGGAATTTATTCCAGTTCAGGACAAGGTTAAAGAGAAGTCGTGCCGAAAGGCAGGAGGAGCAGAGTGCCTCAGCCTTGGGGAACCTTAGAAGAAAGCGACTCAAGGAGTAGTGAGTCTACTTGCAGTTCTGTGTTGTCCATTGAGGATGGGGTCCCTGCAGCAGGCTGAGGGACCAGAGACTCGATTACTTTGGGGCAGAACTGAATTTGTGAGCTATCTACACTTTAGCTGATAGTGTTTGTCACAGAGATGAGGAGGAAGTGGCTTCCTCATTGCATTGCACATTTTATAATTTGGCTACTTTGTCATCTGGCAGTTTTGCCTGAGGTCAAGAGCCAACATATGGCGTTTTAGGATAATTCTGTGACTGTTTTGATGATAAGCATTCTAGTGAATTTTCACTAACATTTGAAATCTTATGTACAGATTTCTTAAATTAATTGTTTGGATTCTGTTGTTCAAGCTTAGTTAAGCATTAGTTCAACCAGTTATCCATTGTGTTCACTATTCCATCTCTCACTGTTAATTAAAAATTTTGTTCTCATTTTGTAAACTGCACACCCTTCTTCCTCTGCTCATATCTTTATTGCAAACTATTTCAGGCTTAGCCTTCGTTTTGGCTAACAACATCAGCTTCCTTAATCCTCTCATCTCTCTCTTCTCACCAGCATGTCTGCTTTCTCTTGGCACTGCCCAGAAGTCGTGTAGCAGATTCCATTACCTGCCCCCCTTTCTTCCCCTTGTTTGAAGTTATCTTGAAGCATACCAAAACCAGGGGATTTTTTTCAATGGGCATTGGCTTGTTCACTCCTAAGGCTGCTCTAACAATTCTGTATTTTGCAGGCTTGTCAATAAAGAGATATCAATGGACACAAAACAACCACCAACTCACAAAACAAAAACTACCACCCCCCAAAAAATAAAACCCCTCATATATTAAAATTTCCTGTATAATTATTATTTATTTTTGATTGATCATTAGCATGCTAGAGCAAGGAAGGTTTCTTTTTGCATGTCTGCATCTAAAAGGTAAAATTTATTAATCGGCATGTGAAGCTTCCATTATTATAGCTGTAAAGACTGCGGACTCTGGTCTTTCATGCTTGACCAGCATTTGTTGGCAGCGAGGCTTTGGGCATCCATGTTAGCAAGCAGTAAGGGTTTGCAGAACATTCTCCCTCACTGTCTCAGAACCACAGAAATTGAATCTGAAGAAAACAAAAACATATGAATGTCTTGAGTTCTTGAGATTTACTGAGGTTATACAAACAAGTGGATTTTTTTTTGCTATCTCAACCAGATTTGTCATTTGACACGACCACGCTCCCCCAGAAGAACAGAAGGAACTTTAAGCACCTGTTTGAAATACTACTGCGGGTGGTAGTACTGATGGACTGTATTTACTCCAGTTGGCTGTCTTCCTCCAGTTCTACAGTTTCTTTTTTTCTATTTTTGTTTCCCTTTCACTTTGTGTGCTACCATCACTACCATTACCAGATGGATGAACACAACTCCACGTGCAAGGGCACGAGTCAATAGAAAAAAAGTCCTTATTTACAGGAATACGCTTGGTCAGCAACATGCTCTGATGAATAGAAGTTACAATTGGACAACCTCTGCTGAGAAGTAATCGTTATGCTTTGCTTGAAACTATTTCTGTCTGCAATATTGTCTTTTATGTGATTACATTTAATTATGCATTTCTATATGGGCCTAGAACATATGCTGTACCCCTTCTTCTAGACACCCAGTCATGGGATGGATCAAATAACATACATGATAAAGAAAATGAAGGGTTTTGTTTTAAAAAGCCCAAGCACACAAGTTGGATTGGATCAGTAAAATATAATTCTATAATCTGAGCATCCAAGCCTTGTTCCACAGAGTCTACAGAAGTATGTTTTAACTTATATCAATTTATATTTTGCTTTTTAATTACAGCTTCCAACTATTTTCCATATTCACTGAAATGTTAGAAGAATTATTGCCTCTCTGTCTTGTCAATCTCAATGACCATCGATATTAGTGGAAATCTGATTCCCACTGACATTGAATCAGACATCCAAATGTAAGCTCAGATGTTTCTTGTCTCTACACCATTTCTTGCAGACAGCAGATAGGAACTTGGCAAGAATTATGCTGATAATCTAAGCTGGTGCTAATCTTTCTCACCCAAAGGTTTTTACAGGAAATTTGCCCTTCTGAAGACTGGAACTATTTTTTCTTCGAAGTTATTTAAGGTAGAGAGTTGAAATAGTAGTGAATGGAATAATGAATGAGCAGTATCTTGAAAGGAAGGAAGTTAAAAGTGTTCTTTAGAGTCTTTTCCTTCCAATGCTTTGAGCACCTTTTCTTGTGCAAATGCATTTGTCCCTCGTATAATTTTGTCATTTGCCCTCACAAATAACTGCTGGGATTCTCACAGTGGATATACTCACACTTCTCCAGTTTCTCCAACTTGCACTGTGACAGTTGCAGCTCCCAGTTTAGGCAGAGTTGGATTTAATGCACTATTGTTCCAAAGAAATTTAACCTTTGTAACTTGTCCAACTTTGCGTTCTGCATCAACAAAGGCTGTGTAAGTGTTGTCTGGTGTGAGGGATCCCCTGTGAAAAATAGTGTATTACATATGTGAGGCTCTCTGGCATTTAATAATTACTAATTTCATCAACCGTTTGGTTGTGGTAGCAAGGTCAGTAGAAAGCTGGTTGTAAGGCAGCGTTTAGCTTATATCAAGGTAACAACGTTATTCTCCATTCTCCTATGAAATTCATTCAAAAAATCAGAGTTTGTCCGAAGAAAAGGCAGAAAGCCTTGTTATGCTGCAGTCAGAGTTTACTATGAAGATGCAATTACAGGACAATCCCCATGGAGAAGGGAGAGCTGTGTCTTGCTGCTTATGTGAGTAGGGTTTATACCACATTTTGCAAATAAGTAAAATCTCATATAATATAAATTGATTTATCTGATACAGATTTTGTGTTTGGTTGACCAAAAGGATTACCCACCAGCTGCTGCCTGATTCTTTACCACAGGTTCTCAAACTTACAGCCCCGTGACTGAGTCAAACATGTATGGTCTCTTGGGTCACCATGGTTCATAATCTGGCCACTAATTTCCCATCACATTGGTAGAGAAAGCAATTTGGGACTGCACCAAATTCTAACATTTAAAAATTCTAACGTTTTAGAATTCTGCATGCTTTTCCCTTTTAAAATAAATCCAGAGTGACTGAATTGTCTCTGCATTTACATCAATGAGCTGTAACTGAAGCTAGAATTTGTTTTGCAAAATGAGACCAAGTTAAAAAGAAACATTATTAGAAATATGAATTAAGCATTCGAGAAGTTTATTTTCCATTGGATATTGAACTTACTGGAAAATCTGATGCTGCCTTGTGTTTCCATCATTGCCATACAGGGCAATATTTACATATCCTGTTACTTTAGAACTTCCAGAGAGCTTCACAGATACTTTGTACCTCCAAACTACACAGAAAAAGTACAGTAAGTATAAGAAACAGTCTCTAAATATCAAAAATATCAAGTTGGATTAGATATGTATTTTTTCTGTACACCATAGTTAAAAGCAAAACAAACTATCACTGCCTTGCACTTTCAGCTCAAGGCTACATCCCAGGCTGCCTGGACTGGATGGAGTTAACATAATGCTGTCATACATGAGGCTCACAGTTTTTCATTGAGTTACAACCATTCAATACACCAGTGAGTCAGATCTGTCATTTTTACAGATCTTTTACATTTTTACATGTTTTACTTTGATCAACATGAGAAATGGGCAGACATTTGTGCTACTTTCTAAATAAAAAAAAAAACAAAAAGAGAAAGAAAGAAAAAAGAAACACATAAAACTAAGAAACGAATAAAAACACTAGCTTGTAATGTGGTAAATAAACATAGACCTGAGAATTTGACCCCAGATGTTTTTATGTACAGTGAAGCTGAAAAAAAGGAAGTGTTGGAAATAAATGCTGATCCATACTGTAAAATAAACTTAAAAAAAAATCTGATATGCTCGCTCTTATGAGTGGGAACTTTCTTTTAGCGGGCAATTAACAGAAGTAGCTCTTCTCCCTCTAATTATTATTTATAAAGGTGAAGCAAAAGACATTTTACAAGACATTTTGAATAACTTATGTTATAAAGGAAGTAATTTTGTCCAGCCATTTCTCAAAACAGGATCAGCTTCGATCAGGTTGCTCTTAACCCTGCCCATGGCAGGGTGTTCAAAACTAGATGATCTTTGAGGTCCCTCTCTACCCAAGCCATTCTGTGATTCTATGGCCTTTGATAAATGAAGTTCTGACTGTCTCCAAAGTTGGAGATTTCACATCTTCTTCAGGCCTCTCTTTCTGCCTTTAACCACTGCCATGGTCACAGACACTTTAAAAATATTTAATAAGATATTTCTGTGTCTAATGTGCACTGCCTATCATCCTTCCTCCATGTATCTCGTAGTGTAGCCCACCAAACATCTCACTGACTTCCACTTGGCTCTACAGTCTGACAACTTTCAGACCAACTGGTGGGCACAAAATAGCATTAGTTTTGGAAGAGAAGAGGGCAAAAGGCCCAAAGGACAGAAGAGCCATTTGCACTGCTCTGAGCTCTTTTCATTTTTAAAATTAACTGTGAAATGTGAAAGAAAAAGCATTTTTACAAGGAGTAATAGCAATGGAAACAATCAAAACTCACGAGGAAAATCTCTGGCTTCTGCAGTATTCAGGTAAAGTTTCACAAAAGAATCTGAAGTTTTCCCTTTGAATTTATCTGCATAGTGACCCATGTTTGGACATCCGCCACTTGGGCATGGGAAGCAGCCTTCCTAGCGAAAAGAAATAAATGCATTAATAAAATCATCCAGTCAGCTTAGAGAAATTATTAGTGATAACACTTATTTTTAACTGGTCATGAATCACAGCAACAATGAGTTTCAAGGAACCATTTATGTGACTAGAGGAAAACTGTGTAAGCTAGTCGGATTTCTGAAAGGCTCTGATTTGTCAGGACTCCATGTTTTTTCTCATGTCATCTAGCTGACTTCAGCTGCACAAGTGATATCCTGGAGTACTCTTGAACAGGAACATGGAGAAGGAGGAGTGTCTCTCTCAGCAGCAGATGAGAAAGACCACCTCCAGATTGTTTCAAGAAAGGCTTTGTACTGGAAACAAAACTCATTTTTGTTCTGAAAGCAGCTTTGTATCCTGGAGACAGAAACAGGTCTTTGCCTTCTCCCAGAGTGATCTGAAAAGCCTCTATCATCTACTCAGAAAGTATGGAGATCAATTTTATTCCTTTTATATACCTTTATATATTCCTTGCTCTGCTTTCTTCTTTCTTTGCTGCCTGTGGGATATGATGAGCCTATTGCCTCACTGCTACACTTAGGTAGTTCAATATCTCCCATTCTGACACAGGGAACGGTTCCCTGCTCTTGGTCCATAACTAAAGTGCTTTGTCCTTGTAGCCATCTTAAGTACCAAAGTACTTTCACCACAGACTGACCCCATCAGGGCCGTTACATATTATTATAATTCTCATTATTTTGAAAGCTTACCTACTTTCGTATGATATCCCTCCTGCTGCTGTTTAACAAATAGATTTCGTGATGCTTGGGGCAGGCTCTCCTTCCTATCTGTACCCTGTTTGATGCACCAGAGTAATACCTTAGGGCAGCAGCAGTGTACCAGTGCTATCCCTGGTTCGTTGTTACCTTTTCCTATTTTAGCTCATGTCACCTAAGCCACTGCAAGATGTCTGTCACTTACGTTACACATGCATCCATTGGGTGAAAGCTAGTGTAAATAGAGGTTCAGATGTATTGACAAGTGCACTGCTATTGAACGACCCATAGTGAGGCTTTGAAAAATACTTACTTTAAAAGCATCGTATGAACCGCAAGCATAGCCCAGGAATCCATCAGGGTAGACAATACTGTCAGAGTAGTACTTGTAGCTGCGCAGGTGATTGCAGGCCACAAAGTCCTTAGTTCCTGTGAAAAGATGCTCTCAGGTTAGTAGGTTAGTACTTCATTTCTGTTGAAAGAGACACACGTTGTGCTTGCTGTGCTGTTGGAATGGGTCATTCCTCCTCAGAAGCCTCATCGCCACTCTTGAAGCTGTGAACCTGAGATGTGAACCTTGCTGTTGAAACGAGTTGACATTCTGAGGAAAGTAATTGATCCAGCAGGTGCAAGGTGTGAACCTGAAATGCTTTGCAAGGACTGACCTTGCAGCCCAGGCCCTCTTCCCTCTCCCAGGAACTTACTGAAGTAGGCTGACGAGGTTTCACAATAGGAACAAGAGCTGCATAAAGCAGATCTTTTGTAGGCAACGCTGTATTACTGTAACAAAAGAAAAACAAATGCTAAATATCTAACAGTGAACTTCCTAGGGCAGTGCTGATTTACTCCAGCTGAGAAATTACTTGAAGGTGTTTAAAGAAGAGAAACTCTTAAAATAATGAATGTATTACTTTCCTTTTGTTGTTGTTTTCTTTTTTTCTTTTTGATTCTCCTGAATTTAGGTTAAAAAGAAGAAGATATACAACACTGTTATTTCTTTGTGCTTTAATTCCTTATTATTGATAACAAGTTTACTCTATAGAGAGGAAAAAAAAAAAAGAAAAAAAAGCTTCCAGCTGCTTTGAATAAAACCTAGAGAAAAAGGCTAGGTATCACAAATAAGTTGATGGGTTTCTACAATTCAAGGTGTTTGCAGCAATGTAAGACAGAGCTTGGATCATACACTGAAAAGTTTCTAGAGGTGAATTATTTTTTTCTTTTTAAAAGTTCTGTTATGTGCAGTTTAAGTTTATACTGTAAAAAATTTTTAAATAGATTTTTTTTTTTTAAAATGAAATTTGTAGGAAACAACAATTAAAAGCATATTAGAGCAGCCACTTGCCAATCTTCTTTTAGGTGACTGAAAATAGATACAATGACATTGCTTCAGTGCGACCCAGATTTGTAATAGCTAACTAAAAAAATAATAATTAAATGTACTGCTCTACACTGAAGAACTGCAGCTGAAGATCCCAAACCAGAAGTGGGAGTCTTAATATTCCTCTCCACCAACAAAGATGTATGTGTTGTTACAGACCCTCTACAACTTTTAGGAAGGGTTAAGTAGTGTTTGTTTCTACTTCTAAGTATTTTAAAGGAGATTTCCAGATCAAACCCTTTGTCTTATTTGTTATTTGATCTGTGGATGAGAATAATTACAGGAAAGTTGTATGTTTGAACATGCTAACAATTTCACTGCACTGGGTATTTGCCATTGATGGTGCACACACGAAAAATTAATGCAAAACACCTGAATGAAGGAATGCTAATCATTACATTTTGAAGCTGACCTTCCTCTGAATTTGTAATGTAATCAACATCCTTACCTTCCCAGATGCCATCAAGATCTACAATCTGTGATAGAGGATTCTTATTACAGCCCGGCATTTCCACTCCTCCATTTGGATAAAAGTCAAGATGTCCTATTGCTGGGGCCATTCCAAAACCTGGAGTATTTAAAGCAGAGGTAAATACATTTAAAATTTGTCTTCTCTAATACGCTTCTCATACAGTTCTTCAAACTGCTGGCTTAAAGTTTATCTGTGGTGTTTTAAGAGTTTTAAGTTCTCAGTAACCATAATGGTATGTTTTTCTGTCTATGCACTGATCAACACACCAGAGTCTTGATTACAATTCTCAAGTGCACAGAGCACAGATGATGACGTTCTAATATAGTAAAGCTGAACACTCACCTAAGTTGGGAATTGTGGGAGCTGTATCTGTGTGGATAACATCAACAAACTCTGCATCGGTTTTATCCAACCTGACTTCAATTGGAGTGTCTTGAAAATAAGGTTGGGCAGGGTCCAGTCCTGAAAGAAAAGTGTTTGTGTCGTGTACGGAAGAAGAGATCTAGATGTGTTATATAAAATAATATTAAGATTGTACACAGTAAGTGTAGAAGTGCTGGAGAATTTTTTTTTTTTTTTAATAACACCCAATAACCATAGCTACAGCTGCTTCTGACTGTACATTCACTATTTTGAGCTCATTTTATAGTAATGACAGTGGAATGCTGCTGCATTACAGCATTGCTCCTGTGCTGTTCATTAAGCAGTGGTGTCTTTAGTACCGAGCTGGGACTCAGATCCCTCCCTTACCAGTTATTCTTCCAATCCCTGGCCTTCTCTTTCCAGCCTCTCCTGCCACATGTGCACCAAGGCTGTGACCAATGATGTGGACATTGGCTGCGGAGTATGAATATTGATCCTGAAAAAATAAATATTTAGAAAATAATTTGTTACTTCAGTTTTTATCAACAACAGAGAGAATTAAAAATGGGCTGAAAACTCCTATAGACTCCTATAGGATTTTGGTACATTTTTGCCAGTTTAGGTACTTAAATCCAAAATACAGATATATATTTTCTTCAAAGCTGCTCATTCATCTGCTGCCCTCATTTGGATGTTCTTAAAACTCTAGACAGCTCTAACATCAAGTCCTGAGAGGCTCAACATCCCTTTAACATCCTAGATCCATGAAGAGAAATTTGGAATTCTCTTATGGGGAATATGTGTCAAAAGCAATTGGATTAAAAGTAGGCTTCAAACCAATCATTGCTTCCCATGTAAAGCTGGCTGAGAAAGGGGCATGTGACACCTTCTGTACATTCAGGCTCTGCACGTTGGCTTCCCTGGAGGCAGCTGGGAGGGTCCCTGTTGGCCCAGGGTACTCCTGCTCTCCTGAGAACAGTTGTTCTGCAGTCACTGATGACCACAGCTGCTTTTCATAGCTTTTTTGTGGACTTTTGTCTCTGTGAAAAGGCAATTTACTGCTTATTATTTCTGCACATTTTAAACTACACAGCTTTTTACACCTGTTAACATCCATGGAATAACTGTTCAGCTATCTTGGAGAACTTCAATCCTCTAAGCTGGCTAACCCTTCTGTCATCACATAGTTCTCCAACTCAGAAATAAGTCTGTTGTTTCCAGCAGAACTTCTAAAATAATCACCGAGTAGAAAATAATTTTGCTGGTTACATTCACATTCATGAAAGTTCCCAGATCAGCTTTATATATTTAGTTATATGATTAGGAGATTCTTACCGCGAGCACGTTGACAAAATATGCAATTTCAGCGCCTACAACACGGACGTTGTTCGAAGCCTGAGAGTACTGACATCTTGCACCTGTTTTCCAGCTTACAGCAATACAGTTCACATCTTCCACTGTAAGCATCCTCTGTTTTGTAAATAATAATAATAATAATAATAAAAAAACCACATAGAAATAGTCCCACAGAAGTACAATCTGGAATGGATTCATAGTGCTTAATATAGTCAAATTCATAAATGCTGCATGAATACATATGGAAATATTTTAAGAATCAAAACAGCAAGTTATTAAAAGATCGATCTATTTCTGTTAGCTGGAACAAATTATTAACAAATCCAACAGTCAATTCTACATGTCCTGAAAGTGATAATCAACATAGATATTTTCCATCAAGAAGCTGTCAAATAAATTTAATTTCTTTTGAGCTAGTAACAAAGAGAAGCAGGCAATAGGAATGCAATAAATGTGAAATACTTGATTTAATGGAATTTAACTATATTCCTTATAATTTTCATTTAAGTAAAATAGGAATATATAATTTAAAGAAAATTGGAGTTGTGTGAATACTTAATTAAAAGCATTGTCCATATGGTGTCGTGTGCCATGAACTGCTATTTTGCTTTGTGTGCTGTATGACTAGCAGCTTTCTTTAGCAGCTGCAATGGAAACCATGTTTAGAGGATTTGAGAAGACCACAAATTTGAATTGCAGCTCTGTTTTGGAGAAAGATTAAGAAACATCTTGAGAAACTGAAGAGTCAGTGCAAAAATCGATAGAAAGCAAAGAGCTCCAGGTTTGAGCTGTTTTGAGCAGGAAAAAGACACTCACTGAGCCAAATCCTGTTGTCACTCACTTCACTAAAGTGAAGAATTTCATGCATTTCCCCTAATGTTTTTCCTCAATGTACGAACAACATATTTTCAAATTATTAGCAACTTAAATACGTCCCCTTTTCTCCCTTTCTTATCTAAGAATAGTATGAAATATATAGTGATTAGAAATAGAGAAAGCAAACAATGTACAGCAATATATTTATAAATGCCAACTGAGGAACTCCCTAGGGACAGGATTTCCCTGCGGTACATACCTTGCACAGATCTGAGGGCCAGCCTTCTTCTCCTTCATCTATATATCCATGAACAACAAATCTTGTCTTCCTGCTTGTTTTGAAGTTTGAGCTCCCAATTGTTGCAGAGTTAACTGCAGATATCTCCTGTTGTAGATGTTAAATTATTAACATTTTAAAACTCTTTTCTGTAAAGAGTGCATCAAAATTGTGCAAAGTTAAACTGTGTTCATTACTATAGACATTTAAAAGTTTTGTAATTTACCAATATTTAAACCACATTAGTTCTTACCTGATAGTTATTACCATTTTCTTTTGTGTGAAGGAAGAACTGGGTACCTATTTTTTCTGGGCTCCAGGGTAATCTATAAATTGGTCTCTCTGCAGTTCCAGACCATGGTATATCATCTGTGAAACATCCTATCCTGTCATAGCAAACTTCAGAGCCTGTAGCACACAGATCAGATCAAGAATATTCGAATGAGTAAAGAGCAGACTAGTAGTCATAACATATATAGACTTTTCTCTAGACATCTCTCAGCCTGTTGAAAATTCTCCATTTTAAATAGTGCAAAGTCCAGCTGTTGCCTTGTCTCCGCTCTCAAAATCTACAGTTTTCCCCAAGAAAAGAAGCCACCCTGATGCTCACCCATCCTGCATGTGTGCAGAAAAATATCTCACAAAGTCAAGCATCGTAGAAAGGCTTTATAAACAATAACCCCATATACTTACCTCTGGCTGTGCAGAGAAGAAATAGCGCAAATATCCCGATTCGAAGCATCTAGAACAGCAGGAAAAAGAAGCAGCTAGGATTTGCAAATCTGCTTGATTACCAAGCCCACCTGTCTTTCTGGTGTTGATTTTTCTCATGGTGAAAAGGGCCCTGATCTTTCTTCTCTGCAACCTATACCTGTGACTGCCACGCATGAGACAAGTGAGTCAGCTTTATGTTACCTGGCTCCAGCAGAGCTTATGGTGCTGCAAAGTCTGCTAGTGGCTTAGCTCAAGTCCAGAGTGATTTTTGTCCTCCTACCAAGTTGTATGCCTGCTAATTTAGAGCTAACATAAGGACACCTACATGTGCTACCATTCCCCTTTAACCATTCACCTGACAAGACAAAGAAACCTCAACCAAACCTGAACTACTTACTGTGCAGTCTAGGAAGTTCATGCTGTAAAGGGGAAACTTTGCATGTACTTTATACTTTACTGTATCCTTGGAAGTGTTCCTAGAAAGATAGTAAAATTTGTTTATTTCAGATTATAGTTTATATCTAAACTGGAAAATGTCTTTAGGGCTGGTTTATCTGTGAATTCTAAACTGACGTACGTAGATTTCTTGAGTTGATGTGCTGGAACCCAGAATGAGATTGTTGCTCCAGATGTAGGGCAATTCCCAAGCAGTAATTTATGTTGTGAAGAACTGGATTCTCTTAGTTGGGAAGGTTTTTGTTTTTAGTGCTGTGTAGCTGGGATGTGGGGGTCTAGACGATAAGTTTTTAAGATTGTTTCTCTAACCCACATCAAGTGGCTGTGTGTGTGAAATGCTCCCGTCCCTCTGGGTCTTTTGTGCTCACCTTCTGATATCAACTGTGTTCAGAGAAGCCTTGCTCCATCAGGAATATTTGTCTGTAGGTCTTCTCCTAATGAAAGAGTCTGACCTTCTCCTAGCGTCTGTTTTGTTTCCATGTTGAAGTTCTGAGATGTAGAAGGATGGGTGTCAGCCTCTGTAGATGTTTCCTATACTCCCATTATAACCCAAGTTTTCTGAAAACGTCTGTCTAAGTAATGAACTTCCAGAAACCATGCTGTAAATATACACCAATAACACACAAAATTCACCCAGACACTGGGATCTGGCTGCTTCGTGTTTTGTAGCAGTATTACAAAACTCAGGAGGTCAATCTCCTAAAGACATCAACTAAAGGGTGAAAAACAGTCTGTGCAAATGTGCAGTCCTGGATCTGGGAACACCTTAGGCTTGTTCATTGTTCATCCATAGGAAAATGGCATAAGTGGACAAAAACAAACAAGCAAAAAAACAGAGCAACTTTTCACCTAGCAAGTTTCCTTTTTTTAATTTTTTTTTTAATTCTCACATTACCACATAACTTTCAAGAACAGATATTCCCTAATCTCTGTCTCAGGGAAAGACCAACTGGATACCAGCTGTGTGCATGTGTATCAAGTGTTGTCCATGGAAGTGGAAGCCCTATCCCTGGAGTTATTCAGGGTCAGGCTGGATGGGGTTCTAAGCACCTGATCGAGCTTTGGGTGCTTCTGTTCATTGCAGGGGAGCTGGACTTCCAACTCAAATGATTCTATGGTTCCATTTCTTTAAAGGTTTTCTTTTTTTTTTTTTTTTTCCAAAACATTACTTCTGATACTCATTTAGATCTCAGTGTTTAATATTTGATTGAAGAAGCAATTTTTTGTTAAGTATGTTCCTATCAGTTATGCAGAAGAATCAGATGTCCTGCTAGAACTAAATAATTGTTCAAAATGAGGTGGGAACAGTCTTTCCAATTTAATGTAAGAGCTAATGGAAAGGGTTTGAGCAAGATTTTATACTAAGTAGTCAGCTTCTCTGCTACAACGTGGTGAAAAAAATGTGACAAACTGAAAAACTGGACAAAATTATTATCTCGTGGCCCAGCCACTGCTCTCTGTAGAGCTGCTCTGGCACTTGGGGCCTCTCAGTTCAGGGGCTGATGGCTTTTGAGAAAGCAAGTGGCAATTAAAGACCCAGCTGTGTTTTAGCGTGGAAGATGCTGGTATCTGAAGTAGGAAGAGGGCCTGAAGCAGATCCATTAGTGGAATGGGTTTCACATGCTGCAGGAAGGCCACATCTTGCTCCTGGAACGTGGTGTGAGCCTTCCTGGTATTGTTCATGTTTCCTTTGCCGCCTGCTAGGCCTGAGGGATTTGCAGCACTGACGGCTGCAGATCTGTCTTGGCCAAACATCAGACTTGTGTTTAACTATACTTTTAATTTTGTTTGGTTAGTGTTTAGGCAAGAATACTATACTGAGTTGGGTTGTGTTTGGTTGGTTTTTTGTTTTTTTTTTTTGAAGTTTTCATTCAAATATTTATACTCATTGCAAAAATTCAAAATAATGCATTTCTATTGACATTTATTGGAAGTCTATCTAGGCTTGTGCATTGCTTCTCAAAATGGGGAAATGGGAGGGAATAAAAGATTAACTCGTTTTCGTTGGAAAAATGCCAACTGCCTTGGTCTCCTAAAGCCCCAAGTGGCTCATGCACACTCTGCTTTGCAGAACTGCAGTGTTTGCTTCAATGTGAAACAGTCCCAGTGTTTACAAATCCTGGAGTTATTCAGAATCTTGTTACTCAAAGTCTACTTCCTAGGTCTGGGTACTTTTCAAGTTAAACATGGCTTGGTCAAACATATCATGCTAAATATAAAACTTTCTGGAAGAAATAACGTATTCCCTCTCTCTATTTATATGTATAAATATATGCAGGAATCTGAACTAGCTCGTCTGTTATTCTCAAACATCTGATCACAGAACAGTATCATATGAACCTAAATTCAAATTAATGGATACTGTACTTTGTCTTAGCCAAAAATTTGAGAAGCAGTCTCCATTCCTGGAGGCACTGCAGTACCAGGGTGTTCACAACATGGATGGAGTATGCTTCTACTCCCTCTTCCAACCTGCAAAATACATTTAAAATGAAGTTTTTACCTACTTTTCTTGGGACACTGTTAGAGTAAGACCATGTTGGTGTTATAAGTATACATGATTTTCAGTTGCTTCCATAGTTAGAAGGGCAATAAACTTGAATTTGACTTAAAAAAAAATTCAGAATTTCCAAATGCATTTGTCAAAATTAAAGAAGCAACAGTCAGCTTAAGAATTTCCTTTAATAGCCTTGTACACTGTCATTGCCACGCATATTGGTCATTTACTCAGCTGTGGTGTAAAGAACAGCTGCTCTTGGTGACCTCTAGCAAGGTGTAAGTAGCTGGGGAACTCCATATGTCACTGTTCCACGGCCGCAGAAAGTTGACCTGGGAAGGAAAAAGCTTTGATCAAGGAAAAGGCACAGAAAAGACGTCAGCTCTCACCTTGAGGTTAATTTGCTCCATTATTCCATGTAAGCCTTCCTAAAAGCCTATTGGCATTCATATATTAGCAGTGACAAGGCGAATTTCCTTCTTATGGGGAAGCTGTAAAATTTGGGTTTTGGTAGAAAGATGTAATTCATCTCTAGGTTCACAAAAGTAGAGCTCTAGGTAAGGAGTCAGAAAACCACCTTGTTAAGTAAGAACTTTTAAGTGAGGCTATCTGTTTCACTAGATTTCTCACAGCTTTGCAGCTTTTTTGGGGACCTTATCTAAATAATCCGTGCCAAGGCCAAACGATAAGACAGATTTTCCTGACATCTACCATTTATTTTTTTCTGTTGTAAAATATACCAATCAATTATTGACCTAAACCCATAGCCATGTGAAACAGTACACTGTGCTTTTTCACAACTTGTCTACCTGTCTTTATGCCCCACTCTCAACTTCTTTGTCTTGAGGTGTACACTTCCTCCACCTGTTCTATGCGGATTGTCTTTTCTAAATCTCTTCCTCTTGCTCTTTATCTGGACTTCAATCTGTGTGCATCATACACGATCATGATCCTACTACTGGTTACGTTCTCAGCCTGGCCAATTAATTTAGAATAATTACTCTCTGGATCCTCTGTACTGTGTAGTAATGCACCTGGGAATGAGACTTGGTTTGTAGTTGTTCTGCTCCTTAAATTGTTCACTGATGGATTCCTTTCCAGACAGCTATTCACTGTTTTGCATTGGAACATTTCAGTTTCTGTCCAAAGAGTAGTATCTTCTCCTTGAAAATACTGAAGTTTGTGCTGCTGATTGCAAACCATGTATCCAATTTATCAAGACCATTTTAAAATCCTGTTTCTCAGAGTTTTGAGCTCCTTTCCTATTCTTTTTGATCTGTTAAAAGGACATACTCACCAACGTCCATCTTCTCCATGAATTATATTGACCGCTTCTGCTCCCATTCTTGCCCAGAGCAGAGTGAATATGGTTTTATTCCAGAGAAATTCAACTTTTTTAGTTTTTTTGGGGTCGATTTCAACATCAAGATATTTTGTATAAACTTTGTCACCAGAGAGGACTCCGCTGGAAATAGAATGCAGACAGCCATGATGTAATGATAAAGGACCTACTGGACTAAAATGAATTCACCACATGATTAAGCTTTTTCCCTTTGTTACAAAGAAATTTGCACGTTTGCTGTTCTTTTCAGCAACACAGGCACTGGACCAGGACTCTGTGGCATGCTCTGAGCAGGGAGAGGACAAACAGCAGTACTGGAAAGCTTCAATGGGCATGTGGCAGGAGACCACTGGGATGTGGTCCAGGCAGAGCTAGGATGGCCATAGCAGTCTGTGTGTCCTCAGCACTATGCAGTCCACATAAACATGCCATTTGTATCAAGGTGAAAGCAAAGGTTTTTAGTAAATCCTAGGGAGGAAGGACCCCTCCACCTTGCACATTTGAAGAGCTCAGCCACAGTTTTGCCTTGTGTGAGTTTGTGCAGCAAGTGTGGGGAGTCTGCTACTGGCACGTGGGGGGAACACATCAGTGTGTGATGCAGTCCAAGTGAGCGTGGGAGATGCTGTGCTAACATGAGTATGTAACAGGTGATCACAGCCAGAAGGACATAAGTAGAAAAGGTGCAGTTTTTCTTTTCATGAGCAATTCATAGAAATGTCACCCTTCTCCTGTCAGGTTGGGTTCCTATTTCACTGTAAAATCACAGAACTCATGAAAAAGAAAGTGAATTCTACTTCTTGTCACAGCTATCTTTCTGCCCTTGTAGATCTTATCTACATGATAGCTTATTTTCATACTGAATGTGCAACAAATAAGGTTTTGCATTGCTTAGATATTAATGTTAGTAGCATTCAATGCTATAAAGGAACATTAATTTATCCTACCTGGCAATTTCATATTCTTTTGTATTCCCCTCCGTGTCATGGAATATCAAGTTTATGTCCCCCCTCATTTTTTTTACACCAGACAATTTGATAAATACTTTTTGTCTCCAACCTGCATTAAAATAATAAAAAAAAAGCAGAATAAAACTGGATTGTCATCGATAGGAGAGATCTAAAACTGCTAGCATCCTGCAAAGTTCTATTTTCCTAGTCAGAATTCATTCATGTCAGCAAACGAAAGTCTTGAATTTTGATAATACAGCATTTTTTTTCAGTCAGAGGTCTCAGCCAATGTTTGTGGAAGTGACAGAAGAGCATGACTATAAATCATGCCAAGGCAATCACTTTCCAACTTGAATAACTGTAAAAGATGTTCTGCACTTACTAGCGAAAGGTGGCTCTGCTGCTGTGTTTAAAAAATACTTCTGGTTTACTCTCTTCAGTTTATACGGAAATCTGTCAGCGTGGTGCCCCATCATTGGACAGCCCTGTTTGGGGCATGGGAAACAGTCTCCCTAGGAAAAATAAGAGCAGCAGTTAATGAGGAGTACATCTTTCATTCTGGCTGTGACAAAATTAAGGGTCAAGATCCTGTTCTGACCTTGCAAAGTTGGGGCATTGCTGTATGTTGTTGTTACCTGATAAAACCAGATGTCATGTTCTGCACTTGCACACACGTGAGTGGAACATGGAATAAGTAGATATGACACGCGTGCACATGATGGTCTGAATGTTTTGGGGAGTTTATTTTTCAGCTAGAGTATAGGACAAAATATAAGCCTTATTTCCCTTTCCCAGTAGAAGGGAAGCTGTCTGCTATGCTCTATGGAGGATAAAAGGATCATATGTATGAGGGCTGCTCTGAAAGTAATGCCTACTATTGTATTATGTTAGCCTCTCATGCCAGAGGAGGATGTTGGTGGTATGGCAGTAGAGGCTGAACCTTCCCACCAATACTCCATTTGTTGCTGTGCAACAGATGGCAGCAGAGGGGCAATCTGACACAATGGTTTCTGATACGGAAGTGCATATGAAGCAGTGGAGTGGAAGTGAAACACTCCCTGCAGAAAAAATGGCAGCCATTTGCATTCATTGACACTTGCTGAATGGTTCTGGAGACCAAACAGTGGATGTGAGCACAGTGAGCAGTGGGTGGTGCATTTCAGCAGTGGTGACAGTGACATGAAAGGCAAGCCATGTTCCAGATGGCTGTGCACAGCTGTCACACCACAAAATAAAGAGCATCTCCATATGCTCATCTATGTGAACTGCCTAATGTACTGACTGTGTTGAAAAATATTGTTTTCCAGCTGAGAATTTTCTCTATCAAATAGTGTGATTGTGCTCCTTGTATCTCTTATAATTTTCATGGAGATAAGGAGTAGGTATTATTTAGCCAACCCATGTATTTAGCATACATGCTATTTGCATATAAGGTGAGAATTGCATAGAGTTTTTTTCCCCCTGTTTCGGTGGTATCAGCTATGCTTTAAGATTAATTCTCCAAAGTGGAAGAGCTGATAGAGCTCCTGTGTGCTGTGCCTCCTCCTACTGGCCTGCACTGCTCGAGCTGGTGTTTGAGCTCAGGTCTTCTGTTAGCTAGGTGACACAAGCAGAATTATTCACATTCAGGTGTGCTGTGTGTGATCTATCTTGATAATTTTCTTTACATTTCATTTGTTCCCAGGCTGATATACTTACTGACTTAAAGTCTTCGTATGTCTCACAGGGATATCCAATGAATCCAGTGGGATAGAGAATACTCTTAAAATAAAACTCATGGCTGCGTGAGTGATGGCAGCTTCCAAAGATTGTAGTGTCTGTTGGGACAAAATTTATGAGCATCCATTAAATAACTTCCTGTTATCCCATACAACACTTGTACTTGCCTCAGCACAGGGCATGGAATAGAATAGCAGCATGGGCAAGTAAGGTGTACATATGTATTTATACATGTATTTTATAAATTCATGTATATATAGTCTGTATATATGATGTTGCAGCAAGTTACATTAAGCGCAGTTTTAAAAAGCTTTTAGAACAAAGAGAATTCCTCTGCCTATCACTCAAAAGCCTGATGGAGTCTCAGGCAGAGTCACAATGCAGGTTCAGCCATGCTACCTCCCTCAGCCTGAGATACATCTCCTGGAAACATCATTAGGGTGCTAGATTTGTGTACTCCCAAACCCCTACTTTTACATGCTCTGAAGGTCTGATTTCAAACTGCAGTAGCAAAACCCTGGCCTGTGTGATACCTCTGACTACTCTTGCCCTGCAGGGTTCCCTAAGTAGCGCCATTCTGATCTAGCTTTTATTTCTTATTTCCTCTTCTTACTTATGAGTAAACCGGCAAAAAAATCAATTTTGTTCAATTTTGTTTTCTCCCAGAGGAATAGAGGCTTTCACAGTTCATGAAAATAGAATACTGAATGTGTTGGAATGCATGCTTACCTGCAATTAGAGCTTCAAAATCGGTTCGTTTCATTTCTAGAAGTAAATCATTGCATCCAGGCATTAGAGTTCCTCCATTTGGGTAAAAGTCAAGGTGACCAGTGGTGTTATACATTCCAAACCCTAAGGAGCACACATGATGTTGTCAGTGCCTCAGGGTATCTCTGTGGTATTCTTATCTCTGCAGCTACTTGCACATGAACACTTACCTGTGGCAGGAAAGTGAGCAGCATTACTGTGAATAACATCAACGAAGTTGGCATCTGTAGGATCCAGTCTCACCTCAGGAGGAGTGCCTTCAAAATAGGGCCCTGCAGGGTCCAAGCCTAAAAGCACCCCACATTTATTGTAAGAGAGATATAGCATATTAATGTTTTTTGACAATTTACAGCGTCATTCCTCCTTACGCAAGGTATGTTGAGTAATAATAATGTGAACTGTAAGCTAGGCTGAACCGGCTGTGCAGTAATGTGGGTTTGTGAACCTTCCTGCAAACTCATCCCAGTAAAAGCAAAACATTTTCCAATAGAATATATAATGACATCATATTACTAAGAAGGAAGTATTCCATTACAAGTGATTTTATTACTGACCTGCCAAGCATACTGAATAGGAAGAGTAAAGATTTTTGATGTGGTGCTTGTCTTTGTGTGGTGCTGATGCAGCCCGGTGGATGACAGTAATACTGCAAACATACTAAAAAAGAGCCCTTCTCATAAAGAGCTTTAAACCTCACTAAGAAAAATAACATCTACTCCTGTTTTTGAGAAGCGTAAAGTCTGCTTACTCATATGGTGTCTGCAGCACCACCAATGATTTCATTCTGGTCTGTAGACCAGAATGCTACAAGGTTCTCTCTATCAAAAGTGTACCCCGTTAGGTGTGCATCCCAAGGAGCAGCCAGCCTACCTGTGATCCGCCGGATACCTCGGATCCTTCTGCCTGTCTCTCCCGCTGTGTGTGCGCCCAGGCTGTGCCCAATTAAGTGGATCTCACGAGGGGAGTATCTGAAGAGTTTCTGATCAGTAAGGTGGTGGTGGTTGGGAGACAAGAACACAGGCTTTTAATAGCAAGTAAAGAGGTGTCTGACACTGTGGGCCTTTGGGAACCTCTAGGCTCACTTCCTGCTTAGCCAACAGTGTGAGAATTCTTGAGATAATTACTGCTTTAATTACCCTAAGACTTACTAGAAAAAGGTCCAATCTAGAATTTTAAATGCCTAGTGACGATGGATTCACTATCACAGCCTTGGTATGTGGTTACATGTTCAGTCACCCTTGGTAACAAAATACAAACGTTTCTTGTTTGGATTAACCCCTAATTTTAAGGTCCATCACTATGGTCTTGCTTTCTCTTCAGTGAGTTGGTTATGGAGCTCTCTCTCATTTAATGTCTGTTCTCTCGTGTGTCTGCTTAGAAAATGTGATCATATCACTCAGAGGGATTTTTACTGACCAGCTTAGGGGATCGATAAGCATTCTCCCCTTTGCCAAGTGTCACCTGTGCAAGACTTGCAATTCTGATGCATTACATGTACTTTGAAGACAGAAATGGGAACACATTTCATACAGGCACATGCTGGGTTTGTGATGTCAGCAAGTATTGGCTGCTTAACTGCGTGAGCTTTTTTGTTTTGTAATGAATTTTGTTATGTACTGAACTAAAAACAGATCTTTACTGTCGGTCTATCTATGCTTATCAACAGATGACAGAATCCTTTGAATAGTCTTCACTGCAGTTCATATATTTACAATGCAGCTTTTCTTAAGTTTCTAGAAGTTTGTAAATTTAGGAAAACGGCTAGGGATCATTTGTGCAGCCTTTTAATGGAAGGAAAAGAGGTCTAGACTGCAAGTTGGTGCACTAATGGAGATCTTAAATGAAAAGAGACAGATGAAGAGATCCCATGAGAAACTGGATCCAACTTCAAGTGAGCTGGGACTTTACACCAGGAAGGAAGACTGAGAAACAAAGGCGTGAGGCTAGTTATTAGAGCTCCCTAGGTAGAAACAGTAGATTGTCTGTCAGTGGCCACTGGAGAAGTGTTCTGCGATACTCAGGTAAAGTTGATAATTTGCCTTCAGTCTCTGGAATATCCCTTACAACATAAGATGAATGCCTAGTGACTAGCATCAAGTCTGCACCCAAGCAGGGGTCTGGTCTCAGCAGTCCTAACTCTGTTGAAGTCAGAAGGAAGTTCTGGTATTAAACTTTGCAATTGAGCAGTTCTGTGTGGTGTGTGTAACAGTGAATGTGAGGCTCACAACTAGGAAGCAACAGGACAATTTACTGTGTCTGTAGACAGCTAATGTGGCATTAGCAAGTGGTTCTCTGTGGAGCTTCTAGCTCCTGCTCATTTCAGTGCTGTTGAGATGCTGATTTACCTATAACCACGTGCATGATTCTGTCATAACCTCTTGTAAACACTGAACGTATCTTGCCTCATTTCCGCTGAATGCTCTTACCTGTATCATCGTGTGGAAATGGGGAGATATTGCCACCTACTGGCCTTTAATCAATTGGCACCTCTTTTCAACCGCATTAAGCTTGAATGGAGACTTCTGTGGCTGTGAGAACTCCTTACTGAATTGATAATTAGTAGAATTAGCTAGATCTCAACTGTATGCATTGTACAGATCTTCCTGAAGCACTGGCTGTCCATACTAGGCAAAGTTAGAAATCAAAGCAAATCATCTTCACCCCGCTATATTTCCTTAAGAATTGTAGCTTGTAAAGCTGTATTTTTTACCTGTAAAGTTTTTATGAAATAAGCAACCTCAGCCCCAAGCACACGGATGTTGTTCACTGCACAGACATAGGTGCCTTTTGCACCTTCTTTCCAATCGACAGCAATGCAGTTCATGTTTTCTACTTCCAGTAACAGCTGATGTGGGAGCACATAGAGCAGAGTATTTAAAGAAACATAAAATAGCAGACAAGGATTAAGCTTATATCAGAATAAACATTAAATAGTAACATATTCACACAATTTCTCATTCTTTACTGAACAGAATTATTCACTGTAGCCTGCGTGACACTGAAATGATTCTTATAAAACAGAATGTAATAAGGCATTCATTCCCAAAGTCTCAATTTTGAAAGACTATAATAAAAAATGTTTTACTTTATAAGCTACTGAAATACATATTTTAAATAACTTAGCTAATAACTTAGTAGCTGCTATGTGTAGTTTTTTGAGGGTCATCCGTATCTTAACTAAATAGTATAGGAAGTCAACTTGTTTATCAAATGTATTTAACACTGAGAAAGGGATGTCAGACTGGAATGGGTCAGAGCAAACTAGAAAGTTTCTAATTCAGCAGACAGTTAATGCACTGCTCACTTTTGCAGTGGCCACAATCTTGCGGACTTTTTTCCACTATAAGAATCTTGTATTAAAGTCTGCAGTTGTAGATTTCTATGATTAAGGCTTACTTAAGTTTTAGAAAGAATAAGGAGCAGAAACAAAAATTAATCTGTTTTAAATGGCTAAAGGTGAATGACAAGAAAAGCAGAACCTTAGAGTAGTAGGACACTGAATCCTGGACTCCATCCTCTCCTCTAGGCATACCATGAAATGGTTTCTAGTGAGGCAGATAGAAATACTGTTTATTTTAGACTGGACAATTTGGAAATTTGGTATTCCGGATTAAAAGTTTTCATAGATTAATGAACAAAATAATGCTGCAGAGCTATGACAGCATTCAGCAGTGGTCTTTTTCTATCTTATCCTTTTCTCTGCTAATGCTAAGAAAGAAGAAATTACAAAAGACACTGCTCCTTTGTCAGACCAAGGCTGACTGTATTCTCTGTATCCTTTGACACTCTACCCTCTGCTGGCCAGACTGCAGCAGCTCTGGTTTGTTGTAGCTTCCACATTTCACATTTGAAATATGAAATATGCTGCTTTTCCTTCTTTCCCCTTCTTTCTTTTACTGTCAGCTGAATATATCTGAAGCAAAGAGTGCTCGTAGACTGAAACTTGAGGAGTACAAAAATTTAGACAGGTCTTTTGGCTGAAAGATGGTTCAGTGGTTCCCAGTAGGAGACACAGTGAATTGGCCTGTCTAATCTGATTGTGACACCAGTGTAGAGGCTCAGGACATCTGCTTTCAGTTTGTTGCTTTGATCTCATTTGTAGGGGTTGGGGGATAAAAATTCTCCAGAGTAGGATAATGCCAGAGATGACCAAGAAGCCTTGACAGTGCAGCACCACCCAGAATGGAGACATTTTGACTTTGGTTGGTAATTTCACTACTATTTAATGAATTTCAAAACAGGAGGTGAACCTTAGTGTCTAAGTCATAATGAGAGAATGTAAATACCACCACTGATAGAAAAGAGAGAATGCTGTCTCATACCAAGCACATTTCTACCACCCAGCCTTTTTTTCCTGTGCTGCTAAATCCATGAATGATGAAGGAGGTTCTCCTATGTGGGGAAAAATGTGAGTTTTGGATGGTTGAGGAGTTTATTGCCGAGATCACCTGTGTGTAAACAAGCAAACAAAAAATCAAGCTCTTGTATCTCCTTATACTTTTAAATATTTTTAAAATACCATCTAAGTCATGCTTAGTAGGATTCACATCTGCTTTGAAAGTGCAGGGTCCCAGGGATCTCCTATCTCACCTTTCTCATTCCCACTACATTTCCAAGGAAGGTGTGCCCATGTGGTTTCTGTTGTTTTAATTTGTTTTCCTTAGTGCAGCAATAACCTCCATATTGGGCATATGAAACAGCCCAAAAGTGCTGTGATACCTGATGATGCCTGTTGCCCTGAGTTGGCTGAGCTTCTCTGGAAACTTCATGCATCCTGGTTCTGTTTGCCTTTTTATCACCTGAGCTTTGGCTTCCATGAGCTGCTCTGTGCTTAGGAAACAGCTTGTTTCTCTGTGCAGGTGATATTTCTATTTCTCTTTTTTTTTTTTTTTCCCCTGTCGATTGAGGAAAGCTGAAAGAATATCATGCAGAGCTGCATGCAGTAGTGGTGAAACTGACTTTGGCCCACCACAAATTGTTGCCAGCTGCTTAATTATACATCTTCTTTTTGCTCTGAATGATCTGTGACCATCTGTATTGTATCTAAACAAATGCAGCATCCGTGGTGTGAGCTCAGGGAGTCTGGGTGTGGAAGGGCTGTGCCCTAGATCAGAGATATGTCCAAGTTCAGTGGCTGGCAAGTAGTACAAGGTATATTTTGGTTTGTCAACAGCCAAGATGCATGAGTAACCACTGCTGAGTGCGTGCTGTGTGCTCACGCGTCCCTACTCTGCAAGTTGTAAAAATTTACTACAGGTTTAACTTCTCTCCTTTAGAGAAGCTGAGCTGGACTCTTGGCATGACAACCAGGATTGCTGAGAGCTGCGGTGCCTGAGGCAGTTCTGCCCTTGTAATTCATGGCAAAGGAATCATAAACATTCCTGCATGGCACAAGGGATGCATGCTCTGGGAGCCTGCAAGGGATTCAGCAGCTTTGCATGCATTTGCTGAATTGATGTGGTCGTAGTCCCACATCTTACAATTCCTATACATTGCTTAGCTCAGATTTTCAAGGCATAGGCAATTTGAGTTTTTCTGTCTTAACTTCAGCATAGAGAGATGGATAAGGGTGTACAATCACTCAGACTTCAAGGAAGAATGTGGCCTTGGACACTGAAAAAAAATTGCCACATCCTTATGCAAGAAAATACCAGGAAAGCTGCTGAACTTCTGAGTTTCTTCACCACATTTTCTTTTCATGCTTTATCCCCCAAAACTTCAGTGTTTATTCATTACTATAACTTCAGATATCTTCTCATTTTGACTCATTTTCCTATGTTTAGTGCTGTAGACTTTTTAACAAGTTAGTAAACATCTGTAGCTTTAGACAGTTCTCGGTGTTAAAAAATAAATGTCACCTGGGAGTTATTTCCTGTTTCCCTGGTGTAGAGAGAGAAGCTGATGTTCATCTCTTCAGGAGATTCAGGCAAACCTGTCAGAAGTCTCCCTGGTATCCCAGACCAGGGTGGGTCATTTGAGAAACAGCCAAGCCTGGGGTAGCAAACTTCATCACCTAGAGTAGAAGAAAGAACTGCTTTGTATTTTGGACACTTACAGACAGATAATGTAGAATCATAGAGTCATTCTGGTTGGAAAAGACCTCTAAGGTCATCAAGTCCAACAGATTTTCTTGTCTTGTAAAGGATTAAATCAAAAATTAAAAAAAACCAATATGTTTAGGAATGTGTGTTAAATTGCCCCTGCATCCTTCTTGCCCAGAAGCACTGTACTTCATTGTAGGAACAGATATATATGCAGCAGCCTTGTATTATGAATGAGATGATTGTTTCTTTCAATGCGTTAGCATTTTCTTGATTGAGTAGTTCTCTTGCGCCTTTAAGCTCAGCTCTTCTCTTTTAGCACCCTCTGTTGTGATGAGCACCTTGCTGCTGAGCCATTCTTTGTTAACAGCTGTAATGTGTAGAGGCAACTTGTGCACTGTCTTGATAGAATGAGGGCACGTGTCTGTGCAATTCTACTCTGTGCAATTTGGGCACAAAGTTTTGTGTACTTTATTCTAAATAAATTGAAATGAGGTGGAGCCTTTAGCATCTGTTCCATGCATAGTAATAGATACTGCCATACAATGACACATAAATCATACTACAACTTCATTTTAAACAAAGATATTAGTAATTATCTCCTATATATTATTTTGTCAAAAATAATCTTATAGTGAGAATGTTGATAGAAAATGTATCTCACCTGCTACTGTGCCAAGGAGATAAAATGCAATAATCCACATTCCAACCACCTAAAGCAAGTTGAATATAAAAGTTAGGCATTTTATTTAGTTATTTGTCCTGCAAAGACAAATAGTTATTTGTAACACAAAGAGTGACACAAAGATCTGTGGCTGAAGAGGAATAACCCAGTATCCATGGTGGACAATCAGCTGGAAAGCAGCTTTGCAAAAAGAGATCTGGGTGTCCTGATGGACACCAGCTCGACCATGAGCTAGCAATGTGCTTTGGGATCTATGGGTATTCTAGGCTGCATTAGGAGGAGCACCGCCTGCAAGGTGAGGCAACTGAACTTTCCTACACATTCAGTTTTCTGTTCTTTGCATTTCTTGTACATCCACTGGTGGATGTATGTTGCTGAGGGAGTGACCTCAGTAGTGACTACCAGCCAAGAGCAGACAGGTAGGAGATGTGGCCCAACAAACACTGATCCATGTAACTTGATGGGTCTGCATACCTGGCAGTTTCTTTGGGCTGTTTTTCTACTTTTACCCCAGATCCCTTGTAATTCTGCACTTTCATATTCCTTCTTTACTCAGATTTCTTTTCTCTGCACTTTTCTTCCTTGGCTTTCCTATGGCAGGCGCCCCATGTATTTCACCATTCTCCTCCCCACATTTGCATCCTTCACTGTTTCCTCTTCCAGGTTTTCTATATGGTACCCAATTCACATTTTCCACATTTTGCTTTTCTTATAAAGCAAACATTTTAAGCTGTAGGTTTTTTTTGTTTTTTCAGACCTGAAATCTGAAAGGCAGCTTGAAAATTAATAAGCTTATGAAGAAAATGTATGAGTAATGACTAATGATTTTAAATAATGTGGGAGATTGTTGCAAACAAGAGTGATCAATTTCTCTTCAGAGATTCTATCCTTAAAAGCAGAACGTGAAAACGAACAGGTAGGGAAGTAATGGAAGGTACAGAAAACTTTCTGTTTTGTCTGTGTGTGGAAAGCTGATTCATTCTGTTATGTGTGTAGTTTGAATAGGTGGTAATTTTTTAGCAGTTGGGTTTTCGTTATTGGTTTATCTTAACCTAACAGCAAAAGAACTGGAAGAATATTAAGATAGTACCTCTTTTTAATACAGTTGAGGCAGTATATGATTTAATGGGGGAAAGTTCCCTCACTGGGCACCTAAGCCTTAGAGTTGAACCAGATGAACAGGAATGACTTGTTTGTGCACGTTTCAGCCCAGCACTGCTGGCAGAAAGGTCCTTGAATGCTCAACTCAGCTGTTTTACTCAGGGAGAAATGGGATGTGCCCTGCCAAAAACAGCAGTAGCCATTTCCAAACAGCTGTTCAGCTTACAGGCAAAAAAATGAAAAAATAAAAAAAAAATCATAGGCTGAGATTGTAATCTACAAAATGTATGCTGGTTGAATAGCTATCCTTCACAATCGTTTCACCTTCTGGGTGCTGTTACACAACATGTGATTCATGAGCCACCAGTGGATGGCTTGTGAGATATGAAAAAGTCTGAATAATGACTGTCCCACACATGTACCCACACACCTCCCAGGACGTGTGCACAAACACAGGCACAGTCCGTTCAAGGGGGACAAGCCCAATGGTTAGTTTTTTTAATTATTAGCAATTTTAACTTAATAATCTCACTGTAGAAAATTGTTTTTCATTCAAAACACAATATGTTGTTTATGTAATTGCTAAGAATTTTACTCACCATTCTTTTATCACACTTATTGTATCCTTCAGTGCTTAGCAGTTCACACGGCATAAAGAGGTTTCTGTTTTCTTTGGTGCAGATTTGGTAGTTACATGCTTAAAAAAATAGAAAAGATGGAGGTTAACCATCTCTAGGTGAACTTGGTAATGTGAAAGAATACAAAACAAAAATGGGGAATGTGGGTAACAAAGAATTAGAAGTTAAACATTTTGTAGGAAAGCAGCAATGCCAACATATACGTTTATGGGCAGTAGAGCTAAGAAATGAGTTAAAAAAGAATATTGCATGTATGGAGGAAGTAAAGAGATGCCCTGATTTTGATTCTTTACTAGAAAAAATTGGGCAAAACACAATGATGCAGCTGAACTGAAATGTCTATGCTTTTCTTTTTCTCTGTTTACCAAAACCAGCTGGTGTTCTTCACAGCAGAAGAAAAGTGTTGATGTTGATACTGTTCAGACAATAAGTCCAGACCTGTAGAACAGCTGCTAGTGCTATATAGTTTAAAATCAGTGGATTTTGGTAGCTCATAGCTGTTAAGTAGCTACAGTAGCACGTACCCATGTGAGTTGAAGAAATTTGATATCCTAACACGTAAAATAATAATAATAAGAAGAAGAACACTTTCACATCCCAGATTCACAGGACTTTCACATCCCAGATTGGTGGAGTTTCAGTCCATATCAGCCTGATGCAGAATAATGGGATTTTCCACTAAATACTCAGGAGAGAAAATGTGTAAAAAATGGTTAGAAGATTAAGTTGTGTAATTGAGTTCCATTATATGATGTGACAACCTAATACAACACTCTTATGAGATCAATATTAGTGCTCTCATGATACTTGAATTCCAATATGATGCTCTGCTACTTGATACTTTAGTTAAGAAATTAAAATGATATACGTATGTTATTACAACAGTTAAGTAGATTAAGAGTTGAATGTGCGGATTAACTAGATTAAAATTTGAGTAATTATTGCAATGCAGAATATAACGGGGAACAACCAGAAGTCAGTTCCTGGATTCACAGATACAATTCTTGCTCCTGTGCATGATCTCATAATCTCACGATCTAAAGGTGATCGTGTTTTTTAGCTTGGCTTTTGACACTACAGTTACTGAATGCTCCTGATGAATCATTACTAATTAGGGTTTTATGAGAATTAGCTCTTGGCATTACGTTGCATGAGAGCATTTAACACTGGTATTACCACTGGCCGTGAATGCTGTGCTGAAAGAGAGCAGTGGTGGAACGAGAACTACCTGCACTAATAATGAAGTCTACTCTGTTGTCCTGAAATAGCATCCAGCTGGAGTAAAAAAATAAAAATAAAAAAGCTAGAGTCAAAAAGCACATCTGCTTTTAGGATAGAGTTTTATCAGATTTTAATGTGACAGTGAGAAGCGGCACAGCTCTAGAAAATACGTTACACTTTTTCATCCTATGGCCAAACAGAAAGTTAAAGTCTGTGCTGAGATGGGGAGCAGCCTTTGCTTTCAAGGCAAGCAGAGGCAGATTAGGCACAGCTCTGCAATGACAGTCTGCAGTGCTGGCTCGTTCTCATCTGCAGACAGAGCTAACTGCAGCGTCCTCTCTCCTTTCAGTAACAACACACTGTCTTTCCAATTCATCTGCTTTTTCCCCTTCTGCATTTATATCTTCTCTCAAGTCATTTTAATGTTTGTGTTTCTATTTTTTCATCTTTCCTGCCTTAATGCGGCAGTCATACTTCCTATACACTGTCGTTATCCTTGAACAGAGAATATTATTTTAATTTCTGTTTTTCCAGTGTTTTATTTTAGCCTTTCACATATTTTGGTAGTCTGCTGCACTGATCAGCTGATAATGCAAAGGCTACATGCAGAATTTTGCTTGCCCTGACTATAGGAGATTCATGTTAAATTTCTGCATGGATTTGAGGCAGATAGCTGGCAATCGCTAATTACACTCCTGAACATTGTAATGATACACAAAAGGATAAAAGAAGTAGAGGATAAAATGCTGCAAAAGTATCTGTAGACCTGATAAGAGGGTTCATGTATTTGACCATATGTAAATACCTGAAAGTATGCTTTTTTTTTGTAATTTAATTGTATTTATTTGTATTCTGTAGAGATGGTCTTTGCACGAGTATAGAAAGAATGCTACCTTTTCCAGGCTCAGTCCCTGTTCAGCAGCTCACACTCAGCAGAGTGTTTCTTGTGCATCTCGCATGCTGAAAACCTGTGTGCACAGCACTGGGCAAAGTGCTGGTGATACAGTGAACTTACTGAGGTGAGCAGCATAATTGGTGTAATTGGTAGAAAACTTAATTTCATCTCTGTCTCCTCCCCATCCTTCAGATGTGGTTGTTAATTGCCCCTAGTTGGGTTCCAGATGAAGGCTCTTTGGCTCTGCTTCAGTACAAACAAGTAACAATAAGTAAAAGAGCATCTGGGCAATTAGCCAGCCTCCTTTCCAGCTGGCTCACCAGCTTTTAGGTTCAGCTAAGTTCTCCGTGAGGAAACTGATCCTAAATGAATAGCTCTGAAACCCACACGTTTAACATCACAGTAGAGAAAGGATGTCTGAGAACTTTTTCATTCCTCCAGATCACTGGACATCACAGCAGCAATTGAAGCAAGGCAGGGTTCACATACATCATCTGGTCTGGATAGTAGAATTGTGTGAGTATCTACTGACCTCTTAAAATGAATCTGAGACAGAGAACTAGGGCATCAGCCTCAGTGACACAGAATGCTGATGCCTGTTATTTTCTTAAGTCATTAAATGTGGAAAGCGCTTCATTAAAAGGGAAGTATATACTCAAAGTTGTACACAGATTTGTTCATCACTAGCAACTGCAGTAAGATTTGGACTTTCAGGTTGCTTTTGTCAGTCTCTTAGAAATAGTGCAGAATCCAAAGAGATGGCAGGATAGTAATAAAGAAAACCTATTAAAAACACACAGTACAGCATCTGCTTTGACTTCCTAAATAAGCATTCTCACCTCATCCCTAAACTGGTGTTCAGACAGTAAAACATGCAGAAACAAAGCTGTGATTCAGTTTGTGGAGATGACTGTGCCAAATCTATGCTAACTAGAGAGCCTCCAGCTGACTGCCAGCCACTTGCATGTCTTTCCAGGACTTCACTGTTCTTCATAAGAAGGTTACTGTTATATCAGTCAGCTTTATGACCAGTGCCATTGGCCTTTGGCCATTTCCAAAATGCAGAATAATTTTTGCTGATAACAACTTACTCCATATGTGGTGGTCAGCTAAAACATGTCTTATCTGCCTCCTTCTTCCATGTAACAGTTCAGTAATTCTTCCTCACTTCCCTTCTCCCTATTAGGAGTATTTAGAATACTCCTAATAATACATACTTATTATTTTCAGCTGTTATTTGTATTCTCGTGTATTTTTCCTTTAAAAAGTGCACATTCCATGTACAAATACCATCATTTGATCTCTCTTTAAATCAGAGATGCATTATCTGTTACATTACTTTAGCTCTACTGACCCTACCGAGTTTTCTTAGCTGCCCAGAAGCGATCATGTCCCATTGGGATTTCTTAGAACTGAAAAGTTTTCAGCCTTGTAGCTACCTCCAGTGTCACCTCAGAATCGCTCTGAGGACTGCTGCTCAAGCCACTCAGTCTTTTTGTAAGCGTGAGCCCCAAGCATCTGTTAGTTAGTTGCCCCAAATCCTCCAGATTTCTCAGCCACTTACCACTCTGGCTTGCACACCATGTTGCTGCTTTGTATGCTGTGTTCGGATGGCTCCTGCCAAGCCCTGACTGTTCCTGGCTCTTTTCACCTGGACTCTGTCCCACCACCGCGGGTGCGGACCTGCCCACACAGTGCCTAATTACTGGTTTGATGTGGGTGAGCAAGAAGCTCTGTAAGGGTGATACTCTTATTGCTGGATGTAATATATATTCCCTTTTCTTGGCTCTTCAGCTCTCGCATCATTTCTAATTCATCAAAATTTTGCCTCTGAAAGTTTTGCTGTGGATTTGAATAAATGAAACACGAGGCCGTTTTGCCACTTAAAAGCAATATATGGTATAGGACAGTCATAATAGACAACCTCACGGCCTAGAGAAGAGGAGTCTGAGGGGAAACCTCATCACAGCCTACGTCTTTCCTCATGAGAGGGAGCAGAGTGGCAGGTACCGATCTCTCCCTGGTGACCAGTGATAGTTGCAATGGGCAGACTCAGGTTGTCTATCAGGAAAAGGTTCTTCACCTAGAAGGTGGTCAAGCACTGGAACAGGCTCCCCAGGGCTGTGGTCACATCACCAAGCTGCTGGAATTTAAGAAGTGTTTGGACAATTTTCTCAGTCTTGTCAAGTGGTCAACTGTGGAACCAAGAGTTGGACTCAATGATCTCAATGGATCTCCTCCAACTTGGGGTATCCTATGATTCCATGAAAAGGCTGGCTGTCAGAGGCTGCTGTTGTAGGCAACAGACCGAGCCTCTGTTATGGAGCATTTCAGAGTAGGAGCTTAATTTTTATGTCCTGTGTTACCCACTGGAACAGATCAGCCATCTGTTATCCAGCTGATGTTTGTACTCAGTGAAACAAACCCTTGTGCATTTTTGCATAACCAAGCCTGTTGATGGTTTTTACAGAGAGAGGCATAGTTCTTCTCAATAGGGGAAGGTAGAAAAGGTTGTCATACACTTTAGGGAGAATATAGGTTCCTGACAATTTTTTAGCTTTTGCTAGTAAAGTTATTCAAGCTTTGTCTACCCTCTGCAGTTCTGACTAATCTGTGTCCTTCTAGAACGTGGGGCTTACAAAGTAGGCACAAAACTTTCTCATCTGTTGGTGTGATCTGAACAAAACTGGCACATGTTGACCCCACTGAGAAATCACAGGCACTTTCATTCAGTATTGTGTCAGGAGGAGAAAGAGAGGATGGTGATAATGGTGTGTATCTGTTTCTCTGTAATGGCTTAGTGACTAGATGCCTTCTCCATCATGTGCGTCCCAGCTTCTCTTCTTGAGAGGGCCTGGAGTCCCTGGGTCTGGAGGTCGTGGGTCTGAATGAATTGAGTCAAAGGAGTGTGTCACAACCCAGGTCTTTCAGCTCCTGGGCAAGCCCTCAAGTCGCTGTACTGCTACCTACAGGATGAGTGCTGCAATAGTCACCTACCTGTTCATGCAACTGAACTAGTGACATTCATCCTTACACAGGGAGTGATTCAACAGAATGCTTAGGGGCAGGAAGTAACCTGGGTTGAACCTAAGGTTTATGTGAAAAACCAGTTTGTGGTCTTGAGATAGGTGCCTTGTTTGAGAGATGATTAAATTCAGAAATATCAGCAAAGATGCAATTTTTCTATATGATAACACGCTTGACATTCATTGTAAAAAAACATGTTGTGAGTATGTGTCGCTCTTTGCAGAGCCTACGTGAAGGTTTGGATTGTGGTTTGATTCTTGTTTGTTGGTGAAGTGGTGCAAACCACCACCGCCATGTACATGATAAATATTAGTAAGAATTATCAGAGGAATTTTGAGGAAGCAGTGGTTGGTCGGTGCTGGAATCTCACATGTAATTATCACTCAGACTGAAGACAAGTATGTAATTTCAGATAAGAAATTAGCTAGAAGAGATCTAGCTAATAAGAAGTGATTTACAGTCTAATTTATACACACTGACTGGAAGATAGAAATTAGGCAGCACTTACGGGACCTGTATCAGACAGATATAGCTCTTTAGATAAGTCTGGGAAGGCATAAGGCTGGGGAGCCACATAAAAGAGATAAGGACTGTCATGTGCCCCATTTGTCAACGTATTGGCATGTAGGTTGTATGGAAAGCAGCCAGTGCACCTAGTGCTTTTATTAGTGATGAAAGATCTTCCAAAATTACTGAACATCTATGTGTGAAAACCAGGCCCCTTTAAGGTGTTTGTTAGGAGACCATAACTGCAGGGTATGCTCAGATATTTAGCTGCAGTTTCCACAGAGTGGGCACTTTGTGTGTGTTAACCAGTGCTTCCGAGCCCCCCAGCACCACAGTTACAAATGAGCAGAGGTATGGTTTCTTAAGAAACAGGAGATACAATTCCTCCTGGGACAAATGTACACAGATAACTGCAAACAGCATTTGGCATGAATTTAAGTTCATAACTGCATTCTTCAGTTTTCTTTTTCATCTGTTTTGTGTGTAGAGTAAAGGTAGCCTGGCTAATATGGGAGAGTCACACACGTTTTTCACATGGTCTCACTAGCAGTGAATTTCAGAGGGCATATGCAGTGGTATAGGTTAAATTAATTTAGCCCAGAATGACAAGCTGGAGTTAATACCAGAAGAATTTATAGCCCATGTTACAGCATTTTGGAGATCAATCATGTTTTAGGAATGGCCAGTTTTTCTTGGTCTATTTTTATGACTTAAGAGGAATAGCAGATTTTTATGGATGGTAAGAAAATTCTGGCTTCTGCAGGTGCTTCTGACAACATGTAAGTGAATGCATCCAGATGGTTTTATAAATGTCAGCCTGAAAATTATCAAGGACATTTATTCTGATAGTAGTGGCCTTCACATTAGTAGGAATCAAAACACTCTCAGAAAATCACGTTTTCCAAAGGAAACTCAGCATCTGCGCTTCAAGTGCAGTGATGTATAAATTACCAAGGCTTTCATAGCAAGATAAGTGAATAAAATTCTAAAAGCAACGTTTTTCTCTCTTATTTCAATTTTAGATTGAAGCTGGTTAATGAATTTCTTAGCTTGAAAGGAGGTCACCTGGAAGTACTTTGTTACTGCAAACCCTAGGGAATTGCTAATATGCATAGACAAAAACCACTCTTCTCAGAGAATCTTACCTTTAGTCTCTGAGTGGGAGAGCCATGAATAAAAGAATTTCTTGATATTTCTATTGTTTAACTCTGATGTGCTCATTCTGGTCAAGTGAACAAACTTTATATTGAATAGCTGCAAAACCAATTTCCCTTAGTTCATCCCCTTCAGTGATAAAAGGAATATTTTGGAGATGATAAATATTTACAACCTTCCATAATACATGCTCTCTCGTCACTGAATCACTCAAAGCAAGCAGAGAGAATGTTAACTTTTGTGTTTGTTAGATGAAGAGTTATGGGCCATAGTATCTTGTTAAGAAAATAGCAACTGGGGAGAATTTTAGAGATGGTGATGGAAGTAACTAAGGATAGAGAGGGGGAAAATCAATAGGGAAAGAGAGCCTTTCTTTCCATCTAATGGACAGAACTGAAAGAGAAAAAAGTGAAGTCATTCTTTTGCATGTTTGATTTCCTATTAATACTGAAGCATTTAAATTATTTGATGGAAACAGCAGAAACAAAAGAGAACGGCTTTAGGTTTTGTCTTGGACTCTGTACATTAGACCCTGAGATTCCCTAGTGACAAAAATGTATGGGATGAAAGAGGACTGACACCAATGCCAACCTGTATTTTCAGACATTGCTTATGTTTCCGGTGTTGCAAGGTGCTTGCCCCATCCAATCTTGTGGCAACTGGGAGGAGAGGTTTGTTTTCCAATAACACAGCAATGTAGGTGTGCTCTGTTCGTGTCAAAGCTGGCAATGATGCGTGCTCCTTCTGGAATATTTTAGATCCTTGATAGTGAAGGATAAAGAGCATATTCCTGGCTCTGTTTTACAATGGATAAATGCTGTCAAAGGTAGATATGGGCGTGCTATCAACATCTGCTCCTTAATATTGGAATGAGCATAACTTGAAGCAGCCTGGAGCTCATTTGAAATTGCCAAGCCCTTGATACTGTCTTAACACAAAGGAAGAAGTCTGTCTACAGTCTGTATAGACAAACTTGGCAATGGGTCAGTGAACACTTGTTTAGGCTCCCAGTGGCAATTTCAATCCCAGTCAGCTTTGGTTTTGGAAGGATAACTGAAATAAGTGTTGGGAATGTACATTTAAAGATTTGTGCTTTGGTTCCAGAGCAATGTCAGATGTCCCCATTAGATCCATGGGTTGCACAGAAAGTCTCAGCAAAATCCTGCTCCAAAGATTTTATTTTACCTTCTGTATAACAAGCACATCTTTGGAAGTTGAAGTTGGAGCCTGTTGTAGGAGAAAAAATATTCATTAATTATCATTGAGGGAAGAGTAGGGGGGGAGTGAGGATAAATAAGTTCACTATAAAAAAGTTCATGAGGAGTTGCAAGAGAAGAGAATGAGGTGATGGACCTTCAGGAATGCTATCTGAGATGACATGTACCAGGGTGCAAGAGCACCTATATTATGGGTAGGTTAGTAACTGATATAACACAACTAGGAGTGTAGACATTACCTGAGGAAGGGAACAAACAGATCTAAGAACTACCAACAAGTCCCTTCTTGGGTCTTGTTGGTAGCAAGGTAGCAAGTTCCCAAGTACTGAGCTGGTGAAGTCATTCACTCATTTCTGATATGTCAAAAATAAAAAATGTAGTCTAACTTGATTACTATCAACAAATAGTGTTATTAATATAGTAGTATTATTAAAGAGAAATCAGAAAAACCTATCAAAGCACAGCTATGTTGAACTGTGTTTGATGGTATTTTCTTGGGGAAGAAACAAGCCTAAAGAGAGCAACAGAAACAGATAAAAATAATGTGAGAACAAATGAAATACACATCTTGTGGACTATTCAGAGGAAAAAAAAAAAAAAGAAGAAATTTCCCATGGAGTTTCTAAAAGGAAAGATGATGGCAAGTGGCAGGGCTATGAAGGAATCAGAAGGAAGATGGTCTTAAAGGCACTATGAAGTCACTGTGTAAGACCCATGACAAGCATCATCTCTAACAAGGAGAAAAGATCTCTTGAACAAAATGATGCAATAGGTTTTAATTAATTTCCTGCAAATTTGTGGTTCAATATCAAGGGTTTTATGAACATATTCTAGAATATCAAGCTATCATGAAAAAATCTGAATAGTCAGAGAAATAAAAAATAGGATCGGAAGCAGGAAGAGAGATGGCTGCATAATTTAAACATTGAGGTCTCCACCCAATAGTTCTCGTTAACTAATTTTTATTATTCATTAATTTTTTATTGTAAACTGAATTTTATTATTATTTATTACTCATCTGATTCTGGACTCACAAATACAAGGGCTGCTCCAAAAGTAATACCTCCTATTTATGATGTTGGCCCACAGTATCAGAGGCAGATGTTGGTGGTATGGCAGGAGAGGTTGAACCTTCCCACCAATATCTTGTTGCATTTTGTTGTTGTGTGACAGATGTCAGCAGAGGGGCAGTCTGACACAATAGCATCTGCCATGGAACTGCATAGAAAAATGGCACCCATTGATATTCTCAGTGTTTGCTGAAAGTTTATAGAAACCAAACTGTGTGAGCATAGTGAGCGGTGTGTGGTGCGTTTCAGCAGTGGTGACAGTGTTGTGAAAGACAAGTCACATTTTGGACAGCAATGCAGATTTTAACAAGTGCATCATGAAGCTTCTTGTTCATCACTGGTGAAAACGCATAGCTAATGGTGGTGTTCTGAAAAATAGTGTTTTGTAGCTTTTCTCTGTCAAATAGTGTGATTGTGTTCTTTGTTTCTTCCATGGAAATATATGAGAGGCATTACTTTTGTAGTGACCTATGTATTTATGGGGGACTTTTGGATAAACTCAACTTTTTGGAAAGAGGAATTATGCTATATTTGAAATAGAGGACACAAGGCAAGCTCAAGTTGCGCCAGGGAAGATTTAGATTGGTTATCAGGAAGAATTTCTTCACAGAAAGTGTGGTTAGCCATTGGAATGGACTGCCCAGAGAGTTGGTGGAGTCCCCATCCCTAGAGATATATAAGAGATGTGTATCCACACGTGGTGCTTAGGGGCGTGGATTAGTGGTGGCTTTGTAGCATTAGATGTGTTTGGACTTGATTTTAAAGATCTTTACCAGCCTAAATGACACTATGATTTTATTGCATTCCTTTTAATGGAGAACTCTTGTTTTCATCACTTTTTGAAAAGCATAGTTTCTTCTAAAATTATTTTTTTTCTCATGTTAATTATAAGGCAGATGCACATGATATAAGCGGAGCTGAGAGTCAGTATTATGGACTGCATACATTGCTGTTCCTTTCTTCTGTAAAAGATCTAAGAGGTTTGTTGGATTTTATTTCTTTGGCATTATTCCTGTGACAAAAGATGGACCAAGGCTGAGTACTTTACAGTGGCTTTGTAAGTAGTTTACCTTTGGCATAGTTTTTGTAGTGAACAAATACTTAAAGAGAATTAAATGAAATTTCTATTGTAGTTCTGAATCACTCACAGTTTTATGGAATATTTAAATAATTTAAAAGACTGAATGGTTATCATCATACGTCCTTAAAAGCCCTAGACAAACAAAGTACATTTGATTTAAAAAGTTCACCTTTCAGATTGACAGTCAAACATTTCAAACTGCACATCTCACTTGACATTTTAAAGATACAATTTAATTTGTAATAAAAAGTTGGCTTACTTTGTTGTGAAGGTATGAAACGATTACCTCTCCCAGTTGTTTTTAAAGGAAGAGTGTTTTGTGAAATATCAAGTCCTTGCATTAGGTTGGCCAGCTCCAACAACAAAAAGTAACTATCAAAATTTTCTGTACAAAGCAACAATTTTCATTTTTAATTACAAAAAGAAATGGAGGGAAGGAAAACTAAATGCTAAACTATTCCAGAAATACACAGCTGTTTTCCACCTTTACATAAAAATAAACCTTTCTTGCTCTGCTTAGAGATGTGTTAGGAAAAATGTGCAGTGCTGCCGTTTACTATAACAAAGAGTGAAAATTAACTCAAGATAGAGTTTATAATATGAATACAAAGTGGCACAAGACATGGAGAGGAAAGTGTTGTGTTTTATTTTTAGCTCTACTGGTTGGGTGAGAAAATGCCTATTTTTAAGTGGTCTAATCAGCCCATATGAGTTGCTATGTTTCATCAGAAAGCTGCTGAAATCAACAGCTAAAATTAAACAAAATGAAAGGTTGTATTTTTTTAAAAGGAAGAATCTGTTTTATTATTCATAACAACACCTAATTAATGTTTAGAACTGCTAGGAAGGCACAGCCGAGTATGGAGGCAGAAGGGAAAGGCTTGTGTTTCACAAACTCTTGAATTCATCAGGATGTTGTCTCCTTCTTGTAAGAAGCCATGGCCCTCATTAAACAAGATGATCCTAGACGGCTCCTGGCCCTGCTGCACACACTTTTTGTGACGTCAGGAAAAATATTCACATTTCTTTTGCTTAAGGTCCTGAGTGTAAGAAAGGGAGAATAAATATTCCTTTCCCCCTCTCTCCATTTGCTTTGTTTGTGAAACTTGGGCAGAGAGCCATGCCTGATTTATGACAGATGTCCAAGATGGTGCAATTATTGACAATAGCTATTTCCCAGCTATGTACAAGTACCTGCAGGGTTGTTTTGTACTCCTCCAGGGAAGTGCAAAGGAGGAGAGTCCCTATACAGAACAGAAGGGGATTTTGCCTGGGTAGTTTGCCTAACAGGAAGAGGGGAATGAGCTTGCTGAATGGATCAGTCTGGATCCTATTCACCTTATGGGTGGAGATGGTAGTGTACCGAGGCAGGGAACCTTAGAAGGTGGGCAGATATTTGTGAACTTTGCCACAAACCTCCTAAGCAATCTCCTCTGTTGAATCTCAGGAGAGGTGACTGGATTCTGTTACCTCAAAATTATTGCTGCTTAATTTAAAGCACACCTGTTTATCATTCATGTTTAGCCTTGTGTAACTCATCTCATTAACACCTTCTGGTGAACCTCAGTGGAACTATTCTGGAATAGCCAGTTGTTGGGATGGGACAGGGCAGTGTTGCCCAACATGATTCTCACATAGGATTTCTGTGCCCAAATGACAAACCTATTACGAAGTTTAACAATTAGCTGTATTTCTTAAATCACAGTGGTTAACAAAATCCAAAAGGAATTTTGTAGGAAGCTTATATTGAAACAAAATACAATCTTGGTGGTCTGATTTTGTTAAATAATATAATCAAAATGTTCTCAAATTTGGGAGGGCAATGTTGTAGTAATGCAAACACTGCAGCTCAGGCTTCACTTCAGCATCATCAGAATTCCAACGTGGGGAAGTTTTGTATCTCAGAAAAGGATATAGTATGTTCCCTACACAGAGAGAATAACTGTGATCCTAAGCATTTTTCCAGTATAATTTCCCTAAAACCATGGGAGGTCTTAAAGGTCTTTGCCCTTTTGAAGGGCGAAGTACAGCTGGAAAATTCAGCTTCATTGGTAAAAAGAAAACTGTTACTTTGAAGGCTGCCAGAAAATTTAATTATCCTCAATAGTACGTTATTAGTAGTACATAAAGAAGGTACCTATTCCAGGTACAGAGAAAGAACTCCAGCTCATCCAGTGTTCAGCAGAGCTCGGTAGAGCAGGTGACTGAAAATGGCAAACATCAGATGTTTTTTTTGAACGTGCATTCAGCCGTCCTATTTGACAGGTGGCAATTTGTGATTGCTTGAGTTACTCAGGGTATACTGTGCAAGTTGGTACGCAGTCCCAGCTCCTTAGCTGTCTTTTGGATGTGTTACTAAAATGCTGTTCTTCAGGGAGGAAGGGCGGTGTAGCTCCCCTGTTTGGATACAAGCAGACAACATTGATTTTGAAATAGAGATTTTGTATTGGGCAGTGTAAATTTTCCATCTTTGCTGGAGGAGCTTCACCAGTAGTCTAGCTGAAGTAATATGGTTTTCCATAGCCAGAGCCGTGGCGTTCCTCCCCCAGCCCTAGCAAAGCATCAGGGTCTGCCATGTGCTCGGCTGCACAGATCCATGGCCACAGAATGCAGACCTAGAAATGGGAGAAAAATATGAGGAAATGGTTATCAGCACAATAGGACTTTTTCTATTTCTTTTTCTTTTTTTTTTTTTTCCCAGAGCCACAAAACAAAACACAATTAGGCTATATACTCACATGTTTCCATCTCCCCCAGATATTATTATGACTTCTGCTCCCATGCAGCCTCGGTGTACATGACCTACATGCTTATTCCAGCGAAACTCAACTTTTGAAATGTTCCCAGAAATGTCTGTATCAATATAGTTCAAGTATGTTTTGCCTGGCTTGAAAGTTCCCCTGCCAAAAGAAAAGCACAAAAATGAAGCATGCAAATGAGTCAGTTGTTTGAATTCCTGTGCCTTTCTGCCTGCTAACGTGCAACGATCACATGATTGTACATCGTTCAGCTTTGCCATTTTTGATTTGTGAGGACACATCTGAGACCAGCAGTAGCCTCCCCTTGGGCCACAGAACTCTGCTCACACCCTCCTTGCTGTGCTAACCTTTGTCTAGAAAGAAAAAAACACAGACAGAGAGAGAGAGAGAGAGAGCAGCAAACACATTTTGACCACAATCTGTAGCACGGGGACCTTTGACCGCTGATCAGCTGCTTTCATTACCAGTGTAGGTCACAGATCACAAAGAACAAGATGAGACCTAAAAAGATATATTATAAACTCTGCATAATAACAAGTTTTCCCCCAGTCATGTTGCACCTACTTGTCAATTGTGTATTTTCTCCTGATCCCATTAGTTCCAGTCAAGGCTACATCTATATTTCCCTTCATGGTTTCTGTTGCAGATAGTCTGACACGTATCTCTTTTCGCCAGCCTTTGAAAACAAAAGGAAATAGATGGTGGTTGTGAAGAGACTTCTTTCCCTCATATGCTTCAGTGTTTTTCAGGGAGAGGAGAGGTTTGCACAGATGTGCTTGACAAATACCTCTGTCTTTATTAAGGCAAATGTCAGTTCTGTGTGATTCTGGCGATGTTAATTTCCTTGGCAGTGGTGTAAACTACAGTTCTAACCTTTACTGGCCTCCTGGCCATGCTAAGTATTTAATTTGCTTTGGGCTACACTCCATGCAGCCTCACTTTTCAATTTATAATTTCTTGTACTTTGGAGAATTTGGGTGGGGGTCTCACAGACAGCACTTTAGCTCTGAAATAGGATGAATTATATATTTTCTTAAATCATCTTAACCTCAGTTAGAAGGTCCTGTAACGTCTGTGTCATCCCAAGGCAGAAGCATAGCCTCACATACAGTAGTGCAGCACATTGATTTCTAGTAACCACATTTGGGAAGTTCTTGTACTAGCTTTAGTGTATACAAGTAAAGGAGATCTCTTCACCCACTTCAGGCTGTGGTTTCTATAAACCCAATAGTGTAGATGTTGACATTAATGTATTCATTCAGATTTAAGAAATGCCTACTTTCTCTGCACTCATATTCATTTTTCCTCTTTTTGCTTTTCTCAAGATGAGACATAAGATTTTTTTTGTACTTAGTTTTGCTTTTGTATTCTAGTGCCTAATAAATGATGTCCTCAAAGACCTTACCTCATGTATCACTCTTGGAGTTCATCATCTGGGATGGATTACATCTTACTTACAAATTTCCTTATTTCCCAGTTCTTTGGAATTAATCACAATTAAAATTACACTTCCTTATTACCCCTTGTCAGTATGACTTGATGAACTTTGCAAAAATACCCTGAAATTATCTTGTTTATAAGGTTTTGTCAATGACAACAACACAAGTTTTTGCTTTGAAGTTTTGCTCTTTCAGCATAACATTCCTCTCACCTCCAGCTTTACAGACCTTTTGAATCCACTATTCAGTTAACAAAATATTACAGGGTTTCTAAGCCACAGGTCAGCATCAATTTCATAATTATTTCACCCTTATCCAAACAGAGCTGATATTCCATATTCCTAACATATATAAAACTCCAGATATTGTTCTGAGCATCTCTTACTCCATTGGATTTCTGTAGAAGTGTGTTTCTTACTGTAGACTTCATTGCCACTCCTAATTCATCACCCAAACTCCAGCACTTACGAGCAAATGGAGAGCGGGGTCCTGTGTTTAAATAAACCTTTTGCTGTTCTTTTTCAGTTTTGTGAGAAAACACATCAGCATAATGACCCATCAGTGGGCATCCTCCCTTTGGGCATGGGAAGCAGGCTCCCTGGAGAAAAATAAGTGTGTGTTACAAGATGTTATCTGTTTTAATTCCAAAGCTTAAAGTACAATAAAATAGGGTATTTCAGCCTTTTTTTCCCCAGTTTGTTTGAAAAGATGCTTGTTTCTGAGTTCTTAATATATTTTCGATATTTATCAGAGTAGTGGAAAAAGGAGTTGAGGTGGTCAGCCTGCTTGCTTCATCATGCAAAAAAAAAAAAAAAAAAAATCTGAAAAAAATGAGTTGCAAATCTGGCCTAATTATGTTTCTGTGGAGATCATGAGTAAATGCCTTACTGTATGCAGTACCTTACTGCCTGATCTGTGACACAGGGAACATATTTTATCTATAGGGTCCACTGAGGTGGCCTCATAATTGTTGTGGGATGGGTATCACCCTGGCAAAGAGGCTCCAGCTGAGTGTCTCATTCAAATGGCAATGATTTTTAAGCATATGAACACTGAAGATTGGGGCTGCATTTTATTTGCTCTGTCTGCTTTTTTTTTTTTTTTTCTGTAAAATCAATCAGGCTATGTGGATTGAACATTGAGATGAGCGTAAGCATGTATTCAATTTCAGCTGAAAAAAAATCTTCATGATATTCAGTTACTTAGAGGTTCTTTAAAAAGTTGGATGTGTGGATCCTTGGCTATTTGGGCATTAGATGAATAAAAGGCAAAATGAGCATCATCTGTTGTCTATTCTTCAGTTGGCAAAATCATTTCCCTCTCATCGCTAAATTGCACAGGGTTCTGGTTTTTATTCAAATCCTGAGTTTCATCAGACTTTCAAGTTATGTGGCAAAATCTCTACAAGCAATGGCAACTTCTCAGCGTGTCCGGATTTCATCTGGGATAGAGTTAATTTTCTTCCTAGTAGCTGGTATGGTTCTGTGTTTTGGATTTAGGATGAGAATAATGTTGATAGCACTGATGTTGGTGTTGCTGCTGAGCAGTGCTTATACAGAGCCATGGATGTTTCAGCTTCTCGTGCTGCCCTGCCAGCAAGGGACTGAGGGTGCACAGGGAGCTGAGGGGAGCAGAGCCAGGAATGACCAAAGAGATGTCCCATACCATATCCATTCTATATGGTGTCATGCTGAACAATAGGACTGGAGGAACTGGCTTTGGGGCTGCTGCTATTTGGGGACATCTGGTGGTAACTAATTCCATTGTGCATCATTTGGGGCTGTTTTGTGTATGGTACTGCTGTACTGTATAAATATTTGTCTCCTCTGCTCTAAATGCTGTGGGTGTTTATTATTGTTTACAGATATTTAGACACGGACAAAATCCAGTACCTATCCTCTAGGTGATGGGTTTCAGCAGGTTTGTGTGGCACTGGTTTAAGTGAGCTGCCTTCAGCAAGTCCATGTCCCTCACTGTAAACCTACACAGCTGAATCCAATCCTTGCTAGCCTTCTTAAATTTTCATTTTTTTTGTAACCGCTTAGACTGCAGACATTTATTGTCTTCATTTTCTTCTGTTTTGGGGTTTGCTGCTTTTATATTTTGCTCATTTTTTGGCTGTGGGGATGAGGGCAGTCAGTAGGTCTGCAGAGTCAGCCTTGATTCTATCATCTAGAGTCCAGAAGCCACCTCAGAAATTACTAAGGAAAGAAGAGCAGGGCTGTAACCTTACCTCCTTCATAAACACATACTGATACTCACCGATATAAAAGCTCGGTATGTTTCACACTGGTAGCCAACAAATCCATTTGGAGTGATAATACTTTCAGCATAATACCGGAGGCTTCTTTTATGTCCACATCCAAGAGATCTATATGCTGGGAAAACCCCATGTAGAAAAGATTAAAGGTACATATCTACCATAAAATCCAGGCCAGCGTATGTGGGTCTTCATGGCACAAAGCACTCCTGTGTCTACATCTGTATCTCTGATGGAGAAAAGCAAGGTGCTGTCCATGTGTGTGCCATCTGAAAGCCCATGGAGGTGGAGATGCACCTGACAGCCCTCTTGCAGCCCCCAGTCCTGCAATGCACACACTTGACTGCCTGAAGTTTACATGAGAACAGAGGAGAATTTTACAGAATTTCCCTTTCATATTTCGAAGACTGGAATAATTCATAGTTGCAGCATTTGCAAAACATATAGTAGTTACTATGAAGTAGTTTTCATTTGCTTACCATTATCACAACGTGGTAATTTGTAAAACCACAGTTTCCACTCACTTCTAGAATTAAAGATAATTATAGTAATTATTTTAACTTCAGTGGCTTTCAGTGTTTTTAAGCTGTGAAAAATCTGCGGTCATTTGACATTGGTGATTCTGTGAAATGCTCAGAAAAGCAAGATGCTTGGCAGTGTGTCCTCGATTTTGTCAGAATTATTTGAAATAAGTGCATTTTGCCCTCTGAGAGAAATTTGTGAGCTGTTAATGCAGAGCAGAAGAAAGTGCAATTTGTATTCCTTGTTATAAGTACTGTCTTTATTAGCTCTGAAGCCTCTCCTTTATAGAAGCACAATATACCAATGTTAAGCTATAAAAATAGGCTCCACTCTGCTGCAGCGTGGGGGGACTTTGCTCAATTATAGGGTGACGTCGTGGAGGCACTGAAGTAATTGCAAGGAGGCACAGCTTGTAGTGAAATCAAAATTTCACCTATAGTTGCTCATCAATATTTATGCATCTTAAAGACATACTGGTTGATGTTGACCAGGTATCGACTGGTCAACCCTTTGTTCTTTACACAGAGGGAAAGAAAAAACAAACAGAAACGTGTTTTCATCTGTGTTTCTCAAAAACAACATGGATCATCAAGGTTTCCTGAGTTTCCAGAGTATGTTTTCTTTGTAGTTCCTACTTTCAAACTAATTCAGAAGAGTCTGTGCTTTAAATTTAAAAATCTCAGCCCTTACGGTAAGCTTATTCTGTGCTAGTGCCAAATTCACTTAACATCTATACAAAGGAAACACAATACCTCTCTCCTTCCTGCATCAAAAGCTGTAGAAAGAACTTACTAAATAGCATTTCTAAAGCACTTCTTTTACATAAAAGCACTGCATACATGTAAATATTATCAAACAGAAGAGATATGCATAAAGCAAGGTTAATATGAGAGGCAGGAGTTAACACTGTCTCTATTTTTAGGAGCTGCATGAACAACCCATTCCATCTGCTTGTGTTCAGTAGAGCTGGGTTTGATTTTTACCAGAGAATGTGGAAGTGAAATACTTAATTTTTGCTGAAAATTGAGATGTTTTGTGTTGTCACTTTTGAAGGAGTTTTGGCTCCAAATAATTTTGTGCATAGCAACTTTCTGTCTTGGTTCCTAACTTTTCAAACCAGTTGATACCAAGCATTTTTGAGAGCCAGCTACCTACTAATGGTTGAGATTTCAAAACATGTAGCTATGATTAACAGGTATTCTTATTTCTATAAGCTAGGGTTAGAAGACAGGATTTGAGGCATCTATTTTGCTTTGTCTTATTAACTGCCCAGCTTTCTTTGGAGAGCATCAGCTATCAGTTCAGTAGTCATCTGATCATCTGCTATGTTTTCAAGCTTGTGCTGTTCCCTTTTGAGACACTAAAGCTGCTAATGATGAGTATGTCTGATGGCAGTAATGCTGGGATGAAAACAGTCATTTTTGGATTATCCAAATCTAAGATATTTAAGTATAGATGCATTCAAAAGACTGCCTTAGCTCAGCGTGCAAACGCGCCTTTCAAGCTGCAGCTGTAATGAGGCATTACTTCTTCACAACATACATACTTCTCATAAGGTCATTGATGTTCCGAACTGCTGGAGGTACACGAAGCTGCCTGCATCCTGGCATTTTCTTCCCACCATTTGGGTAAAAATCCAGATGGCCACAAGTCTGAAGAATCCCAGGAGCTGAAATATGTAAAATCATACAATCATGGAATGGCCTAGGTTGGAAGGGACTGGTAGCCTCCCATCAGATCAGCTGCCCAGGGCCCCATTCAGCATGGCTTTGAGCACCTCCAGGAATGGGACATCCAGAATCAGTGGAGACTAATCACCTTATTGTATGCTGTAGTCTGCCTCTGAGTATGCATTGGCCTTTATGTAAAAACTTACCAAAGTCAAAGAAGAGATGACCAGCATGAGTGTGAATTATATCAACAAATTTTGCATCTGAAGGATCCAGCCTAACCATTGGGGGAGTGTACTGGAAAAGAGGTCCAGCTGGATCCAAACCTAAATGAAAGGAGATGGGAATAATAACATAAATAATAACTTATTTACTAAATGTGTCATCACATTTCTTAACTCCTCAGGTAAAAATCTATTTTGTGCTGATGTGTATGCGGAACAGCCAGAAAAATAACAAGCCAGAATGGTGGCTAGAGGCATTGCAGTGCAGTAAAAAATTGGATGGATGGTTGGCTTACTATAGGGGAATAATGTCACAAGAAGAGATGTGGTGGCTGTAGGTTTGTTTTGTTTCCTTGTTTGTTTGTTTTTTTTGCATATCACTGAAAGATGTTAAATTTTGATATGTTACTCTAAGCTTGTCTGAGAACTTTTATTTGGTCAAAAAGCCATTGTTATTTGCAATAGTGACATACAGTGAATACATAGACATACATAGTGATGTATAGTGAATGCAGGGGGTTTGAAGTTTCATTTCAGATTTTCAATCTTACCTACTGAAATATTATGTTGGAGTGGGCTTTTAGATCCAAACATGATAAAGAGTTGCTAACGTTACACAAGTCTGTTATTTCACATGTAGTAGAGTATCTTCTTCCTGCTCTTTAGTACTGCTAAAGACTACATGCAGTGTGCTTTGGGGACCTGTGCAAAGTAACATATATTTAGCTCCAATAGGGACAGATTTACCTGCCTGTTGCAGTTCAGCCTTTCTCAGGGCTGTGACTGGTGACATGAAATGAGTGGCATGGGATAGGATGTGCAATGGCTTCCTTTGAGTGATGTCGTGCTGGCTGTACAGTTACAGGAAAGCAGCACAGTGTCTGTAACATATTTGTTAGGTAGCAGTGACTCTTTGGTTCTTTTTTAAGCAGAATTAAAGTATAAATCTTCTACAGATGAAATAGCTTCAGTACCTGTTATTCTTCCAATGCCAGGTTTTCGTCTCCCTGCCTCCCCTGCAGCATGTGCTCCAAGACTATGGCCAATGAAATGAATGTTGGCAGGAGAGTATCCATAGTCTTTCTGTGAAGATGAAAGGAAAAGAAAGAAAACAAGGGTACTAAATAGGAGATACAAGCCAAAGGCATTGCAGCATGCCCTCATGACCAGAATGCCACTGTATGCACCAGGAAGGGCAGGTGATGAAGGAGAGGTGCTGCAGGTGGGAAGTTACTGCTGTGGGAGGTGGATTTGTACCAAGCTGTGGAAGAGAAGTTGTTCCCGACTCATTCCTACCCCTCTGAGACAGTAACCTCCACTAGGATTGGGCAGTTTAGATAGAAATTAGGAAAAGGGAATTTGGTGAATCACAGAATGACTTGAGTTGGAAGGACCTTATAATCAATCTAGTTTCAACCCACTGCCTTAGGCAGGGTTGCCCCCCACAATATCAGCTGCCCAGGGCCTCACCCAAACTGGCCTTGAATGCCTCCAGGGATGGGGCATCCACAGCTTTTCTGGGCAGCACTTCGAGTGCCTCATCACCCTCTGAGTAAAGAATGTCTTCCTAACATCTAACCTAAATCTCCCCTCTTTTAGTTTAAAGCCATTCTCCCTTGTCCTGAACATAGCTCCCATTAGCATTATGCCTATCCAAAAGGTGAATGACTCCTCTGATGCTTCATATCCAGCCTATATCCCTCATCCTGAACCTGTCTGTTCAGTGACTACGGTGTTCTATGGTTTTCAGCACCTTTTTCTATGCCATGCCCTCTGGGTGAATATAGTGGCCGTTGTGCTATCCGGGTTCTCCACCACCCAGATCCTAAGGAGCATTTCGGTTTGTGCAGGGTTAGAGACCTTTTATAACATTTTCAGTTGTAGTACTGAGTTCTGTACTTTCTGACTATGTTGAATCAAATCTAAAGATGACACCGATTCACTGGCATTTGTGTTCCACTTGTACCTCAAGCAAGTTCACAAGAAAGACCAGCTCAGCCCCCACAATGCGGACATTGTTGACTGCGTCCGTGTACAAACCACTGGAACCACCTCTCCAGTCAGTCAGAATGCAGTTCACATCTTCTACATGAAGCATGAACTGTCAGGGATAGAAACAGAAGGAAACAGTCATGAAGTACAACATTTCCAGGTTACACACAAACCGTAATTAGTTTTACTATATGTGGGGATCTCCCTTTAGTTCTGTGAGTTCTGATTTTTGCAACTCACTCCAACAGAACTGGCATACTGTTCCTGTCATGAGGCTCTTTCAGCTCTTGCCTTGCTCTCCTGCTCCCTTTCTAGTGCTGGTTTTGCAGAAGCCTGTGAAGCATCAGTAGGCTCCAGCATGCAGGACAGAGAGCAGTGATTGCTCTTGTCAGCTGAACCCCACTGGTGAGCAGTGAGGATAAATTGAATCATAGACTATCCTGAGTTCAGAAGGACACATAAGGATCATCGATTCTAACTCCTATTGAGAATAGGCACAGTTGAGTACAGGTTTATCCTCAGGACTTGGCTGGAGATTAATTTTGAAAGAAAAGAAAATTATACTGGGGATCCTATTTAGCAGTGTGTTTTTCTAATTATATCCTAGAAACTCAAATCTTGCTCTTATTCAGAAAGCTGCAAAATGATGCCATATGCACCTGCTGTGTTTGTGTAACTGGTAAAGATGCACCTTTTTCCCATAACTGCTATAGAATCAACACAAGGAGGCAGAATGGAGATAGATTTGAATGCTGCAGGTTTGACACACAGCAGTTTCAGTTGTTTTCCATCTCAGCTGCTGTCACTGGTTATAGGGGATCAGCTTATCTTAGTGCCTCAGTTAGAAAAAGAGGATAGAATGATTTATTTTTTATTGTCCAAACTGTAGTCTTGAAAATGTATACATTTGGATCATCTAATGGGATTCACAAATTTGAGTTCACGTGCTTGAATTGTTCTGCCTTCAAATTCATCTCAAACAAACTATTCTATTTAGACGCTTCAGGCAAGGGAACTTTCTGATGGCTCATTCTGAAGCAATTTCATTTTTGAAGTACGCCTAAATAAAACCAAATCAATCTGCTGAACAGAGCATTTTGGTTTTGGTAGATCAAATGCCTCACTCAATCTGAAATGTTTAGCTTGAACTTTTGCTGAGGTGAGAAAGTGACTTTTTCCCTGTTATTATTGTCAAGGAATTGAAAAACAATCAATTACAGTTTTCACCACAGGGATGAATGCAGCAAAAGGGTATTTAGCAAGAGGCTAAAGTGCACTGTGCTCATAGGTAGGAACAGGAGGTCAGTCTTGTGAAGCTGAACTTGTTTCTAAGGTTTCTCTTCACATATTCCCAGAATTAACAAGAAAACAGAGAAGTAAGTTCTAGATGGGAATCATAAGGCAGTTGATTGGGAGTGTGTATGGATCTTTGCACTTTCAAGTACAAGTATGATGGCACCGTACTCTGCACATGCTTGCTATCCAGGGCAGGTCTGCTCCAGCAAGGTGGCCATGTATAATGAAGCGAGTTTTCCTGTATGCTCGAAAGTCTGAAGTTTTGATAGTTGAGGGATTTGAAGCAGAAATTTTCTGTGTCAAAACAAACAAAACATCAACAACGTGAATGTTCTGTGCAAACGCACTCTGATACAGGGCAAAGTAACCCAGCAGTTCAGACTTAGTTCTCAAATCTGAACAGATGGGTCTTGTTCCTGATCCTAAACTGCTTTGCTTGGGAATGACAGTTAATGGCTTCAGCAACATTAATTCCTAGTTAATTGAACAAATGATACTGACACCCTTTTCTCAATGCTTTCAGATATATTGGCACAATGCGTTGTCTAAATGTAAGATTTTATCAAAATTGGTCACAAAAATAGAAATCTTCTGCAAGGCTGACTTTGACTCTGTGCACATTTATCTTCCTGTTTTTTTTACATAGGACTTTCATCTCTCATCTTATTCATATCTTAGCAATAACCCAGATAACATGAGGAAGGCCATCAGGCATACATCACAGGCTTTGGGTGTTTGGGGCTTTATCAAGAGGGAAGGCGTTATTTTTGTTAGCAACAAAATTCTGAATAACATGTTGTTTTGAAACTTGGCACTTAGGTATTTTTTGTTATAGTTTGGTAAGTTTAAAAAGGTTGTCGTGACCAAGTTAGCACACATGGACCTTCAGCAAAAGATTGATTCAAGTTAAAACTTCACAGGCTCTCTTTAGTTGAAGATGTTGTGCTTGTTCTGAGGTGACTCAAAGAGTTATTAACACCTCCATTGTCTGTGACTGCCATTTATGAAAAAAAAAATAATAGAACAAGCAAACAAAGTAACTGTAAAGTTTTCTTCAAGACAACCACAGTAAAGCAGCCCCTTTTTTAATATTAAATTACTTCATTTATCCTTATGCTTTGTCCAAGTCAAATCTGCAGTGATGGTCATTCTCTTCTTCATTTTTTCCTTTAGTTTCCTCTTCTCCTTTCTAGTTTTCCTTTAATTTTTATCCATCATTCCTTTTTCATCCATTCCTTTCCATCTCTGATGAACACTCTTACTTTCTCTTCCAATCTTCTGTTATCTTCCCTACCTGCTTTTAGGGCTCAGTGTTGGCCTTTGCCTGAGCAGAGTCTCTGAGACCAACCACATATTGTTAAAAGGATGTGTGTGGACCTGAATTATATTTTTCAGCTGAGACATGGGACCAAAACTGAGCTTTCCTTTTATACTGCCTTGCCTGCCTCTAGATTTATAATGATTAAACTGTTACTGAATTTGGGCCATGTACACATTGAGAATATGGATCAGGGCCTCTTCTGGGAGACCTACAAGTAAAGATGTAGGAGAGAAGAAAGAGTTTCTTACTTGGTAGTTCCCGATGTTGTTCCTAGTGTAAAGGTGGAAATTAGTGTTCACAGCTGCTGGAGAGCTGGGCACACCTGCCAGCTCTCTGCCCGGGATCCCAGACCAAGGGGGATTGTCAGTAAAGCACCCAAGCCTGTCATAGCACACTTCCCTTCCTGGGGAACATAAAGAACAACATCAGTGCTCTAGGAATGACCATTGACAAGAAGCTGACAGGGCAGTGTTAATAGCAGGGAAATGGAAAATGGCTGTTTCAGATCAGCATGTCATGTTATCATTTTCATTATGGGCTCTGTTGTGTTCCTGTGCATCATGAACAGCCTAGAACTCAGCTTGGTGAGCTCAGGAGAAAGCATGATTAATTTGTCTAAAATATTGTTAAAACAGCCACCAGAAAAAAAGACAAAAAAGCTCTGGATCCTTTCTACTTTCTGCTGATCTGGATCCTTTCTCTCCTGAGAACGAACCAGTCTCTGCTGCCAGCTCAGAGTAGTCCTTCATTTTGTGCTAATGCTCTGGGGTTTATGTTAATTGTTTCTTCTTGTGCAAGAATTAAAGACAGAGATTTTTTTTTAAAGAAGATCAAAACATTAAAACACACGCTACTAGTTGCTCTACTACTTATATAAACCACCTCTCTTAAATTTAATCATCATAAGGATTCAGTGGAAGTGATGATGTCAATAGGATGAGAGGAAATGACCTCACGTCTTGGCAGAGGATGTTCAAGTTGGATATTAGGAAAAACTTTTTCTCTGATAGAGAGATAATGCACTGCAACAGGTTGCCCAGGGAGGTGGTGGAGTCACAGCCTCTGGAGGCTTTCAAGAAAAGGGTACGTGTGACACTGAGGGATGCGATATAGTGGGCAATATTGGTGGTAGGTGGAATGTTGGACATGATGATCTTAAAGGTCCTTTTCAACCTTGATGATTCTATGAATCTTTTCCACAATTCTGTGAATCTAAGTGCAAGCCTAGAGCACAGCACAGCCCAGGGAAGTGTCATCTGTTCCTGTATGGCAGGATTTTCCCAATTTCTGTGATGGCTTTAATAAAACAATGTAAATATGACATATGGGTGTTGCCATTAAATGCCATTCTTATCCACCATGATAGCACAACAGTTGTGGAATTGCAAGTCATTTTTATGGTTATTAAAAAGACAATGAAGACAAAGTGAAGCTACTGTCACTGTGCATAGGTGACAGAAACAGACTGTGACTATTTGTAACTTGGTACAAAATGCAGGGTAGGGCACTATATATCGGAAATACTTTCAGAGGAGGAAACTTGATTGTAAACTGTAATTTAGGACTTCACTAGAGATTCTGTCGTTTTCTTTTTCTCTGATGCTGGGGAACTTCTGGATTGTATTTCACTGTTTCTCCTTTTTGTCTCTCTGCATCCATCCCAATGGAATTATCCTTTCCTATTGGTAAGGAGATGTTTGAGACCAGGACTATTTTCTTGTTCTCTGCTGTGCAGTGTATGTGCCTTGGTTGGCAAAGTGCTGTAGTTGCCATAAATGCTCCTGGGTGGTTGGCATGGGTAGGGAACACTTCTGGAAGAATTTTAGAATCCATTATTATATAAAAATACCTTTCTAGTTCCCTTTCTATTTGCTACAGAACCCTTTAAAGAATTAGAATGATAGGTTAAGTGCATCAAAGGCATGGTAGAATTCATTACTGCTAATGAAGAAATCTATGATATCCATTCCAAAACATGTCCTTTTTCTAAAATGTAGTTATTCCGGTGTAAGCTGCGCACAGCAGTTTTTGCTGTTTATGGACTTTATCAGCTATGTGTCTTACCTTTGGCTGCATCAAGAAGAAAAAGAGTAGTGATCCATATTGCAAGCATCTAAAGCAAAAAATCAAAACAACACAATTCAAGCTTAATTAAAAATAAATCCAGAATTCACCTAGGAGTTTCCTTGATCCAGTAACAGAAGTAATAGTGACCATAGAAGACCTACAGACATTTAATGAACTAGAACCAAAAGAATAAACATTTCCTTAAAGATAGCAATGTCTCAAGAAAATACCTTTGAGATTCCTTGTTTGCCATGGAACTATTGAGTATAGAAGATATTCTCTCAGCATCTCTTAAAGATTCTCCTCCTGACAAACAGAAGCTTTTTTACCTGTAGAGCTGCAACTCATGTGCAAGTGAATGAATTTTGTAAGGGATTTGCTACATTTTTTTAATAAAGTTTCTTCTACGCTTTAATAGAAAAATTACTCATAGAAGAGCTAATCAGTGATTGTGTTTTAAAAGAACAGAGGCACAATATCTGCATTTCCAAATCATGCCAATAGCAAAGACCAAAATGAGTTTTCAAGACTATCATCCATGTACACTTATCAGTATTTGATCACTTAATCACTAGCTGATACGTAACCATCAGAGTACATAGAACCAGCCATGTACTTTCAGATAAAGTAGGGCATGCACTTTATGTGTAATCTTACTCATAGTAACTTCAAAGGAAAGATGAGGAATTACTGAGGTACCATTAGTCAGTGAGATAATACATGTAGAGTTTGACTTTATAACTTGTTTTCTACACTCTGCATATTAACAAGGTGTGCAGAATATAACATGGACAAAAGAAGAAAAGTAAGAAGCGCATGCTTACTATGCTGTGGATGTTAACAGCTCATCCTTTGAAAACTCTAATATCAGGCTCTGATCCTACAATAAGTCCTGCATCTCCTCCCACCACAGTCCCCTGGAGTTGGTAATTTGCTGTTAGGAGCCAAGAGTTCGTCCCTGTAGGACTCACTGCAGATTCATGCGTGTCCTCCTTCCACCTCCTCTGCTCCACCACTCACAAAATACCCCATGATTTGAGTCCCTCAGATACTCTTGGCTCCAATGCATCCCATTTACCTTGGCAAGGCTCAGGTGAGTTCTTGGAGTCCACCGTGGCTGATTGCAGCAATTGTAGGAGTCCTTTGGAGCAGCCACTGGGAAGCAGGACAGCTCTGGGCCCACCTTCCAAGAGGAGACTCACCCTCCCACCACCGTGCAGCATCTGTGGCTACACTGCCTGCTGCCAACAGAGCTATCGTTGTGTCAGGAATGCTAAGATGTCAGGAACCAGGTTAGACCAGTTGCTGCGAGACTCCGCCTGTTTAATGCAAAGTTTCAAATAGGGTGTTACTGTCGTTTGTCAGTAATTTAAAGCTAAAAAGTACAGGGAGGTGGGATCTACCATCAGCTGGGCACCCTGTCTCTGTGCAACGCTGAGCTGGGCTTCAGGTGACTTTGCTACAGCCATCTGCATGATGCCTAAGTCCCAGTATTTAGGATCCTGTTCCAAGCTTCTAAAAGCAAAACCATCCCACTTAGATCTGTTTTCTGCCTTAAATATTTCAATCTTAAGTAAACTTTTCAAATTTGTATTTGACAGACGATTACATCAGCACGCAAAAAATGTGTTGAGAGATCAGCTAGCACGTATGTTTTCAAAGTATAAGCTGTTACTTGAGAAAAATCAAAGAGGCATATATGAAAAAGGGTTAAAAATGTAATTGCATGCTCTGTCTTCTGTTATTTGTTCATCTTATAGTTATCTCATATTAGTTTTGCTAGTGGATGCATTACCTGACTCTTCTTTGAGAAAATGACAGGAATGCTCTCTAAGAGAGAACAGTTCCTTGGACAGGTTGTCACCACATCCAATTGCCATGGATCATCATAATTAAACTGTATTAATTGCAATCAATTTAGTTTTTAGTTTTTAGATTTACAACATCTTTTCACAGAGAACAGTACTGTCATACTATTATGCTAACATTTCTGATCAGACCTTCCTAGAAATCTTTGTTCCTGTATGTAGATGCCAATGAATAACTCACATCTCAGCACTTTAATGCAAAATCCTTTATTGGATTACTATGGCACCTCCTAAGCAAAGGATGTACAGGAAGGGGAGGGTCCCTTTTTTTTGTAATCCTTTCCGCTGACTGATGACTCTTATCTCCTATCTAATGTATAGACATATGACAGGGATTTAAGTAGTTCTAGGGGGTGCTAGGTTCAAAATAGGGTCCAGCAAGCAAAAACGCCAACCAGTCTTTTAGAAGAAATGGCTAAATGAAGCATACATACAAAAAAATCTACATATAAGTTATCCCAGCTCATCTTTGTAGAAACTGGATTTGGTGATAGCTTAAGTGCTCAGATCTGTGATGCTACAGTGTATGGTATTTTCAGATGTGTTATATAACTTCAAAGTAAAGGGAGTGAATGTTTGTGTTTCTGTCTGTAAGCATTAACAGACAAACTCAGAAAGGATGATTCATTAGACCCCACAAAGCCCCTCCACCTCCCAAAAATTAGTATCTAATCTACATAACCTGCTTCTTATTTAGCTCTACTACCTATAATAATTTACCTATACCTATTCATCTATCACCCATAATCCTCACTTTGTTCTATTCTTGCAATTTCTTCCTACTTCAGAAGTGTACTGCAGGAGTAGGTCACTCAAACTTTTATAGTCTATTTGGTTTAATAAATTATTATTGTTACTTCATTCTCATAGATCTTACCTATAACTAGAGTATTTTGGTGCATATTCCATCTGGGGAGGTAAAGAAAATTGAATTATCCATTACATTAAGAAACCTTTCTGGAACCAAAACCTGCCTCAACCCCCTGCTGCTTTGTGGACTTTAACAGCAGTCTGATGGGGAAAATTTCATATCACTTAAAAGACTTAATGACTTTGCCAAATTAACACTAGAATGACAAGATGCTTAGGTCCCTTGGTTTTACCTAGGATGGCAGCATCGCTATCCTACTCCTAGATGCAAAGCTGTGCACCACGAAGTCCTTGTAAATAATCATTCCAGCTAGCATTGAACACTGATGGGAGCTTCACTGCTATAGGCTTTGCTCAATGAAGTGGTTGTTTAAGAAAGTTCATCTGCCTTTTTGCAGGCAGTCAGATGTGACAGCTCTCCTCCGGTGTTTGAGAAGAGGTTGCTGGGAGGGCAAGGCATCTTCATATTTGTACCCAGCAGACAAGCATGAAATGGGTTTTTCATGCTCATTTGCTAATGCCAGGAAAGCTCATAGCTCAGCAAGATTGCTGGTTGTCAGCACTTCCCTGTCAGCTTCTAGAAGACTTCACTGTAATTGGGTTAACTACTTCAATATTGTTTGCCTTTGTTTTACAGAGCTCGTTCATGCACCCCTCTTATTTCTGAGAGAACTTATTTTTTTCCCTCCTGTTCCAGAAGAGCTGGGAAACAAACTTCTTGTTCCACTCAGCAAGAGTAGATGGACATCTGTCTTTGCCTCTCATTACCAAAACCAGAAAGGAAAATTCTTTCTGTCTCAAAGTTTTATCCATTCATTTTTTATTTCTTGAAGGAACAATTGGCCAAAGATTCTTTCTGCAGCTTTGTGCAGTCTCCTGAAACCTCCCTTCTGTCACAACATGTGGAAGAGGGAAACTTCTGTGATTAGGGCATTGCATATAATATGACTTTAAAGATAGGACTTAAGGGATAACAAGATTAATAGAAAAGCCATAGCTGTTCTCAACAACCCTGTTGTAGAAGCAATGCTAAATGAATTGTAATTGATCATGATGAATTTTGTTACATGCTTTAAGGATTACATGAAGTGGTGGAATAGATGATCTAGCTAAAGGTCTTTGAATTTATATTTCTAAATTTTAAAATGTCTTGATTAAACTTGATGGTTATTAGTAGCATAGAAGGCTATCCTTGATGAGATAACTGGGACAGCTCTATCTGCACACACAATCACTGAAACGCTATGGCTTTAGAAACATTTCTAGACTTTTTTTATTTCTTGATGTTTGCTTGAAACAAAGGAAGTCATGTTAAATAACAATAAGTTGCAGGTTGACTGACACATTTTCAGTATCTCGATGAAATTCTTATCTATTTATTTCTGCAAGTCCAAAGACTAAAGGTAAAGACACAGTCATTTGTACTTTCTAGCATCCTGCCAGATTTCTGTATATCCAATGTTAGTTGGATATTTAAATATCCTTACATCTCACTTTTCTCAATGTTTGCAATTTTTTGAGCAGAGCACTCCATGCTGAAAAATGAATGATAGTGCCAAACAGTGATGTTAGCTTATACAAGCCGTTAGCTGCTCTTAAATAGAAACAACTAGTATTATAATTACATGGCTTCATAACAGGCCTTTTATGTTGTATGTGGCCTTGTTTATGTGGGTTTGGTTGCTATTTCACAAGCACTGTTTTCGTTCCTCTGCACTTCCTCTAACTTTGGTCCTGTACGGGTTGACGTAAAGGTGTTGCTATGTTCGTCTCACTATCTTTAGGTTCTTACCTACTTGTGGTTTGGCAACCCATGTAATGATTTAATAAAACTGTGTATTGTTTTTGTCGGCATCCTTTATCCTGCACCATGGGTTTGTGCATGTCCCTGTTTTACCTCTCCTCTGGAGAGGAAGTTTGGACTGGGTGCACTATTAAATCAGGTTTGTACAGAAGCATTCTTGCTTTCTGCTGTTTTTGGCACAGCACTCATTGCTTATTTGAGAGGCCAGTCAATACAGGAGGGCTGTGAAGAAAAGTAAGTAATTTGCACTATCTTCCTGTAAATGCACTGCAGGATGTTATCTTTTTGCCTTACAGGCCAGTTGGATCAGTGTTTCATTCAGTAGAATTTCAGAAAAACTGAGCATTGCCATTAAAATTTTAAGCCTTTTGATTTTGAAGCCATGAGGATCAGAGAAAATTGTTCTTTAAATACGGTGTTGAAAAAGGCTATCCCAAATGAGAGTGGTGTGCGGCGTGATCACAAACTCATTTTATGTATAAGGAATGTGGGAGTGGAATGCTGCAATCAGCCCAGCATGCAATATATAGAGGCATTACCACAATGATTAGATCTAAATAAGTATAACTGGAATATTTCCTAACCTGAGCCCAGCTCCGCCTCTTTTTGCCGTCAGCTGAAGTTCTTCCCATTGCTTTCAATAAGTGAGGGCAGAACCAGCATTTCAGCATCGATTTCAGTGTGTGTACAGTTTTGGTTTGTATTTGAGGTGGACAGAAATGTCTGTAAAAAATGTCAGATATCAACGTATTTTCAGAGGTCTGTTACACTAAATACCAAGTGTGAAGAACTGAGGAGTAGAAGCACCCAGGGCTGGTTTGTGTGTGGGTTCATGCTGCTGAAGACAAGAGGTAATGGACTGAAGTTGTGCCAGAGGAAGTTCAGGTTGGATATGAAGAAAAATTTCCTCTCAGAATGAGTGGTGAAGTAGTGGCACAGGCTGCCCAAGGAGATGGGGGAGGCACCGTCCCTGGGACTGTTTAAGAACTGTAGAAATGTGGCGCTGATGGACATGGTCAGTGGGCATGGTGGGGATGGGCTAATGATTGGGCTGGATGATCTTAGTTGTCTCTTCCTTAATGATTGCATGATTCTGTTCTATGATTCTATGAAACCAGTTGGGCAGTCTGTGAATGTTTGTGAATGATTGCAGTCTGCAGGCCTTGGTTTTCGTAGAGCAGAGTCTGATTTAGTTTTCTTTGACTGTTAATATTATGAAAGGAAATAGCTACTTAAATATTTTTATAAATTACTTCTTAAACACTGTTTGTTAGATAAAATCTTCCAGTGACAATGAAGGCCTCCTAAGCCCTCAGTTCTCCTGTCTTGTGATGAACATAGCTCAGGTGTTCTGGACATTCCATGTCCTGGAGGCATTGGTCACCTGGGATGTGACCAGTCCAACTGCAGTTTCAGTTGGTTAAGGTTAATGTAAAACATCTAATGTCCTTAGCTGGAATTATCAACAGCCATAAGAGGGCAGAGCTGGGCACAGACAAGCCATGGGAGCTTAGAGTCTTTGGTTTGTCTTTTATAGGTGTTCTCAGCTGTACCCTTTATTCCACTGGGATTTCATCACTGCAACTGTTACCATATCTCACTTTACAATATAACTTTAAAAACTTCTGAAATATAATGACTGAAGTTATTATTTCTTTTACACTGTAGTTCTGCCTGTGTCTGCTATAAACATTCATACACCTCAAACTGAAGCAATATGTATTTTCAGAGAATTGATAATGATAATATATTTCAAAAATGATTCCTTCCTGAACAGAATCATGGCCTCATTTTCTTTGAGGGCTCTCTGAATGGCTGAGGCATCCACCCAAAGTTAGCTGGGTTGATATCTGAATACCAGCATCTTTAAACACAGTTGCAGTTGATTTGCAAAGACACTGTGATCCCTAATTAGACATAATGATTCATCTGTATTATCAATCCCAAGGAAGTGTCTTGGTTCCCATGCTGGGGTCTGTGCTCTGGCAACGTGCTCCTTCTACACAAGGATGAGATCCAACGTGCATGAGCCTTCTTCTTAAAAAAAAAAAAATCATAAAATAATAGCAAATTGATGCTAATATGAAGCTAATAAGCATGAATACAGTTGTAGAAACACCTCCTGCTGTAGAAACAAACTCCTGTATGTGTTTATGGCCTGTATAGAGAAAGAAACTCAGAAGGTAATACAGAGGGCCGTGAAACTGAGGGTAATTTTGCACTCACCTTTCAGCTCCAATTTATAACATCATGTCCGTCATCCCATTGCCAATTATTTGCATCACAGCAGCACCTAGAGGCCAGCTCTACTCAAACATGAGAAGGAAAGATCTTGATGCTGGTGCATCATATTAAAAACATATGAAAAGTGGTTGAATTTTTTTGAGAGTTACTAGTAGACTTCAAGTAGATGAGTAATATTTTTCCTCTCACAAAAGACAAGTCTCTCACAAGACTGAATAATAAAACCAAGATGCCCTATTTCCTTGAAGAAATTACGGTGAGGAACTATATTTGAAGTGAGGAGGAGAGAAATCTCTGAAACCTACCTTTCTAGTAGAGAAACACCCTGACAAAACAGTGCCATTCAACGGAGATCTATCAGAGCTCCATATTAGAAATAAAATAAAATCTTGGAATTTTGGCAAGTAAATAGCAATATTTGCACACAGATATGAGTTATATATTCACAAATGGCTGTTGTATGTTGCTATTAGGGTTTAGGATAGAAACCTGCATCAGTAGATTTGAGCTTTTTGATGTGGCATATGAAAGTGGCATGCACCAGTATCTTCTATCCAAGTAGAAAATAACAATTTATGTTACTTGAATTCTCAAAGGGTTTGAAAAGCTCTGTTTATGTGCTCAGTTCAACAGGAATAAATCATACTCAGGGTAACCTGATTTTCAAATATATCTGTTTTCTTATATTTGCTCGAGTATTTTCTGAGAAGCACTAGGATGAATCACTTGGTTTACATAATTGCATTGTAGATACATTTGGATACAACTGTCTTAAAAGGGTTTTCATTAACCCATTGGTTAAGGTAGTTTCCCTGGAAACTTGAGAAAGATCCTTCTCACTGCTGTCTTTTATTTTTTTCTTTTTTAGTATTTGTGCTGTTTTGTTTGATAAAATGTATAAGAGTATGTGCTGATTGGATGAGTGCTTATTTTCTCTGCTTCTGGCATAGCTGCAGCCAGAGCCAGAGTTATGGTTTACATCTCTGAGTGCGACACAGAGACGAATGACAGCTGGTAATCATAAATATCTTCCAGCAATAGTCTGCAGGTATTTTTGAATTAATGATTTTCCTTACAGCTGTTATCCTAAGAGAGGCAAATTAACATAGCTCTTCACCTGTTTTCAGAACACTCTTTATATTGCTCCTGAGCCGGTAACTTCAGCTGTGATCTGTTTGTCAATCCTGCTATGGTGCCCTTCCTCCTACAAAGCCACTCCTATGCCTAGGGCTCGATGTCTGCTCCCATTGCCTGTCTCCCTCCTACACAACTCCTGCAGAACATTCCTCTACTTCACTGTATTTTTTTGCACTGATGTGCAAGCATCGTAATGACACCCTCAGCTCTGCTCTGAGAACCTGCAGCTTCCTTGCAGGAGCATCTCTCCTCCTCCTCCCTCCTCTCAATGCAGTTTTTTTCTTGCTTTTGCCTGAAATGAGATTTTTATCTCTCCAGTGATGATATGTGCCACAAGGCAACAGTTCACTTCCAGATGCCATAAAGAAATAAATATGAGCACTCTTATTTTACAGGCAATAGTTTTTGCATGAAGATTACATCTATGCCTATCTATCTAAGCCTGGCCCTGTTCTAGTGGAGCACTCTGCCTGCCGTATGCATGGGGAATGGCATCCAAGGTTCTGCTTTAAAGTCTCTGGGCCTCACAGGAGTGCTGCCATTATGAGGGAGGGAAATTGAAGCCTTTTTGATGATCAATCATACAGGTTTTCAAAATCTGGTGTGTACATCTGAACTTACAGCTGGTGCTCCCTGCTGGGTGAGTTTGAAAAAGCAGTTAGCAGGACATGTGAGCTGCCCACAAAAAAAGTAAGAAGGTAAAGCAAAGATCTCTAAAGTAAGTGGGCAAATTAAGACATCGCAGTATGAAAAAAAATTTGTGAAGAAGCAATTAAGAGACTGGAGGAAAAAGAAAAGGAATACAACTTGTTTCTATTTTGGTCTCCTCCTTGTGTATTTAGCTTAGAATCTTACTGGTATTTGGGAAGTGTTAAGATGCACCTTATGTATCTGGCTATAGATGTACAGTCATGATTAAGAAATATGGCTGTGTTGTTTTGGGAAGCTAACTTCTTGTATTCAGTAATCTTTTAGGCAAAATATTTCTGGTTAAAGAAAAAAGCACTGCAGATTTTTTAATGGCTATCACAGCTGTTACAGTTAATCCTAAACCATTTTCTGAAGATGTGCATGCTCACACTACCACCTACTGCAATTTCTGTCTGAGCATATCAGCATTATACAATGCCTTTATTATTAATGAATTTTTCTAAATGATTAGTCTAGCTGATGTACTTATTGATTATAGTAATAACTCATCATTAACAGCAGAAACAAAATACACATAGGTTGCTCTGAAAGTAATGCCTCCTATTTATTTCCATGGAAACTACAACACATACAAAGAGCACAGTATCACTATTTAATAGAAAAGATTCTCAGCTACAAAACACTATTTTTCAACACAGTCACCTCCATTAGCTTTGCTTTCTCACTGGTGGTGAACCAGAGCCTGCATGCTGCCCTCATAAAAATCTGCCCCAGAGGAGGTGACTGCTATCCCTGATGCTGCTGCTGAAATGCAGTACCCACCATCTGATTGTGCTCACATCCACTGTTTGGTTTCCATATACATTCAGTAAGCATCATTCCCACCTACACTGCTTCTGAACTACACAGCTGTGGGCTTGAATGAATGAAAAGCGGCTGGCTTGTATGAGAATACTGTTAGTACTGGTAGGGTTATTTGGAAAGGCAGAGTAGGTTATCTTGATCTTATGTGCTATGGTGTGCAAAACCACAGTAAATCTCTAAGATCTCTAGTGTGCATCTACTACTTTGGTGTCATTTGAGTTCTGAAGTACAATTTTTCTGAAATAAGCAGCACTGTAGCACATACAGCTGTAATCAGTGACTGAAATTTGAAACCAATGGTTTTGAGAAATGATTGCAGAGATGAATAATTATCCAGTGTGGCTGTTTGCAACTGTCTTCCAAAGAAGAGTGCTCAAGCCAAGGTAATGCTACGGCTTTTTGTGTAACCTGGATCTAAATATAACCTTACTGCTGATACAATATGCAGATGATGCTGAGATTGACATCAGGATTAGAAAAGGTGCTCACACAGAATAACACAGAGAGCTTGGCAAGCAGAACCCATGCTAACAGAGCTGCATGTTTGACAAAAAAAGGTTATAAGTATTGAGGAGGTAAAGAATTCGGGAAAGCAGCAACTTTGAAAAGTGCTTATAAATCAGCCTGAACAACTGAGTCAACACAAACTTGAAATGTGATGTCTGAGGTAAAAACGATTAATGGGAATCTGGAAATCTATTCAGGAGAGCAGTGTGTAGGAGTGGGAAGGCAATTTTACGTTTATATAAGCATTGATGAAACAGGTACTAGAATATTGCCTGCAAGTCGGGTGTCAGTGTTTCTAACAGTGTAAGAAATGGGTGCAGGAAGAAAGCTGCAGAGATTATTTGAGCACTGGAAAAATGCCTTACTCTGAAAGAAAGGAAGAATGCAATTTGTTAAGCTTATCAAAAGAGTCTGAAACATAACTTGCTTGCAGCACAGAAGAACTAGCACAAGGAGAATATACTTGATGTTAAAAGGCTTTCTAATCTCACACGCAAAAGCTTAGGAAAAAACAAGCTCTAGAAGCAACAGCAGACACATTTGAACTATGAATTACACAAAGATTACTGTGCAAATTAGTCAGCAGAATAGGCCTGATGTATCTCCCCTTTTGAAATCCTCAAACTGAAGCTGTGCCCCTTTCCAAAAGGTGTCTTTTAGCCTGAGTTGGTTATTGGTGGCCTCACACTGGATGTCTGCTCCTTGCATGCAATGTAGTTTGGTATATTCCTGCTCTGCATGGTATTTGTGCGATTTTTGCACAGAAGTGGTATACATACATACATAGAATCAATAGAATTATTTTAAAACTGATGTATCCAACATAATAATGTACAGATGATGAGATAGGAAGTAAGCATCTGTCAGTAACAATAAGCATTTTCTAGTTGCAATACTAAAATGAAAATTGTTGCTCAGGAGAAAATTTATTAATACTATACTAAAAAGGTCCACTAGATGGCACTGCAATATCCCTTTATGAGTCTTCCCACTTAGGATGACGGCCTGATTATCCTTACTTTTTAATCAAGACCAAAAGGAGTTTATGAACCGCAGTATGAAGAATCCAAGGGACATAACATTCTGATATTAGACAGGATGAATGTTCTTTGTTTCTGTTTGAGGTACACAATATGTTGTTCACTGTTTAGTTTATGACTGAGTTAGCTTTATGCACTTATTTGTTCAGAGTCTGTTTAAAAGAACTTAATCAGCATCAAATTATTTCAAATGCTCCTTTTAATAGAGAATTGAATACCATTCCAATCCAATTTGATTGCTGTCTGGATCTTGTTCTCTTCTTGCTGGAATGAATTCAGTTAAATAAATTACAGTGCTCTATTCTAAAGGGAAAGAGAGGCTATGGCCTCCTATCTCACTGAGATGTAATATCAAGACCACTTGGAAATTAGTGCACAGTAAGAGGAATTATCATTTCAATAAAACACAACAAATGTTCTTTGTATTTATAAAGAGTCATTTCTGGCATTTCATCTAGTTAAAATATTCTTTTCATATAAAAATCTAAGGCAATATTTTTCTAACAAGTGTGTGTGTGTCTTTAAAGACTCACGATATCTAGCAGGAAGAAAGGATCAGCTCCCACTTCACATTTCCAAAGAAACTGTTAGGCTTCTCAGCTATCCAGACTGACCAACATGGGCTGATGGGAGTTATCAAATGAACAGAGAAAGCTGGGAGTACCTGGGAGTTCCTGCATAGGTCAGCTGTAAAGAAATGCAGAAAGCTTATAGCTTAGCATAACACATCCAGTGTTTTAGAAGATGCAAGTGATGTTGTATTTCACTTTGTGCTATGATTTTAGTGAAACGATAAATGAAATATAAGCTTTCTGCCAACAATTCCATGCTAAGAAGACCATTAAAACCTACATGTATCAGCAGGGAACTCGAGGTGACTGTGAATCAATAATGGTGCCTTGACTTTGGCCTGCTGAAGAAGGTATATTGCCTACTTGGAACATCAACTCAGTGGAAGTTTTTACCAATCTGGTCTTAAGGATGTTTACTCACGAGACATTTGAAATTTTCATTCTGTAGGTATTTCAAAACCTACAGAATGAAAATTTTAGCACAGACTATAGATATTTTCATACAAAAGGAGCTATTAATATTAGACTGATATCTAGCGAATTAAAGAAGCGTATAGAAATTTCATAAAAATCAGCCTCCTCTCTGAATTCACTGAATGTAAGAGAACCAAATAATTACACAAGTCATTCGTGTAAGAGGCTGACAAATCCCAGCAGATACAGTGAGAATGATGGGACTTTGGAAGGCTGGACTATTGCTTAGGTATATCAGCGATGCAAGTCAGCTCTGATTAGAACAGTTCAAAAGACATAGAACAATTACTTAAATACTCAACCAAGGCATAGATCGTTAGACATTGAATCTGATCCTTTACATACTGTAGTGCCACAACTCTTTTCAGAGCAGAGAACTGGAACTGTTTTGCTAGTTCTCTTCACCCAATAGCTGTTTATTGCATTGTCAACTTTACAAAATGGGCATACAGCATACCTACTAAATCTGTTATCTTCTCATAGAAATCTCCCAGAGCTGTTTTCTGTTCCTGAAAGCTTCTGGACATTACTTCAGATCAGGCTGTCATAAGCCAGTTGCCTCTCTCTTCTCTTTCTGTTCTTTCCAATCATTATTGCAGGAATTGTGACTCTCTCACACCCACCTGTTGTCTCTTCTGTGCTTTCCATCGAAGTGAGATGCTTTATGAATTTAGATATATATTCTTTCTTAGGATGCAAACCAATTCTATGTGCTCCAGTTCTTTATTGGCCTGCACTCATGTTCCTCATTACACCCTTGTGGCAAAGGTTGGCCTTGCAGGTACTTTTCCCAGCCTTTTCTGATCTATACATATAGTACAGTCTCAGATGTTAAAAACAAATATTCCTTTCGCTTGGGACATTGATTGACATTTTGCCCCATGCCATATATATGACTTTTTTCACCAAGTCGGTGTGTCACTCTGCTGTATGTACTTTTAATGTATGTGTATGCACAATATATTCTTGTTTATTGTTTTAACAATAATTTGGCAGTACTCTGAAATTCAATTGCATTTGCATCAGCCAATTAGAGATAATTTGTGTGGGTACTGCTGCATTACCTAACTGTAAGTTTATTCTGTGGTCAGATATTTTAGTGGTTCTCATCTATATACAGTCTTTCATTTGGCCCATTAATAATCAACAAAGAACAGGAAAATGTGGTGGTTTAACTCCTTGTTATAAGGATCAAAACAAGTGCATAGTTTAGTTTCTCTCACTCTTTTCTGCCAGCTGCACCTGATTAAAAATAAGGAGATAACTGAGTAAAGTGAGTAACATCAGGGGCTTTTGGTATAGTTAAATTATAATCTTTCCTGTGATTTCTGTTCTGTTTTCTGGCTTGTTGGGTATTTTGCTCTTTGAGTCTCCTATTTCTGAGCATGGCCCCATAGGCTGACAACTTCCTGGTTGGGTTTCCCCAACAGCCAGCCTTGTAGATTTAGTTGTATGACAAGTCCTGGGTCTAAATTCTGGCATAACTAGTTTACAGTTGGATCATCTTTCTCCAAAGATTCTCCACTGGAATCACCTGTTTGCACTGGGCTGCTGCTTGGAAGTGCCTTTTAGAAAGTATGGTCGGGAGCTGTGATTTTAAAATATTTCAGTCTGCTCAGCTGGATCTTAAGGGGAAGTGGTCACAGAGCAGAGGTGCTGTGGTGTCAGCATGTAAACCTAGATACAGCTGGAGTTCATCATTTAGAAAGCATGGAGAACATGACTCTTGTCATATCTCAATCCCTATCAGGTAAATATTTTAATCTTAAGCAGTTTTTTAGCCACTGTAAAAAATGAGGGAGTATTTCTCTGTTCCCCTAAAAAACAGTTCTCAATCCAATATATGTTCTATACTTAAAAAAATAGTATTTATTACAGTGTCATCTATGAAATAATTAATTTATTCCCAATAACTCTATCTGTGTTTTCATGGTAGTTTGGCAATGTTCTCTTCTTTGACAAATTAATTAACTATAAGAAGAGTTCTGATTCTTTTTCACTCTTTATTTTAAAGATTAGTCACTCCTGGACTGAAGAATTTTAAAGATAATTCACAAAGCACATTTTTCACTTAAATTTTTGCTTGAATTTTCGAGACAGAAACATTATATCTGTCCCAGATTATATTAATCATGAAACAGTGATGACAAATGTATTTTTCTACTCGGAGAAATCAGTATGTTTAACTTCTACCCTCTAACAGCTGGGTGAGTCCAACAATACACATTTTATTAAAGCTGTTGAGGGATTTGTTCAGCCCAATGGGATTTATATTGATTTGTTTCACTTTTTTTTTTTTTTTTTTTTTGTGAGCTTTATTCCTAGTTTGTTGTCCTATTGATTCTGAGAGGTTTAGCCATTTGAGTTGTTACAAATGTTGCTATACTTACGCTATAATTCTGCTAAAATAATGAAAAATTTAGACCTTCACAACTATTTAAAAAAGCAAAAAAAAATCTGAAGCTGCAACGAGTTTTGTTGAATCAGAAATAACTCTGAAAAGGCCACGCTGTATTTCTTTTCCCCAGATGTATTTTCAGGCCACTTAGGGACATAAATTTATCATATTTATGGATCTAATATGGCTATTGGATGCTATTGCTCATTTCATTTACCTGTAAATTGCACATTTGCAATTCTGATCTAAGCCACTGAGTTCTGTTTTATGTAATAACCTGAGGGTTTGTTCTGCTTTTTTTCTCCCGTGTATGGACTGCATAACTATGTAAATATTGGCTCATTCCAAAGAAATGCAAGGGATTCTTGTACATAAAGCAACCGTATGTGGAAAAAAAATGAAGTTCAAAAGCAAGCTTTTCCTGGTTGATTAATTAATATACTTAATGTAGGCAAGCTCAATTAGATTAATAAAATGACAAGGATAAACTTTGCTATACTAGCAAATCATGAATTTATAATTGCTTCCAGCATCTAGACCCTGAAAGATTGCTGTCTTTAGACACTCTAATATGCAACTGTGCCACTTTGCAAATGCTCTGAATTTGACCAAAACCCACGAGCAGTAGCTGCCTAACTTACAGAGTTAGGCAGTCCCATAGGAGTGAGAGCATCTTAGTTGTTTAAAAATTAAGCATACCCTAGGAGGATCTTTTTTTATGGAAAAGACAAACCTTATAAGGAATTTTGCTACCACAGCACTGGCAATTAGGATAGTTCCAACCTCTTGGAATTATCCTAGTTGACAAAAAGATTCAGAATGCTCTTTGATCCTAATGCTGCGGATTAAACCTTGACAGAAATTTGAAAAGGCAACTGTGTCTGAACAGGAGAAAAACTTTCAACATCTCAGACAGAACGTGGTCAACTTCCAAAGAGATTGATTCCTACCCTCTCAATAAAGCACCTCTTGCAGTTTTATGTGTAACAGAGCTATGAGGGCTCTGAGTGTAGAAAAAACAGTGCAGAACAGTTATTCGTCTCACTCAGGTGGGAAAAATGTTGCACATTCCTGAATGAAGAAATTTCCTTACTTAATGAAATTTCTTCACTGCTTCCCCAGAAAGCACTTAAATAGTTTAGTCTGTTGTCAAGTGATGAAGTGCATTCAGTATCTCATAGGTTGTGGGAGAAGAGCATAAGTTTTGTGATACAACAAATGCCAAGTAGCGGACTGGTTTACAATAACTGGAGACATCTATTGGTCTGTAGATTTGTAAATTATTCTGTGCAATCATCCTGTATTAATTGAGTTGAGCTGTTTGAGAGAGCTTGTTAGAGAACTGCATTGTCAGGTTATAAAGTAAATAAACAAAGCTGTTTAATCCACTTTATTTATTGATGATAATAGCAGTCTTCCTCCCAAATAAGACCACATTGCTAACTTAAAAGGAGAATGCTCCTTATGAAAAACAGTACATAGAGAATGGAGTTTGTAATATGGTAACTTGGCTGTATGTGTTGCAGATGAAGTGTTGTCCATTCATGAGCAACAGAGAAATCTAAGGATGGATAGCTGTTGATTTGAGGACGGATAAACACAGAGAAGAAGAGAAAAGACAAACAACCCCTCCTCTCCCCACCTCCTCCCCCCACTTTTATATTAATACAAATCAATCTTAATGTAAAATAAAGGCATATACAAACTATGGTTTGACCAAAAGAGAAACACAAAAGGCAATCCTGAGAGAGCCTGAGTAAAATTGTTTTACAATACTCAGACTAACTTCTATGACACTTCATAAGATGTGTCACACATTATTCACTTGTCTGTAGACTTTTTCTGTGATAGTTTCTGGAAAACAGAAAGAATTGAATTATAGAAAATCAAATTGAATGAGTTCACTGTGTTCTTTACAGAGAAGCTTTTAAACATTACACTGTTTTTGTTTCTGAAGTTTGACAGGCATAATAAAATTAATGGATGAAGCAGAAGAAAGTTACATGCCTCCGACAGGAATTTGAAAATGATCATGAGTCAGTAATACAAAATTTCCATGACTGATATTCCGCTATTGATGCAGAATAACAGCTGCATCTTCATACAACTCAATCAGGGGCTCCAAAATGAACTTTTAAAAAACCTTTTGTTTTCAAAAATGAGACTTTGAAACATTTCTTCTCTTTGTGTTGTTACACAGACTGACAATCAAAAAATGTGAGTTAGGACTGACATCTAGAGAAAAACATAATTTAACAGATTTTTGTGAAGAAATTGTGAGTGGGCAAAATAAAATGTTTCCCTAAAAGGATGCAATTATGGTCTTATTTTTCCATATTCCCATCTTTCATTTAACTGACAGCTGGAGTTAAAGATTAACTTAGCTCCTAAATGCATAGTAGTTTGCACCTTTCAAGAAATTAATGATTATTGCTATACCCCATAAAGATCTTTCTTCTGTTAACAATGTGTCTTTAAATTCTTTCTTTGCTTATATTCCTGGACACCTGGAAACAATAGGTTAAAACAGGTGGGAATTGAGTGCACCTGCAATGCAAGGATGTTTGGTTTTGTACACGGTATAAAATGCTTATCTAAAACCACTGCTAATCATCTTAAATTACACCTTTATAAATATCAAGCACTTAAAATATGTAGTGAGAATAGCATACCATTTGCAGAATTTCAACTTCTGTTCGAAGAGTCTCATAGATGCTTTCCCAGTCATCATCTTTGTAATTTTCCAGTTCTTTCTTAAGTCTGTGTCCAAAGAAATTAACATTTTTTTTTTTTATAGCAGCAAATTGCTGCTTGCATTATTTTGTTCAGTTTTGGTCCCAGTTGTCAATTTGACTAATGTGAGAAAACTCTCATTGATTTGTTGCACGATCAGGATTTAAGTTTGCTAGTTTTTGTAATTGGCAAGGTGCTGCTCTCACACATTACCATTGGATTTCGTTCACCACTGCCAGTTATAGTGATAATGTGGAGAACTTCAGAAAATGACAATTTGGGTTTTTAAAAAGTGTACTCTTGACTAAATGCTTGATTAGACAAATGACCTCATTAGTTATCAGTTTCCTTGTTTAAACTTATGAGTGTTGATACTTGGGAAGCACCAAATGGTGCTCTTCTTGTTTACTTAAACATCCACTTGTTGATGCCAGTGAAGAAGCACTGGATTAGATGAGCCTCTGCCTGACTCACTGTGGCAGTTCTTGTGCAGTCAGTATTCCATAACCATCCATAGACTTCTCTACAATTAGGACTACTTTTATGTAGTGATTTTTCCTATTGAAAGGAGCATGGTTTTTTTTTCCCATTCTTTCAGGCTTACAGGATGCCCCCAGTAAAAATTTTCTATTAAAAATATTAATTGAAATTATTTTTAATTAAAAACATTAGCAGCTTCCTAACTGGCTCAAATCTGTTAAGAAATCAAACAGTATGGAGCCAGATGGAAAATCAGAGCTTCTTGTCTGCTTGAGGCATGAAATAGTATTTACAAACAGTGCCTATTTTTACCATCAGTATGGAAGCAATTTATAAAATCAAACAGCAACAGGATTCTCAATTGCTGCAGCCACTGAGCCAAATATCTTCAGAGAACAAAAAGAGACAGAAGACTTGGCTTATCTAACACTGCCTACAAACCAGGGTCACAGATACATTTTTTTGAAATTCAGAAAAATGTAGCTCATCTGGGAGGAAAAATGACCTTTATAGAAAAAGAGATTCCAAGAGGAACATCAGTGTTTAAGGAACCTGTAGGTCATTTGTCATTCTAAAAGTAGACACTGAAACTTTTCTCAGCAGTGACTACCTTGGTTTAGATTACTGCTCAGAGTCCAAGAAATGACTCTGCCAGAGCTTTTAGAAGTCTGATGAATACTTTACATCGAGTTTTTCCATGGCTGTTGGAAGGGAAGCATCACAAGAGAGCTGAAGCTGCTTATTCTTCATGCAGTTTCAGCAACTGATGCTGAGTATTGTGGGCCGTAAGACAGACTGAAAAAAGGAGGAAAGGTACATGTTTTGGTTCTCATTAAATAGCTAATCTCGTGCATCAAAGCAGAACCCTGCCTCTATTGAGGTTGAAAGAAGAGGTAGCAACCTTTTATTGCTTCATATGGTATAGAAAAGAAAAAAAATCTAACCCTATTATATAAATAATGCTCTTCTTCACCTCTCATAGTGCAGATAGACTTGATTTTCTTCACAAGAAAATGTGTGTTTGACATCTGAATGGCTTTGGTAATAGTAAAAGACATAGCTCAATGTGAGAGAAATAGCTCAGTCACCATGTGGTATTAGAATAGTAGTGTAGGACTGAACCTCAAGCTTCTTTTGCTGTTTCTCTAGAAAATATAAATATCTAACCATCAATATGGAAGCAGTGTCAGCCCTGTGTGCATATTACAAAGCAGGAAATGCCTTTTCTTCTTGTGTGGGAACTGCTGAGTTACGGCCTGAACCTCTGATTAATCACCTGAGGCGAGCGATGAGTCAGCCATGGGAGCACAGGTGAAAGCAATTCACCTGTGCTGCAGGAAGGGGTGGAGCCTGGCTCCACCTCTCCTAGACCCATTTAAGAGCTGACTACCAGTGGGGAAGGATCTCTCTTCGGAAGATCCACTCCACTGGTCTTTCCTGAGCGAGCCCATGACACAGGTAAGCATCCTATTTATTCTCTTTGTCTCGCTGTGCCTAACTCTCTTGCTTATTTCATTATTATAACATCTTAATGTTATTTGATTATATAATATTCCTTTATATAATTTTCATTGATTATACACTTCTGGAAATATTTCTTCTGTATTCATAACACATACAAGTGTTTCAACAAAGGGAAATTCTGAACTTTGAGAAATTAAATACCCAGAGTACTGTAGTACAGTGCTAGTTTACAGACCATTTCATTGAGAAAAGCTTAATTCGAGGTCTAAGTTAAGCTTTTGATGTTGATTAAACCAGGTTAACCTCATTGCCTGCTCTCCTTGTTTTTTTTTTTAGTCTGTGCTTTCTGCTAGTGGGATAGTAGAACCTTCTTTTAAGAGAAACAAATGCCCTACGTTACTGAACTTACTGTAAGGATAGTCACAATCTGTTCATCTCTGAGAAAATGTTCTCTCATTGTCTTTGACGTTGCAGCACTGATGCACAGCCTGTTTGTGGCTGTCAGTTAAGAGTGATACCCATCCATGTTAGGTGTACACTAAGGACAGAACAACTGGAAGATAAGCAGTTACAGGTGCTTATCTGTGTCTTGGGATTGTGGATGAGTTACTACCAATGATGTGTTTTGAAACTATAAAGCTCTGCATATGGATTTTTAAATTTTATTTAAAATATTTTAGAAAACTTTTAAAGTGGTGACAGCACAGCTCCTTGTAAAGCACTGGGTAGCAATGATAAAAGTCATTTATTCAAACGTGGTGTTTAATTTTTGCATTAATCAATTGATTCTGCATTCAGGTCTTCCTTTTTTTTTTTTCTTATTTAGAAGCTAGATAATTACAGTATGTGCCAGGAATGTTATATTCACAAAACAAGGGCTGTCTGTTATGTTACAGTCTACACAATTAATGCATTGGAGACGCCTGAGTTACTGAATAAATGATGAAGTTTTACCAGAAGGAATGTGAGACAATGGAACTATTCAAAATAATGCTTAACCTGGAAAGAGACTTAGCTTTTTTCATTTTACATTTCAGATAAGGAGGATATTCATATTCATCTTTTCACTATCAGATTGAATGTGCAAACCAATTATTCATAGAACTATACTGTCTAGATGTAGGGCAGCTTTTCTGTCACCTTCGGAAATGGAAAGAGATGTACCTTTTGCCAGAACAAAGATTAATATGACAATTATACCCTTCTAACAACTATGATAAAAAGCAAATCTATTGAAAAAATCTGAGAAGACATTTTAGTTGTTGGCCTTGCATGTCCTTTGTTTTAGTTTTTAGCATTTTGATCTTCTAGAAGACCATCAAATATACTTTAAAAAAAAAATGTAATTGCAGTAACATTGCAAGCTTAACATTGCAAAGATTAACACTGGTTAAATTACTGAATTTCAGGTAATGGGCTTTAGTGAAAAGCTAGGCCAGAACGCCTTATTTGTGAAAGGAGGTTTGAAAAAGTTTATTTAAGATAAATGGCAATAGTAAAACCTAGTCTTAAATCAAGTAGGTGGGACAATGCACCAGAATGTTTTTTGAATGCTAGCTTGCCCAAGGCTGACCTCAGCTATCAATGGTCCATTTTCCATTACTCTGGAATACTAGAAGTGACAAAGAGATGAAGATGGAGATCACTGAAGATGATCGATTTTGCAGCTGTGAAATGAGCACATCTATTAAATATCATTGGCATTTGTGGTTGATATGCACTCTACTTGAATTTTAGCTGTATATGCAGAAGGCAAATAGGAAAAATAATTGTGAAATCAATAGATGTTGGTATTATGAATTGAAGTGATGAAAAAAACGTTACTGTCAGACAGATCCATCTGAAAATCATCCACAGACATGTAATACTAGATCAAGACTCAGTAGTCCAAACCTACAATTTAAGTATATTTTTATGTAAAGAGATCTCAAAGAAGACATACATTGTACAGATAGGTGGATGAATATATATAGCAGCTTTTTTGTCCAAGAAGAAGACAAAAGAAAACCTGACCTGGTTACTATTGGAATTGCAAAGGGACCAGACCATTTCTTGGTTATATTTTAGTGAGACAAGAAAGAAAGTATTCTTCTTTCCTTCTGCCTCCAACTTGCTTATGATTGCCATTCTGTTTTTTTAACTGTAAGTACAAGGGAAAACATTAGAGTATTATAAATCAAATTGCTTGATGCTGGTAAAGAAAGAATAGGATTTATGATACAAAACTGGGAGTTCTCTTAGAAGTTATATATAAACCCAAGAGTATATATGTGGATTTTCCTGAATTTTTATCAGAAAGGTCAGGAGAAACATTTATCAAGGTTTTAAGATTTTATTTAAACTGAAGAAAAGAATAAAAGACTGGCTTACAGTCTCAGGCTAAAACCAAAGCTAATGTATTGGGGCCACTCAGTCTCACTTCAGTACTGGGACTAGATTAATGTGTATTTTGAAAGCAAAGAAACGAGAACAAGATTTTGCAGAGTATCTACAATTTGCTGACATGACCAATCTAAAAATACTATTGATACAACTGGAGCAGTCAGTGAACTTCAGACTATTATTAATTAATTGTGGAAGGGAGAAAATGAGTCCTAAATGGAATTTAGTATCTTGAAACACAAACGCAAGCACTTGAGTTCAACAAATAAGTTATAAAAGTACATGTTCGATGGGTCAAAAATAGAATAAAAATTAAGATGTAGTAATTATAATAAATGCTAGCAAGATGTAAGTAAACAGTATATTAGGCTATGAAAAAATTGGAATTAAATATAAATGAAAATAAATAGAAGAACACTGTATAAAAGTACAAAACTGGTGGTTTCACTGGAAGAGCTTTAAGGAATATATTATTATTGTAATTGATTAAACATGGAAAGTTTAAAACATATAAATTAAGCTGCACATTTAGAATAAGATCTTCTGCACAGATAGCAAACCAAGGATGTATGGACTGCTTAGCATCAGAACATATTTTCCTATTGGAAGGCATGGAGAATAAATATGGGTCAAGGATCCTTCTAGTTGGAATATTTTGACTTTTGTGCTGTAAAGGTAAACTTAGATTCTATTCTAGGGGGATTAGCACAACTGTCCCATTACTGGAATTATTATTTCTATAGTGGGCTGCTTTGTTTTAAGAGAAATGTAGTATTTTCTTAGAGCTAGAAAGACACATCATTGTTTTCCTTTCCAATATTGGCTCTCCATTCCCCACTCCAGACTGAATGCATCTTTCTTGAAAATGAGGTGAAAGATTCAAATGGAGTTGTCATGATCAGCAGTGTCAAAAATTTCTTGGTTTTTGTTTTTGTTGTAAAGACATTCCTCCTCTCTTTGCTGTATAAGGACTAGAGTTCTTTTCTTGAAACATTTGCTATTCCAAAGACATAGAAAAACTTGAGTAAGATCAGTTGTGACTGTAGTTACCTTCTTCCAGCTCTTTTTTTTCTTTTCAATACTATTACTGATGTTCCTATTAGTCATTTTCTTGCTCAAAATTTTTAATACGAATTCTTCAGCTTAATTAATAGTGGGATATCAAATACTTCACTAACATCTAGATGGATGACATTGCACTTTTTTTGCCTAGCCAATTGCTGTCTTATGAAAGAAAGATATCGTTAGTCAAATTTGATCTATATTTTGTAAATCCATACCACAATTTATAATTGAAGCATTTTTAACATATTTCAAACTATAATAGTTTCACTGGACACTGCTATTAAAAGGAAAAGCTTAAAAATCAATGCGAAGATTGTCATTAAAAAACTCATTTAAAACCACATATATTACTCCAGAGATTGATATCTCCTGATTATAAATTTAACATAAAATTTAATTGCAAAATGTTTTTTCAAAACCACCAGAAACATGGCTTTAGTCAGTCATTCAGAACAGATATTCAAGTTTCAAATAATAGTCTCCCTTTATACTACTGTGAAAATTTTAAGTAGAAATTGCCTGCTCTTAGTCTAAATAAATTCTGATTTAAAATTATTTCTGGATTGCCTTACATAAGGCAGCACATTATTCTAAAATTCAAATGAGAAAGAAGACAAAAAATTAACAAAATAATGTAATAAGTAACTACAGTTAAAATAATAGTGAAATGCCATAATTAGGTATTTCTTTATATCAGTTAAAGGCTCTGCTTGATTCTGTCTTATACCATTTAAGTGGTGCTATTTGCTACCAGCCCAGGAAATGGGACTCAAGAGAGGTGCTGCCAAAGTTTTCTCTTGCTGTTCTGTATGTGGGGTTGACGTTGACAGAGCAAATGATTAAAATAAGCCTTTGATTTTCATTGCATCCCTTTCATGAAAAAGACCTCTCTTCTTGAAGATATCTCTGAATTGATGCATCCAAACCATTAGACGTGTGACTTTTAGGGAGCCTATACTGAGGAAGAGGTTAAAGTGTCTGAAGAGAGAGAGCAAGAAATAGAAATTTGTATGCCTTTGTATTTTCGATCTATTACTTTGTTTGTAGTGCTTTACATATTTTATGTTCAGGTCAGTAAGAAAGCACATTGTGCTGTCGAGAACTGCACAAAGAATGCTGACAACCATGAAAAATTTAGCATCTGAGATTAACAATGGAGGTGTAATCACCAGCGAAAACCTCAAAACTTCTTGAGTGAAAATTATGGACTGAATAAAACGAATTGAAATTACAAATTATTTTTGGTTTATGTATTGTTAACTGGAACAGGCTTTAATTACATAATTATTTTCTCAAGTATTGAGGAGATTCAGGTTGTTTAAATCTTGAATATTTATTGCTCTTTAAATTTTTATGATTGGCTTAAAGTATCTTATTTTTCTGGTCTTTTTTCCTCTCTCTCATTAGCTTTACAGAAAGGAGCAGTAAGCAAAATAGCAGAATTTCAATGTTTTGTTTTCTTTTCATGCTCAGTAACATTTTAGAACTTTTATGAAAAGAAGAATGGAAAAGAGTTTAAAGAATAGAAAGACCCATTCATTTGAATTCAGTAATAAATTGAGCAATACCAGAATGCAGTTCAGTACAAGAAAAAGCCTAATGCTGAAGATTGCCCTAGGAAAATGTGAAATGTCCTATGAAATCATCATTTCTGATGAAGAATCCCACTTTTAATGCCACACATACAAGCCTATATATGCAGCAGTCAGTATAGTCCACATACATGCTTGGAATATAACTGGAAGTCAAAGGTTCGGTGTGTAAGTAATAATAAAATAAATTGAAAAATAAACTGAAGAATGATAATATAAACAAGAATACAAAAGTGAGGAATTCTATGAAATAAAAAGCATATGCAAGATGCGGCTTCTCTTATATTTGTGGACATTTCTATCTTTCAAGAAAGGAGTGGAAGAGTCAGTATTGAAATAAATCATTTTGGAGCATATCAAATAGCAACAGCAACAAAATTTCATAAAAAACTATTGAAGAACGTGGAACATTCCTAGTTGTGCTAAGAATGATTAATTTAGGTACAGAATGTACTTTATTCACCTGTTATACATTATTACTTTATACAAGGCAGTACAAGTGAGATTTTGAAAGTTCAGAAGCTAGCGATAGGCAGATTATAGCAGCAGATGTCAGGTAACATGCTTTTCTGCCTTTGGAAGTACTATTGACAGCAGTTTTCCTTATCTTACAAGAAGTTGAAGCACTCTCAAGGATCTCAAGGAACACTACTGACTCAAATTTTGGGGTTGCTGGTAGATTTGTTTCCCTCAAATTAGCTGTAGTGGTTCAGTGATCCTTGCCCTAATTACTTTTACCATATTTTGGCATGAAGATTATCACTGTCGTATTTTAGAATCATTACTGGTCATAGGACACCTCCCAGCTTACATCAGCAGAAAAGGAAATCGTGTCTTTGGCAGCGTTTCGGCAAAAAAACATTCCCTCAGGCAAGATATTAAAACGCTGCATTTTAAAAGTGTGATTTTCACTACTGTTGTATTTCATTAAACACATAAATTATTGTATTAAATATTATATCTCATGTAAACTATAATATATTTTTCATTAAGATTCATTAATAATCATTAAGGTTGGAAAAGACCTCTACAATCAGCTAGTCCAACCATTGACCCATCCCCACCATGCCCACCTTCTTGAACCCCTCCAGTCACGGTAGCTCCACCACTTCCCTTGGGAGCCTGTTCCAGAGCCTGACCACTATTTTTTTCTCCAAATATGACAATTTTTACCTTGCCCCCCCCAAATCCAAATTTTATTTTGTATTTAGTCCTTATTCATAACTACATCTGTGCTCAACATTCAAATTTTGCTTAGATTTTTTCAGTATCTTATGTATTAGAACTAGCTGTGATTGCAGAACTAATAGTTGGAATTAAGAGTGTGTGTTTCTTGTGACCTTTTGTAATTCTTTGATGGATTTGGGAGAAATTTTATGAAACTGCAGATATGGTATAAGGCATTTTTCTCGGATCAAAGATAAATTGCTTTGTAATAAATTGTAATTTGAATTAGCTGGCTACGCTCTTCAGCTGAAATACAATTTACTTTAAGATATATACTTAATTGTAATGAAGATTCTTGCCTTGCCAGCTACTTTTGATATTGATTTTTAAGCTGAGACTAGGTATGTGATACAATAACAGACTTACAGGGTGGCCTGGGAGCTACATATATCAGGTTATTGATGCTGACTGTCTCTCACATTTGTTCTAAGGAAGCATTAAACACATTGGTGCTTTTAGCATTTAAAAAGTGGTGTGGTTTCCTACTCAGTAAAATAGAGAAAATCAAATTTTGTGCTTATTTATCAGAAAAAAATAAGTATTTTTGATCCGCATTGTTTGTCTTACGTCAAAGAATTTTTCTCTGGATAACGTATACTAAATGCAATGCTCGGTAGAAATGAAAAATATATTCCTACAATAGATTCCGTAAGAGGGGAAAAAACCTTAATTAAAGAAAACACTTGTCTTATTAGGCTACAAAATATTGCTTCTCAAGCATAGTGCGGACAATCAATAGTGTATCTAAGATTGTATTAATTAGAACTTTGGCTGCAGAAGATCCGTCAAAAGAGCCAGAGATGCATATAGCCTGTTGGGAGGGCCTCCTTGTTTGCCCCAGGTCCTGGGAATCACTCCAGTTTGTCTTGCCACTGCTACAGAAATGCTTCTATACTCTCAGGTTCCCTTAGTGAGGGCAACTGGAGGAGTGGACAGGATGGTTCACTCAAGAATCTGCTGCAGAGGGACTATTGGCATTGATTGAGCACGTGCTCTGCTGCAGCAGTAACAGCAGTGGCACTTTATTTAGATTTTGCACTATGTGCAGCTATCAAATAGTGCCAGGTTATCCTGACCATTATATTAGGCGTTATATGAAGTAAAAAAAACCTCATCATCACTCTTTCTTTGGTTGTAAATCCAGAATATTTTATCCCCTGTTGTGTCTTCCACCTATGTGATACCAAATTATAGTTCCACAGAGAACTAAGTAGAAGGACAGGCATGTATGGATTGGGATCTCATAGTGAATCAGTGGCAGAGCTGGGGATTTAAAGTAATCTAATGTCTGCTACTTCTGTAACTCATACATAGGAAACCCATTACAGAAAACTAATTATGGCAATTTGAATATTAAGTGGCATTACGGCAGTAAACTACTCCAAGGGAAATGTGTTATTTAGAAAGAAGTTGACAACCTCATGTATCACAAAACCTAACATATCATGATGGAATGAATAATGTAAGGGAGTGAATTATAACAGGCTGTCTTACAACTGCAACAGAATTGCAACTGCTATTATTATTTACATTGTCCTTTATGTATATGTTGAATGCAAAGTTTTTGCCACTGTATGCAGAATTGTGAGCTAATTAATTTTTATGTTGAAGGAAATTTGGCCATGTCTCAACACTATGTAAGAGGTTGAAGAGAGTTAGTAATGGGACTGATACATCATTTTCTTTCACAAATCGGTATTCAGCAAGATACAGCCCTTTAACAAATCATTCAGAAAAATTCCCAGTGTTCCCCGCAACATTTTATTTCTCCACTGAAAGATTTCAGGGGAAAAGAAACCTTGCATTTATTTCTTATAGTCAAGAACTTAAGAAATGTATAGGAACAAACTGTGATGTTAACAAAAGTTGTTTTTTTCTTTAATAATTTTTTAGAGAAGAGTTTGGGCCGACTCTTTTCTAAAAGGAGTTCCTTTGCATTGAACGTTACATTTTTTTGTGTATGGTGAAAATGCAAATGTGAAATTTGAGCAAACAGACAACAAATGAAGTCATGTGAGATCAGTTCCTAGAAAGCAACATTCACTATTAAGAGAGAGTGTGAAAGGTCTTCTGTCTTGTTTAAATCTTCAAAATATTGTTCTAAACTAGCTTAACTAGAAGTCGCACTAGAACTGATGGTAGGGACAGTAAAGAAAATAAATCTGTATTTAATAAATTCAATATGCAAGACCCAACTGAGCTGAAGAGGTTATTGTGGCCCCTCCATTCTATCACCATCAGGCTCTGTGGAAGGTTCAGTCTTAGGGCGTATAGCATTTGGGTAGTTCATTGATATTCTTTGTATCACTACTGTTTTCCAAAAACTTGCCTACTGCCCAAGTTTGCTCTTCCTCCAAGTTTGACTGGGACCTCCCTTCAACTGCTTTCAGTTTTTAGTTGTTGCAGCATGTGTGTAAGGGTGAAGGTTTGTAACAAACAACAGGAATTTGTAGCTTGTGAGAAACACAATTGATACTCCTGATTGATTTCCAGTGAATATTTTATAGGAAAGATAAAATAGTCTCTACCACAAGAACTGGTTTGTAATTATTGAGCTAAACTTAAATTTAAGCATCTACTAACATGAGACTCTTACCTTAAACATTCTGGATTGGTCTGAGGTTTTTCAGTCACTTGGACTTTTTCTGCTTCTAAATCTTTCATCGTTCCTTCAGCCTCCTTGATTAATTTCTCAAGGTCTAAAAAAAATAATAATGATCTTATAAATATATATTAATCATCCATATTCAAAGAGGGTCTGCATTCTTTAAATTTAGCTAACACTTTTTGCTGTTAAACTGGAGGGAAAAGTCATCTGAGTAAAGAACACGCATTATTTTAGTATTGTAATTGATATACTCATAACAGTCTTTTATAAAATCTTGTTCCTTTTCCCACACAATCTGTGACCATATGCATAGTCTATCTTTCCTAACTCATTTACTATGATGTTATTTACATGTTTGTAAAATAATCTCTCTATTGGCTATCAGCCCCATTGACACAGAACTTTTCTTCTCTCTGCACCTTTTTACTTGTTTATTTTATAGGTGTTTTTGTTTATTCAACACATTTTCCCCATCCTTGCATGTAGACTCCTTTTTTGTGCTTTGCCTTTCATATAATAATGCACAAATATCAGTAACAACTGTGGAGTTTACAAATCAGAGATGTATCACCTCAGCCACATCTGTCTCTATCAGTCTAAGTCATGTTGCTTGTTAAACATTTTCATTTTAGTAACATTCTTTAATTACAAGTTAATGGTATTTAAACAAGACTTACGTTGATTTTAAGGTCTCTGAAACTCTTAATTCTCCAATGAAGTAAATATTTTACGAGCAAAAGTAGAATTTTATTTTTCATATTTATAGGTTATGATTCAGCAAAACTGTACATCTTGGTATCAGAGACATTCAGCACAAATCTTAATGAAGTCCACTATATTTGTTATACTCATCCTAAAATGATTTGTTGCATAATGTAAAATATATAAAATCTTATTTCTATGACTTCTTACTGAGAAAAATAACTTGACAGAAAAGATTTTTCAGAATCATTTGTCAAGGCAGAAATAATTATCATAACAACTGATTATAAAGCACACCTTTGAGTTCACTTTTGAGAATAAATAATTCCTGCTTTAATTCATTCTTCTGCAGCTGGAGTGCATTTAAATGAACATTCTCATGTTCCATTTTCTCCATTTCTAAGGAAATAATTATATTTTAAATTTAAACACATTGTAGTTTAAGTCTTCGTGATATAATTTTAAATATTCCTGACTACTTTTACCTATCTCTTCATTTGATGACAAAGAACCATAAATATAACCAAAAGTAGTTGACTTAAAAGCAGTTCACTGGAAATTACACGTCATATAATTAATTCCTGATTATGAAAATAAATTATTTTAATGTTCCTAAGATGTTTGACACATTCAGTTTGTTGAGAATGCAAATAATTGCAAATATTTTGCTTTACAGTTACTTCAGTGATATAATGACTTTCCTTCATCCATAGAAACCTTTAAACGTTTGAAGACAGATACCCATCTTTCAGCACTCTTCCTCCAGAGGTTAAATAATTCCAATTCATTCAGCATTTCCTTTCTCCTGTCCTCCAGATCTCTGATCATTCCCACTGTTCCCATGAGGACTGTGTCTGGCAAGTGCACGCTTTTTCTTGAAATGCAACATCCATCTTAGCACCAGTTAAGAATTTAACTGCCCTACATACAATGAAGGATTTTTTTGCATATCTTAGAAGTTAGAATTATGTTTATATGTTTTAGTATGGTGCTGGTATTCTGATGTTGACTCGTGTTCAGCTTGTGATCTGTGATGACTCCTATGTCCTTGCTGAAGGATTGCTTCTCTGTCTAACTCTCATTTCTGGGAAACCTCATATTCTTAACACAAATAAACATGGCTGGAAATGTCTGAAAAGATTGAAGAGTAGAAGAGGCTTTAATAATCTTTATATAATATAGTATGCCAGGCCATTCTTTTTCAGTTTTGTGTTAAGAGGTGGTTTCAGACAGCAGGAGAATGGGGTGGTTAAAATTACTGCTTAGCAGAGTTATACTTAATTGATTTGCATTCTCCAGTAACATAATTTAATATAAGATTTACCATTTTTTAACACAGCAGCTTCATTCTCTAAATCATTTATTTCAGTCTTGACTTTTTTTTTAATCAGAAGTTCTCTATTGCTTGTTAGTCCATACTCATCATTAAACTCTGTTACTTCCCTAGTAAAATTATCTTCCTCTTCAGTCATTTTTCTCTTTGCATCTGTCTGAAAAAAAAAACCAACAAATTGAATGCTTATGTGGAAAAAATGAAGGCTTTGTTAAGCTAGCAGACGGAAACATACTTGTTGCTTATGCTTAAAATTTATATATGTTGTGTATTCACTTTTCCTGATGTGGGAGAACATGAATATGGCCTACAGGTCTACCATTTTGTCTGCTGTTTTAACCTTTTCTCCTTATAGAGTGAAGGATATGTTCTTCCTTTAAAAAAAAAAAAAAAAAATTGAAATTCGCTAAGTCAAATTATATACTTGTGTGATTGGTTTTAAGTGCCACTCATTATTGAAATTGCTGCTAAGTTCTATTTAAAGTCCGTAGCACATTGTGGCCACTGTTTTTTAGTCTGCTGTTAAATAAAGTTGTAATTTAAACCTGTGCAGACTTGCTTTATTTCCTTTGATAACTACTAAGTCAACTATGGTTGATAAGAGTCGATTCATTCTCTGGAAAAAATAATCCTAAAGACAAGGGTAATAGTAAAGTCCTTTAAAAATGCTGACTAAATTAAATTAGAAGAAACAGCTTTATATACAGGAAGAAAGAAACAATTATCCACATTTGAAATCTTCACCATTAAAATTAATCAAATTTCACATTTCATCAGAGGATACTTTCTTCAGAGGAACTTTTCTATGATATTTATGCTACTTCTTATGCTTTCTTCCTATATTTAAGATAGGGAATATTTTGAATGTTGAAGTAATATTACTTAATTAAAGTAAGGACTTAATGGTAATACTGGCGATTCATACTACATGTTGAAAATTCAGATCTGCTGATTTGAGATATGAATACATATGCAGAGAAGACTACTCTTTTGTGATCTTACTTAAAGTCTCAGGGATACACCAAGCAGAAAGAGGAAGGCAATATTCAGGTTAGCACAGCAGTGAACTGAAAATGTTGTTGCCTGTATATGTTGCAATAACTACTTTTCAAAAGGGAGCTAAGTGTCTTTGGTTTAAAAGAGATAATGTGGAATGCCAGGATTCCTGAAATGTAATGTTGGCCTTCCTCAGATTTTCCTCTGATACTTCTCAAGTACTGTCTCAAGTTGAGACAGTCCAATTGAAGGTAAGATTTTTCTGCTTTTCTTTTAGAAAGGAAATGCGTCATGATTGGAACTCAATAGCAGACATTAGAAACTGAAATTAAGAATGTGAAATCAGCTTTGTAGATTTTATTATTACCTTAGATTATTAAAATGAGAATTAAATTTAAAATTCAAAGCAATAATCTAACTACATTTACATTTCTAAGTATGCTGGTGTAAAAAGAAAAACTGATTATTCAGATTTATAATATTTTTTCTGCATAAACTTGTGCAGTACAAATGAACTACTTGAATACAATAGCTGGAAACATACTAAGTTTTTGAGAAGAATGCTTTTCTGGTTTATAAGTTCAGCTTTCTGTTTCTCTAAGCTGTCTTCCCGTTTCTTCAAAATTTCTAAGAAGAACATTTTTTCAAACAGCTGTTGAACCTTCCAAAAGAAAACAAAAAGTTATGAAATAAGGTTATTGGTTTTTTATTTCATATATTTTTATATTGGACATAAGGATCTTTGTCTGGTTAAAACACAGCTGGCATAACTGCTACTGCTTCTTGACTAGAAAAAGCATAGCAGCTCTTCTCCTAACTGTAATTTGGGAAAGTATCCTCTATTTCAGAGACAAATTTGTTGCTGATCAGTCTGTCTGAAATGGCATTTTTAAATCTATGCAGTTTATATCAAATAATCTCAGGTTAAAAACAGGAAAGATATCGATCGCACAAAATCTTTTATCCAACCTTGACACAATGGCCTATGTCTCACTGCATACAGGTTGTCTCTTATCAAACCAGACAACATCAGAGGGATAGAGGTCCAACAGCATTGCTCGGACTGAGGTTATCTGAATGGCTGCATATGTGATTAGCTCTTCAATGCTAGTATTGCATAGGAGAAAGAATGAGAAAGGTGTTGTTCATGTTTTTCTCAGGAGAGTTGCTGAAATTCTTAGCCAAAGAAGTGTGACAGTAAAACTACTGATAGAATAAAGGCTGTAAGCTCCCCCAGAGCTCACACTCTGATTTTGAATATGGTCTTAAACACATTTTTATACATTGTAATGTATAGTAGTAGTTTATCTGATAGTATATATAGTATATAGTAGTTTATCTGATAGAAAAATACGCCTTTCAACCACTGCATTTTCAGAATTTGCTGAAGAATTCCTCTCAACTTTCTACTGCATCTTCTGCATCATTATCTAACCAAAGTTGATATCAGATGAGAAAATATAACAGCAGATAAATGGGGAACAGCTAAGTGTTTAAAAGTCTTAGAGGATGAGAATCATTCATTTGACGTACTGGAGAAAAGGTGTTCAAAAAATGACTCAGACTGTGATACTCAGAACAATTAGGGAAAGGAAAGTTAGCTGCAGAACTGGTAGCAGACCTTAGAGGCACAGAGTAAGTATCAGGAAGTAAACTAACTGGTCAAGGTGTTACATACGTTTGCGCGTGCAGAAACAGAAAAACCAAATGGTAGTGATATTAAAGAGGTGAAAATAAGATGATTTGAAAAATAATACAGATGATTTTGGACAGAGCACAGAGGAAGTGCATCTGATATCAAAAGGAGGAGGACAGTGGAATCAAATGTGCTAAGACTGGAGGGAGACAGACAGGAAAGGACCAGACTTCCTCATTCCTGATATGTCTGGCATGCTAAGCATCAAGGAGGTGCTTGCCTCAGCAATAATTGTGTTGCATACTAATTCTAAGAGAGTAGATGGTCTTATACCTCTGTAATTATATTACTGAACATAACTAACTGCAGTGTAGGTTCTCCATCTGCAAGATGCCTACTTAATCTATGCATTTGCAATAGATTTTTTTGAAGAAATCATTGAGGCATGAAAGGCAAAATGCTATAATTCAGGTTCTAATTACATGCTACCTGATTTTACTGAACAGAGAAAATAAATAGCATTTCCTGGGAACCTTTGATTGACCACAGGCAGTCTCTGTGAAATAGATGTCAAAACATGTTTGAACTCAAGCTCATCTGCTTGCTCAGGCATAAGCCCCTGTGCTTGGATATCAGTGCTTTTAAAGTGCAGTTATTTGGTGTGGGACAAATTAAACAGCGTTACTGAACAACGTTATTTAATGCTATTTGAATTACATTAAATATTGTAGACACATGTAAACTTAATTTCTGTACTGAAAAATAAATTGCTTTCAATAATTTCAATATTTATGTAATCTTTAAGCCTAAATACAGTCTGATAGAAATACATTTTTCCATTCCACTTATTTTCTGTATTGTGCCCTATTTATAAATGAATCAATGTCAGAATAAATAGGCAAATAAAATATATTTTTGCGGATACCAGATAGAATATTAGGTGGCTAAGGCACTTAAGATTTAATTAGGAACAGTTCTTCAGCTCTTCCCATTAGTCATGTACAATAATAGCTCTACTCTTGGGATGCTCTATACCTTCCACATAAATGTTGATTGTAAATCACACTGCATCAATAACAAATTAGCAGTATAAACATAAAATAGTGTTCATGAATAAATGTAGGAGCAATACTACAAAAGGCTTTATCTAACAAACATCACTCAGATATAATGTGTTAGCTAAATAAGTGACTGTGTTAAAGGTCTTTCGTGGCATGCATACGTGACCAACTGCTTGCAAGATTATAGTCTCGTTTTACAACCAGTGAGTATTTGTTTATGAATTTCTTTATCTGATCCTGTCATAGTAATGTTTACGTGTGTATATATTTATATGTATAAATAAAATATCCCTTAAAAATTACAGAAGAATCTGTTTTTGGAAAGATAATAATCATCCTCAAAACATCTATGTGAGGTAATCCCCAGAAGGTTCTTGAAGATGTTTACTTAAATGCACAACAGTTCTAACTTCAAAGGAGACTCCATAAGCTTTCCTGTTGTGCATACACATTCCATCAGCACAGATACTTAAGCACACGGGGATGATAACTAGACTTCATTTTTCAGGCACAAGCAAATGGATTTTTAAATCATTTCTACTTACAAGTATTAATGGTGAAAGAGCTCTGCAAAACTGAATGGTTAATCTAAACCTATGTCTGCAGTTTGGTTAAACAGAAATCAGAATAAAATGTTAAAAGTGTTGAATAGGTTTGGAAACTTTCTCGTGTCTAGAGTGTCCCTAGCAAAACTCTCACACCTGGCACAATGCTGAACCCAGGCTCACAGGAAGATCTTTAGTATATGACTCAAAATCTTGTGAAGTAAACACAGTGAATGTTTCCACATATTCTCTGTGAAACAAATAAGGCCTTTAAGGAATGGCAGTGGGCAACACGGGAATGATTTCCAAACCTCTAATAAATGCATCTTTTAAATGAAAAAGTGCTATAAGAAGCTCCAAGAGCTGCTCACGCCATCCCCAAACAGCTCATCTGCTCCCTGCCCAGCTCTTTTCTGGCGAGCAGCATGGCTTTCTTGTACCTTTGTGCTGTCTCTGTGCTTCCAGGGTTTGGAAATGTTATCTGGGCACATGCCTACCCTGAAGTGAGCAAAGCAGTGAGCACACCCAGTCAGCCTGCAGGGTTGAATTTGTGAGGAAAGCCACAGACAGACCTTTGCACACAAGAAGCACATAGATTCACAGGCAGCAATCATTACAGAAATGCAGACTGTACATTTTCTAAACGTTGTCTATCTCAGTGGGTGAAGCATATGCCTTGAAAGTGTTCATGAATTTATTTCCAACAAGAATAATTCATATGCTTGTAGATGTAATGTATTTCTTATTTGTACTATAAACATTCCTACTTACCTTAGTTTCTAATTTTATTTTTGCAGTGTTCAGCTCTTCTTTTAGTTGGTTAGTTTTTTCATGATATCTGTTTATGTCAAATTTAACTGCAAAACAAGGAAAACCTGTAAGCAAGTTTGTGGTCAGTTTGTAAACATTCTGTTCTTACAGAGCAATGGCATTGGCAAGAAGTCACAGAACGTCTGCCTGAAAAGCTTTTCCAGCAAAACTCCCCTCTTGATTTTACAGTGGTGCCACTCCACTTTTGTTGGCATGCTCTGGAATATGGAGCGGCCATTTACAGCGCCCGATGCTGTGGGACATGCAAGATGGCGGCCATGGGGCTGACCTTGTTGGATGAGGCGCCTCTTCTCGCCCGCCTTCTTTTCTGTGAGCTCAATTTGTTGGAACAAAGTATCCAGGTTCATTTCTGACTTGTGGGCAGGTCCAAGTGTGTGAGGGGTCACTGCTCCGTGCAGGGCTGGCTGCTTGATGCCAGAGGATACGCTGAGGGGAGGGCAGAGCAGGATAAGCCGTCCCGCAGCCCTCCCAACCCACAGCCCTTCCCTCAGGGCTCTGCCCCAAGTGCTGCCAGGCCTTGGCTCTGCTCTCCAGCCTCAGCCTCCCCACTGGTGGCTGCTCCAAGGCTTTGGGGAGAAACCACACCGTGCAGGGAAGCCACCTGGAAAGATAACCACAGACTGTGAGAAGTTGAGGGCTCAGGGTGAAACTTCAGGATAGAGAAGCATGAACAACTGGGTCAGGAAGAGCACAATGGCACAGCTGTGCTGAGGGAGCCCACCCAGGAAACACACAGATGGAAATGAGCTGGCAGAGGAGCAGTAGAGTAGGGGCAGGAGAAAGATGTCTGGGGAGTCAAAAGGCCTCTGACCGTCTGAATCTTGTCAAACTTGTGTGCGTTTCTGAACCCTTGATTCTTACTCAGGATTTGGGGATTTTTGATCAAACAGCTCTGACTTTATTTCTCTAGGGCCAAATGCTTTATACTGTTCTTGTGGTGTTCAAAAGCTGGGTTTTTTTTCTTCCTTCTATCTTCCTTTCCTGTGAAGTGTTCACCATCCATTTTTAATAACATAGCTGTTCAGATTTATTTGTCTTTTGAAGATTGATGCCTAACCTTAGCAGTTATGGAAGTAGGCTAAAATCTGCAATTGTCATACAATTCCCAAGAAAATGGGAAAACTGACTACATAAAAACAAAGTTAAAGTGATTAGGCTCAACTCAGCTGCATCACCGTTAATGGGAAATGACAGCACTTCTTTCCCAGTCGGGCTCTGTACACAAGGATCTGAACCCAGCCCGTTGTATGCTATTCTGGGGCAGCCTTGCAGATGAAATTACTGTGCTCTGAGCTTCTGCAGCTTTTTGATTTGTACATCACTGGATCGAATACCTGGAAATGTAAATAGCTGGTTGAGAATATAATTCATATTACAGGATTTGTTCTTACACCTTGAAAAAGACTAACTACATTCCCTGCAGGGCATACCTATGCGAAGTTGGCCTATTTGCTCTGAGGCAGAAAAAGCCTGGAGGAAAGGAACTTTATATCCTTCCAGCATTTTCCATGTTGTGAAAGATTAGAATTATTGACAGCCTGTCTTGTTAGAGTTTTCCTCAAAGGAGATACTGTCTTTAGAGCAGACTGCAGCAGAAAAAAACAGAAATTAGGAAGCTCTTTGACTACAAGAAGCAAAGCAATATACATGAGAGTACAAATGCCTTAGTGCTGGTGTAAGTTAGTAGAATGAAACTGAGAATTCCGTATAGATGTTATGTTGTAGCATTTACTACTTAAAAAGCACCACATTATAGTGGTAGCATGCTATAAAATTGTGCTTTTAAAAAGAAGACATTGCCCTATGTAAGAAAGAAAATGTGGGTTCTGGTGAAATGTAAAAACCTGAGACTAACACATTATGTTGCAGGAAATGCAATTATTTTTTAAAATGGAGCAAAGTGCAACTGAAGGAGAAGAGTTCACAAAAGTGAATTTAGAAAATGTTACAGAAATGAGACTTCCTACCCAAAGGCCAAAGCAAAAGCAGATGAGTCAAATGGGAGCATTTGGTGATTGAGACAGTGATTTGTTACACAGGTCTGATGACTGAAAAAGTCATTTCACGAAATTCAAGAAAATGAACTGCTCTATCAGTGGATCAAGGAGAAAAGAAAATGAAAAGCATTCTTTGAAGTTTTTGAGACTTGACTGCTTTTGTATTTCAAACTGAAAAAGCTGCTCTAGGCTGGGATAGTGTTCAGTGTCACTTGTTAAAGAAACGACTGTTTTTTGTGAAGGGTGCTTCAATGTCTAATTGTGGCAAAGGAACTGCTCATCCTAGAAAGAAGAGTCTGGCTCCAACTATACTTCTCACTGTCTGAGAATGACCATTCAGCACCATTAACAGTTCTGTAAAAGATTCCTTCAGATACTGAAAAAAAAAAAAATCAAAGTGGGACCAGTCTTTGAAAAAAGACTTGATGATTTTTGACTCCTGCAGATATGTGCTTGATTTAACATTGTGAATAACTCATCAGTTCAGAGTCATATTAAGTGAACCATGCATGTACAAATGCTTCAGAATCAGGATAAGGGCCACTATTTTAAAGCTGTGTAATTTCCTAGCTTTTACAGAAATGGATGCAGTGGTATGAACCTAAATGTTTCAGAATAAAAGTAAGACGTGAATTACCTTTGCTTGACTTCTACTTCTGCAGAGTATAAACCTTTTGTAAATCACTAGCTGTTAGAAAGGTGACTTTAATTTTGCTCTTCCGGTCATATCAGTACATCCTAATCTTAATCTATATCTGTATCTTAATCATGGTGCTGTAATCAGGTCATGCCTTTCTTGTGTACTTCAAAATTAGTAATTGCCCTTTGTAATCAGGCTTCTGTGCTAATAGTAAAGTTTCTTCTACGAGTTTCTTCTCTTGTTTGTGTAGGAAGAAGGAAAGAAAGATTTTGTGTGTAATTTCAGGTCAGTATAAAAATTTTATCAGTGTAATTTATTTCTAAAGTTTACATGCTCAGATTATTTCAAAAATTGATTTTCTGAGAGCTGAAGAAGAAAGAGGCAAAGGTAAAACAGTGGCAGGTTACAGATTGGATGGTGCCCTATGGTCTTCGTATAAAAAAATACAAAGTGGAAATTAGAAATCACTGGATTGTAGTTACAAATCATTTTCCTTTTCCGTTCTTAACATTAGCAACATTAATTTTTAATGTTTCCATTTACAAATTACACTCTTTAATTTTGAACTGCCATATTTACACCAAAATTTCTTTGCTGCCTACAACTCTTTGGTCTTCCTTTGCTCATGGTGACCTTTGTATTTGTCATCTATTTACCTAGATATTTTTCTACTCTTCATGAAGGATTAAAGCCAAATTATTCTGTAGCATAAATCCACAATTATCATTTTGTGTTCAGGGCTGAAGACTGAGCTATCCTGTACTGGGAAACAGCATATATACGTATCAAAGTGCACTAACCATGTGGAACGTGGTTGAGCTGCAGTGCTGACAGAGGGAGACCGCAAACAGTGAGTAACCCAGTAACCATTTGCATAAGTAAGCATAATAAATAGTCTACATTCAAAATTAATTTTATAATGTGCCCTTTAAAATCAAAGTTTTAGCCCTACCGTGTAAAATAATATTGTTAAAAGACAACAAGAAGTGTAAAGTGGTAAAATGTAATAGACAGGTTTTAACACGAATCCAGAGCATATTTTTGTTCTCCCTTTCCTGCTGGTCACCCACTGCATGGCAGGGAAGGCTGCAGCTGTTCTGCTCCTTCCACAGCCTGGTTCAAACCCAGGCCCAGCAGGGTGTGTGGTACACAGGGATAGCAGAACAAACACTTGATGATCTCTGCTTGAATATATTTGAGTTCCTAATAGTAATAAAAAGCAAAATGAAAATCTCAGCTATTTCTGAAATCCTGGAGCAGTGCAGCAAAGAAGAGGAATAATAAATACAGTAATAACCTACAACTAATGACCTATCTCAAATTTCCTGATGAACTCAGAATAAACACAGTCTAGTCTTTATCTCTGGAAGAGTAAGAGTAAAGGGCTAAACCACAGGCTGGAAGTTCTCCGCTTCTGCTTGACTTCTCAGTAAAGGACTCATGAATGCACACTTTGTTTCCTCCTTGTTACAGGGAGAAAATTACAAAAATCCATACAATAAAAAATAAGGAAAAATGTAGAAGTAATCCTTCAACAAATCATATGCATATTTCTCTGTGCTCAAAATTCCTACTTTTTTATCAGGTCACAAAATAGTGAATTAGGGAAAATTCATGTACATTTGTAATACATGAAAAAGCACATTAAGAAGTAACACTGTAATCCCTCTGACATGTCTGGTTGCAGTGGAGAACCCATTTCAGTAGGAATGTAAGCGTTTTCCCAGCAGATGTTCTTTAAAGGAGAGAGCCTGCTATTTGCGTTGTGATATCACCATTTGAGTCTTACATCCAAGATTTTGTATAATTCCATCTGGGAAGGCTTCATGGGTCCCTTGAATTACAAAATGAAAGATTAGCCTTCTAAAATTTAAGTTTTCAGTTGTCTTTGGCTATAGTAGCACTGCACCTGTTGTACGGGTATCCACATTGTTCCTCTGCAGCATTTTGGAGCCTGGTTCAGTTGTCTGTTTTGCTGATAAACAATTATCTTGGAACTTTTTTACTTTGCTATTCTGTAGCATTTGGATAAGTGACAAATGAGGCTCATTTTGAAACATTTATCAGAGCTCTTACTTATCTTGGCATAATGGCAATACCTTTGCTAATGGAGAAAGAACTTCTCAGATCTGGAGTGCACGTCACAGGGCAAAATACTGCCTTAGATTTGCCTTTTCTTCATACATTTTCTTAGTTCTTTGTCTGGAAAATTGAAGTTTGCTTTACATAAATACTACTTATCATTAAGCAGGCATCCAGGAGAAGTTACAACAGTGAAAAAAATCTTTTTAGAATTTAATTATTTGTGTCTTCCACATATAAAAAGATTAGCTTTTTAACTTTTATTAACAGGCATTATCCATTATGCTCTGAATTTCTATAAGAAGATGGGTGCCTTTAAATCTTCTCAATAAAGGGGTATTAAAGAAACCTGACATTTTGAGGACTCTGAGTACTTTCATGCAAGATATATAATATAATCTTGAACTGAAGTATGGTAAGCAATCTGTTGAAAATCCTATATGTTTGATCAATTAGGTATAGTGTGTTTCCTGTTACCATATAACACCAGCATGCTAGTTTATCTCTTCTTGTTGACCACATTTTATTTTAAATATAGAAAAGTCTTAACTGAAACACAGAATGTAATTGATTATTTTACAGTTATTTCACAAAAATATATATATTTTTTTTACATTTGAATCAACTCTCAGTAACTCATATACAATGCTGCTAAGTTATCAGATGAACAGCTGTTATTATTTCTTTACTCTTGCTATTTCAGGAGACTTTAAACTATTTTTGTTGGTTCTTTAAGCTTTGTTTCTACTTGCTGCTGCCAATGTAGGGAAGATAATATTTTTGATGACTAGAACTGCATTATTATCTTTATTCATAACAGGAGAGGTATTTAGTGCAAGATTAGACAACTATTAAACCTTTATGGTATCCATTATAAGGCCAGATGAATTTGTCTGCATGCTATTAGATCTCTATGTTAATAATTTTCATAAGATTGATGTTATCATTCCATCTATCATGTTCCTGCTTATAAATATGGCAGTTTCCTTACACATTTGGCAAATGCAGATGGCATGAGTCAGGCAGCAATAACAACCAAGTGCCCAAACCAAGGAAATGTTGCATATATGAGGAACAGGAATCTCAGTTTGACTGAAATATATATCCTAAAACTGAAAGCTTGCTCTTAGCATAACAACTGAAACTTAATGATCTCATAAAACCTCTCATCAAAATTGGGCCATATGACGTTTTTCAGTTACAAACCATTTTGTAGGAAGGGCCCCAATTCCATTTATTTTTTCTGACATAAGCTGTTGTCCCTACTCCTTTAAAACAATTTGAGCAGTTTTCAGAATCCCTTTTTCTTCCAAAATATTGTAGAAAAGGTCTGACCAATCTCCAGGTTGTAAAAGCTGCTTTGTAAGACCCAAGCTAAAAAAAAAAAAAAAGACCCAAACTGCCCTCTTTTCCATAGATCTTTAGCAGAGTCTGTTCTGATAGGGAAAGGGGAAAAGTTTTCAAGATAAAAGAAAAGGGACTTAGATTGCATATAAGAAATAAGTTTTTTTTTTTTTTTTACAATAATAGTGGTGAGGCAAAGGAACACGTTGCCCAGAGAAATGGTTGATGCCCCATCCCTGGAGACTTTCAAGGTCAGGCTGACAGGGCTCTGAGCTGTCTGATAAAACTGTAGGTGTCCCTGTTCAAGGCAGGAGAGGGGACCAGATGACCTTTAAAGGTTCCTTCCAACTCTAACGATTCTTTCATTCTGTGATTCTACAGCCCTTTGTGGGAAGAACATATTCAGTGAAGACTTAACAATAGTAAATAACATAACTGCCTGTTGATACAGATGTTAGGTTATCTAGATTTCATCCTTTTTAAACATGGAATATAAAAGAGAACTATAGTCATACTTGTATCCCATTCGTATCCCTTTCCACGAATGTATCAGGACGATTACTTGCCTTTAATGCTGGAATTTTGAAAGGCTTCAAGGCATACTTTTGCATATGTATTCCAGGACACGGTGCATAGTCAGGATAATAAAAACATTAAATTCAACTAGAAAATCACATTCATAAATTAATAATTTGCATTGATACTACAGTGACTTCTTTCAGAAGCATTAAATGTCTATTCACAGATTGTGTGAAATGCATGTAAATAATTCTTGTGGGTTTGTCTTTTAAAGCTTATTGAAAGAAGATAACAGAAGGAAAGTGAATTAGAATAGATAGAAAAAAAAATTGCTTCCTTTGAAATAATTACATTTTTCCTACTTTGAGAATTAAATCAGAATATTTAAAATGCCTTCAGCAAGTCAGTTCTATGAATACAAAAGTGGTATCTGTAGTTGAGGTGGCAGAGGTTATAAAAGAGAGCAAGTAACAGTAGTTTTGAGTGTGTTTTCACATATTCTGGCCTGCCTCTCTGCATTTTTTTTAATCATATCATAATTATGCTTCTGTTGATGGTGTTTTTAACACTCCTCTTTCATTGTTAAAATAAATAAACATAGCTTAAATATCATTTGAGAAGGAATTGTCGTTGATGGTGAACACTGTTAGATATCCCAGCACCAGAAAAAAAGGAAGAAGAAGGAAAAAAAAGAGAAAAAGTTATTTAATCAAAGGACTTAATGATGAAGAGTCCAATACACAGGCACTGTTTTTTGTAATCTTTATGAGAATGATCCAGTAAAAAACCTACTGAGTAGATGACATCAGAACTGGGTATGGAATGCTGAAAAGGAGACCATCCATTTAAACTCTATAGTTAGGGCACAAAAATGCACTCAGGACTGACTACCTGATACGTGGGGCCAGGAACAGCTGCATATACAGTACTTCCAGGAACACCAGGAAGATTGCTGTCCTGCCTGGTTGTCCTGTGTTCTAGGCTGAATGTACCAGTTTCTGCCACCCTTTCTGTATCAGTTAGTTCTCAGGCTCTTGTTTCTTTCTTCGCATTCTTAGAGCATTTTCTGCTGGGCAGCTTGTAGACATTCCTTAGCCTGCATGTGAGAATTAGACTGATTGTTATTAAATAACTTGTGACCCTCTTGCCTGTAGTGAATGTTCCACACTGGCTTTTCCATTTCTCATGGTATTTGGAATTGTGTTTCTCTCCTCCTTGAGACTACACACAGTATATTAGCACACTCTTCCAAGTCTTTAATAAAAGCACTGACTAGAATTGGCCTGGCTCACACTCCCGTGTGATCCCTTTAATGAAGCCCTGGAGAATCAGACATTGGAAACTATTGACCAAGAGCAAGTTTTCAATCAACTGTACACTAATAATAGCAAGTACTGTAGACTATATGGAAGATCATGATCATAGTTACACTGACTCAGATCAAAGGACAACCCAGCCTGCCTGTGACAGTGGCCAACAGTGGAAGCCTAGGGAAGATATAAGACGAAAATAGATGAGTTCACACTTTCCCCAGTATGGTCTTCTATTTTACAGCCATTTGGATTTAAGAATTCATTTAATTATAAGAATATGGTATATGGAAGTATGAAAGATCCAGTATTGATGTCAAAGTCCTTTACCAGAGGTCAGCTATAACACAGGTACTGATTCAGTTTCACCCATCTAGCCAGCTGGCGTTTCAGGGAAGGAAATAACAATAACATGACATGACCTGTTTGTTGCAAACCAAGGTTGACTAGTGGTTTATATTTGCTTGTTTGTCTTCTAAGTATCTGCAGTTTAATTAACAAATTTTCTTAGTGCCTTTCTCAAAACTTAATGTGTATTTTGCAAAATTGTGCCAAGCAGTAAAGAAAAATACTAAGTTTGGTCCTCCATACTTCTTTGGGAACTTCCCAGTTCCTCCGCACATTCTTTAAGACAGGCTCCAGCAATTCAGAAGTATCATTGCAAATCTGTAATCTGAAAATGATAAGGTTTCATTAGCATGACCAAACCTAAATGTTTAGTCAGTCATTTCTGTATTCTAGCCAATATTCCTTACTTGTTGAAATTAATGTAATTCTGCATTTAGGCACTTTTCTAGAGAGCACTAAAGGAAACGAGACAGAAAAGTGTCAGTGTTCTGAGTATCTTATTCTACATCCTTTCATGGTTCATAATGGATCTTTTCAAGAGTGATATAGAATTATGAGCAGGGCTGAGAACTTAGCTGAGTTGGTTTGCACAACTAAACCAAGCATGAAATAGTTCCTCAGATGTAAAAGGGAGCACAAAATTAAGATATAAGGATACACAGAATACCAGAAACAAAACAGAGCTTACAAAAAAAATCTAGGAAAGTTTGAAATAGCACATGGATACTTTGTCTCAGTTTTCAATGGGAATAATGTAGTGCCTAAGAATAATAAAAATATACTTAAAGGGAATTAAGACAGATTAATGAATGCTTCTAGGCGTGAGCTAGCAGCTAAATATAGCCTACTTAATATGATGAAATATTGAGGGTTACAGAATAATTATTTAAGAGTATGAAAAGAATCAGCAAATACAAATGCTGGTTTGTAGGGAATGCAATTGCAGAGATTCCAAGTCCACATGTTCAGCTCAGGGCTAGTTCCATCCAGATAAAAAATAATAAAGTTATTCCTTGCTTTCAGAAAAGGGAAAAAGTGATGGTCAAACAAAAGGCAAACCTGGTAGCTTGACCTCAACAGTAAGCAGGTCTTAGAATAGATTTTGAAGGAAGAAAAAAAAAACAAAACAAGTACCTGGAGGTAAATGTAAAGCAGGATAAACTACAACATGGTTTTATCAAGAGCAGATCATGTCAGACTAACTTAATAACTTTCTTTGATAAGATAATTGTCCTGCAGAAGAGTAATGCAGTGAACCTAATCTACCTTGATCAAAATAAGGCATTATACTGTTCCTAGTGGGACATTGTTTAAGGTGGAGAAGATGGGCTTTATTTGAGGGAGAGGAAAAAAAAAAAAAAAAAAAAAAAAAGATGGATAAGAAACCGACTAAAGAGTTATATTAAAAAAGGGTGTAGCAGAAATGCTAAATCATGGCTTGAAACAGTGACTGAACACCTGGTGGGAAGGCAGGACCAATCCAGGTGAGCTCAGGTGCTTGCAATGTACCTGTGTGACTGGAAAGGGTGGATCTTGGCTCCATCCATAGCCAGACCTCATTTAAGGGTTGGCAGTGTGGGGGTGTCTTGCTGGAGATTTCTACCTACCTGAGGTCTTCTAAAGGTAAGCAGCTTCTTTCCATTGTTTCTTCACCTACTGCTGTTGTATTTGAGTAAGTCTTCACTTGCTGTAGTCTATGGCTTTATTACTCATTGCTGCACTTTCCTTCATATTATGGTGAGGTATGTTAAAATTAGAAATATCAAAATGAAAGGGATGTGATAGTAGAATTTCTCTAGGTCTTTGGCCTGATTTAAATAATGTTCTTTTATCCTGGTTAAATGAGGAAAATGGTTATGGAATTTTTTTTTTTTTTAAACAGATTTAGCAAAGTTATGGGACAGGCTGAGAGAGTTGGACCTCTTCAGCCTGGAAAAGAGAAGGCTCTGGGGAACCTTACAGCAGCTGAAGGGGGCTTACAGGAGAGCTGGGAGGGACTTTTTATCAGGACATGCAGCAACAGGATGAGGGGAGACAGCTTTAAACTGGGATAGGGTAGATTTAGACTGCGTAAGTTTAGACTAGGTAGAGGGAAGAAATCTTTATTGCAAGAGTGATGAGGCACTGAACAGTTTGCCCAGTGAGGTTGTGGGCACCCCCCTCCCTGGAGGCATTGAAGGCTGGGCTGGATGGGGCTGTGAACAACCTGGTCTAGAGGGAGGTGTCCCTACCTATAGCAGAGGGGTTGAAACTAGATGATTTTAAAGGTCCCTTCCAACCCAAACCGTTCTACGGAATAAGAGAACAAGTAACTTTATGGACTGACAGAATGGAAGCCTAACAGTATGGTAAGCACTACTAGGGGATAATTATCATGTTCTTTTGGTAAGAGCTGGTGACTTGATAATCACTAGCAACAGCAGAGGGAACAGGTTTAATGTGTTAGTCAGTTGTACAGTGACTATGAGCTGTGGTTATGTCACGGTCATTAAGTAAATTGTCATTATATAAGATGAAAAAAATTTAGTTAAGGCAATAAAGTGTTAACATTGTTTTACAAGGCACTGGTAAAAAAAAAAAAACTCTCAGAATATTGTTTACAGTTTTCATGACCCACATTAATTCACAGCAGGTGCAGAGTGGGATGGGTAGAAGAAAGAAGTACCTATTTTCTCAGCTGAGATGAAAATAGCTTATCTGGCAAAACAAAGCCTGAAAGGGCATATGGTTACATCTTTATAAGTATGTGTGGGGGTAGATGTGATGGGAGAAGAATGTTATGTTAAAGCATAGCACTATTTCAAGATCAGATACATACAAACAATTGTGAATAAATGAGAAATTCAGAAGAATTTTGGCAATCTGTGTGAAGCTTGAACTGTTTTCCAGACAAGGTCACAGAGGCAGAGAACTGAACTACTTCAATATGGAAATTTAGACATGAATGAAGGGGTATGTGTGACACAGTGAGGTAATGATGAGTCAGAATTTAAAGCTTGTGCTATAAAGCTTTGGATACTTACTGACGTTGCTGGAGAAGCTTAATGGAGAACTTGTTTGAATACTTTTCGTAAGAAGAAACGTTTTTAACTAGACCTCTTGCTAGGGCTTCTACTATTCCATCAGGATTCTGATGTTCCTTCTTAGTGCATGGTACATAAGAAGGGGACTGCCCTTTCTTAAATGGTGAGAGATTAAGGCTATTGGTTAGGATGTCAGACGTTAATTGGATGTAACTTGCTTATATGCTTAGATTTGAGACAATCAACTGGTTCGGGCCAGGAGGTAATTTTTCTTAAATCATGTTGGCTGAGATTGCTTTCTTCTCTGCCCCCTGGCATGAGGTACAAAATTTTGCTTTTTCAGAATTTTAAATTGTGGCTGGTCAAGAAATTCCCTTACTTCAGTATCTTCCTTCTCTGACTGATTGGTGTTTTTAATTTTTATTTATTCTGCTGCAGTAATAGGGAGTCTAATTATACGGGGCACTATTTTTGTACGTCATGAGACTTGATTTAATGTTTTCTTTTTTCAGATCTTCCAAGAGTTTCATCTGAATAAGAAAATCTTCTAGAGGTTCTAGAGGTAGCATGGAGCTGAATGGAAGGCAGTCAGGGATACTTCATATGTGTTGGTAACTTTTGAAATGAAAAAGTTGATCATTGGTCCAGATCTCCCTGAGACTCTAATACTTCTAGTTCAAATAATCGAAATCAAGACAACAACAACAAAAAAACAAAAACAACACAAAACACATATTTTGTTAACCAGGATTCTCAGCACTTTCCATTTTAGATAATCTACAAAGTCTCTTGCAGATGCTTTATCACACTTCTAAAGAATTCAAGTTCTTCAGCCTTTATAAAACATACACTGTCTGTAATTACCTTAAAGTTTTTCTTCTTGATTTGGTTTCTTGACTTCTACTTAAAAGAAAATATTGAAAAGTTAAAGTGCTGATGGTGTGCTTTATCTCATCAAATGTGTGAAGAATCTATGGCAACTAGGCTCCTAAGACACCTATTACAGTCAAGTGCATACAATTAGATGGATGTAAATGTACTTAATGTTTATTCCTAAAGATTGTTGTCTACACAAATATGGGTACTTAGTTTAGAAGCAACAAACACCATGGTGTTAAAAACCTACTAGACAATTCAGTGTGATTTACTGATAACTGTGCTTATAGCTGCCGTGAAGACCTTTGCCACTAGTAAGAAAAAAGATTACTCTGTTCATCACTGTATTGTTTCTTGAATTATGAATAATAGTACTCTGAAATTGGGCAGTTTATTTCTCATAGCCTGTGCAGTGATATCAATGTATCAGTTCTGTGATGTGGCTTATCTTTTCCAATCCAGGAAGCTGGAGTTCAAAGGTCTTTCTTAAAGCGCAGATTACTAAGTGTCAGTATAATCTACTGCTACTCAGTCTGTGCGTCTCCTTATACTTCTTGACAGAGAAATAAAATAGCAGATTCATAAGTCAGGTCAGATCTACCCTGTATCTCTTTTCTTGAATCCTATCCTGACAAGCTCAGATAAATTATCTCTTGGTGTAGAAATGGCCTGAATCACATATAGAAAATGAATGTCTCTAAACCTGCCAGTCCTCCACAAATCCTCAAGTTGCGTTTCCTTTGAACTGCCTTCTCAGCTAGTGATGCTAACAGAGAAAACACAGAATTAGTTTTTCTTTCTTCTTTGTAGCATTGTCTCTGTGGAGTCCAGTGTTACAAGCCATGGAACCTTTTAAGAAAGAGTTGGCAGTTGCCTGGTGTATGTAACTTTCTAAATCCAAACCCCACGTAAATGGAAAGCAGTTACTCCCACGCTTCTCAGTCCCTTTTGGCTACCATCTGGAACAACAATAAAATAAAGCTAACTCTTTTTATCACCTTAGATACATAAATCCAGCTGAAAACAGTTATGTGTTTTTTCCTAATAAATTGTGTGATTAAATTCAAGCTAAAAAGTTTCTGGTGAGTTGGTGAGTCATTTTAACTTTGTCTTTTAAGTTTTAGTTGGAAAAAATGAAAGTTTAAAGCTACCCTGTTATATTCTTTCACTTTAGTGTTTTACAGAGAATAGCACTTTTCTCCCTGCTTTTCACTGTTATCTAAGTTATTGTTATGTGACATTTATTTTGTTTTTGTGTCACAGTAAAACTGTGATATCTAATTAAGGATTTGGGAAGCTTTTAGGTTTCTGATACAAAAAAAAAAAAAGCCAAACCAAACCCCAAACAACCAAAAAATAAAACCTCCTGATAAAGAAACGCCAGTGCCTGTAGGCTGAAAGCTTCCTGCCTTCTTGTCCTTGTATATGTGTACATTCAGACTGCAATACTGGACAGCAAGTTGTACCATTGTTGTGGGGTAAGAGGAACAAGCAAGGTGCAGTGCAACTGGTTATGATGTTCTGCTTCCAGGATTGCACTCATCAATAGAGGTGTAAAATGTATATAAAGTCTCCAGAATGCTTCCAAATTCTTATTCTTTGGTATTTTAGTTCATTATAGGCTTTGTTATTTCTTCCTTCAACTTTTGTTCCTCCCTATAGCAGTTGCTTTCCAGATTTGGAGTTCCCTCAGCCTCCTATGGGGCTGTTTTCTGTCATTGGTGTCATAGAACTCTTGCCCCAGTTTCACTGACACCTCTGTTTCCTCTTGTATCAAACACTGTTTGGAATAAGCTATAGTCTTTCTTTCTGATCTCAGACCAGTGTGCAGCTCAGACAAAGCAGAGCAAAGTATCACAGAATTAAACCCAAAATACTGTAGTAGTTTAGTGGCTCAGATGGCATTCCGTTCCAGCAATATCTGTAGGCTTTGCCCAAACAGATGTGAAGCTGTGTTTTCTCAGACTAACCTCTGGTCTATGCAAACAGATTTGAAGTTGTTAGGCATTTTTTGAGGATTTCTAGTGATCTGGTGTTCCTGGCAGTGCCTCATCTAAGATTCTAGGGATGCGGACACCTAGGGTAAATTTCTCCACAGGAATATGTTGGCATTATGGCGCTTGCATGGTGAGCCCACTGTTATGCTTATTTCATAGTGTTATTTATACATAGCTTAGGCATAGGTACTCTTGTCTTGAGTACTCATTACTGCATAGTAAACTCAACCAAGAAAACAAGTGTTTTATTTTAGAAGTAATATTATTTTAGAGAAGTTGTTTTCTAATTTTTCACTTAAGAGGGGAAAAGCACCACTGTTTGCCATGCCGAAGTTTTTACCAGTCCCTTCAGCCATTCTGTTTCACTTTCAGTTTAGGATCTACTTGAGATTCCTGTTAGTTCAAAGTACAAGTTAAAGATGTTCAAGGAAGTAAAGCAGATATAGGGGAACTTCTGTGTGCTTGATGCTTCTTTTAAGCATTTTAGTCAATATTCATCAACCTTCCACATAAAATGGGAATCTTGAAGGAAGAGCACTTGTTTGTACTTGTGGTTATTCTTCTGGAAAACAAACGTTATTTACCTATGGGGATTACATATCATCATATTATGCCATGGGCTAAAAGATCATTTCAAAAAGGGAAACATTTTTTTTTATTTTTCAAAGTTCTAAACTTCAGTGTTAAATGAATATTGACTGGTCAGTCAAAACATGTTCAACTTCCCTTCAATATACTGTCTCTATGCTGAAGTGAGCTATTTCAGATAGCTGAAAAATTATTGCTTAATACCTTTAAACACTGTCAGAAATCAATAACTTTGAATTCTGTGTAATTTGTACACTGTTTGGCACACCACTTTAATTCAGTCTGTTTAGAATTGAATGTAAGTGGTTTGAACAGTTGTCAAAAGGACAAATGTCAAATTATATTTTATATTTTAGAAAGAATAGTTTGGCTATTTTAGAAATAGTTTTACTTTGATATATGAAATATTAACAGTACTTTTATTGAAGATCTAAATAAAGTACAAGTTCAAAATATCATGGGAAGTAGCATTGTTTTTGTGGTTACATACAACTGTGCATAGCGATCACGATTCCTATTTACAATATCTTTAAGATCATAAGGCGTATATTAATGAATTAAAAAAACCACATTTTCCAATTATTTTAGGTGACAAACAATTGGCAAAGAAGTACTGTGCATCACCTGATTGAAGCAGCCGAATTTCTTTAACAGAGGGAGCTGTAGCCAATGTAATGAACACTTGTAGAAAAGTCAGTTGCGACTCCAGCTTTCAGATTTACTTTTCAGGCTGGCCTTATGTGTTTACTGCTATGGTGCGTACAGTGCTCTGCGGGTACTCTGCTGTCATCAGAATTTCACAGAAATATTGGCAAAGAAGGCAAGTAATGGGATTATCTGGTATCTTAATAGAACAAACAGGTCTTGATTTTCAACAGTGTGTTTCCAGCTAATAATCAACTGGATTACAGGAGAATTATCTCATTTGTCAGTCATAAGGTTCTTCCCAAACTATAAAATTGCAAACAAAAACACGTGTTAATTAAGGAGTCAAGAAATATGTAGTCTTTCCACCTTCTTATTTATTGAATAATTTTTATGACGAAGTATCTATGTTTAAATTGTTTTGCATTTGTTTTTCCTGAAGTGTTTGCAGATTTGTTCAGAATTTTTTTTTTAAATAAGAAAAATGTGGACAAAAAATTAAAAATATAAAAAAAGATCCAAACCTCTGAGTGTCATTGTATCTTTAATAGAGATACTGCCACATGCTGCTGATGGCTGATACCTAAAAATAGTTACTTTGGCTTTTTCTGTAGGACAAATTCTCAAGGCATTTACAACACTGTTTTCTTCCACTTTCATTTTTTTCTTGATCTCCTTTCACCTCAAATATAAATCTCTTGAGACTTTTTCTCCTCTAAATTTCTCACCTCAGAGGAAGACAGAAAAAAACAGATTTTAAAGATTAACACTGACGGAGTTGCTAACCTTTTCAGAAATCTCCAAGAAAATTACACTTTCAGTGATATTTGCCATCAGGAGAAAAGTTAATTTTACTCATCAGGACTAGTCTAGCAAATGTACAGGAAATACTGTTGCGAAAATCCAAGATGATAATTTTGCCTTTGGTTACCAAATTCTAAAATGACTTTTAACCTCCACGTATCATTTTTAACTTCCCTACACAGGGCACAAGTCAGGGCAGATTTGGTCCTACAGTTTAGAATAAGATCTGTACAGAAAGTGAAAGAAAAATCTTCCTCTAGGATTTAATATCCTTTGCTCTGTAAATATGTGCATATGCAGTGTAGCATAAACCATGAAGCTGAATACCTATCACTAGCTAGAGCTGTGCACATCTGAAAAGAGATTCCTACCACTTTTTACACCTTATTTTGTACAGAGGCATTTTAGCACTTCCAGTTAAGCACATGGGAGTGGAAATTTAAACCTAAATATAAGTGAAGCAGTACATGAATGGAAGATACAAACATTCTCATTTTTTACATAGATGTAAGGTAGGGTTTCTGTCCTGTGGCTCAGGATTGCATGGTTTCCACAAGACTGCATTGCTGGTAATCATGGAAGTTCAAGAAGACAAAAAAGATTGCATCCAGTGAACAAGCTAAGTGATGACATGGGCTGAATCACAGCAGCTGCTAATGGCTGTGGGATGATAAAGGCTGAAGCTGAGTATGAAGAAGATTATGATCATACCTGAAGTTTCAGACAGTGGTGTACCAATATCCAAAGTGCATTGCTTTAGATTCTATAATCTTGAATTAATAACACTTCACGTATAACATCTTGTATTTATGTATCTTTTATATTTTTCCTCACTTCCCTAAATCAGGTTTCTTTGCTGACTGCTGTATTTTCTTGTGCTGTGGAATTTAACACACTATGCTGTAGAGACATGAATCACCTCTCACGTTAGCATGAATTGCCTCTGCAAACAGCTAGGGGGCTGTATTATTCCACTTTTAAAGCAATAAGACATGAATTGAGGAATATACATATTACCAGGCTGTCTTAATAACTTTTTCCTTACCGGTTTGGGCAAACATCAGTGTCTGTGCCCGTGTGTCAGTATTTAAAGTTTAATGGGATCATTTGTACAAGGTATGGAACATCACAATAGGCTACAGTTTTGCTTGTATATTCACATCTTTAAAGGTGAATGTATTTGAAGAGTTGTACCTTCTGTTCTGTTTCTCACCTGTAAGCGGTCTGAATAGCACCACAATGTTTTAGCATTTATGTATCTGTTCTACTGAAATCAAAATAATGTCACATTAGATATGAATTCATGAAGAAATTTGGCAACTTTTTTTCTTCCAGGTGGTCTGACACTACATGAACACAACCTGGTGAGGACGGGGAAGCAAGACAGTAGGAAGAATTTCAGATGAGAACATCTGTATGACTTCACTACCAGGTCAGTCCAGAGGTGTAATGGTTTGGTTTTTTCTTTCTTTCTCTCTCTCTCTTTGGGTTTTTTGTTTGTTTGTTTGTTTTGTGCAGGTAGCTTTATTTTATTATACTTCTGCATGAATTAGGCCACTCAGTAATTTGGATTGCACTTGCACTAGGTTTTTATTTGATTACCGTGTGAATGTTCACTGTTTACTTTGCTTTTGTTTTATATTTTTTCTGATACTTACTGAAAGCTCTAAACCCAAATAAATGACAAGTTCAGTAAAAACTCAATCGTGCTTTTGTGCTGCAAAAGCCCATTCAAGGCTTCATAAGCCCCTCAAAATTGATTTCTGGAGCACTGTTATTTAATCTGTCCTTCAGAAAACTTTAATGCCTTGGGCAAATCCTTCTTGCCTTATTCCCACCACTAGCTTCTCTGGCTTCGTGGCAAGCAGATAAATGTAAGACAAAAAAAAGCAGTGCAGTCCTTAGTAATTCTCTTAACTTGTCTACTCTCCCTTTCTCACTATTGAATAAAACCTCCTGTGTAAACACTGTATTTTGCACTCTCATGGCACACAGACTTTTTTCCCATTAGTCTCTTACTCTTCCCCATCTGCTACATCTGACTCATTAGCTCATCTTTAGCTGTTTTTCACCTTTTCCTTCCCCAAAGAAATATATGTAAAGTTCAGGGAACTGTTCTTATTCTCAGCATACTTCCTCCCTGCATATCTAACACAGTGCAACTTTTCTCTCTGGCTCAGTGGCTCCAACTTCAATATTTTCTTGCAGAGTTCAGTATTTAAAATGAGCTCTATGGCAGAGATGGCGGAGGGAATTAGCAGACTAGCTGTGGTCCAGTCAATATATTAATGCAACCTTGTCAGCTTACCCTTATGTTGTCATCTGAACTGCAGCAAGCCATAACAACCTAACATAGCGTTCCAACACTACAGCTCTTGCACATGAGACTAGCTACAAAACAACATCAAGTAGCATCTGAGTCAATTTTTCTTCCATGTGAAACCCTTCTGAGAGTTTGCTGTCAACCACTAATTTACATGCAGATGAGTAGGCAGAAGGAAATCCAGTAAGGCTGAATACAGAAAAAAATAGTATTCTGACTTCACACGTCTTGTATGAGTGGCCTGAAGTACCATATGGCCCTGACTACAGAGAGAGTTTGATGCTCATGCTGCATTCACTGCATTTAGCTTCAGTCTGTAAGATGGAAGGGAGCTTAAAAATGCCCATTGTTTAGGAGTTTCGAAGTAGTGTTGTTGTTTTTTTAAACAGAAGCTTCAATATTATTGTTCCTCATTAGCATATATTTTCTTCATTAAAAGTTTTCAAAGAAGTAAAACCAGCTAATATAGATAACTATAAAAACCCAAGAACCTACAATTATGTAAAAACTGAAGTACTAGCAGTAAGTGCTGGCAGTAAGTAGCTTAAGTAGTTAGTTCTGATTTCCACATTATTTATACTGTAATGGCCTTTAAACAATAATTCAGTAGTGATTATGTTGTCATCTGTCTTCTAATGAAATGTTTGTCCTTACCAGCTGCACCTTGTATTTGTTATATTATAATCATTGTTCTGGAACTTCTTAGTAAGTATCAATTAACAGAATAGAAAACTAGCTTAAATATTTTAAATATCTTTAAAATAGTCACATTTAAAACTTCCTTTTTTTTTTTTTTTTCAAATTATTTCTTTTGCTGAAGAACCTTATGTTTTGAGTGACTGTCACATATGAATGGCAAGGTTGATCTTGGTTAGACTAAAATCAACAGCAAAACACCCACTGAGTTAACTTTACCCTAGAGAAGAAAAGTGGAAAAGAACGTGGAAGGTGCACAAGGATTTCAGCCACAGAATGGTTTGGAGCTTTCATATCAGTGAGAAATGGCAGACAGATCAACCGATGATTTTTCTCAAGGTGAGGGATGGGATCTTGTTGGTAAGGAAATTACTTCACTGTTAGTTCTTGCTATCCTAAGAGCAGAAACAGTGGCCATACTACAGGCTTCAGCCTTCTGGTGAGTCAGTTGTCTTGGTGGCCTACAGTAAATGATTGTTTGTTTAAAACATAAGAAAAATGTGAAAGCCACAGAAAAAAACAAGCACTATCAATTGCTAACAAGCGCTACATATTGTTAAAATCTTCCACTGCAGATAAACAAAGTCTACCAGTTATTGAATCTACAGATTGGACTGGATTCTGTTGCAGTTACCTAAGTCTGGGATTAGTTCTGTGGGAAGCAGAGCTCTACTGCTGTGCAGGTGGGACACTTCAGTTTTGAGTATTTTCAGTCTGGCACCTTGGTTAATTTTTTAAGACCCTGAACACGGTTTATAGCTGCGGTTTGCAGGAGGGTACATGTGATCAATGTGTATACAATGGCACTTGAGGTTTGCTGCATATCTCAAGTGTTACTGCGATGCAAGTCCAAAGCACAAGTGAGTTCAGCTACCCAAACCCAGTGATCCTCCATGAAGAGAGCAAAGAGCTGTGTTGTCTCTGTGCTGTCAGGACATGGAAATTAGTTTAGACATAAATGGAAAGGATGGCATCCAGAGACTAATGAATACTGCATGTAAGTTGACAAAAATTAAAAATAATTTCATCTCCAAAAGAACAAAAAATGTTGTACGCTCATGACAAGCAAGAATACTTTTTCATACCTACAGTCCTGTTAGAAAAACAAACAACAGGCATTCTGAGCTACCATGTGCCATGGACTTTCTGGCTGGATTACTTTTTTCAGAACATGGTTGTGTTTTTAAGCTTTTCTGGATTACAAAATTAGAAGCTTTCTTCGTTTTTCTAGAGATGAACCAAAGACTGGCAAGGGGAATGTTTAGTGACAATCCTCAGAGTGTTGGATGCATGCTTTTCCAGATGTCTTGGTATTTCTGAACTGTCAGTAACATTTTTACTTTTTAACACTTTTAAATCATGATTTCAATTTCACTGCAGTGGTAAACACCCCACAAAAGCTGCGTTTTATAACAGTCACTATTAACGCAGGGCTCCGCAGTGTGGTGCTTTTCTATGCCCAATAATACTGTGTGTGTGTATGTACACTGTGTGTTCAGGACTTTAATGCATGAGTGGTCTTGTAAATAGTGGTCTGGATTTCAGTTCAGTTCTTGCCTGCCTTGTTGTGGTGTGAATGTTGCAGCTACTCCTGACTTACATCTCTAAATTATAGAGTTATTATCAGGCACACGTATAACTTTTATACTAAGTAACTACTATAACTCTGTGGGCCATAATGATATTAAAATTACCAGTAAAGAAGTAATTATCTTTGCATTTTGCTCACTTTAGCTCACACTGAAGTGTGTGGAAGGCCAGCTTGCTTCATGGCTTATGTAGCAGCTATTGCAAAAGCCAGGACTGACTTCCATCACCAATGCCACCACCAACTTAGCACCTTCTAGTTACCTAGGCATGCTCCCAAAATCTGGCTGCTGTCTGTCCCTCTGATAACATCCTTATTGCATGTGTAGCAGATTATAGTTTTTTCCCCATAGAAAAACACAGCCTCCTTGAAATGAAAGAAAACACACAGAGGTGTGATTTCATCAATTGCAACTTGAGATTATTATTATTTCATGGAAAGATTTCATGGAAAGAAGCAGTGTTCTGGGCAGGTTGGTTTGTTCCTGTGGAAATACAAATGCATCTGCTTCGAGAAAGTGGCAGGAGAGGAAAAGAAGCAGCAGCAGAGCTTCCACTCAGATGGGTTCTGTGCGAGCTTCGCATCCTCCATGTAACCCGGCAGATGCTTGGCTTTTAAATAAGTGTTTCTGAAGCACCTTACAACAGTTTAGCTCCATCTGTGATTCAGTTTTCTCCACAGCAGCGGCCAGCCCCACCAGCTTCCTTCTGCAAGAAGAGGCACGTTCCTTTAGGCAAAATGCACTGTGAGGAGAAGCAAATTCCTCAAATCAAGCAGGCCGAGCAGCACACTGATGACATTGCCAAGGAAAGGACAGAAGTACAGGCTATTCTTTTTAAGAAAGAAAACATTTGGTTGCAGTTAAAAGCTGAGAACACCTGAATCCAATGTTCCACGTATGAAAGCAAGGAAATCTGGAAACCGACGCTATTTACGGCTTACTGCATTTCCTTGGGTTTTGGGGGAGCGCTGCCTAGTAGCGACTGTGGGCAAACCACTAAATAGTTCTGTTTGAACCATCTGTCGTGCACCGGGACAGATGCTCGCCCTATCCGTGCGGGAGCCCAGTGAAAGCCGATACAGTCGGGCCGCGCCGAGCACCGCGAGAGCGGCAGCACCGCCCCGGGGCGCAGCCACACACATCGGACTCGCGCCCCCTGAGGGCGGCAGCGGGGCACCTCCGCCTATCCTCCCTCCGCTCGGGAGCCCTCCTGCTGAGCCTGGGCTGCCCCGCAGGAACAGCTCCCTGCCCGCGGCGGAGCTCCGTCCCAGTTTCCCCGGCCAAACTTTCCCAGCCGTCGGCAGCACCTGTGCGTATCTCCCGGGCGAGAGGCAGCACCGCCTCCGCGCGAAGAAATAAAGTTGCGGCTCCGAGACTCCGAGAAGGGGACGAATCCCCTTCCGCAGTGCTCGGGCAGCCGCGGGGAGCCCTGTAGGTGGCTGCGGGCTGTCAGCGCCTCATCCCCCCACCCCTCCCCGTGAGCGCTCGGTCCCTCCCCGGGCACAGGCGCTGCCCACCCAAGGAGGCGCCCGGCGCTGCTGCCCCGCTGCCGCCGCTCCGCGCACACACACGCACGCACACACACACACACAAATACGGTGCGTGCGCCTCCGGGAGTCAGCGCCTCCGCCTTCAGGTTGCTCAGACCTGAAACCTACGGGGAATCTCAGCGTTCTTGTCGCCGCTCCTGCTGGTGGAAGCGGTGAAGAGGAGAGATTTTTATTACTATTATTGTTATTATTTTCCCCCTCTTCTTATATTCAATGGATCGGAACTTGGAGTCTTTGCACCTCGGCGGTTTTGGAATATCTACATGCTGAGCATCTTTGTTGTGGCACATCGGTTCGTTCAGTGGAACCATCCGGAGACGGCACGATGTTCCTCGCGCTGCTCTACTTGGCTCTGCCCTTAGCGGGTAAGTTGCGCGGGTGCTCTACGCCCCGCGGAGCCGGGCGAGGGGTTTGCGGGGCCGGATGCCCGGTGGCTGTCAGCCCACCTTTCGGACAGGAGAGTGAAGTTTCCACTACTTTGCACGGCTTGTCTCTCGCATCGCTCGGCCGCCGCAAGCGTTGCGAGATGATAGACTTAGCGACATTGGGCTCCGGCAAGTCGCAGGTAAACTTTTCATTTTAATGGAAAAAGGCTGCTGAAGGGACGAGGAAGGTGGCAGCAGCCGGTGAGGGCTAGCCGCCCCAGCCTGGCAGCCCGCCCGCCGCAGGCATCCCCTGCGCCCCGAGGGGTCCGCCTCTCCGCCCGCATCTCTGGGGGAGCGCGGCGGGGGCACGGAGGAGCGGAAAGAGTTAATGTAATTTGCTTTGTTCTCATGCGAAAGAATCGGGCTGGGAAGGAAGGGAGGAGGGAGACCGTAAATTCCCCTTTTAGGATATGTGTAGAATAAGCAAAAAGGTGTAGAGCCTTTAGAAAGTGACTGACGCAGAAAGGAGGCTGATATCAATCAGCGCGGACGCGTCTCTCGCGGAGCGGCTGTGCTGTTGGTGGCTGTGATGGAAATCACCGCACAGCTCTCACGGAAAGTCAGGCCGAGTGCTTAACCCCGCTGTTAAACGCTGGAGCGGGGAGGGTATCTATTTCACCAAAGCGGATCCGGGGAGGGATGAAGGCTCGTTCTGTCGGGCACGTTAACCCCTGTGGGTTTTCTTTTTGTGTTTCCTCATAAATCGACCGGCAGGGTAGAGGCGTGCTCTTCTTCCCTCGCGCTCCCACTAAAGCGGATCTCGCTGTGAGAAGCCCACGTGCTTTAGGCCGTGCCCGAGCTTTGCCAGGTGCTGCCCGTGGGCTTTGTGCAGGGAAGTGCCTCGTGTTGCTCGGGCTCCTGCCCCGGAGCGCCGCTTGTAGCAGCCCCATCCCACAAAGAGAGTGTGTGTTGGTTTGTGTCTCCTCTTTCCAGACGTACTTCTGTCGGCAGAAGTCAGCGGGCTGCCCGGAGGGGACCGCCTCGACTGCGTGAAAGCCAGCGATCAGTGTCTCAAGGAGCAGAGCTGTAGTACTAAGTACAGGACACTGAGGCAGTGTGTAGCCGGCAAAGAGAGCAACTTCAGCCGGGCGACGGGCCTGGAGGCGAAGGATGAATGCAAAAGCGCCATGGAGGCTCTCAAGCAGAAATCTCTGTACAACTGCCGCTGCAAGAGGGGCATGAAGAAGGAGAAAAACTGCCTGCGTATTTACTGGAGCATGTACCAGAGCTTACAGGGTACGTTGCAAAACACAGAAACATTACACTCCCCCTAATGCAGCCCCTCAGCCCCTCGCATCTGCAGCTAGCTGCTGCCACCGAGGCTAAGCCGGGGGTCTGACCTCGTAATTCACATTGTGCTCTTCAGCTGCAAACTGAGGACCTTTCATCCGACTCGGGAACAGCTGCTGTTCCATCTCCTGTTGTTGGGAAATCCACAATGAGGGTTTCCTCCAGGGGACCCAGCTGACCTTTCTAAACCAGAGTCAAACCAGGGCATTAGCAAGTGCAAAAGCTACAAAAACAGTCGCTTGGAGATGTTTTCCCAGTATTCCAACTCCTTAATTAGGACTCACCTAACAAGATCACAGAACATTGAAACCGTAAAATGTAGCATGAAGAGGAGCATTGTTTTAAAGAAAAGTTTATTGTTTCTGACGTTTGCTAGCAATATTCCCTGGATATGCTAAGGCAGAAAAGAGAAGTTTGTGCTTCCGAGAGCAGGTAGAAGTGCCAGTTAGGAGGGATGTGGCAGTGACTGACTTGCGACTTCTATTCTTATTGATGTCACTGGCCAGTTTCCCACAGCCTGCTGAGAGTAGTCAAGTCCTTATGAAATACATCTCTTTTTTTGTCCTTGTTTTTGCTCTGGCCCTGGAGTTAAAGATGCTGTCCTTTGTTTCCATGTGGTTTCCACTTAACTATTTTTGTGTACCTTCTTTTGTGTTCTTCCACAGAAGTCGTCTCTTTCTGTTCAGTTATCCAGGCATCTACTGGAAGGCTGTCATGAGTCGATATATATTTGTGTTCTAGCTTTCATAATAAATTGCACGACTCTCAGGCATTTTCTGCATCATAAATAGATTTCCCTTCCAACAATATCTTGTTAGGAATGTTTTATTCCAAAGATGCTTGTTTTTGGCTGTTACCTGGACTGCTCTTCTACTCTTAGTGTAGTGAAGAGGAGCTTTCCTGCTGCAGCTTCTCTCCTGCTGGTGTATTGAGATGGGACAGATCTGATGATGTCAGACTGTCACTGCAAAACAAATGATGACCTTATCCATGGTGGAAGGAGAGAAAAGAGCTAGTGATGGGGATAAACAACTTGCTTCTTTCAGGTGTTTATATAGAGAAGTAGCCATGCAAATACATTAAAGGGGATTACCAATTGCTGTTATAGAGTAACTTCATTTGATAGTCAGCAACAAAATCTTAGTTTGAATTCTTGTTCTGATAAAAAAAAGAACGTATTTTTTGTCTTTAGGAAATGACTTGCTTGAAGATTCCCCCTATGAACCAGTTAACAGCAGGCTGTCAGACATATTCAGGCTAGCACCGATTGTATCAGGTAAGCAGACTTAAAATTCTTTAACTGAAAAATGAGTTGAACTTTCATAACTAGCAGAACAGTACCCTCTTAAGTAAAGATATAAGTTGGTGTCTTTCTGGATTTAAGAAGTTCATAATATGGTTGGTTTTGCAGTAATAATTAAAGCTGAAAGAGTTCTTGGCAGGATGGCAGTTCCTTGAGTCATTCTTAACAATAAATGCTAAATGTTCCTGTAGGTGGCAATCTGATTCCCTGCGTTCCTGATTTACAAATCAGTTCCTTTTTGGGAACGTGGTCAGTGCAAATTACCTCCCGTTCACATTCAGGAACATCAGAAGATAATCTTTCAAATGTTTTCATAAGGGAATGCTTTACAGTTTCAAACAGTTTTGTTATTTTGTGTCTTTCAGAACTTGCTTGTATTAATTAGAATGTTATTCATTAATTTAATTATGCTGTTTGTTTGCACTGGACTAAGTTACATTCATTTTGGATGATGTTTGTTAAAACAATGAATTTGGGACATCTACAGTGGTTAAAGGTTGGAATTTATGTTCTTTTTCACAGTTTCAGAAAGTCTCAGGATGTGGTCTGTACTCAGGACTTTGTTAGTTACATAAAGAAACTGAACGTGCACAATGGAATATGCATGTTCCATATATGTGCACAATGTAACATGATGACTTAACCTGTAGTTAACTGGCGTGTTACAGATAAGCATTAGTAGATTGCTCTTCAAAGGAAAAAAGAAAAGAATGGAGAGAATGGCTTGACCAATTTTCAGCATTACTTGCACTTGTTAGGACCTTAAGTCTCATTAAAAGCTGGGGGAGGTAGGTTGTTAAGTATTTAATGGTACAGATTTTCAAAGGCCTATAGACACATAAAATGTAGATAACTGCCCATTGGGATTTTCAGAAAGGGCTAAGTGATTTAAATAGGTGCTAGATGCCCAGACATTTAAAAAAATTCTAAGTGCTTAATGCATCTTTAGGCATCTTAATGCCTTTGAAAAATCAGCCCTTTAGTCACTTTTCAAAATGTAACTTCAGATCCAAATTGCATACATCTTTTGAGAGCATTGCCTTAGTTTGGTGATCAAGTCTATTGCAGAAGTAGGGAGAAAAAGAATTTCTGAAGAAACTTCATTCATTTATTTATCACTTAAAAAACAAACAACCCAATTTAGTACAAAAGCAAGACAAAATCAATGAGGAGGTGTTCTCTAGGCTGTTTTCTTAATCGAAAGGGGCAAATTCTAACCTATCTTTGCAGTGTTATGATGCTGCTGAAATAACTTCTGGCTTTCTGTTACATATTAGATTGCCCATTTTCTTGCAAAGTAATTTTCTTAGAAGTGCAGTAAGTTTCTCTACTTGTTGTGTTCAGCAGTAAAGTAGGACAAGTGACTTCTTTCCTACCGCAGCCACTTGGGATGCTGGTGGACTGCTGAGGACTCAGTCAGAGTTAGTGGTACACCACGAATTCCTCTTTGCTTTGATGGAAGTTTCAGTTTAACAAGGATTGGAGGCCTGGATTAACAGGGAACAAACAGAAGGTGTCATACAGAGGAGAACCACCACTGTTTGGAAATATTGTCGTTTTGGAGAAAAAGATTAGCAAAAGCATTTTTCTTATCGTCATGGTTACTGCTGCATGTAATGTTCTTTAAAGCTGCAAACCTAAGAGTTTTGCAGGGCTCTGCACGCACCCCAAGCAGCAGAACTTTGTAAGATTTGTATATCTTGATTTAAACAAGCAAATAAAACCCTGTGCAAGCAATGTTGGCAGGCATTTCATAACTGCTAATACAGTCATTGCTGCTTAGAGATGTTGCTGCAGCGTTCCTTCTCATTAAAGTTACTTAGGTGTAATTAAAAGCAGAGATTAACCCTACTATCTTATGTAGGTTTCTCTGTGGTGCTGCATGACTTGGTATATATCAAGGCTATTGGTTCAGCTGTGCTTTTTTGTTTGTTTTCTACTTATTTTTGAGACAATATAGCAAATCATTATAATTGGCTCCTATCATATGTGGGGTGGGAAGGAAGCATTTGCCTGACTATTTTGTTTGTTACATAAATCTTTTGAAGCATATATATGTCAAAGGAATGGAGGACAGTTTTTAGAAGGAGTTAAATTTTGGCCTAATTCTGTGCTGAAAGAAGTTCAAGATTGTGTCCTTTACTTAAACAGGATGCTGTTTTCTCATTAGGTGTTGAAGCATCGGTATGTTGACTTGAAACATTATGCAGGAATAAATTGCTTGACCTGTTCCGAAGTTTGTAGTTTCTCTCAAGTTCCCATTAACCTAACGGGAACAAATGAGGAGGTCACGCTATTAAAATGAAGCTTTGTTTTTTATGTTTTCAAGTAGCCAAAGTTGTACCGAGACTAGTGGTTTAATTAGTCTGGAACTATGAGGACAAAGTAAGTGTTCTATAAGAACTTCAAAGCAAGATTCAGCAACATTGTTTTGAATGTTGAACAAACTGTAACATATAGAAGAAAACATAAAGATGGCTAAAACAAATATGTGCTCAGTGTTTGGTTTACATGTGAAAATGTATCCCATGTGTTCAGAATGGTGCCTGAACTTCCTTCCTTTCCATCTATGCTTTAAGTTCAGGATTCAGCTCTTCCTATGAAGCTAGTCTTCTGATACCCCACACTGCCAAATCCAGGACTTAGAGCCTTCCCTGTTGAAGGGCAGGGCTGTCTTATTCTCCTGATTTGGGTATGTCTGATTTTTCTTTAGAAATACTGTGTCTGATTCAGCACTTCTGCCTCAAGGTTGTGAATTATTCTAGTAGGCAGCTCTTGAAATTACTGAAGACCTCTGTGTGTGTTTCAGAGAGTAACAGATTTGGGTTACTTATTGTGATGTATAAGCTTTTTGCTTAAACAGCAATTTTTGCTTAAATCTTAACAGCTTCTGAGAGGTGAAAACATTTTAAGGCCCTTGACTTCTATCACAACTATAAAAAAGGCAAAATCTGTTGATTGGATTTTAGAGTTGAGTTTCACACCAAATTAACGGTACATGCTTGAGTTAGTTTGTCACTTGTTAAAGCTATCTGCAGCTTTTCACTACCTGGGGAACAGTTTGGTTCTTGAATTTGTATGTTATTTGACATTGACCCTAATGACTGGAAGATACCTTACTATTTTGATATCAGCTGACACAATGTAGTTGTCATCTCTGTGGCATACTTCAAGAAAATATCTTGCATGAGAACTGGTTTTGTGCATCTGTGGAAATACTAACAAAATAAATGTTGCTGAAATATCTCATTCGTTTCCATGCAAAGTTGAGAGCCACTGAAGCCAAATAAAAAGCCTTAAGCTGTGGCTGTGAAGTGGTGTGGACAGAATACTTAATGTTAAAATGACTTGAATATTTAGATCAAGATAATTGGGACAGCATCATGCTTCTGCCTATGGATTCATTTTTAAGTTACTTACTAAAGTACAGGCTTAATAACCCACTGTTCAGCCTCGTGTATCTTTATTTTACATCTACCACGTTAAAAAAATAATCTTAAATAACATGCAACAAAAATCAGAGTATTTCTTTAAAAAAAAAAATTGAAATTTTACTAGTGTATGAGAACTGTTGAGTCCCGGCCTGAGCCACTGATTGATCACCTGGGTCAACCATGGTAGCACAGGTGAAGGCAATTCAGCTGTGTGACCGCAATTCTAGACCCTATTTAAGGGCTGATACCACTGGGGAAGGGTTTCTTTCTGGAGATCCCTCCTTCATGGAGCTTTTCATCGTGAGCCTCAGTCTTTGGATACGGGTGAGCATTCCTTCTCCGTTTGTTCCTTTGCTATCTCACTACGGTACTGTTTCCAACTGTACATTGGATGACTGTACAACTAGTAATCTGTGAAGAGGTGGTTGGTTACCTGCTGCTGCTTGTGTCACGTTGCTAGTTGTTAAAGTGCAAGACAACTAGAAATTAATAATTTTGTCAGTATATCTTTTTAATGTAGTAAACAGTTTTTTGCAGAGCGTGTTGTTGTATCACTAACAAATGAGAGAGAAGCTGGCTTGTATGTTTGTATGTCAAAAAGGAGTGTTGCCTGATTACGTATGTCTCATAAGAGGCTGTTTACTCTTGCAGGCAGTAAGTGGGAGCTTACATTTAGAAAAGGGTATCACAGAACATCCTGAGTTGTCAGGAACCTACAAAGATCACCAAGTCCAACTCCTGGCTCCACACAGGACCAAAAGTCAAACCATATTTCTGAGAGTGTTGTCCAAATGTTCCTGGACTCTGGCAGTCTTGGTGCCTTGGGGAGTGCGTTTCGGTGTATACTTCATATTTAATATGATAAATTTTTTTCTGAAAGGAAGAGTTCAGTGGATAGCACAGCACACAGGGTTTCTTACTGGGGTGTCTATTTCCTTATTGGAACAACTTAAGGATTCCTTAGAAATGGGTTTGGGTCTCCCTCTGGTATGTCTCATGGTTCGGAAGGAAGGAGTGGGTTAGTGGTGTTTACCATTTTTCTGAGCTATTGGATGTCTTGTAGGCATCTTGTATCATGAGAGTTCACAGATCAGTGTTGGTATTGAGAACGAATGAAGCTCAGTATGAAGGAGCTACAGTATGAACATCAGTATGGAGAAAGGCTGTTTTTTTCAAAATGGATTCACAGTATCCTGAGGAATAGAGCTTTCTAGTCTGTCTGCTTAAGATTCTTTCATTTTCCTTACTCTCATCCCTTCTCTTTTTGCTCCTTATATGAAACGGGGTACACAATAAGAAAGCTCCACATAATTGAGTATTAGTACTGTCTAAAGTTTCATAACCCTGAAATTATTTTAATCAGTAATTGATTATGTTTCCCCATACACTTTCACAATTCTTGTACTTGCTGTGTTTTGGGTAGCACGTCTCTGAACCTTCAGTTGTCATGTGGTTCTTTTTTTTCTCGTAGTAAATTACTTGTCTTTCATAGAATCCATACAAAGTTGTTTTCTTCTGTGATTTTTCTTTGTTTTTTTTTTTTTCTCTATGTATACAATGTATATCTGTTTTACCAAAATGTAAGTTAGAGCCTTTGTCCTAGCCAAAAGAATCACTGCTTTTTCCTTTTGGAGTTTGTAGTGTGTGAATTAGTGGTTTCTGCAGTGAATAAATACTGTACGACGTCCCCAGTTCCAAAAGCCTGAGGCCTCTAATCCTATTCCTAAATCTGTGTGTATTTCAAATGCTACGTATTTTTGTAATTTAACAGTATGTTTTCTTCAGTCATTTCTATAAGAATATTTGCAATGCCACATTTCTACAAAGTCAATTTAATTTACAAGATACTAAATATCTTGATTTTTCTTGACTGTTTACAATTCTCTTATTAGCTCTTGCCTTTTATATCGCTGCATCTTTTATTTCCAAAAATGAGATCTTCCTTGTTACTTACCTTGCACATTCACCCAATTTCATAAACAATAAACCAGATCCTATTAAGTTAATAGGAGTCTTGCAATCTGATTCTGTTCCCACTGAAGTAAGCATAACACATCAAGATCTTTTTATTTGATTACGATGTATTCTGTTTCCTGTTGTAATTTTTTGGCTTAGTTCTGGTTTTCTGATGTGCAGTTGAGCCTTTTGAATCAGAAGAGTGAAAATGTATTCTTAATTTTGTGAGATGCACAGCTATATTTTCCTTTGTAAGATAACGTGCATTAATCAGAATAATAGATTTTAGAACCAATATTTAATATTGTTGTTACAGTTATAAATCTAGTGCAAGTCTCCAGTGAGAATTAGTGTCCCTTTGCTTGTTGCAAGAAAAGAACAGAACAAAACAAACACAGGCATCTATTTTAGCTGCGTTTAATAAAATTAAAACAGTTTGATAAAAATAAATCTAATATGACCATGTACAGTGTTTACGTTCTTTGACATTTCTGTCTGCAGATTTTCTTTGGAGAGACAACTAGGCTGGCTTCCAGTCAGATAACAAGTTATCAAGGCTGCATAGATACTAGTTGCTGATTTCCACTTCTGCCATTTTCATAATCAGATTGGACTTCACACAAAAGAAAATCACTTTGGTGGCTGTTGGCTTGCAGGAGCTCTTTGAATTTCCTGTTTTCTACATTTCTTGAAGCTAGATCTGATTATGAGAGGGGAATTAAGTACCTTGCTGAAGTATCTGATTGACTGGCTTACGAAGGCAGTGCATATGCACTTTAACTTCAGGAGGAACGTGAACAGGCATTGAAACACCAAATAGGTATAAGCAAATATTCACATCTTGGTCCATATTTATTGCCTTTGTGAGGTTATTGGAACTTTTTTTTTTTTCCTAATACCTTTGAAGATCTATTGGGGATAAAGTTCTGTCTTCTTCAGGTCCTCTGCACAGCACAGCTTTGAGCAAATGTAGAGCTTGTCCCACTAGCCTGGGCAGGGCTTAAACCGTGTCAGCGTGGGAAATGAGGTGAAATCCATTTCGTGGAAGGAGGAAGCATATGTTGATACAGCACAGAGTATTTCCATGTGAATATTCAGCGTCTCCTTGAATGCTGGGAGCAAGAGAGAATATGTAGGAGTCTTGAAGGAAACTCAGAGAGAGTGTTTTCCTGGAGCCAACAAAAGTGTTGTGAGACAGGCTGAGAGAGCTGGGTGTGTTGAGCCTGGAGAGGAAAAGGATCTTAGAAAACCTCTTTGTGGCCTTTCACTACTTGAAAGGAGCTGATAATCAGAAGGGAGGCTGACTTTTTACATGATCTGATAGTGAAAGGCCAAGGGGGAATGGCTTTTGTTGCAGTTTAACCTGGCAGGTGGCTAAGCACCTCATAGTCCTTTGCTCACTCCTCCCCTTTTATGTAAGATGGGGGAGAAAATTAAAAGAAATCAACAGAATAAAACTCGTGGATTGAGATAAAACTATTTACTAAGGCAGAGAAAAGGAAAAGGGTAATAATTATGATAAAAATGTATGTAAGAATTGATGCACAAGCAGTTGTTCACCATCCCCCAGTGATGCCCAACTATCCTCCTGAGCAGCAGAAGAGAGAGATGAACTCCCTCACCCTTCAAAACTCCTCCTGCATGATGTCATCTGGTATGGAATTTCCTTTGGGCCAGTTTAAGTCAATGGCCTTGGCTGTGTGTGACACTGCTTGATAGCAGCTATAAACACTGGTGTGTTACCAGCATTGTTTTTCTGCTAAAACCAATACATAACATACCAGACGTTCTGTAGAAAACAATTCCATCCCAGCTGAAACTGAGACAGCCTTAAACTAAAGGAGGGGAGATTTACATTAGATGTTATGGGGAAAATTTTCCCCCAGAGGATTGTTAGGTGCTGGCATGGGCTGCCCAGAGAAGCTGTGGGTGCCCCTGGAGGTGCTCGAGGCCAGGTTGGATGCAGCCCTGGGCAATGTGGCAACCCTACCCATGTCGAGGGGTAGAAATGAGAAGGTCTTTAAGGTTCCTTCCAACCCAAGCCCTTCAATGATTCTAGGACTGGCTTATAAGCATGACCAGGCATTCCACTTACAGGTTATGGTGCATCCAGCAAAGCACATCTTTTGTCTCAAGTAGCATTTTGGGACAGAACTGCCATCTCTTCTGTCTCCATCTTCACAGAAAAGCTTCAATTACAGTGTGGTGGACCAGATATCAAATGATGAAATGCGTATGCTTTTTTGAGCAGCAAATTGCATAGCCTTCTGTTTCTCATTACAGGCCAACTTTATGGCTTGTGTAACTACCACACTACTTATGAAATAGAAGCAAAGGCGTGCAGGTATCTACAGATATCCTAGGGATAATGGTGGAGTTACTTTGAGAGATGGGGTGCTTTTTGCTGAGCAGAGTAGCAGGGTCTGCCCACCTGTGAGAAAGGATATAGCCATTTCAAGGACTGGTTAGCAGGAGGCGTTGTGGGCTGCAGAGGGGTGATGGGGACACAGAGCTCACAAAGAGCTTCACTTTTCTGCCAGGTGTCTACAAACTGCTGTGTTGCAGGGATAATGGGTTGGACGCAGCAGCCCCATTAGCATGGCATGGTGAGAGCCTCTGACAGGTCAGTGGCACTGCAGTGGTGCAACTGCTGGCAGGCCTGACCAGAGGAGATGCCAGCACCGATTAGGAGCCTCTGTATGGCAGCCTTCCTCAGTGGGCTTGTCGGTAAGCTGCATCTCCCCATGAAGTGCAGAGAACAGTGCCAAAAAGAACAGCATCCTGCGGCCTTCTGTCTCCTGATGGCACAGCAAGGTGCACATTATGGCAGGTGATTTGCACTCTGGCTCTTAACATTAAAAGTACTTTAAAACTTTATTTTTGTAACTCTCTTTGTGTTTGATTCTCAACGATAACTTTGGCAGTGTTGGAAAACCCAGTGGTATCTGTCAGGAGTTGACAGTATGTTAAAAACGCTGAGAGTAAAATGCCTGTATGTGATGAAAAGACATAAGAATTTCTGAACTGTGAGGCAGAACTTTTGTGATAAGCGTCATACGTTTCTTTTTTTAAGCTGTGCATTATATTATCTTAACCTTGGAGGGGAATGTGTTTACAGCTTTCATTTTAGAAATGTGATGAATTTGTTGACTAAACTAATTCTGTAATTATTTTATATTAGTGTTTAGGTATTATTTTGACGTTATTGCGCTTTCTTTGGCTGAGACTAATGAAACAGTGCTATCAATACAGTTAGGGCATTAACACAATTAAGCTATTTTCTGAATAGTTCTTCACTTACTGCGATGCTTTGACGACAGTTTTTATGTCAGACTATTGTCCTATGCAATCTTCACTCAGCCGAAAATTTAGCGTGAGATGCATGACACAGTGTAATGGCACAGAGATAGCTCTTCCTGCATAGAAATTTGCAGAAATGATGGGTTGTAAAGAGACTTGAAGATATCAAACAATTTGAGTAGGAACCCATAAATAAAGATGCTTTTCTGCATTCAGTGGTTATATCATTTTATCACTGTCTGGTGTCCATAAAATACATCTTCCCATTAAAGTTTTGTCATGCAGCTGATGAAGTTCAAAAGTGTTAAAAGCTTCCAATCTCTTCCTTTTTAATTCTGTGCCCTAAATTCAGTATTAAAGCTCGGTTCAGCAAAGACTGTTCTTCCCCTTCCTTTTATGACAGGCTTCTCCATGTTCTCCTGTCTGATGTCTGCTCTGTGGTCTGCCTCTGCCCCATCCCTACTCTCTCCATCTCTGTGCTCCAACACCTCCCCATCCTCCCCTGCCTCTTCTGAGGTGATGTCTCTCCTCTTTGAAGGCTGCCCTTAAACTCTGCTTTTTCCAGCATTCTCCAAACTGTTCTCTCACCCTTCATACAAGGAGTTTGAGATGTGGACTAATAAAAGAAATTGTTCCTGAGTAATGGAACTAATAAAGACTGGCTTCCTACAAATTCGCATCATCAGTCTCCTGGATGCCCCGTTCTCTGCACAGACAGGGCTCCTATTTTCTGTCTTTGTGCTGTGTCTCTCCCTGGATGCTCACTCATCACTTCACTTGTCTTTAATTCTGTCCCACGTCTCTGGTCTCTGTGGGGCAGCAGATGTCACAGCTGGGTGGGTGTTAGGCATATGCAGAAGGGCTGTCTGGATGTGTGTGCTGACACGCTCTCTGTCTTGGAGCCAGAGAAACACCCGCCTTCTCTTCAGCAGGCAGATTTGCTTGGTCCATCTCCTCCATGCTAGTTTGCTGCTTTTCGTGACATTTCTAAGAACTTTCTCTTCATTACTCTGTCACTCTTATCCGAATGTGTCCTATGGGTTAAAAACTGGCTGAGAGATTTCAGGAGCATAGAGAATAAGAGAGGAGACCAATATTGCATTTACCTACATTTCCATGAAAAACTAGGATAAAAAAAAAAAACAAATACGATTCCTGTCATATCACTAAGCATTAGACTGTGACATATCTCATCTTATTCCAGTCTCATAAAACGCCTACTGTGTTGTGCAAGTGATATAAATAAACATGCAGTGGACTTGGAATGTACAGGCAATTAAGTGCAGTTGATGGATGTCACTTGTATTGGATAATTGAGGATCTCAGGATTCTTAAAATGGGAAATAATTCACGCATTTAGGTTATTTGGCATGAAGATTATTTATTCAGATTCAGAATTTAAACAAGAAAGTAAGGGCCTGTCCAAAAGCTGTTCTGTATGAATCCACGTATGGCGTTTAATTATTTAAATAATACTGTATCATATTTATAGATGCCATTATGCTTTTTAGAGCTGTCTTCTTTTCCTGTTGGAATATGTTCATTAAAAAAAAAAAAAAACACATCAGAAAAGATGAGATTGGCCTTTTGGTGGTAGTTTCAAGGAATTCATGCCCGAATACCTGAACTTCCCCAGGCTTGCCACTTGCAAATGGAAAGGAATTTGTTCTGCACAGCATTGGCTTTGCGTTAATGAGCACTTAAGTAGCAGATTAAAATGTCTGTTTAAAAAATAGGTTAGGATTATATAATAACACAAGTCTGGGATACTAATAGCAGCGAAGATAATTTTATTGAGCAGATTAAGTGCAATTAGATCTCAACTACAGAATATTTAAATACAATACCAGATCAAAACCCAGTCTCTGCAGCTTTACTTGCTTTCCTTCACACCTACAGGATCAGCACCTGACAGCAAAGTAAATTATCATTTTTATTGTTGTTCATTTTATATTGCCATGGGAATGTACTTTGTGTTATCCATTAGGACCCAGAGAAACAAGTCTTTTTTCCACACACACAGAGTCATGAAGCAAGACGTGATTGAAGACAGCAAGGTGTCTGCACTATTTGAAATGCTATTATCAATTGGTAATTTGCTTGTCAGATTTCTTTAAAGGACTGCACAGATACGGGCTGCTATAGTCTTCTCATGTGAAAAGTTGTGAGAATTACAGTTTTATGATAAACCAGTATTCCTTCATAAATTCTGCTTAATTTTAGTTTACTAAATAGTGAGAAAGGGATGAAAAGGTGCAGTGGTTGATAGCTCTTACGACCTGATGAAGTAAGGCTTTGATCCTTGGAGAGGTCAAACTGTTTCTAAGCAAAAGTTCCCCAAGGCTGCAGATGCGTGAGATGTCTCTTCCCATTGCCAAATGTCCCACCTTCACAATAGAAAATAAAAGGAGACTTGAAAAGAAACGTGCTATGTTAGTGTATTTAATCCTGTCTATGAATTGGTGTGAGAATTGTTGAACGCAGGGTGTTGTTGTCTTTTTTGCACAATATAGGAATTTCTCAGCATCTGTCCTGTGCTTTGGGTAGAAAGTGAATGTATTAATTCTTACTGCATTAATGTTTAGAGAGGAAGGCATGCCATGTTTTTTCATTTAGTAAATAGAGAGTAATTTGAATCTGACTTGAAGCTTCATTTGCCTTTTTAATACATTTCTGCTGTATAGCTAAACATAACTTATCTTCATGCCCTTGACCTTTCCCTAAGAGCTGTGGGAAGATTAAAGAGCATACATGAGAATAAATTTGGAATTAACCTATTTTAAGAAAAACGCTACCAAACAGATGCCTCAGCTTTCCATAAATTGGTATTGATATTATGTCTTCATTGCTACAAAACGTCCAGTCTGGCAGAGATGAGCCAAACTGCTCTCTGCTGGAGCAGGGCTCTGGTTCTAGAAATGAGAAGATAGTTTCATTTTTCATTCCCTGCTCAGTCCTTGACCTCCTTGCGGAAGCTGCCAACAAAGATGCCAATTAAAATGATGATTTCTGTAGCTTGGCTATCTATCCCATAACATCCTCCCTCCCCTTGTCTTGTCCTGTGTAGTTCATCCTAGGGCTGTATAAATACTCTTGGTCATTACCCTCTTGGACTGTGTTTGAACGAGTGACTAAAAGGTGAGGTTGTCAATATATTAAGGACATCATTAATGACATAACCACAGCCATAAACTCTGAATAATTGTGACAGCTTTATTTATTTATTTATATGTTCATTATGAAATGTGTCGGTATCTCTAGGCATCTTTTAAGTTATAGGATACTTCTGAAAACAGATGATTTTTACTGGCATCCACTGTATGCAGCCACTCTGCAGTGTTCTTAATTATCTACATTAAATTATTCACTTAACAAGACAGAGAATGGCTGCACTTGTGAAGCTGTCATCTTTAGGGCTTAGGTACTGCACTGCTGTGCAGTAATTACACAGTCTGATACTAGCTTTCACTTATGCTAATTACAGGTAAGCTTACAAATTCCTCAGATTATTAAAATGAGAGTTATCTCCCTCCTGTTGCATTCAGTCAAGGATTTAAATGTTGCAAACTTTTGGCTCTGCTTGAATGAAAAAATGTCAGAATAAAAATCTTTCATGTTTCAATACTGGGAAAAGCTAAGAATATGAGAGTATTATTCCACTGTGCCTTTAAAAATATATTTCTAGCACTACAGCTGTATAGACAGCCTTTAAAGGCAAACTTGTATCTAAAAGATGATCAGTAAGTGGTGATACCTATGATACTAACAGGAGGCAAAAAATTGATTTCATAGTGTTTTCTCTAAACTTGTTCTCAGTAGGATCTTCAGAAAAACATACCCAGATTTCTGTAACTCAGGCAGTGTGCAATACCTGGCCTAGATTGTGAGGAGAAATGTAATTTACAAGTTACAGAAGGAATTCTTTTGTCCCCAAAAAAGGATGAAAGAGAGCAAATAGTTAGCTCCCCTTGAGCTAATTGAAGGACTCAGGATTGCTTTGTAAGAATCAATGTTTGAGCTTGTAGAATAATTAAAGTGAGTAGTTTCTGTCTTTAGCAAGAATGAGAAATATAATAAATGATAATGGGTCTGGGCTGTGTTGAAAAGAGCTCCTTGCCACTGCAGCTATCAGAATGGGAGACATGTAAAGTGCTTGTAACAGATAGCTGCTCTATCTGCATAGCAGGCTGTACTTCTTCTGTGGCAAAGAGTGGCTCTGACAGATTAGGGTGATGATTTATAATGTTCCTGGGAGTGAGTGCTACATGTTGAACAAGATCAGAGACTCAAGGAGCATGTCACAGAGAATTAAGGTTTATTACTTATCCTTCCTTGTGGCTTTCAGAATTGAAAAGGATTTATAATATTTGAAAGATGTTTAAACTCAGAAAACCTTGGTATTTTGGAGTAATACTTTACAAATCATATTCTCCCCAGGTCTCATTTGGGCACAGTGGTCTAATTTGGGGTATTACGTTTTTGTTGTGTGGCACGATACGGGAACCAATAAGTATCCTGGTAAAATTCCAGGAATTACTCTGCATATAGGAACGATTTATTAGATATCAGAACTGAAAAGCTGGAAAGGTTGTTTGGTTTTTTTTTTTTTTTTTTTTTTTTTGAACATCTTACCTTCTTAGATGTATTGCTGGTGTGCAGCGAGTGTATCGTTTTGAGCTATTTATTTTTACAGAGTGGCAAAGCATTAAAACCCATCCGTAAATCACGCTCCAGCTGTTTGGCAGCACGGCTCTGAGCAGCTGCCAGCAGCGTGCCGCAGGTACTGGGGAAGAGGAGCACGTGCCTTTGAGGTATTTTTACCACTGGGGGACTCCTGCTGTTCACGTTTCTCCTGTGCCGTTTGGAGCAGCTCTGACGTGCTTGGATGATGGAGTTCGTGAGAAGGACGTGGGGCAGTGGGGCTGCAGGAGGTGCGGCTGGTGTAGCTGTCAGAGAGAACTGTGTCAGTGTTACTTGGCAAATGCGGCGTTTACCTGGTTGGTGTTACACAAGTGTTAAGCTGGGCTGTTTCTCGTCACATCTGGTGCTAGCTTGAGAGGCTGCGTGGTTTGTAGGAGATGTGGCCGAGTTCATTCTTTTGACAGTTTTATCCTTAGCCTTTTTAAGGCTTGGGTGAGGAGGTGCTGCCAGGATTTTTTTTTTTTTTCATATTAAATGTAAAAGCTGAGCTAATGTATATTTGGCAAACGCAGGCACTTGGAGGTCAGGACGTTTATGACTTTGCTTTTTCTCTTTTGCACAGTTCTATTTCATCACAGACTGGATATTCTATTCAAAAACTTCTTTTCCTGTATAGGATATGAATTAATGTTTTACCAGTGCCTAAGATCACCTTTGCTGATGCACTTAAAAATCTGACTAATACATGTACTAAAGGGAGAGTTTAGGTACAGAAGCATCTCTAATTATGGATCTGCATTACTGAAAAGTTTCTTTTCATAAATCATTTAGGAGTTTTACTGAAAGGAAGGCTATGAGGCTCACTTGTGTAAACTTCCAGACCTTTCCCCCAAATAGCTTTTTTCCATTGGAAAAAAAAAGTGTTTATCCTAATTTCCTGACTGTACTATGAACAGGCCATTCCATGACAGCGTAGCTTTCCTCCTTGCTAGGAGTTTTCAAAACCTTTAGAGGTGCTCTCTGCAGACCACCAATTTTGGCACAGCGCTTTTTGGAAAGGACCATAGGGAATTGAAAGGACTTACAGTATATGGATCTGTTCTTACAGCTGGCAGCAGCTGGCAATTTGTGAAGATCCAAACCTTCCTGCTTGTAATGCAGCATGGTGTCCTTCCACCACCGGATATTTAGGTCAGCATGTTTTCACAGACATCTAGCAAAGGAAAGGCCAAATATTTTCAAGGCACTATTTGTTGCAGCCAGATTGCGAGCTCCGTCACAGTTCATTACATCAGGCTATTTCTTCTGTCCCAGCTGTAGCATTGCAGCAAAGCGAGTTCAGAGGTGCTGGTTAGTTGGAAACAGGGACGCAGAAGTCCTTATCTCACATCTAGCTTTCAGAACCTGTTTATTTTATTAAAGTTAATAAAGTGCATCGTACTACAGATTGTCAATCACGCTGCTGTTTTATTTCATAAAACAAAAAAAAAAAAGAAGAACCGAGTTGTGTTTGCTTCACGAGGAAAATCTGTCTTTTGTTGTTTAGAGAATGTATCCTGTGATGACTGTCATACAGCATTAATTTTTATGCTGTACTTAGAATTTAAATACTTGAATTTCTGACAGTTTCTTTTCTTCATTTTTGACAAGTAAATGTTGAAATCAGTTGAAAATTTTTTTTTTTTAAAGTAACATCTGGACTGAGGTTAAGGGAAGGGGAGAAAGCAACATTTTGTAATTTAGTAAAACTAATATGTTTGTCAAATTCCTAATTGGAGGGCTTCATGTTGTGTAAAAGACATATGGAAACTGAAAAGGCCTCTGGTTGAGGATTTGCAAGCTCAAGAGTTGGCAGCATCTTCCTGGAGGAGAACTTGTTTCCCTACCATTGATGCTGGAGAGAAAGAAATGACAGGATTGCGTTATCACTGTGTGCAGTTCCATAAACTCTTTTTTTAAAATCTGGAGAACCCATATTCATGACAGTAAATTCTGAGAAATATTTGGCTAGACTAGGCAAGTGTTTTCTCCTGCTTCTAGTCATAGGGCAGCCATTTCCATTCTATTATGGTCTCTTTATGAGTCTCTCAGTTACTACTGATTCCCTTGTTGTTCATCATCAGATCTGGATCAGGATCAGCTTCACTGGACCAGATTTGCAGTCCTTTGGCAAAATTTTTGTTTAGATCAAATCATGTTTGCCCAATTAAGCTGCAGAGTATAACCACCATCAACAGTGCTGTATCTTTGTGTGTGAACCTTTAACTGCACCTTCTGGAACTCTGCATGTGTATGTGCCTACTTTGGTCACGTTATTGGACACAGTTATTACCTTTTACTTATTTCTGTTCTCTATAAAATTAAAGAAATATTTTGCATTATTTTTGTCTGATTCCATATTTCATTTTTAATCGTAAGGTAAAAGATCTTTGGTGCTACGTGGGTTTCCATTCAGTAGTCTATCTTGTGTCTCTGATAGATAAACCTAGACAGATCTCTTCAGAGAACAGGACATATTCTTGATAGTGATTCTCATTTTACAGAAACTGCTTCTTTGCTTTGAGCGATCTGGTAAGGAGCCTATGTCACCAGAGTCAGGGAAACTGCTTCCAAGCAAGAGGAGATTTTCCATGTGGATGGCTCTTGATGTTAAAGATCTGTAATTATTTACAATGCACACAATGCTCCATACTCTGTCTTACACTGATGAAAATTCTTTTGATAGTAACAAGTGTGTTACTATTCGGTCATTCCTGATCCTCTGTCTCGTTCTGCTGAAGGTTCTGAAAAGCCCTTTTATTGACAAGATGAGTTTTCATGGAGTGCTTTCATGTCCTTTTTGTGATGTTCTTCATGAATCTTGTGTATATTTTGAAGACTGCTGTGATCATCATCAGATTCTTAAAATTGGTATTCAGGAGAGCAAGCAGGCGTTGGACATTGATGGTGTAAAAGGTGCATGCTCACTCTGTCAGGAAAAACAGTACTGAGTCTTTGTAAGAAGTTTATTCATAAAGATGATGTCTGCATTGTGCAGAACAGAATCGGTGGCCTCATGTTTTTCCCTTAAACTTCATAGTATGGACGGAGAGAATTATTGGTGTAGAAAACTGAGTTCATAGGTCAGCAGATAGCAGCTGTATTTTTCTTCATTGCCGGATCCTCAGCATCATCTCCTGTTTGTAAAGCCACCTAGTTTATGAAAGTTAGAATGCTCACGAACTGGACAAGCTGCTTGTACTTGTGCCTTATACAGCTCTAAGATCTGGAGCTGATGCGCTGGGAGAGCAATATAGCTGTCTGCTTAACTGATAGCACTTTTCATGCTGCCGCTTTGAAAGGACTGCAGCTTAGTAGTTAGTCTTGCCTGGCTTTATGCTGGCGTGCAGCCAAAGGAAAATAAGTTAGCTCTCCTACAGCAGCTTCAGTTCTTCAAGACGCTTAAGTCAGTTCAAGTTCACTGCTAAGAAAAGATTTGAATCACAAGGAAAATGAGAGAATGACTGCTACATCTCAGCATGGAGGCACTGAGCGTTAGAGGTCATCATATATGCAGCAAGCACAGCACTGGGCACAGACTGTAGGGATCCTGAGGTCAGACAGCTGAGGTATTGTCTACTGTGAGGTACTGTAGCACAGCCCCATTGACCAATGCTGCAAATTCATGGACACTTATCAGACAGTTGTTAGTTTTGAAATGATAGGGCAGATTGGGTTGTATTTGTCATAACTACGCTCAAGTACCTCAAATTTGCAGTATACAAATTAAATGCCATTTAAAATATATTTGAAACTGTTTGTTTTTGTCATTATAAAACTTGCCTTCATAATTTAAAATAGATTGTACAAAACTTTGATTGTTTTTCAGCGTTTCATTTAAATTATGAAGTTCGGTAAGCTTGCTTTGCCCAGTTTATCTGTAGAATACGTATGCTTTGTAAACACACAATGCACCAATATTTAAAAGGCCGTGTGTAATCTGAGCAAACTCATGTAGAGAATCAACAGCTCTACCGCAGGAATCAATCAGCATAGTGCTGCAAACAAGGGACCTTTTGTACCTCTACAAGTGCGGAACAGCATGAATTCTACAACTGCTGAGTGTACTTCTGAGTTAATTACCATTTAGAGTCTAAATAAAATAATTCCCTATAAAAGATTGTGTTGAAAAAAAATTAGTGGTATATAGCATCCTATTTATTGTTTGTTCAGCAATAAGTGAAATTGTAATCAGAAGTCACACTGGAATCATAGGCTGTGTGGAAACGTGCATCTTTTTCAGTGGAGCTAATTAGCTGGAATAGAACAAAGTGCTAATGAAGCTATCTGGAACCTGAGTTATTTTATTTGATGTACATTTTTGCTGTATAAGACACTCTATGTTGCCAAGGTCTTAGTTTTAATAAAGAGATGGAGAGCCATATGATTACACCACTAAGATCTAATTGAAAAGAAGAAGCAGTGATGTTTTAGAATCGTTTAAAACAGTTCTGCACGTAGTGTACATAGACTGCACGATTAATCTCTAGTATGGGACATGCAATTCCAAATTTAACTCACTGAGAAAGAAACCATGCTCACATGGAAGGAGGAGTTTTCATGATACCCTGAACTTGGTGGACTGGTTGTAAGGAGGAGGTGCTGCTAGTGTTTTCCCCACAGTTTGTAGACCATCCAGTGAAGCTGCACCACTTGCTGCCTTGCATTCTGCAGTCCTCAGCATCTGCAGTGTCTTCAATTATGTTTAGGTTTGACTGAAGTCAAACTTTCTAAATGTAAGGTCAGAGCTGTACCTTCTGTGAGCTTTTTATCAATTGCATGTCCTTTCTGCATTGGCTTTTAATTACTGCGTTTTTGCCAATATGATTTTGCTTTCAAATACTTTGCTTTGTTTCAAATGAAGATAGCTTTGATTAAGCTAAATAAAATTTGTCAATATTGTCCTTGATTTATTACTCTGTGTAATTGCTGTTATAGACTGCATCAGGTTTCTAGTGCTCTTGCATTCTTCACTTTCAAAGTACCACATCTCAGTAAGTGTCCACTGACTCACTTCCAGAGCTATGTCTATGTTTTTAACCAAAAACCTTCAGAAATACTTCCTATTGCTTTTTTATTTTTAAACTTTATCAATCCTACTTTGGGAGAAATCCCAAGTTTCTCAGGCATTTGACTGGCTTGCATAGTTGACTACGTTGTAGTACATATTGCCCTGTAAAGACATGAAATGTGACTGGTATGGATATACTGAGCATTATTATACTGGGGCAGTGACACTGAGATACTTACTGCCTTCAGGAAGAAAGGATTGCTGTTAAAGGTTCATAAAGTAGAGGTATGTAGCAATTTACTTTTGACTGGATTTATAAAAAACTTCCATGTCTTCCAGTTAGAGATATTTGTGTCTGCATTATTTTAGAAAGCACTTCACCACAAAAAGTCTTGCTTTGACATAGACTGTGAAACAGATGGAACAAAGAAAAGGCACATAGATAATCTGCCTTCCTTTCCTTCTGCTGTGTTTACTATGCCATTTGGTGTTTCTTTGTGGTGGGAGGTTTCTAAATATTATTTTGTAATGCACAAGGGACTTGGCTGGACATATTATGAATTTAATGTAACTATTACTGTTACTAATAATTTCTTCAGTTTCTGAAGTTTTGGAAAGATAATATATTTTAGGAATGGGAAATAAAGAGACAAGGAACGCTGACTGAGTCCACTGCTGTTGGTACCGCAGGGGGATGAGAAAGTTCCTCGGTCTTCAGGCTTAACTGCTGCTCTGTTTGGTATTTCCTTGCTCAGGAAAAAAAAAAAAAAGCCCAAAACACTGTGATAGTGTGTGGGAGAAAACAAAACTAGCCTCATTAAAAACTGTAGGGTTATCTTCTCCCCTCACTGTTACTGAAGCCAGCTGCATCTTGTGTTATCATTGGCTAGAGGGTTCATTTATCACCATTCCACAGAGAAGTTTCAATTTCAATTCCTTATAGGTTCTGCTAAATTTCCTCAGATTCCCATGAATTTGTATTTCCTGTGGCTGTGGTGTTATGCCCAAACTTTGAACTCTCCCACCTTCATTTTGTACAGAAGTCTTCATTTTCAGGCCTGTTTCTGCATGGCCAGACTGTATCAGCTGCATCCTGTTAAAATATGCTTGGGAATTGGTGGTGTGTAAATCATTACCTTCAATGAACGTGTGTGTGTTCGGTAAAATATGGATTCTTTTTTTTTTCCAAAGAAAAGGTGAGATATAAAAGTAAAATCATTATCAGTGCAGTTTCTATTTACACCAGTAAAACTTCCTGGATGTTAACTAGGGCTGGAAAATACCAGCAAAATTTGATACTAGGAACTGAATCAGTGTGTAAGCATTTATTGAATTTCATATCTAGAAAATGGCAATATTTCGGTGCCAATTTAGCATCATAATGATTATTGGCATCCTTCCATCTTTGTTTTTAAAACAGTATGTAAGTTGAAAGAAAAGCTAAATAGGAGCTAGACAATATGTGCAGTTAGTGTCAGTCAACATCCTATTTGAATTCAGACCTTACTCGCTGTAAACATTGCATAGGATGTCTGAAATACCTCGTGAGTTCTCCATAGGGTGAGCAGGGATGCAATTTAACGATCAGTTAACTTGTAAATACAGTTGACAGAGCAATTCTCAGAAAGTTAGAAAAAATCTGCGAAGTTTAGCAGCGTGAATCCATTGTTGACTTGAGACATATCAGTTGTAGTGGAGAAGTATTTCCCTCTGGCCTCTGGATTTTGGAGGAAAAAAAGGAAGTATCCATTTCACTGAACATAGAATAAGGTCGTATTACAAGGCATATTTATATCTGCTTAGGTTTTTGCCTGTCTTTTTATTTCCATAGGGCTTATCTCATTGGAGGTTGTATTATTTAATGGAACACTCAGAGTTTATTTTTCAGCAACATGAATTAGACATTGTAATGCATGTTTTGGGAGAGATCTTGTTCTTAATACGTCTCTCTTTGTGGAGAGTTTACACAGTACTCTGCTGGTGAGATGCATCTGTTATACTAGGGAAATTCATGCTGGTTCTCAAGTAGTGTTTGACTACTTTGGATAGCTGCATTCACAGAAGCTCTTTTCATGACGGAAACTAAAAACTTGACTTTCTCTCTGATGTGCAGCTGCCTCACATCTTCTTTGTTGGGTATTTCTTTGATGCAATTTCAACAATGATCAAATTTGTTGGGGACACAAAACCAGGTGGACAGAGAATGCTCTTGTGACCAGGCCAAAATGCAATGACCTAGAGAGATTAGAGTGGCTGAGGCCATGGGAGAGCAACGGGAGATTAGTTGCTTAATAAATGGAAAGTTCTGTAAGGCAGGGGTGAAGAAAGATTGGAAACGGGAGGCCCTGACCACGTTTGTCACATTAAAGGAAACTCATTTTCCTGGATGGTGTCTCAGTTCTGTCTTAAAATGTCTTTTTACAAAAACAAACTTTTCAGACTTCACAATCCTAAAATAGCACAGATGGAGCCAGGGAAAGCTCGGAGAGAGCTAATCCACAAAATGAAAACTTCTGAGGATACTGCTGTAATATAAGTAATTTACATTTCAACTCTCAAAGCAGTGACCTTGCCAAGGTACTTGGAAAAAAAAAAAAAAGTAATCTATATGGTTTTGCTAGACTCACATAAGTCATCTCTAGCTGCTTGAGGGAGGGAGTTTAATATATTTTTATATCCCAGAGATTTTAATAATACAGCCTAAATATTTGTACTTGAATTCATTATGCCTGTATTAAATGGATCGTAATTAAAAAGTAATTGAATTTAAGAAATTCTAAATGGATATAAATTGTGGTATTTGCATATCTCTACTAATGACATATCCAGTTCTGGATTTGGCTTTTAGTTTATGAACAAAAAAGAGACCACTGCAATTCAATGTCTGCCTTTAAAAACATTGCTACTAAATTTAATGTGATCCATAACAATGAAAGACTTCTGTAAGAAATGTAAATGCATTACTAATTAAAGGCTATTTTTATTATTTTATTTATATCTCTATAATGCCTTAACATATCAAAGTGGTAACGCATTGCAGTGAAAAGCATCTGAGTGATAAGCAAGTACATGTGGTTTTTTTTTCTGGATCGTATATTTTCTCCATGATTCTTTGAGATCAGAGCTAGTATTTACTGCTGTTGTAGGAGAGAATCATGCTTTAAATATTTAAAGAAGGGGAAGATAAAACTGTGGCATACTGGCCTTGTACTTTGCATGGTGTTGAAAATAGGAAGTGATCTGGTGCTGATACTTGCAAATTGCAAGTGCTGCTAGCAAGAGCCTTGGCAACTCTGGACTGAGGTAGTGGTAAACATTTTTCATTCTCCTTGGAGGCAAAATATATACCAAAGCAAAGCAAATGGCAAGTAGAGGTTTGCTCTTAACCATGAAAGAAAATGAAGGAAATTGAAAAGTAGATAAATCATCAGATCTATATTTTACCATGCAAATATAGACTAATACTGTTATATTTGGTTTCCATAAGGCAGAATAAAATATCAGACTCAAAGACCTGGAGAAAAAAACCTGTACTTTTCCATCCAGAACTTTCAGTGTTTTGAGGAACCCCAAGTGTCTTCCTCAGAGGAAGAATCCTTAGGAAACATTGAAAATCACAGATGCTTATTTGCAGACCAGCAGTGAGATAAATACAAATTAGGCTGGCTAGTGTAATTTTTTACTAGAGAACTCTCATCCTTCCAGTTTTTGTCAAATAATCTGCAGTAGCAAGAATCACTAGTTGGACTTAAGAATTGAACTTATCCTTAGGATAGTGCTTATCCTAATTTTGTTGTTGACTCCTATCGACTGTAGATCTTGAGTGTTATTACAAAATATATTTAGTTTTTCCCTGTGAGGCAGAGAACTCCACTCCGGGACACATTCTTCTTCCACAGTGCAACTTGCAGTGGAGCTGGGATGCAGTTTGCAGTGCCCTTTGTGTGTTAACAAGGGCTCTTTATCACGTTCTCTGTAGTATACCGTATTAAATATACAGAGCTTATCGATCCTTCTCATTCTCTCTTCCTCTCTGTATCTACAAAGAGATATCTGTACTATACGTGCACGTATCTGTCTATAAACAACTGCCACACACAGCTGTGGGCTGCAGACCGAGCAGGGTGCAGGCAGCAGTGTGTAACCTTTGCTTCAGAGTGTATCTGCCTGAACTGACCATCTCTGCAGGCCTACTCGTTTTGCTGCTTCTCAGAGTAGGTAGGAGCAGGGGGCAGGGCAGGCAGGGCTTGGATTAAAAGTTGATGAAACTTAGAATCTTCACTTTTTGTGAGTTAATGCTAAGTATTGTAAGCATCCATGACCATACGTGATGGAAATTACTTCTCCTTGTTCACAGTCCCTATCTCTCATCTCTAAATTACGTCACTACCAATGAATTCTGTTTAATGTAACTAATTTCTGGCAGGAATTCCTTAAAGTCACAGTGCAAATGATCTGCAGCAGGCTGAACTTTCATGTATTCTAACTTCTATCCTTTGGTATCGTATTTCTAAAAATTAACTGGAAAAGTGCTTGTCTTTTGGGGTTCATTCTTTCATTTTATTTTGTTTCTAAATGCCTACTGTCCTGTAGTCTTCAGAATGTTCTTTTGCGTGGAAGAACAGCTGAACATACTGATTAAGAAAAGATGAAAAAGCATTATCGGTTGCCTTAAAATGTTTACAATGTCTAGATATTCTGTCCTGTCTTCTTAATTAGTTTTGTGATCTACACCAATTTGCACACCAAGACTGTCTAGATATTAAAAAGTATTCAAGTGTAAAATCAGCATTAGGCTGATGCTCCGATGGTATTATTTTAGAAATACCTTCTGGTTTATTCTAACAAAAGTGCTTTGTTTGTTTGTTTGATTGATTTTATCTCAAGTTACAGCTTTCAAACCCCTGCACTTTATTATATGATTTACCATCAGGTTAAGTGGATTAATTAATGACTGTATGAGTCTAGTTTAGTTCAAAGGATGGATAATTATGCTGTTACCTTTCTTGATGATTACTACCCAGCTTTGGGGGGCTTTTGAAATGCATTTAAAACATTATAATGTTTAACTTCATACATGTGAGTAAAATATTCCTTCTTTTCCTCAGATCATGTAGAAGTAATACAGTCATTCATTCTGATGCAGCCTTTAAAAGTGAGAAAGGGTCCCATTCACGCTAAGTCAGGTTTGGCCTTCCTGCAGAGAGTCGATGAACTGATGGGATTCTCCTTCTGTTGCATGCTGTTAGCATTAGAAATTCATCCAGAGATGAAGCTTTGTGCTTGCTTACTTGGCTAATGTGATTAAGCTCTGACTTAGAAGAATAATAGTAAAAGGAGGATGATAGAGCAAACAAGGCAGGGTGTGAATCACACAGATCCTGTAGAAGAGCATGTGGAATTTTGTGAATGCCCAGAGGAGGCTGGTTTTTGAAATTATTTAGTTAGCAGGCAAAAGCTTAGCCTGGGATTTGTGTCGTTCTGGAGGAGGAGGAAATCGTTCCTTTGCTTGACATGTCCTTGTTTACAGGGTGGAAGGTTGGTTTTTGTTTGGTTGTGGAAGAAGGTGAAGTTTCAGAATGGATAAAGGAGATCTCTGCTCAAGGCAGTTTCTTTCTGGTTCATCTGAGCAGGTTTATCAGACATCACATTGAAGTGGTAGTGTGTTATGTTCCTGTCTAGCGTGACTCTTAACCTGTTCTATTCCAGCTTCTTCTCTTCAGCAGTTTGAGAGAGAGAGCTTGGTATCCAAATATGCATCTACCCAGCCTTCTGGGATCTTTTTACAAACAGTGATGAATCTTTTCTTGTTAGCCAGATTGTTTGAGGTCATGTGGCTTTTCTCTTCTGGTCAATTGAGCATATTTTCCTGGGACAGAGAGGAACAGATTTAAGGTTTTTAATATCACAATAGAACAAAGCAGGTGTAATTCCCTTGCAGCTGATCTCTAGACTGAAAAATAACTTGTTCCCAAATGTAAATGACTTCTAAGATTTTTCATGGTAAATCTCAGTTTTGTTAGATAAAATAATTTGAAATATTTTGGATGTTTTCTTAAATATTCCTTATGCTTATGGAAATTAATAGAGGTTGGGTTGAGGATTAATGACAGAGACAGAGAACGTGTGAGGGTGAAAGTTCTTGGAAAAGATGGAAATGATTATAATCTCTGGGAATGAGAAAGAGGTAATATGAATAACCCATATAAATTTCAGCAGAGCAAACATATCTGGGGTGGGAAAATTAAATTAAGGAACAACAAAAACAACTTCCCCAACTGTTTTGTTTTTACAAATGTGTCTGTGTTCTCTGCAGCTGTCTGTGATACACCCTACACGTATAAAGAAAGAATCTCTGTACCACTGTCAATGACTTTGGAAAAGAGTTTAGGAATGGATGTTTTGTCTTTAGAAGACCGATGTCCCTGGGCCTAGGAGTCGCGTTACATATAGAGTGACCCAGGGTTATTCTCTGCCCAGATCATCACATTTCACATTGCTAGCTTTTGTTTTAGAGAAAAACACTTTCAGAAGCTTTATTCAACTTGCAGAAGTTGAGCTCATGCTTTCTTACTGTCCTTTTTGTTTTGAGACCAGTAGCTTTATTGATATAGGGATGGATCTTTAGACAAACTAATCCTGACTGATGTATTTGTTCTACTGATATTACTATTGCATGAGAACAAAGGAGAAAATTTTATGAACTGGAGTTAGTTCTGTGACCATTTCAAGGAATACACAGAGTGAGAAAGCTGTGTAGTGCAGTGTTCTTGCACAGAATTCCATTTCTTATTTGTTCATGATTAACATTTTAGGATATTCTCGTAAACAGGAGTAGATTTGTATTAAAATGGAAATGTGCTTTTGTGGCACAGAGTGGTGACTGCACTCACACCACTGGCTTTTTAAAAGCAGATCTTTGCTTTTTGAGGAGAGCTTACTGGTAGCAAATAGCAATTGAGAAGGCCTGCAGGGCGTAGTGAACAAGCAAGGAGGAACTCCCACAGACAGAAGATGCACCTGGCAGGTAAGAAGGGCACACCTGATGTAGTCAGAGGAGCAGATCCAGCTCCCCAGCTATTGTTTGCCCTTCACACCTCTTGTCCCTCTGACAAGACACATGTAAAGCTAGCTGCACAGGTTACCTATTTGCCTACCTCTCTCCTAGCTGCTTGCAAAATGTAGGTACATTTTGAAGGTTTCAAAATCTGCCAGGAAAAGCCTGGTGCAATTTGGTCTGGTGCTGCAGCTGACTCTGCTTTTAGCAATCCTTTGTTCAGATACCTTCTGAGAGCCATTCCAACCTGAAATATTCTGTGATGCTACAGACAACAGCGTTTGTGAAAACATGCATATTGCATTTGTTAAATAAGGCAAAACTGAGTTTTTCCTAAATGATATCTGGATGTAATATACAATTCTTGTTATGCTGCAATATGGCATTAACTGTGTACATGAATAGCAGATTGTAATGGAAGCCCAATTCTTTATGGGCAAAAGTCATTGAAAGTTTTGCCATCCACAAAAGGGAGGTTCAGGATCCTCATTCAGAATTCATGAATCATATTCTCTGTTGCCTTCTGTTTTATGGAGTCACTGTACATCTCTGTGTACAGTGGGTAGAAAACATGTTATCAGATCAGACTGGGCCTGAATGTTTTTCACTGTGCTTTCCAAGGACGTTGCGGGTAAGAGGCACAGAGAGGGATGATTCATGTTTCTCCTCTTCTCACTGATTCACTTTGTTTCAGAGACCCTTCAAAGAAGGGTGTATGCTGTGATGGGAAGAACAGATCCACCAAGCAGGCAGCGTAGACTTCACTGTCTCCCTGCTGCTCTTGCAGCTCCATGCTATTCATTTCTGACATCCTTTGAAGATTAATAAGTGAATTTTCTAATCTCAGGAATGGATAGCCATAGGCACAATGATGTTTTCCTAAAGATTTAGGAAGCTAGTGTGTTAATTAAATTCATTAAATAGTGAATACTCTTTTCATTTATGTAGTCATCAAAATGCAGTCTGAAATAGTCTTTATTTACACAGTTGTCGGTGTGTCTCTTGAACATCAGGAGGTATTAATGATTACTGGGAGCACATGGTATGGATGAGAGAATGCTTACTGCCTATAGGCTATCCATTACTTATTTCCAGAGGCTATATTATTATTTTTCCTACGGAGACGTTGTATGTGAAACATACAACCCAACATGCTGTAAGTTGCATTAGAGATTATATTTAGTTGAAGTTGAACAAACAAAACTGAAAAGGGGATGAGACCTTTTTTAATGAACTATCCGTTGTGGGAATGCATATCTATTGGGAACCTTTCTAATTGGATTGAGGCATCTAGACAGCTTTAGGCATAATATATTTTATAAATTAGAAATAACCACAACTAGAAGTATAGACTGTATTTCTCATGTTACCACTGGATCTGCATATACTGTGAAATGATCTTTCTGTGTACAAAACACAAGGCAGACTTACCATTTAGGATGATAAAATCTAAGTGCTTTATTTGCAAGCACCATCGAAGTGCAAAGAATAAATTTAGGTTTATTACTAAATAGCTTACCATACTTTATAAAATTTGCCATTCTATTGATAGGATTTGCCAGTCAGTAACAATGATAAGCTGTTAAGCATAATCTTTGAAAATTTTTTCTAATCAGAATCTTAGTAGCATTTTTAAAGTCTGGATCGGTTATTGTTAAATTGTTATTTCCTCATATTATTGTGTTGTAACAGTTTTCTTATTGCTAGGAGCTACTAGCATTATGAACATTAAAGTTCTAAAAACATTTAAAATTTTTTATTTTGTGCAAGACAGTGCTTCAGGAGTCACTGTATTTATGCCTAGAAATTCTTTGTTCCTAGCTTTCTTCTGTTTTCTGATATAAGGCAGTTAGAGTTGCTGGGCTTGATATGTGCTTCATTGCTCTCACCATTTTAATTCAGTCTTTGCTTTAGAGCACTGAAGAAAGACAAAATAAAGTATCCTCCTGTCCCAATCCCTGCTGTGGACTGGTTGCCCCCTACCAGATCAGGCTGTCCAGGGCTCCATCAGCCTGGCCTCTAGCACCTCCAGGGATGAGACATCCGCAGCTGCTTTGTCCAGCCAGCACCTACCTCACTGCCCTCTGAGGGAAAATGACTTAGAATCATAGAATGATTTGGGTTGGAAGAGACCTTTAAGATAATCTAGTTCCAACCCCCTGCTATAGACAGGGACACCTCCCACTAGACCACATTGCTCACAACCCCATCCAGCCTGGCCTTGAGTGCTTCCAGGGAATGGGCATTCATAGCCTTGTTGGGCAACTTGTTCCAGTGTCTTACCATCCTCACAGTAAAAAATTTCTTCCCTCTACTTAGTCTAAATCTACCCACTTCCAGTTTAAAGCCATTTCTCCTCATCCTGTTGCTGCATGTCCTGATAAGAAGTCCCTCTCCAGCTCTCCTGTAAGCCCCTTCCGGTACTGGAAGGCCGCTGTAGGTCCCCCTGGAGCCTTCTGTCCTCCAAGCTGAAGAGCCCCACTCTTTCATCTTGTCCTTGTATGGGAGGTGCTCCAGCTCTCTGATAATCTTCGTGGCCCTCCTCCAGACCCACTCCAACAGCTATCTAATAGTCTCTCTTAAATTTGCAATGCATTCTTTCTATCCTTCTTTCTTTTTTTTGTTGTTGATAACTTTCTGGAAGGAATGGCATGATAGTAGAAATGCCTTGAAATTTCTCAATGAAAGTAGAAATCCATGTAAAGTACTCTCAGTGGGATGAAACCTGCGAAGAAGGGACAGCAGGCAATTCAAATTCAAAACACTTGAAACATCAGTGAACACATGAACTGCAAGGCCTGTAGGTGGGATTCTGGTGCCTGTATTACGTATTGTCTCCTCTTCTCATGTATTGGTCAGTCAGGGGGAAGTTGCATTCACCATTTTATTTAGGCATGTGAGATGTTTGTCCAATCTTCACTTCAGTATTCCAAGGCTAGAAGGCCTGCAACACGGAAGTTGCATCAAGAGTTTTCTTTGGCTGCAAATGGAAGTAACAAAAATTTAACAGTATGTGGGAGAGGACTGTAGTCTGCAGAATAGCAATAGCAATGCTTCTGTTGCCGGAAAGTACTGTGCATATATCGCTTTCAGTTGCAATATATGCTTCATTCTTTCTCTGGAGGCAAAGCAGTGCCTAAACTTCACATATCTCTGACCACTGAAGCTGGAGCCCTCCCTGGATTTCTGCTTTAATGTGAGTCAGAAAGGAGCTGAGCAACAGAAGGGAGCACCTAATGCCACTAAGAAATCTTATGTTAGAAAATATTATCAGAAGCCCTGGCTATCTGACCATCTCCTCCTCTTTCCTCTAGATTTGTACGGAAGGGTTCAAATGGATCAGTCCACTTGGCTGCCTATATTTACCTTAAAACCTGTCTGCAGAGCCTCATGAGCATACCCTTGGCTCACGCCACATCAAGAGACTCTTGCTTGAATGTACTTGTGTTGGATTCTGTTGCACAGCTAGTGTGTGTTACAAAAATATGGTAAAAAGTACACCGGCATGAATCAACATTGTTGTCAGTCTGTGGCAAAGACTTAGCAGATATGGAACCTGAGATTCCAGGGAATTTCCTGATGTAATTGCAGATTTGAGATAGCACTGCTTCTGTAACCTGCATGTAATGAGTTAAGGAAGGATTAATAATGCTGTTAGTGACTCTTGCATTCAACTCTTGAGCATCAAAAGCAAAGGAATTTTTATTTAAGTTGGTTGACCACCTATGGACAGTGAAAGACAATCTGTAGCATTGTATTTAAGGTATGGATGGATAAATGCTGAGTACTGGGGCTTGGCAATATAGTGGCTTAGAGCAGAAAGGATTGGGAGCAGGTAACCTTTGATAAAATGTTCTTAAAAGCTTCCCCTGAGTAATTGATATGTATTTATTGCCTTAATTTTGTCTCAAGTTTTATTTGGCACATCTCCAAAAGTTCAGCTTGTCTCATTTTTCAGATCTCCTTTATTTCCCAAACGTCTGTCTGATTTATACTGAACAGTTTTGAGGAAAAAAAAATAAATCCCAAGTCTATATGCCACAAATGAAAAATTTAAGACAAAAGGTTCTAGTGAAGAAGGGAGGAAGGAAAGCAGAGTTTTATTAATATGGCAAGGGGAAAAAAATCGAATTTATAAACCATTTCAAACTTAGCAGGGTAGGAATACATTTATTAATTTACTGTCAAGTTGTTACTTGAAGTGTTATATCAGCACTGGGACCAAGGAGGAATCGACAGGCAGCTGCCATGGCTGCTGTGCTGTGGGAGAGGACTCAGGGCAGGACAGGGATGCCGGCGGAGGAAGGAAGGAAGCTGCCCTGGCTGGGAGCTCGAGCATCTCGCTCCCTGCTGGAGGAAGGGACCGGAGCGTGACTCTCCCGAGGCAGCATATCTTGCATGGCTGCCAAATCTACAGCTTTTGGCAGCAGTCTAACGCTTTTATGAGTCATCTATCATCCTACCATTTTTTCAGTTTTCCTATCACCAGTGTGAAACAACAGATTTCGTCCTCCTCCTTTTCAATTCCTGCCTTTGCTGTCTGTTTCCAGACTGCCATATGAGCATCATGCATGCGCTCATCAGCTGCTGCCCAGTGGCGGGGAGCGTCCCTTTGCCACCCCTTAGAAGTACTGGATGGGCTCCATCCAGCTCAGCTTCTTCCCCATCCTCTCCAAGGAGAACAGCTGGCAGGTTCAGGTGCTGGAGCACGTGTGATGGGATGGAGGATAACCTGTGCTTGTGTGGAGTGCAGCCCACTCAGTATCAATGTATGATCCGTTCGTGCCAAACGCAGAGCAGTGCCTAGACATCACATTGGCTGCTGTTTGGATTCTGATTATTAGGTAGGAGCACAGCTACTCTGTGTCCTTTACTCGGGTCATGGGTTGAAGCCATGATCCTTAATCGTTACAGAGAGCTGCCAATGTTCCTCTGGTCGTGTGGGAAACTTTTGTTTTGACACACATACTGTATTCTTGTAAAACATCGAGATACAAGTGCAGTATTCATTTCAGCAAACAGGAGAATTGAATTCTCTCTTCATTAGCAGTGCGTGAAACAGTGTCTGCTGGTTGGTTCAGGGCTTTGATTTTTATTCTAAACCCAGATGGAAATATTTGCATACGTCCTACAGTAGTCCTTCTTGGGGGCTTTTTAGTTTTCCTCACCCCGGCTTATATTGCAAAGAATTAAGAATTCCTCTAAAATAATCCTTTTCATTAAGCCTGTTCCTGGGTATTATGAATATGGCAGAATGATCTAGAAATCACCACTAGTACTGCTTTCCAACAGGCTGTGAAGCTGGTGTGATTATTTGTGTGTAGTATGCGTGCCTTTATATCTTTTGGCTACGGAGACCTTCCATGTTTCCCCATTTTTATTTCCCCTGCACACACTCCTTCCCAGCTGCCATAACTGCGCAGCACTCGCCCTCTGGCCAGCCTGGAACGTGCTGCTTGTGATGCTACTGGTAATGCCTCTCCAGCCACCACTACACAGGACACACACAGGGAGTTTGGCATCCGTGTTCCATGTGCTATCAGCAGCCCGGTGCCACCTGGTGCCCTCTGGACCAGAGCTCACTGCTCTACTTGATCTGAATCTTCTGCAAAGAAATCCACTGTTGTCCAAACTCAGTTTCTACTGCCTTGTAAAAAAGATGTATTTGGCTCTTTTATGGTTCGCACTGTTGGGGGAGCAGGACATTGACTTGTATTTGCTTCTCACTGATGTTCTACTTAAGCTGTAGCTGTGTGGAAGAATGATTTCTTAGGCTTTCCTTTGGCAAGCTGGCAGATCCCTAATTTCCTAAGTGGGGGCTACCATGCTTGGGTTGGTCTCATATTGTGCTATGGAGGTGGAGGACTCTGCACTCATGCTTAGTGCTCTCTGCTAGGGATAGGAGAACTTACTGAGGGTGAAGGAAGAGCTTTTTTGCTCAATGCACTTTACTTTATTGGAATTTATACTTATTTTACTTTAAGAAGTGAATTCCCTTTTCTCTCTTGTCTATTTTTACCCTACCAATGATTTACTTTCCATTTTCATATTAAGTAGTATGGTGCCTATGCAGTTTTTGTTTTTGATTTTGTGTGTTTTAGCGTGTGTTACTGTTGAAAATAAGAGCTCAATGTCTCTCCAGCTTAGAAATTCTGCTCTCCACACTGTCACAGAGATCCTTTCATGAACCATATCCTTCTCAAACTCCCCTTGATTGGTTTTTAAATGTTGCAGCCAGTGGACCATAAGTTTTAGAGTTACATTTGTTAGAGATGCCATTTTGCATTCACTGAGAAAGTACTATTACGTTTTGACACCGTGTTCTGTTGCCCTCTCTTCTGTTTGGACCAGGACATTCAGAAATGTGTTTTCTGAAGTGTATTCATAAGTATATAAATAATCTCAGTGTGAGGCTACTTGACTCTGTATGCATGTGTTTCATAAGTCAAGTCTATATTCATCTGGAGGTGTTTTCTGTAACATAGCAGTCAATATAGAGTCGTGAAGGGATGAGATGAGCACTGTATATGCACAGTAGTCAGTGGATTTTGAGTTCATTTCCAGTTGCCACACACGTAGCTGTTTTTAATATCTTTCAGTGACAGCTTTTATAACATTAGAGGTCAGAGTGAAGTTGTTATCTGTTTTATCCCTCTGAAAGCATATAGATATAACATCCTTTGGAACAAATCCAATCTCTCTTTTCCTCAGAGTGCAAGTGTTGAAAGCATGAGAAACATCACAGCTGCATTAGATGTATGGAATAGGTGCAAGTGGCAAAGAGCCGTTAATTTCCAAGGTAGCTGTTCTCACGGGGAGGTGTTGAAGATGTTGGGAAGGGTGGCAGTAGCAGTTGGTGAGCCTCCAACCATGCAAATTACTGGCCAGTGCCCCAGCACAGCATCTACATAGCAGGCATAGATACGTCATAGCTCTGCAGCTGTTCCTGTGATACTACACGTGTGAGTGAAGCCTATCCAGCTTCTGCATGGACTTCCTTTGTCAAAGGGATATAATTGGTTTCTTTCACCCAGCAGCCTCTCTCTATATTAAAAAAAAAAATAATAATAATAATTGTAAATAATAACAGCATCCTCATGTCACATTTGCTAATTCTGCGATGTGGAACAGTGGCTGAATTATTCTTGTTGTTCTTTCTTTTCCTACCTCCCTGCCTGCAATTCTTCTTTTGCCCATGACTTTCCTTTCACGTTCCTCCTCGTTCCTCAGAGTGCTTTTAAAGCTGAAATAAATACTTACCCAAACTAACTCAGAAGTTGTAAACATATGATAAATTTTACTGTATTTTTGCCTTACGATAGTTGTCTGAATCTGGTTATCCAGCCGGAAGAGACATTATGAGAAAGCACATCCCTGTTTGGAAAGAGGTGATGAAATCCAAGCCAGGTAGTTAACAGCCACACAGAGTGATAGAAACAATTCTCTCAAAGACCCAAGAGGTTGTTTTCGCTTTTATTTATTCGATGCTTAGCTGAAAAAGGGAGATTTTTCCACTTCTATTTGAATAAACTTCTCAGGAATGTCATGGCTGCATGTCACCCACTATAGCTAGGTTTGTCTAACTTCTTGTCAAGTTGGGATTTCTTTATACAAACCCAATTTTAGCATTTTCTACATAAAGTGTACGGTACAGGTTGTCTTATCCCCTTTGATTTAATTTGTCAGTATCACATAGCATTTCTGCCTCCATCTCTGTATCCATCTCAAGTCAGTTTGTGGATGATGGCACAGATTTGATGTTTAGTTGATTTTCTTTTCTTTTTTTTTTTTTTTCCCGTGGCTTTTATGGAAGTAAAACAGTCTGACAAGCACTGGCTGATTGGTATGATAGGAGAGGTCAAATTTAAGACCAACATCACTTTGTGTAAAGCACCACTGAATACACAGTTATTTCTGGTATGCTGATTTGGACTTTGGTATGCAAACTATTTAGGAGTAGAAATAATTCACAAAAATATGAATTGAACTCAAACATAATATTGATATTTCTGGAGATGCAGGAGCAATTATTTTCATATTTAATCATAGTAGCTTGTTAAGTGTGAGGTCTTAGTGAAAGCCTAATTATTGAATGTCTTAGGAGAAGAATTTCTTTCAAATTGCAATAATTCTACCAAATTCAACTTATTTTCTGTAAATCTGAGATAGGAAAACTCGAGGCTTTAATATCCAACCAATGGTTTAAAAACAGTGTTGGATGTTTTTATTCTTTACAACAAAATTCAAAGAATGTACTGCCATGCAGCGAGAAACACTTGTGAGCACTTGTGGATTAATCAGTAGGCAGGGAGTATTTTTGGAAGGAGATTACAGTCTCTTCAGTCCTGTGAGAAGTTGTGGATGGAAGAATCTCAGGGTCAGGGCTAAAAGTAGACTTATATGTTTGATTAGAGGAGATTCCTCTTCTGGTGTCCACCAATCTTAAACCACAATAAACCTCTTATTAAAAAACAAAACAAAACAAAAAAACCCAAAACAAAATAAGTACAACAACCAACCAAAGCACCAACCGTTCCCAAACAACAGAAAAACAGCCTCATCTCGTACCCTCCCCAAAATAACCTGTTGTACTGTGTCCTGTTCTGGCCCCCCAGTGCAAGAGACAGGGAAATGCTGGAAAGAGTCAAACAGAAGGTTGCAAAGATAAACGGGGGCCTGCAGCACCTCTCCTATGAGGAGAGGCTGAGACAGCTGGGACTGTTCAGCCTGGAGAAGAAGAGGCTCAGGGAGATCTCACCAAAGGCTATGAATGCTTATGGGGAGAAGCAGAGAGAACAGCATCAAGGACAAGAGGCAGTAGGCTCAAACTGGAGCAGAGGAGGTTCCTTCTGACCATTAGGAAGCATTTTGGTTCCTTCTGAGCACTAGGAAGCCTATGTTGTGCAGGTGATGGAGCTCTGGCACAGGTTGCCCAGAGGCTGTGGGGTCTCCTGCTTAGAGATCTGCAAAAGATGCCTGGACACAGCCCTGGGCACCCTGCTCTGGGGAGTCTTGCTGGAGCAGGGATGGAAGCAGATGGGTGCAGAGGTCTGTGCCAGCCTCAGCTCTTCTGGGATTCTGTGATCTTAAGCTGAATCCAGCATATGACAAATATTTTTGTCTTCTTTTGTTTAGAAGATGACATAAGTATAATTTGGTTCAAGGACTAGAGACCAATTTATGTTTAATGTAGTGAAGTGAATAATTTTTCTGTTGATTTTGTATGAGTAGCACTGGACCCGTATCCAATTTGGCAAGAATACATCAAGCTAATATGCAGTAATTGCTGATTTATAACAAATGGAACTTTTTACTGTTTTACTTCGCTTTACTTGAGTCTTGGAGAGAAAGTTTCTAATCAGTCCTTAAGAGGAAGAGTGCTAGTGACAGAGCTCTCTGAATTTTCTGTGGGTTTGGAAAGCCGTAGTTGGACTGTTGTCAGTTGTGCATTTGTTTTTTTTTCTGAGAAGTAATGCTTTGTGTCCCTAATAGATGATGACACCCAAATGTGTAGGCTTGCTACATGCTGGGGATAAGTAAAGAACTGAATGGTTGAAATGTTGCAAAATCACGTATTAATGCTTTAGGACTGGTCCAGAAAAATTAATTACAAAATCAAAAACCCTAGAAAACGTACCATATTTTGAAGCAGTGTATGCATAAACTGCTGATTGATTACAGGGCAGAATCTCTTTAAATCCAGTTTGACCTGAAGATACTGGCTAACTCTTAAAAAAGGAGACCACAGATGGTGATGTTTTCTTGAATCACTTAGCGTTTCCAAAACACAGATCAGAATTCTAATTTATCTTAGTCAGTTATAGATGAAGTGGAGATAAAAACTATTGTAGAAAACAAATGTTAATTTGTTAACTGTATTTAAAAAAGAAAAGAAAAACAACCTGACCGCTTATTTTTGACGTAGTATTCTGAGAAGTAGCTGATTGAATCCCATTAATTTAAATGAGAGTCAAATGATAGTCAGTATGGACCTCTTTGAAAATGTGTGGTTTAGTTCTTTATTCTTATTTTTTTCAGCCTATTGTAGAAGACTTTCATGTATTTAGTGGACTTTCAAAAGCAGACATATATAGTGCAGTTAAAATACTACAATTTAGTACTTGCACTGCCTAGGCTGTCATTTCCTGCAGAGTAAAAGAGTATAGTTAAAACATGTTGTTTTATTTGATGTTGCAAGATATAAGGCTTGTACTTGCTCACAGTGTAACCAGTGAAAACTTTATTGCCTGTTGTCAAAAAAAATCATTTTAATTTAATTTTTGAAGCTTGAATCTAAATCTTAATCTAAACCTTAGATCATACTTTCTGTATAATTAGACATGCTTATGGGAGCAGCATATGGTGAAAATATATAGAACTTTGCTATATAAAAGAATAGAACACAAATGCCAGGCTTTTATGTTGATTGTACCTGTATGGGGGCTTTATAAGCTTACAATTTGAATCATTTATAGACACAGACTCAACATAGCTCTAACACAACTAGTACTGCAAGACATTTACTTTTTTTTGCTGACTAAATGATAGGCAAAGCAATTTTCAACAAATGTCTCCCAGTAGGCTGTCATCATGGAAGCCATGTAATGTTGCATTTTAACCTGAGCGCTGGCAGCTATCCAGAAATTATTTCGTTTATGCCAAACCATTCTGCGCGAGGCTCTTGCCCTTTTACTGTACAGTAAGGGAACAACTTAACTTTCCCTCCATCTTCCCCCAGTTTTATCGGAGCGTTTTTATCTGTGCTTATGAGGATGCAGCAAAAATGAAATAGCAACATATTTGCATTTTCTTGGAGTGGACTCATTCTCATTATGGAAAGAGGAACTTGAAAACTCCCAGGGAACTCAGGTGCCTAATGCTTCTTGTGCCTTTCAGAGTATTTAGCATCAGAATTGGATCATTACAAGAATAAATTCCACTCCATTATATGCAAGCTAAATCCTATTTATTAGTTTGGTTTGATATAAAACACTTGTATATTCCCTAGTGCAGGGATTCAGGTAGTAATGTCACTGCCTTCCCTAAAATCTTTTATATTTATTGTTTTACATATATTCCCTCATCCTTTAGTGCAGGCTAAGAGCTTTTTTTGAAAACTGTAAGATAAATGATGCCTTAAATTAAGCCTGAATCTAAATTTTATTCAGTATCAAGTCGTGAACAAGCTGGAGGTCAGGTTTGGTGGCTGCAAAGCCCCAGGGATCTCGGTTCCCTAGTTCTTAAAAACATGCACTCTTAAAATTCCAGCAAACAAAATTTGCCACTGTAAGTGTATACTTTATCTCAAGTCTTAGGTGACATAAAGTTGTTCTGTGTAACTGGATGGAAGGCACACACTGGATTAATTTCATAAAATCTCGCTATGTGGTCTGCACTTTTTCATCAGCAGACACTGTCTAATTAACTTAGAAATGAGCAGGGTTTTGCATAAGATGTTATCCCATACGTACAGACTCTATGGTGATAGATTTATTGACAGTACTTCATGTGAATTTTCACTTAATGAAAATGCAGTGTTAAGTTATTCCACACTCAAAAAGCCATTGTTTCCAAACTCTTTATGGACCATCCTTCTCACTCGGTCCTGTGCAAGGTATTCTAAAAGCAGCATATCATTAAGAAGGGCTTCAGTGGAGGCTGCACTGAGCTGTGGTTTTATCGCTCCCATTGTCTTTAGGAGCTTGGATTGGTGTTCTTGCACATCTTCTCTGAGACAGTATTCAAGGGAAAGATCCTGCAAATTGTGCTTTCTGCTAGAAACTGATCCGTGCCTTGAAATTGTTGTGTCATATCACATTGACTCAGGCAGCCTGTATTTTCAGCTCCTTTGTCTGCTGAAATGTGGTGTGGTTTTTTTTTCCTTTTTTTCGTCAATACTTTGTACCTCCTCTCTGCCTATGTGAGAGACTTCCAGCCATACTAAATGATTCCTGGTGACCCAGTGTTTTCCCACAAATATGGCATTGGCCTCAGAGTCACAAGACTAGATTATCTTTTGAATTTGGCTACTGATCAAGAAAAGAACTCACAATTTATATTAATTTTAAGTTTAGGCCGAAAATCTTTCCAGAAGAACCAACTACTATTCTCTTAAGTATTTAAATATGAACAAGGAAACCTAATTTTAGAGATCCTGCTTTAGAAGTCTTGGACTTTTCTTTGGTTTTATATCCCCTTAAGTTTTCAGTGCTCAGAGACAGCTACATATCATTTACCCTCAGTGAAATCAAATATTTTCAGTGCGTTTTAGATACTAAGGCTACTGATGGTAATGTCTTTGTGTGTGTGTGTGTATGTGTGGTTTGGTAGTGGAAATTGAATTATCTGAGGAATGAGGGCATTTGCTAAGAGTCAAAGCACTGACCTCCACTGCCTGACTCTTTAGAGCAATGCAGGTGAAGAAAAAACAAAACAAAACAAAAAACTTACAGCCCATGTACATCCGTGGTGTTCCCGTGGCTGAGACCTTACGGTGTTTAATAAATCACGGAACAATTCCTTCACATAGCTGAACTGTGGGAACGGAGAAATTAAGGTCCATATATTCACAGGCACCCAAATTCTCTGAAGATGACCTCCTGAGATACGTGTCAGAGAAGTCAAGCCACTTTTAGTATAAATAGAAAGGAAAAGAGACTTCTGGATTTAGACTTTAATTATTTATTTATGAGAGCTTTCAAACATTTTGTAGATAGAGATTCGCCTTTCGGTCTGTTCCTTTCCCATCAGTGTGTTTTTGGTGCTTATGAATGATTTCTGCCTCCTGGAGAGTATAATTCACCAAACACGGCTGGGAAAAAAAGGCAAAGTTTTGCTAATAAGAATCTCAGACTATTAACCGAAAACTTTCAGGAGACGTTATTAGTTACAGGGAGAAGGGTCAGGTCTCTTTGTGGATATATCTTCTGTTGGCTTTCAGCCTAACAGCTTTCAGGGACATTAGCTTGGAACTGAGCAATATAAGCAGAGAGAAGTCTGTTGCTGCTGCCTGGTGGGAGCTCACAGATGCTTGTAATAAAAATTGTTAAAAATTGTTTCATTAGTTTGCAAAAAGCAAATTTCTTGGAATACTGTACCTTCATTTGCCAGTAATGTTTAATTTCTTTTATGCTCTACGTGTGACAAATCCAAGCAGAAGTTTGCTCCGCAATTAGTTATGATGATGATATATAGGACTTAAAATGAGCGCTCAGCGTTTTTTTGCATGCTGGAAACAAGAGATAATTGGCTAGAAAACAATATGGCATTTAATAAAGCTGTTCCTTTAAGTAGCACATTTTTCCAAAAGATAAAGAGGTATCAACCTTCTAGAATTACATAATATCATGGACATATAAGTAAAACTAATCAGATATGCCACGTGCCCTCATTTTGTAAGTGCAATAGCTCATTTAGCTGTTAGCAAAACCTTGCTTAGTGATGCATCAATAATTAGAAACTGTCACTGTCTGTATATGAATAACACTTTTTCTCCCTCTTGCTATTTTCCTTTTTTGAAAAAAAAAAAAAGCACATATCACATTTCATCTGTCTTGGATTACAAACATGGTTGGACACTTCAAGATGTCTATATAGAATGTTTTAAATATCACAAATTTGATAGCATAGTTTTTACACTTAGTGTTACAAAGATGTATTTTTATTCAGTAGCCAGGAGACACAAATAAGGGTTACTTTTGAGAAAACGTGTCTGCAAAGACCCTATGGAGTCTTCAGTGAATATACAGATGATCAAAGCTATGTATTTTCAGACTTAAAAATATGTTTTTTGTCTCCTTATTTAAAAGGAGTATTTGTATATAAGCCTGCTTGGAATGTCGATGACAAGCCATTTACTGGTGATTTTTTGCAGACAGGCTTCTCTGAGCTCGTAGCTGTTTATCCATAGGGGAACTGGGCACAAGAATGGGCACAGTGAAGTAAACTTCTGGAAATCATTAAACTCTCTAAGCAAGGATGCAAAAGAGATGGACTATCTTGGTTTGTGACAGTGTTTCAGTATCTTTTTCTTTGCAGATTAAGAGTGTCTTTGCCAGCCTGTTACACCTAAGTGTTTATGAGGGCACAGCTCCTCTGTCCTCCAAGGTGTGCATTCCATGTGCATCACTTTGTGCATAGCTTTCCTCGCTATTTCTGTTGCTGCCTTTCAGCGTAGCAAAGAAAGCAATACTTGTGTATGTACAGATGTGTGCACGTGAAGTCTCCAAGTCTAGCTGTGTAACATGTCAGGCACTTTGTATGAAACTTCATTTAATTCAAGTCTGGAAGCTGATCCTATTCTTTTTGAAAGATGTTCCACGCGGAACAGAATTTGAGCTAACCTTTAAGTGGGCAGCTTTAAACCAAAGCTCCTGTAAACATTCCAGCAGCTTTGTGACAGTGATACACAGGTTTTAGTGACCTCCTTGGGGACTCGCATTGGAGTGGGTGAGTTTTCTTTTTTCTTCAAAGGCGGATGTAAGTGGATAGCGCTGAACAGTTGTTCATCCATTTTTAATGCTCATCTGGGCTGTGATCATTCATCGGTGTGCTACTTACTCATCTGTGTAAAACCAGTGGAGGAAGAGTAAATCTAACCTCAGTTTTGTTACATGGGTGATTCTGAGCTGTGTTTTGCCACTAAAAATGCTGGTGGTGCAAAGATCAGCTTATCCAAAGTCTAGATAAGATCAAAACCTGAGTGACAATTAGATAACTCAGGTAAACTCAGATAAAACCTCCTTTTCTGGAGGTACACAAATACTAGAGGACGTTCCATGTTGGAGAGAGAGCTTTGGGGTATGCACAACTATTCCAATTTGTATACAGTAACCCTTAAAAGCTTTTGCTGAGACCAGGCTTTCAGTCTCTCTTGCTGTAGCTGCTCCTCTGTGAACCAGGTTATTTATGAGGTTACTCGTGCAAATTTAGAAAACACTCCTTGAGAAACAGCTTGCTTCATAAAGTGCTGCGGAAAAGTAGGTCACCTAAGGTATTTTTCAGCCAGTGTTCTTCTGTAAATATCAGGGGACGGATCTTAGCTTGTGCTCAACCACTACCAGAGGTTTTGGTTTTAATATGTAAACCAACTCTTTCCAATTCTTCTTAATGGAATTCTAAAATAATGAAATATCAGTGCAGAACTCAGAAATTCCCCGTACTACTTGACTCACCTGCTCCAAATTCCTTCTTTCCCCAGGCTGGTGGGATTTCAAAATATAATTCAAAGACCAGCTGCCTGAATGTGTAGGGAATGTATTAAAAGTACATGATGTCATGGACTCACATACATACATAAATATATATAAAATACACGAATAATTGCATGACTGAAAAAATATGAACATAGTCCCCTTATCTCTTGGTTCCATAACGCACAGGGTCAAGACATTCACTCCCACATGTGGGCTCTGGGGGGGAAATTTCCATCTGCTGTATGTATAAATATGAGAAAGAATTATTTTATTTTTTATTTTTTATTTTTTTTAGAAACAGTGCCATTTGTTATTCAGAGTCTGTAAATATTTATGGGCTGTAAGAAAATACACCTGCTACTTATTGTTCCATGTGAAACAAAAGCACAGAAAGAAAATACTGTAAAACAAAGGAGATGCTGAAACATATTTTATCAATTACTGAAGAGTATTAGAAGTTTAAGCAACATTTTTCAAGATTAAAAACAAGTAATGGTGAAGTTAAAATATGCTATTAAAGAACATGGCTCCAAAGTCTTGCCGTAATAGAAGGCATCAATGATGATTATAGCCTTCTCATAAATGGATGACAGTTGAATGGGTTGAAAAAGTAAACTTAGTGTGTTTTAAGAGATGACAGCTCTTAAGGGTAATATATATAGACAGACCTGGTTGAGGAATCTCTTTTATAACAAGGCTTGAGGGGATTTTATGATCAGATTCATCTGAGTTGGCATGTGACCATACACAACTTTCTGTATTAATCAGAGAGACCTCTTGGTTTAGTCAGGCTGTGTCCACACTGCATTCAGTGTACAGACATTTGAATTAAGTTTGGATTTGGGTGCCGTGTAGCTTCAGTGCGGACTGCCAAAATACAACTGGGAACCTGGAAAAAACTCTTGGAATGCTAAACTTGCACTGGCTGGCTACATGATTCTCAGTAAGAAAACTAGAATGTTTGAAGCATTCGTGAAAGAGTGCGCTTATTTTTATTAACAAAATGCCTACAGTAAGAATTCATAATATTTACAAGGATGAGACTGGTTAGGCAAAAGGAAAATTTAATGTTACACTAAAATATTTTCTCAGATAAGAGTTTGGTAAAAGAAACCTTCCTTCTCCCCAGATCATAGCATGACACGTAGGTCAGAGGCAGCTGTTTGCGGCACACGTACAACTCCTATCCAGCATTTCTGAAGGTGGAGCTGCTGGAGTGCCATTTCATTGCTGTTGCCATTTCTAGTTTAATGTGGATAGCTCTGCTTATATTTTTTGAAAAACAGAAGACAGTACTGGTTACTGGTTATGTTTATATCTCTTGCCATGAGAATGAATGATTGCAGTGTTTCAAATTCCGTTGTGTTGAGAAGGAGCAGTGGTACGCTGTGATTGCCACTTCCCATTGCTACAAGCACTGTAAACCAATTTGCAAACTTGCTTGAATTGTTCTTGTCTTGATTTGTAAATGTTTGTAATGGCATCTAATAGCTTTACGTTAGTGTAGTGCTGCTGATCTGGCAAGCTCCAGCCCAGATGTAGACCACAGGCAAGTTTGGTTACCTCTGCTACAAGTATGGGATGTCTACAACTTTCCCACAGCAATCTTGTATTTCTTACCTGCAATATGAGAGAAGCTCACACACAGTGACAGAATTCTGGGCCTTGCAGACAGCTCGAAGTTTTTATTAGCAGGACTGGTAAAGTTGCAGCTGGCTTATTGCTTCCTGCTGTGTAGACTGTGGGAAGGTCTGATCAGACCCTGGTAGAAATTAGTGCGTGCTGGTAAAATTAGCCTATGGGCTTTTAAAAATATTAATTGAGTAGTCTTCTAATAGTACATTGTAATTCAACTTAAAGAGCTTAATCAGTATCTATTACATGCTACTAAAGTGGCTCAATAATGGAGGGCTGATTCATAACCATCATAATCACTTCATTGCACTTTTAGTTTGGATCTGTTTTTCTTCTTGCTTTAGTGCTCAGTAGTCTCCACATCTAGAAAAAACTTTGAATTAAATGTTTGTAGCATTAAAATGTTGGTTTGTAAAGATGAAACAGTGAGTGGAGGGGCAGTGCACTTGTTAAAATTTTATTGCTTTACTTGCATTTGTGGTGAAAATAGGCTTTCTTATCAGTGACGTATATATTTGAGTCAGTCTTGTCATCATGGAAATGCAGTTGGAATTCTTGAAGAAGCATCTTTAATTTTGAGGATGTTTTTGCATACTCTAAAAATCCTAGTTTCTGATATTCCCTAAGCTGACCAGAAGTTTGAAAATACTGCTGGATTGGTACAGTAGACTATAATAATACTCATCGAGCTCCTTAATTAATGGAATTCCAGAAGGTGTTTTTTTCTTACACAAAATAATTGTGACAAAAATCAGAAGAGTAGCAGAGACCCCCCTGGTGTCCCCAGGGAGTTGCAGGGCTCTGTTATTCCCACTCCCTTGCTGGATGTCACCTTCCCCATAGCTGAGCTTCTGTAGTAGGTCATGTGATGATTCTGGGTCTCTTGCTGTAGATCTTGGTTTGAATTACTGCACCAGGGTGGCTTCATATAAAAGACACATAATCCATTAAAAAGTCTCTAGTGTAGGGGTCATGTCAAATATGCCTTGTGGGTGATAGACTGTGAAGTCACAGTAGCTGTTCCTGGAATGACTGTATATCCATGCTCAAATAATTGATCTGAAAAGTGGTGATTATATGCAACTGAAATAGGCCTGTTCCTGCAGCCTTTGTTCAGGTTGCACATGCGTCCAATTGCCTGCTCAGTAGCGGTGTCCAAATGTGCAGTCAAAAGCCACAGCCTTTTCAGAGGGCTCAGCTGATGACCATCACCCCTGTTCTCTAAGGAGGGCATTGCTGTCTAATTAGCAGCCCTGTGACCAGGCTGTGGATGTGGCACTGGTTTACCGACTGGTATCTCGGTCTCAGTTTATCCATCTGTTCAGTAGAAATAAAATCACCTCAGCTTCCCTTCTGATCAAATTGTATGTGCAGCTTTTTAAGGGACTTTGAATATATGCATTGCTATATGAGCTATTGTGTTACTAGATTAGACTGGAACAAATTAGTTCAATTAATTAATCTTGATTTAAATCATGACTTAAAAGTGGTCTATTTGCATAACTGATTTAAATCTTGCTTTGTTTTACTGTCTCATGATTTCTCTAAAACAAAGATTGATTTTCCATTGTTAGTAAGCATTGATTTACTATGAAATGCACAGTGAGTTGGACTGATAATTTCTGCTCTCCATGTCCTACAAAACTTGTGTGAGGAATTTTCTTGCACTTCACATTATTCATGAATTGACAAAAAAAACACAGGCTTTCCAATTTTTCTGTTTTGCACCATCCTCGAGTGAACTAAGAGAATGAAGTATAACAAAGAACCTACACACCCTGGGTGTTCTTCTGCAGTAATCTGCCCTGAGTGACTTTTTAAAAAAAGCAGACACTAAACAAGTATTGCTTATATGCCTGTGATTCAACATAATAGGTAGTAATAAGTGTACTTGCTTTGCATTTAAGTAACGTGCTTTAAGCATGGTTAATAATACATTCAAATTTACCTTTAGATAGGTGTAATTTAAGGGATATTTTATAAAATTAAAATAATTTCCAACAATGTTAATATTAGCCCATAATTGTCTTTTTTTTTTTTTTTTTGTAATTTACTTTGTTCTACTATAGACTGTATGTTTTTTTTTTTTTTTTTCTGGCAAAGGCCATTCCCTCAGTCGTTTTGATACAGATACTTCAAAAGTACATAAATCATAGTAACTAATCCCTTCAAAATTGTGAAGGAATTATGAAAGTTTGTCAGCTACTACTGGGTTTCAGATATATGAGCAGTACAAAAGATTTTCTTTTTTTCCCAGTCTTTGAAGGCGTCACTGTTCTGGAATCATTTGCTTGTACTGATTTAAAAAAAAAAAAAAAGACTCAAGGCAAGAGATGCAAAAACAGCCTGGCCAAAATGATCAATTGTGATGCTTAATTCATTTTTAAGGATATAGACAAGGATTGTGATGCACTGGTTAACTGCAGGTGAAGGGAAACAGAGAATTTTAAGACTAAATTTTAAGAGTAAGCATGACAGGGAATTGTATTTTGGAAGGGAAGAAATGAAGATGTTGTGTATTCAGCATTGCGGTGGCATGTGCAAGGTTTTGATAGAAGCAGAAAAACAATAAACAAGTAGTAAGTTGATTTGTGTTAAGCAGAACGGAGCAGAAAAGGAGAAAGGAACTATAGAAAAACCTAATTAAGAGTGGAGATGTACTAGACTTGGAAAGTAAGAATCGGGATCTTGAACTTGATGCAGAAAGTAATGGGTAACTAGTGATACTGTCAGTGTAGGAAAGAAAGGTAATTTTAGCAGCTATATTTCACGTGTATTCAAAATTTTATTAAAGTATAGGAAAGAAGACCTTAAGCAGAAATTTACTGTAACTGATGCAAATAATGCTTAACTTTTGGACAAAATTTCAGTGAAAAGAATGGAAAGCATTTGGTGGATATTGGAGATATCGTAGAAGAGTACTGATAGGATTTGATGACAGCTTGAGCAGGCAAAGTGATGGAGAAAAGAGTTGAATGGGCCATGAAATTTGAAATCTAGAGAATTGAGAAAGATAGTGGTATTGTCAACAGTAATGGCAAGGAGATGAGATTTGGAAGAAAAGATAAGAAGTTCAATTTTTCAAGAGGCTGACTTTGACATCAAAATTGTGTGTTTGAGAAGCAGGCAAAGAAGTGAGACAGTCTGCAATGTAGGGGAAATGAGAGATGCAAGTGAAGATTGGTGATCCATCAGTGTCAAAGTAGTGCTGGAAGCTGAGGGCAGATGAGAAAGGAATAGGGATGAGGAGTGGCCGAGAGTTTGCAATGGAGAGTAATGAAAGCAACAGGAGGGAAAAGGAAACACTGACCTGTCAAGTCCTAGAGAAACAACCATGTCAGGAAACAAGAGCAAGAATGCTTGTTGCACAGAAGTGCCACAAATCATATACACAAATTAGAACTTCATCCACTGTAAAATTTGAACAGGGATTGTAAATGGAATACTTTGGAGAGAATACTTATGGAGTGTGAAGACCAACCAATCAAACAAACATAGGCACTCTACAAAGGAGATTGCAGTGAGCTGGGGGTCGGCATCTTCTCTTGTGTAACTTGTGACAGGTCTAGAGGGAATGACTTCAAGTTGTGCTAGGGGAGATTCAGGTTGGGGGTTAGGAAATATTACTTCTCAGAAAGAGTGGTCAGGCGCTGGAATAGGCTGCCCAGGGAGGTGGTCAAGTCACCAACCCTGGAGGTGTTCAAGGAACATATAGACATTGTGTTGAGGGGCATGGTTTAGTGAGAACTATTGGTGATAGGCAGACATTTGAACTGGATGATCTTGTGGGTCTTTTCCAACCTTGGTGATTCTGATTTTATGATCCAGGCTGGATGTGGCTCTGGACAGCCTGGTCCGGTGGTTGGCAACCCTGCCCATGGCAGGGGGTTGAAACTAGATGATCAGTACGGTCCTTTTCAACCCAGGCCATTCTATGATACTATGATTTAACTGAAGAAGCAAGATGAAACAAGAAGTATTTAATATGTAAGAAGACACATATAATAAAAATGTTGGTTTCTAATCTGCAGAAGGGATTTGTGTTAATTATGGGAAGCTCAAATTGAGTCATGCAATTCTTGCTGATTAGAAGAGCCCTCAGATTTTGATATTGATAGAGTGTCCTTTCCACTGTGTGGGACTCATTCCTCAGATTGAATTTGACTCAGATTATCACTACTGGGTTATCAGAAAGAGATTCTTCTTTCAACCATTAGATGAAGAACTTCTGAATATTCCTTCCATGATGTAAGAATTGAAGACTAAGATTTTCACATTTAACTAGAGATTTCTTGTATTTCAGTTTGAGACTCTTTTAAAATATATTTTAAAAAGGACATCACTCCTATACATTCTATGTTAGACCACTTCAACAGTATCACTTTTCTTTCTGTGGATTAGATCTCCCAGATCGTTTTGCTTTAAAAACTCCGTTTGTGCTTTCAAAATCTTGAAAGCTCTCTCTTTCTAATAGTTCTTTGTACTGGGGTGAGCAGTGTGAGCACACTGCAGCACCAGGCTGAGCTCAGGCTCTGTGCTGGGCGATGCTAATGACACCTCAGCTGGCCTTGCCTTGCCCCTTGCTGCTGTGCCTGTCCTGAGTGTTGTGTTCCTCCTTGAGATTCTTCCTCCGGCAGCACAGGCAAGAAATCCTGGGTTTTGTTATACATTTTGAACGGCCACCATCTCTTTGTATGCTGGGAATAATTTGATTGGAGGCCTTTGAAAGAAGTCTACATGTATTATCTTCAATTTATCGAGCAAGTACATCTGAAAGAGCATTTAGATGATCAGTTCCCCCTAAGTCTTAGATACCTTATGGCAGGACTTTTGAACACATCCAATAGATGCATAATTCCTTCCGAGACACTAAATATTATTTTTAGTTTAAATATTGGGAAAGAAATCACTTTTTAAAGCTTATTAGAATGTTAGATGAATATTTTTCAAATACAATTTATATTATCACTGGTGCATAACCTTTCAAATGAATAATTCACGGCCGCAAGTAGTCACTTTTGATAATCTGTAGTGGTGTATTATGTTGGTTCTGTGGAGAGATTGACACTTATGGCCTAAGGAATAAAACCAGAGAATCTAATCCATTTGTTTGCCTATTCACAGTGACAGATATTTTCTCAAATTAAAGTCTATTAGTCTAAATTCTGAATCTTAAAATTGAATCTGTTTTCGCTCATTTTATAGTCTTCTAAATGATATATAACATATTACAGGCAGAGAACTAGGCTGACTATTGATTTTCAGCATAGTTTTCCTATTGCAGACACTGAAGAATGTTTCTAACAAAAATTTATAGGATATTAAGCAGAGAAATGGTTTCAAAAAGCTATTGGAAAATGTAGGAAATAAGATAGACCTTGTCTGCTAATACTTGGGCATTATAATTTTTCTGGAAAGCAGCTGAATTTGAAATAATCTTTCATCGCGTTATGATGGCACATCTGAGATAAAGGTGAGAAAAAATGTGAAGCTATTTTAGTAAAATTAATTGGGCCAGATCCGCATCATCTTACTGTAGTATTAACTTAGCTATAAACATATAACATATAAGCGTGATGTACTGGAACTTACACTTCACCAGGGAAAACAGTGGAATGTATGCAAATGTCTGCTTATCAGTATTGTCTATTTACAAGTGACATCTGTTTAACCCCTTCTGTTGCTGGTTAATTAAATTTAAACTTCTGTAACTGAAAAACATTAGTGTTGTAGCATCACCTGCGGTGGCTGCTTTTTGGCTGGCAGCAGTGGGTGACCTGCTGGTGTCATCTCCTGGCTGATTCTGTGCTGCTCTTCAGAGATTGTGCGGTGTTTTGGGAACACGCAGATGTTTCTGTGCAGTGGGACTGAAAGAGCATTGGGCAGAAGGGTAATTTTAGGAATCACACCTCATCTGGAACGGGCAGGCCTGGGGAAAGCATTTTAGCCGTTTAGTTTTTAAAGAAAATGCTTCCTGTGAGTTGAACCTTTTGCCATAACAGCCTTGCTCTTCATCTGTGTTGTGGGCAGGGAGAACAGCACAAAGGTGTGAACGATGATCTGTTGAGAAAGTATGGAGATGGCTGGAGCCTGGGTCCTGCAGCTGGGAGCTCAGAACACGTGGCTGTTTGTTAAGCTATGTGATGAAGCTAACGCTGGTTGATCTAAAAATAAATAAATAAATAAATAAATGCAAACTGAAAACAAACAAATAGACAAAAACCACTCAGAAACGAGCATAGTTAGATAGCATGGGGAAAAAATACACCTTTTGGGATATGCTCCCAGCATCCAAGTGGCTGTTATGCAAATTATGAAAAATTGCATTTTTCTTTAGGTAACAGTGGTTATAAAAACCTCTTATTTAAAATTGCATGTTCTGTGTAAAGTAATTTTGGGTTAAGTCATGGCAAAAATGTTCTTTCTGGGCACCTTATTATCAAAATTATGGTACCTGATTGATGTAATAGCGGTCTAAACCCTCTAATGAAAAAGGTTTGATGCTTCTACAGCATGGAAATGGCATGTCAGTGTAGTTCAGACTGGAGCAGGTGGCTACCTGCGCTAGTGTTGGAACTGATACACTACGTAGCTCAACAAAATATCCTGTTTCCCTCTTCCTTTGTTGTAGAGGGTTTGAACAGCCATACTAACAGGCCAGTGCTGTAGGCTCCCACTTCTGCTGGTTGAACAGTAAGCAGTCTTTGAAAGGTGGTTTGTGTAGTGAGTGCTGCAGCTATGATGTGACCCTGGGTAAGGTGCCAAGATTGTACTTAAGGATTAGAACCTGCAAGTATTAATAAATCATTCAAAATGTAGAGGTTTGTTGTTGTGTTTTTCATGTCGAGTAAATGCTGTGATTTAATTACAGTGAAGTATTTCATACAGGAGAAAAATTTATTCTATAAGTTATTACTTTAATAAGCGATGAAAAAGTAATTAAATAACTTGAATCTGTTTTCTGAACCAGAATTGTTATTCAATATACTCTTGAAAACTACCAGCAGAAGAGATGAAGCAGATACTTCTGCATGTTTTGCGTTACAAACAAAAGCTGAAGTATTGTTCAAACCAGCTTGGAAGGTTAATTAGAATTACCTCTGAGTGGTCTTGTTGTTGTCCTGCCTCTGCAGGCCCCCATCCTCCTGGTGTGATTTCAGAGTACTGTCCCTGACTGAATGCTAACAGACGAAGTCTCCCATTAAAAAAAGATATGGTAAAACATCTGTATTATTTGTGAGTCTCGTCTAATGTGCCTGAATCAGAAGTAAATGTATAATTAACCTTTTTTCATGATAAATTAACATTAATTTTCTTAGGATTAGTGGGAAATAGCATAATATAGGGCAGTTTTAGCATTCACAGTAACTGTCACATGGGACCTTTAACACTCTTACAGGATTAGTGCAGTCAGTGATTCATCCTGTTACCATGCACACAGAAATAGTGTGCAGCTTCTGACCATCAAAGAGGCTTTCCTAATTATCAGCTTTTACAAGTGAGCATAGAAAGATTAGAATATAAATATGAAGAAGATGGCTTCAGAGTTCTTAAGGGAGCAAGATAAAATGCACTCTTTCCCCAGTGAGTAGTTGGATTTTGAATGAAATTTCACAGTATTGTTCGAGAAACCATCATTAGGAAGATAATTAATGAAAAGGCCTGTTGTAAGGCCTGAGCTAGCATGGTGTCTGCATGTCTGTCCCTCCCTTTTTCTTTTACAAGGGCATTTCTTCCTTGTCTTATTAATCTGAGCATTCTTTATGCAAGGGAAAAAGATGAATAATTTTTGCAGAGTGGGAAAGAACAGTTGAACTTGAAAAGTGCTGGTTGGAAGGGGATGCTTTGATGGCGCTGAGAAACAGGGCAGCTCTGTTTAGGTACTGCAGACTCAGTGATGATTTTCTGAATCTGAGAACACAGCAGAAGAATTCTTTTGCTGAAATACTTCTGAGCCAAAATATAAACTGAAAATACAGATGTTTTAGAAGCATTGTTCTAGTTAGTCATGTTAGCTGCAAGGAACTTGCCCAGTCGCTCTGCAGTTCGTGTTTCTCTGAAGTCTGGCACAGACAGCCACGGTTCTGAAATTACCCACACACCATCTGAGCTGTGGCCCTTGTCTGCGTGTGCACAACTTGTGACTCTCTGAGGTAATTCAGTGTAGTGTAGCCCACAGTGATGAATGCAGTTCGCCCTGCTTGGTGCTGTTAACCCAGAATGTGCATGCAGACAGAGGTAACGTGCTGAAATGTCTGTAATGTGCACAGTTAGATTGTGGATCTGAGATCAGAGATGAGAAATTGCTCAAGAAACTCTATTCCACGTGCTCGTCTCTATCCTTTAATGTAGATGCAACCATTTATAGTCCATAGTGCACAGACTCTGACCAGCTCAGCTGAGGCACTTCTGCAGCTGTTAAACGTGAGTCCGTGGAGGAGGAAATGTGGAACTGCATCACCTGAGCAAGGTGTTAGAAAGCCGAAGCAAGCTTTCAGCCACTGTGCTCTTCATATATTGAGTTGTAATCTGATGAGCTCTGCTTCATAACTTCAACAGAAAGTTAGTGGCTCCTCTCTGAATGTTAGAGACTATAAATCGTTTGGTTCATTAAACCATACTGACCACCATTCATCTGTGCTCTCCTGGACACGTTCCCTTGTGCACCCATAGATTTTTGTCCCTGTAGATTTTAAAAATCTAATGGTTTACTCTGGATTTCTTGTGTGTCCTAGAAGTTTGGATGCTACTGTGTAGGCTGCCATATGTTCTTAAATCTCAAATGTCTGTCAGTCCAGCTGGAACTGGTGTGCAAATGAAACCTCGTAGATCCATGCTCAGCAAATCCTGGGAGGAGTTGAATCCTCCCAGGGTACTAAAAGCTCTCAACTTGGGCATGGAAACACCCTGAGCTGTTGGACTGGTTTGTTGTTCATGGACAGGAGCACCTGCAGTCTGCTTATGTTCACACACTGTTATTTCCCTGAACTCTGTCTGTCTGTGCAGGAAGGTCTGAGTGAATTTATACAGATAAGGTAAAAATGTATTCACATGTAATATATTTGGGAATGCAGGCTTTTTGAAGCCATGCATTTGAATATGTATATCTTAGAAACAGAGTGTAAATTCAGAGCACCTTTTGGTTCTCACTGCAATTTCTCTAGGTTTACATCTTAGCAACAGAGATTAGAATGGGAACTGCTCAGTGGGACTTCTTTTTTTTTTTTCTCTCTCCCTTTTTTTCCTTTTATCCTGAATACTCGTGTTTACCAGGGAAACCAAGAAGGCTGAACTTGTATAGTGCGTGCTGAAAACAAGCCATTTTGTGCTCAATGTATATTGTAGAAATTGTTTGAGAACAATTTATCCATAGGCTGTCACTGCAGTGCTTTCAAGGACAGTTTCATCCTGGGTTATCAGGTGCTGTAAGTGCCAATTGCACAAAGGCTTATTTAACTTGTGCACTCAGTTTGCTTTACAGTCAGATTTTGCATTCATGAACAGATAAAATTTGCTTATTATTTGAAACAGTTCCTTTCCTTTTATGTAAATTCCTCATCTTCTCTCATGGTCTGGTACCTCTATTATCTGGCAAACAAGAATCTGATTGTAGGGCAAGATATCTGTATGTGAAATAGAAATTGAGCATAGGTGGGACAGCTGGGTTCAATTGTCTTTCAGATTGCAATTACATGGAAACCAAAAAGTATTCAGCATGTATGATCTGGTAGAGGAAGGCAACAGAACTGCATCTTCCTAGACAGATCTTCTTTGAATTCTGTGCAAGGTGAACACTGCATAAATAGGAATCCTGGTAATATGAAACTGTTTCGTTTGAAACCACAATGCTTGCGTGAGTTTATTTGTGTTGTTATCTGCCAACCCAGAAGCACACCTACACGGGAAGTTCAGCACTCTGTGTTTGGATGTATTGGGTAAAGGTCCTCATTTTCATCTTGTAGTGCCAGAGAGTTGTGGCTTTGTGTTGTAATTAAATCTTTGTAATATCAAGAAGATGCGAAAACTCACTGTGCAGCTAAATGCTTCTCCTTGCATAGAAACTGTTCGTAATTAATAATCAGTTTGATGGATTATTAGTGCCAGACTGGATTGGCATCTGCACTTTGGACATGATGTACCTGATTGTACTAACAAGTTATAACAACGCGTATCAACTACTGTAATTATCATATTGCCACTGTTTTCTACAGATGTAAAGATACATAATTCAATCTGACAAGCCTGAAGATTTTATTGGAATGACCTATGATACCCTAACTTCTCATTAATATACAGCCAAATGCACAATATCAATTAACTATAAGATATGACCTCAGGGCTTCTTAACATTACTAGCAGTTAAAAATTAATAATGCAACAGAAGTTCTTCCTTTTTTATTTTCCTATCATGTTAAAATGAAGAATTTTGCAGTATAAAAGCTTTTTTTTAAAAAAAAAGTATGTTTTTTAATAGTCAGTTCTTTTTTGTGTTTTCGATTTTTCACATTAGTATGGAGTAGGAGTAAATAACATTTAAAATGAAGCCATTGTTTATTCACAAATCAAATAAGCTACCGACAGCTGCCCTAGTGGCTTCCTCATTCACTTAAATTAATGCCTAAGGCCTTGGGGTGAATAGTCTTCTGGGGAGAATGTGGGCATTTATTTTCGATTTCCATTCAATGTTGGGTCTTTTAATGCCAAATCCTATTTAATGTGCACATGTTACGTTGAACTGTGTGCAAATTTATTCTATGGACCACTTGACAGAATTCATACTATTAAAGTCACATACAATTTGTACTCAAGAAATAAGGTCTTTACTTCTCTTTTGAACAAGCGGTGTACAGTTTTGTCTTAATTTTAGTTTAAGTTCTGCACAGCACTGAGAGTAAGTCCTTCACAATAGTAAGTACTTTTAAACTAAGCTTGAGGTTTTGATCTTTTGGATTTGGTCCAGGCCCTGTCCTTTTAATTAGTATTTTCCTGTGCCCTCAAGTGTTAAGGCAGTGCTGGGATGGATGCGGCTCCAGGACTTGAAGGGGACGGTGGTTTTGCTGGGTTCAAGTATCCTTTTTTTTTTTTCTTTTTTTTTTTTTTTCCCTTTTCACTGGAAACAAATTTAATGCTTTTCAACACTTGCATTATGTCAGGTTTGAAAATTTAATTAGGTTCTGTGTCCACAAAAGGACTTTCACCTGTGACAGAGGAGATGAGAGGATGCAAGAGTGATAATGATTCTGTAGCCTAGCAGTTGGCTTTCTCCTGGGGAAGTAGAGTACAGCGTTCCGGTTTTGGCTCCAAGGATTGCCTATGTATTTAACAGAAATAATGGAATTGGATTACTGTCACTATCTCATTTTCTGTCCTGGCCATGCGTTGAAATGGCTGCATTTCTTGCAGCATTCATTAAGAAAGTTCAAATGAATTCCAGTAGGCTTAGTCTGAGAGGGAGAGGAAGATTCCCAGCGTGGATCGTGAGGGTCTTGGTTATCAGATAAATGGGAAGCTGCTCAGCCCACTGACAGTAGAGTTATGGACAGGTTCAGAGGTTGAATGCAGAATACGATTTAGTAATACTAAAGTGGCAATCTGGGCATGACCAGAGGTCCAAGGTCTAACCTCGAATGTGGAAACTTTAAGGCTGAGAATAAAATCCTTATGGACTTGCGTGTGTCTTGCGTAGCAGTTGAGCCGGGGCTTGGAACTTCACAGTTCTAGATGAAGTGCTTAGCTTCCAGCAAAAAGCCAGCACAGATATGTCTGAAACATTTGTGAAGCTGCCTCTGGATGACTAGAATTGCATTTGCAGTTGAGGACGATGTCCAGGGCCGAAGTTTGACTCTGGCAGCCTCCAGAGGAACGTAGTTTTCCTTTTTTGCACTTGAAACTCTCAACAGATTTTGTTCCAGAGCTCTTTCTAAAGCCTAGATTTCAAAAACGTTTTTAAACTGTGAATATCTGATAAGTTATCTGAAAGTATCTGAACTTCCATTGCTGCTCTTTTGCTTTCTTCTGTCTGCATAAATTGTCAAATTTCTGTACTTATGGCTGGAATGGAAGGCAAAGTGACCTCTTCTTATGCTGTTCCTTGCACCTTCCATTTCTATGTTTTTTCAGCCCTTCTGTTTTATGTTGTTATATCTCCTATGCTAGTAAATGGTCACTACTGCTGTTTTTTTTCTTTTTTTTTTTTTTTCTGGATTTAGAAAGGAGCAGTCTCAGCCTTTGTAACACTCTGGCTCCAAATTTTCTTCCTTAAAAAGTGAAGTCGGTGTTAACCCGTGCTTCAGTTCCTAAGTTTCCCAGTTCGCAGCAGCATGGAAATGACATGACTTCTGAAAGCTCTGCAGAAACCCTGCATAGTTCTTAATGGCATCCGTGTTATGACAGGAGTGTTGTCAACTTTATTTTTTTATCCTGTTAGAAAAGCTGTAAACAGAAGCTTGGAGGCTGTGTTGTTCCATCGGTTATTTTTTTGGTTTGGGGTTTTGATTTGTGTCAAACACCTCCACCCCAGCAGCTTCAACGGGACAAATCTGCTTTTGCTTTATTTGCAGTTCACTTTTGAGGGTTATCTTTGTAACCAGACTGGCTGGAAAACAGCGGCCAAGTTTGTCAAGACTGCGTGCTCAGGACTCAGATCAAAGTGATTTTAGGAGTTGCCACATTTCTCCAGCTACCAAGAACTCAGGATGAGCTGGGTTTGTTGGATAGTTCTAGAAATGACACTGCTTTTATTGAGAAGCATAACATGAAGTAACTTGGTGTACCGTTTTGCTCTTAATGTGTTTTTTCGTCAAAGCTTACATCCTGAAAGGATTAGTGGTTGCAATTCTTCTTTCGCCAAAAAAAGCTTCCGGCTCAGCCTGTAGTTGCAGCTTTGTCTGTACTTGCTGGAATATCAGATATCATTGGTTTTGTTTTTTTGGTTTGGTTTGTTTTTTTTGTTTTGGTTTGGTTTCGTTTTTTGTTTTTTTGTTTTTTTGTTTTTATATATTTTAACTGTGTCTGGAGACATGGTAAAGAGGGTGGAGTATAGTCCTCTTACGGCACTCACTCCAGTCCTGAATATGCTTAAATCATCCCAGGTTCATTCCCAAAGAGGGAATTACTCCAACTCACCTGGTTTTGGAAGTGCATTGCTTGTGGTGTTTGTTGGAGAGGGAGAGAGTCTGTCCTTGCTCGGCCCCTCCCTGGCACAGTGGCCTCTGTGTGTGGGGGGATGCATTATTTCTCATGTACATCTTTGCCTAGGGGTGTCTTGTGATACAGCCCTTTATCAGCTCAGTCTAGCATGCTAGAGTGTCAGAATGGACTGGGGTACAAAAGAAATAAAAAATTTATATTAGCTCTTATTCCAACTATCCTCTCATTTGCATGCACAGCTGATAATTTCCATATTTTCTATTGCCTGGGATATTGATTTTCTCTTTAAAATACGTTTTTCCTAGATACATATCTATTTTTCCCTTCATTGCTCTTTTATGCACCTGCTTAAACACAACACCAAGAACCCCTAAGCTTGATACAGAAAACAAATCCTTTGTACGTTTTTAATTAACCTGTCTGTATGGTTAGAACCAAATAAACAAAATTTCTTGAATATATTTCCATTAACTGGTCTTTTGTGTTCTTAAAGATCTAAATAAAACCTTTCTGGGAGAAGACTCAATTAGCATTTTGATCTCTGTTTCACTTGAACAATTCAGCCATGTTTTAAGGACGTAGTCTTTTGTCTGCAGACAAACATAGAATTAGAAATCCAACCTAATGTATCAACTAAATTAAAATTGGACAGATTACCCATACTCATCACATGTTGTATATGGAGCACGTTTTCTCATTGCAGCCTGACAACTTTAACTCAAATAACACCTGTATAGCACTTTGATTTACAAGTACCACGTGGAATGTGTTTCAGGGTCCCTGGGTGCATGGGAGAAATTCTGGTCTAGCATAGAATCTTCCAAAAGAGGATGGGAGGTTATGTTAGACATTCCTTGTGTAGGACAGGGTGGAATATGCCTTGCAGTGTTCTCGCTTTTATCTAATTGTCCCCCTTTTGAGAACACTGATGTAAGAGAAGAAAGTCTATAAGCAGATGAAAGCCCATAGGGGTTCTTGGAAACACCTATGTCAGGTAAAAGCTGGCTTGTACAGATCCATGCAGTGATAAATGGAAATGAAAGTGTGAGTTACTGTAAATAGAAGCTATAAGTATACTGCTCTTTGAAACAGTGTTCTCTGAGATACTGGTTAAATACTTCCAGTAGCATGTAACACCTCATTTACTGAAGCACAAGTGCAGTTTTATAATGGCAGTCAATGTCATTCATACCACTTTTCTGTGTACAGATACAAACAGACCAATTCATTTTGGTTTTTAATTTGTCTTATGTTTTCTCTGCTGTGTTGTAATTTAAAAAGAATAATTAAGCAAAGATGTTTCATGGCATTATTCTATCAGGCTGAGGGAAATAGCCTTAATTCCCAAGTTCCGTATTCAAACAGAACAGTGATTAATACGGTGGCAATAGAATGACACCAGTTGTTTTTCCTGCAAAAAGTGAATCCAGCAACTTTCTTTGACTGCAGTTAGCCTTTGGGTCTGCAAATAAACATCCCACATATACTTCAGACAGAGGCAAAATGCAGTTGACTAATTCTGCAGGCAGTTTATAAACATACTTTGATAGGTGTGTCCTTCTAAATCTTATATCAAATCAAATGTGTGTCACACAGCGTGACCTAACATAGCTCAGAGCAAACTAGCACACACAGAATTCACATATGCATTTGCAGCCAAAATATAGTGTCTTTGTTTGTGCCTTGTCTGCCTCTCTCTGTCTTTTCATCTTTACCATAATGCCAACGATGTTTACACTAGCAGTCCAAAATACTTCACCAATGCTGCTTGTAATCAAAATGCTTTTGACCTTTCCAAGACTACTGAGGTTCACTTGTTTGTTGGGTATAGGGGCTTTTAAATTCAGTATGAGGTGCATATGTGCACAGATGAACAGCGGATGACTGTTGAGCCCCTTGACTAATTCAGCGTTCCTACTAACCTTGGTTATCTTTAGCAGACTTTGTTAGCAGTAAAGTTTTTTTCTTGAGAAAACGGAGCCCTGAACTTTGTTGGACCTCAGAAAACAAAGACGTTCTTATATTTGTAAAGTATTTTTCAAAACCCACATCAGTAAAATTCCTACTGTTTTCCTTCGCTGCTCTTTCAGCAACCCGCTTGGCTGGAGCGTGGTTATCATGATGAGAATCTTTAAAAGAAATTCTTTGACGTGGTTTTTCGTTCTGGCCCAGGAGAGGCTATTGTTGTACTAATAGCTCTAGAGCTGTGCCTGAGACTTTCCAACTGTTTGGCTGGTGTTGGGAATCTTTGCTTTTGTGAGCATCGTTTTTGGCAGGGGGGACATCCATGTGAGCATCCCATTGGGGTTACTGTTTCTTGTGGCTATCAGTATCCAACACACAGCTGTAAAACCTGCAGCCACTCTGCCATGTAAACAGCATTGCACAGTGATTTCAGAACACTTCAATTTATAACCTTTCTTTGAAAACCAAATCCCTTAATGATATTTAAATGTGGATTCCAGATGTGACAGTTAAATATACCCACCTCTTGGGAAATTAGCAGTGGCTTTTTTCTTTATTCAGTACTAACTGCCCTCTGCCATTTTTCACGCTCTCCCTCCCATTGTCTCAGTTTCTGTGTACTCTTCATTACAGCAGAGACTGCTGTGTTTTGGTACTTACATTCTCTTGAGGTAATGGAAGAACAGCATTATCAGCTTACTTACTGTAGCAGCTGAACAGTGTAAAGTCTCACTGCAATTAATCCTAGTTACTAAACGTTACTATACAGCAGCAGGTAGAGTTTCATATTTATGTGTACATGTAGACTGTATGTATGTGTGTGTCCCCATATGCATTTATGCACAATAAGAGCATGACCCATTAAATGTCCTTATGGTAAAAATGTGCAATTCTTGACCAGCAGTTTCTTTTTTCCTTTTCATTCCATGTTAAGTGTGGCTTAACTGAATGGTCTTAAAAATAGATGGCAGCTGTGAAACCATGAGTTTTGATCATGGATTGAAATATGTCATGTCTCAACTACAAAGTGCTTTGCCATAGTTTTCAGAGTAAGTCTGTTAAAAGTCTGTGTTAGAGAGAAAGCAGCATATGATGCCAAGCTGGAATATTAAATATCTATTTTTCAGTAATGTTACCATAGAATAATACTAGTGACAGGTCTGAATCTGATTAACTTCTTATGAATTGCTGTAGGGTGCAAAGACCCTAAAATAGTTTCCCCAGATGCTAATGAATTTGAGTATCTTTATACTTTTGAGACACTGTTTCACCAATAGTCTTCTATCAGATCTTCCAACATTTGAGAAAATGTCAGAAAGCTGAAGATTTCTGGTATTCATAGGCATTGCTAACATCCCAGCGCTGGGCTTCTTCCCAGGCACTCAGTTCACTGTGTCCCTTAGTCATATGGAGCACTGTTTACTGGGTGCTGGAGCTGATCCATACAGACCTACAGAGTAAACCTGTTGCAGTCAGATCTTTTGACAAGGCGTTGCCATCTAGAGAAGCTGCATTTTGGCTCCACAGAACTTTTCCTCTAGGTATCCTTGCCCCCACTCCTTCTTGCAGTTCCCTTGCCCCAGCTCACACATGAAGGAAGTCAGTTCTTTGGAGGTCTGTTCTATTTGCACAAATTTCATCTCTGTCGCTGGAAGCAGTCTTGCATTATGTACTGCAGGGATGACTTCAGTGCAATGCAGAACAAAGCTGAATCTCATCCATCTCTGTTTTCTTTAGTGTCTTTTCATATTTTTCAATCTATACTTCATGAAACCACGTTTTAATAATAAAATGCATCCCTTTGTTTACCAAATTAATGTAGACAGTGACCTAGCCCTGTATTAACATTTATAATATTTTTAGGTTGCAATTTAGACAAATTTGTGTTACCTGCGTAGTAAATTAGGTAAATATAACAGAGGAGTTAATCATTAATAGTTGCTATTGACATATGCCTTATATATTATAATATTACCTAATGAAATAGTGTGCATGAGACTACCATAAATCTATGTATGGCTGAATACTTAGTGGTCTGTTCTGCTTTGAAACAGTCTAAATGTATGATGGGTTAAAGGCAGCCTACATTTTATAAACTGTACATTGGTCATTGATTATAACCCATTTATAACTATAACTTGCAACGAAGGAATCTTGAAATAGTCTTTGTTCAGCTGTGTGTTGCGTATTGCTGTGTGGTTTATGGATCATTGTTTTACCACTAACAAGTGAAATGTTCAACCTTTCCAAGTTTGTTTCCCAAAAAATTGTCACAGCCATTTTAAGAAGAAAAGACTTATCTGGGGTAAGAGCTCATTTAAACTATCCACATTTGAACAAAATTAGCATTGGCTTCTTCTGTAAATGTTACTGGGAAGTCTGTCAGACCAGGGACTTTACTGTGAGTGATGAATCACTAACTGGATGAAAATATAAATTTCAAATTGACTGGGGACATCATTCAGGACTAGTTGGGATTTCTTCTGTAAAATGCATGAAAAAGATTTCTTAACAATGAATAAATTTACCTTAAAAGCTTAATTAGAATTTGGATTTGGGGACCCGTGAAAGAATCATTCTTTAATACAGTTTGGGACTGTGCATGCATCTATTTATTTTCAGTGCTAACTGAACCTTAGAGTATATAAAGATGCTGTAAAGTAAAATGGTGTTATGTTTAAGAAATTACTGCAGAACTTGAGGTTTCTGCTCAAGGTATCTCCTCAATCTCTTGCTAATACCACAGGTTTCACATGTGATCCAACCACGTCATAGGTATTACTTCTGTGCCTAGATTCCATACCTATTAATTGGAGCTACAACTTTGCCTCTCTGGTATATTAGGAGGATAAATGATAAATGCATTAATATTTTTGTGGTGTTCATGTGGTTGTAGGAAGAAGCACATAATGATTTAAAAAAATAGTATTACTCAAACATCAGCTATTAAAAGCTATGTTTAGATCTGTTGACTTGAACTATGACTTGCCTGATTCAAATCAAATACAAACCAGATTTTGCAAAAACACATAATGAAATCTCATTTCCAACTTGCTGGCTTTCATCAGCCTTCTTTTAGAAGCTTGAGTAAAGAGATGATTTAATTTTACTTTGAAAGAACTGCAAATAGCAGAACGAAGTAATGCTACATGAAGATTTCAAAACTCTATACCCTCACGCTGAAACCTGAGTGCATTTGGGAGCTGCCTGGTGTGGTGGGCAGGAAGGGTGTGTGGTGTGCAAAGCAGCACCTCTGCAGCAGCCTTCCAAGTGTGGGAAAGCACACAGGTATTTCATATACCAACGTGATCTCAGATGTTATTAACTGACTCATTTCTTCTGCACTGTGACTTGACTGGAGCTGGTCATGGATTTCCAGCAGTCTTCCTTTAGATACTCCTGTATTTGCAAAGACAAAGTCCTCTCTTTGCAGTAGAGGACATTAGCGTAGGGGTAGATGAACTGATGCCCTCTTCTCCATCCAGCTGTCTTCTGGGCCATCTTCTGCACTTCTGGTGGCTCCATGCTTTCTCTCTGTTTGTCTTAATGCTCTCTGCCATCCTCAGGAACTGGGAAATCTTAAACTCTTGGAGTAGAAACATACAAAGTTACTCATTTTGTCAGTCCAGTTGTTTCTTTGTTTTTGTGGGCTTTGTGCATTCTTTAGATCTTTAGATCTTTTTATCTTTTACCACGTCACATTAAAGCTTTCTGTCTCTGCCTTTAAGCCTCCAGTGCTCTCACTCTCCCCTGCATGCATACTCTGCCCGAACTGCCTCTCTCCATGTTATCGCATCCTTCCATTGTGCTTTTCATCTTGTTCTTTTATATTGTGCTTTCCCTAAGCTGCCTCCTTTGCCTCCAAATTTTCATTTCATCCTCTAAACTCTTGTGCCTCATCTTACTTGCCATCTTTTGTTTGTATCTCCAAGGCAAAAACTTATCCAAGTGTGTGTTTAGTAAAAATCTGTGTTAAAAAAAAAAAAGAAAAGGAACTTATGTGTATGATTATATTAATCAAAAGAAGTTATTTTTCATCGTACGTTCACAAGTTGTTTTCTTTTCTAATCAATCCAGATGTTTTATAATCAGACAAAGATATACCTCTCGTGCTTGTCAGTTTCTGAGTTAAAGTTGGTTGGAGGCAAGAAGAATGGTGTGAGATTCTAAAGAAAAACATAAGATATTCCAAGAAAAATATTTGATAAATTCCTAGCAAAATGAAGAAAATCATTCCATAACATAATTTTAACTCACCCTAACGACCTGTAATTTCCTTCTTCTGAAATGTGGCCACGTTACATTAATCAAATTGACATTGTCATGATATATTACCCTCATTAAAAGGGTGATTCCCTTCTCTTAGTTTACCATTCAGTATCCATGCAATATATCTAGTGATAGTGCTGTACAGAAAATGAGAATTTTGTGGGTTTTTTTGGCCTTTGGCTGAGTCAAATAAGCTTTTGTTAAGATTTGGCATCAATATCACACATATTGTTTCAATATCTAAATGCAGCAATTTTTGAATAAGACACATCTAACGGTGCATAATGCGACATTTTTAAAATATACTGAATGGCACTAGATCACACACCAATTTGTTTTATTGACTGCTGCTTGCTTTAAGCTATTGTGCTGGAAACTGATTTGAATAAACATGTCTCTTTTTCTTTATGTGGGCCAGATTCATAAACCAAAGTTGATCTTTATAGCCATTTGTTCTTACCAACTCAATAAAGCTTGATAGATCTGTCCCAGTCGGTAATTCAAGTATACATCCAGCATGATTACTGTGCCACGTGATACCTGTGCCATCTTACATTCGGGCAGCCAAGCTTTAAAATTTTCACAGAGCTCTAGATGAATTGTTATTGAATTGAGAAATTTAACTCTTTCATCACTTTCAAAGCTGCAGTTTTTTCCATTTGTTAAGGTTTTTCTGCGACTGAAAACGTGACTTAGTTTGTTATTGAAAACTAGCAAAGATTAGGGCAAATGTTTAGAATCCAAAGTTTCTGGTGGTTTTTTGTCTGAATTTATTTTCTTTTAAAAGAAAAAGAAGTGTTTGGAGACAGAGCAATACCTTTGTTCAGCCCCTTGTGATTTATGCATTTGCTAGGAATCTAAGAATAGAAAGATTTCTGCAGTGAATCAGAATTAATGTCCATCTATCCCTGTCTGACAGCAGCCAATAGTTGCTGCTTCACAGGACATTTTTGTACCTATATTCTTGCCATTACATTTCACTGTAGACAGATAGGTGTGTATGTGACATGTTATCAATTAACTTTTTTTTTTTGCTGGTACAGGTGGGAGGCAAGATAGGAACTAGATTTTGAATTGTAGTTAAAAACTCATTATGTGTGTTTGAAGGGAGGCTCCTCCAAGAGTGCTAGAACAGACTTCTTCCCAACTTTATTAGATTTCTATTATGTATTATTTATGCAGAGGAAGAGTAACATCATTTCTGTTTCTTCTGTATGGTGCTTAAAGAGTTGTATGTTCTAGTTCTTATTCTGTTTCGGTCTCTTTTGAAGTTGGAAGTAGGCTGTGGGATGAGATAGTGTATGACATCTTTCAGCAAAGCAATAAAATTACTCTGTTGTTATGATGCTACTCACAAGCGAAGAATAGAGCCCGCTGTAGTACGCTCCAATTACATTGAGCCTGCTACCCTCAATATTCATGGGAATTCAAGGTAAAAATCTGGACCTGGAAGTTTACAATAAGTGTACAGTATTACTCCATGCTGACACTGAAGGGTTGAAAGTGGTTCCTTCAAAAGATACTGTCTTGTGTTGGTGTTTGTAAAATTGGTGAAGATAATCCACGAGTGAATCATGTTTTTTGCATTAATGTTCACGAGCTGTCTGGGAATGAGGCACTGCTCTACCAGACAGTACACAAATGTAGAATGCCAGATAAGCTCTACCCTGCTGTATTTACATAGTAAATCACTGGGATATTCTGAGGGACAGGGCATGCCAAAGTGTGATAACTGCAAATACTGGCTTAGTTCTATGACTGATTGATTTCATTTGATTAAACTCCATGTTAGTGAAGACTTGTTTTTTTTCTCTTAGTTGTCCACTATAAATATGTTTAATCAAGGAACGGGAAGTAGAATGAGTGCCTGACATTGATAGAAATCCTGTTTGGAGAAACTATTCAGGAGCAGTTCATCCATGTAAAAATATGATCCTTGTGGGACTGCCAAGGTCATTGAAGCCTGTGGTGATCTGATGAGTAAATGCTAGTCACGCCTGGAGGCAGCTTTAGCTTCTGAGCCCAATTCTTCAAAAAATGTAAAACAGTTTTGCAGAAAATAATGGTTATCATTAGCCTGTCAAGGCCGTTTCCTCCTTGTTTTCTTGGTGCCCTTTTCAACAGCCGTATTCCCGTTTATGTACCTGTCAGCTGTTCCGACTACATACAAACGCTGGAAGGGCCGGTCCTGGTTTGCATTCTGCCATTTGGGAGGAGCACAGCCGCCTCACAGGATGTGAAGTTGTGCTTACAGAGCTCTTTTTAATGGCAGGTCAGCAGCAGTCTTTTTCACCGACCTGCTGTGGTCGGTATGCCAATACTAATGGGTACTCCCAGAAGAATTCAGCACTGTGGCCTCCTTAATGAGCTGTTGCATCCCAATGTTGGAGTGAAAATAGATATGCAGGATACTCATATCCTCCTGTAGAAACAGACCAAAGTCTTTAATGAGAACAGCACGAGGTTTATTAGAAAGATTAATCCTTTCATTGCTGGTCCTCCAGCAGCCCTGCTGATTTGCCATCAGCCATGGGAATTATGTGTGTCCCTGAAATATTTGGTGCAGCTTGAATGCACCTGCTTCTCTCTGAGATGCGTTAGGTGCAAGCAAACAGTTCATAAAGTACATTTAGTTCACCACAACTTCTGGAAAACCTTAGAGCTCTTACTTCGGAGCAGATGTATCTTCATTCTGTAGTACACCTTGATGTTTGAATTTGCACATGATTTAACATCCCTTCAGCATTCATATTTTCTTTGATCCCCTTGCTTATTAAAAAATGCAAATCTAAATTGTATCTTATTAATGTCCTTCTTTGTGTTAAAGCTGTGGGGGGTTAAAATCCCAGCTTTGGTAACGTATTTGGATTCTTAATGTGCAAAGTGCAAAGAAAGCTAGGCTTTCTGCAGGCCATATTTTCTAATCAACTGTTATGAAAAAAAAAAGATTTTTATTGTGCTTCTGTTTCTTGCTCTCATGGAATTTACAGAAACAAAAAGAGTAATGACTTCATTGTTATGCAAAAATATTTTCAACCATGGGTAGAGATTCTGATTAATTTGCTGCAATTTCTCAAAAATGAAATGAGGAATCTTGGATGGAAGTTCAGAAAGATACGTATTTTAAATATATGAGAGCCTTTCACATCATTAATTTCTGGTAGATAGTATTTTTTGTCATGAACCTAGAACCTTGGCTTTTCAGCAGTAATCAGTGGTCAGTCATTTGTCCATTTAAATATAGTAGCTTTTAGGTACTGAACACATCTTTTCAATATATATTACAAAAAAAAAGAAGAAAGAAAATGCTTTAGAATTACTGATGCATTTAAAGACACGAAATTGCTCCTATATTTCCTTTTTGCACAACTTGACCTAACCCTTTGCCCTAGTAAAAGTTTTCTATGCTTGTTTAATGGCTTTTTTTTTTTTTTTTAAAGCATTGTTGCTTGTTTTTTGCATTGCTTCTTCCCATCTGCTTAACTTGTTGGGTTTTTAGGTGGGTCATTGTGACTTAGAATCATTCACTGTATAAAACATAGTAAAATATAAAGTACGTGTGCGATAAAAGAAAACATGAACATGTTGAACTTCATTTGATATAGTGCTGTGCTACTACTTCACAGCCTACTTTGCAGCATTTGTAGCAACCTTTACGTAGGAGCTGAGCTTTTAGATCAGCAGCCCAATCAATAACTAGAGTTACAGATATTGTCCAGATAATTGGGTGAAGAAAACTAGCAAGGTTGATAAATTATTTTATTCTTAAAAAAAAAAAAAAAAAAAAAAAAAAAAAGCAAAAATCACCTTAGTATTATACTTAGGAAGCAAATAAATAAGAAAATTTTGTGAAGGTTATGTTTCTGTTGAAACAGCTAATCTGTAAGTTTTTTTCCAGCAGTAGCTGCATTTCAGACCATGCAGACCTACAGTAAATAGTGGATTGTAATACATTGTGCTTCTTTCACTTTCCTTTTCCTCCTCTTACTGTTTCAGAAGCCTGTGGGATCCAGCTGTGGGATCAAGATGGCTTAGTCTATCATAATGTGGAGCGAATACCCTGCTATATTGAGCCTATTTTAAGCTTTTACAAACTCTGAGGAGGTGGGAAATCTTCTAGGAGCCATTCTAACATATTAGCTCTATCCCAATACTTTAATTTGCATTGAAAAGAATTACTGATTAGGAAGGGACAAAGTGCTTCATCCAGCAGCAGCCTTATCTCCATTGCTTAGAACAGGGCTTCCATTGTAGCTTGAGGTGCTGATTAGCTCCTCTAGTCCAGTTGTTTTCACAAACATTACTGAAGAGTTAGGAGTGACCCTAGTAATATCTGTAAGGCTCAACAAATTGTGTTTGTTAAGGGTGGATGCTGTGGAAAAGTTCCTCACTGGACAGTGTGCAAAGCACACCAGTCCTGTGCTTGCTGGATGTGAACTGTAGATCATGACCATCTTCACTGCAGTACCTGTAGGTCAGCTACCATCGTCACTGTGGGCAGATATCTACTTGTGTATTCAATCTCACATGAAATACAATACTAATACAATTTTGGCCAACTTTCTTCCATTTCAGTGTATTTTCAGAGATTTATCAGAGTGCTACTACTTTTCTGCACCGCTCTGGTAACACAAAGTCACCAGAAGTCTCTTATTAACTTCTCAGTAGAGGTGAAAGTTTATTTCATTCTCCAGCATAGCAAAAACAAAACAAAACAACAACCAAAAAAGGCCTTAGGGCTCACTTCTTGTGTCTACTTATTCCTTGATGGTCTCCATGTATTGGAGGAGAAAAGAGAGATTACTGACTTTAATAATTCTCTCTACTTATAAAAGTTCATGCGAAAATATTCAGAATAACTTAGCAAGCAATTTAGTAAGACAGTTCTAAGATAGTTGGCCTGTAACTTATGGTGTGTTACCATATGACGTGACACAGAAAGTATTAGTTTATATTTCCTTTTTGGTTTTAAGCTCAACTATTTATTGGATAGAAAACCATAAATAAATGTTAGGAAATGTTAGGGGTTTTTTTTTGTTTGTTTGTTCTTCTGATGGCCTGAAAATGCTCCAAATGTCTGATGAAATTCTCTGTAGTGTTGAAGCTGTCATTAAACCATTAATAATTATCCTTGAGAACTTACAGAAGAAAGAGAAGGTCCCGAAGGATTGGGGAAAAACTAATAGTGATAGTATTAATGCTTTTATTAAAAATAAATATATATGTATAACTATAACTACACACACACACACATCAGTAAAATAAACCTAGTGAAAAGAGTGGCTCAGGGAATTACAATCTGGTTCCCAAAGTCAATGCATGGAAAGATGATAGAACAGAGTATTAAAAAAAATTGATTTAAAAGCATCCAGGGGATATAAGGTGATAAGGAGGGTCAGTGTGGATTCATTAAGAACAAATGTCAAAGCAGTCTAATATCCTCTGTGACAGGGTAATTGTCGATCGGTTTGAATTGTAGTATGTGATGTTTAGGTTGGATATTAAGGAAATTTAAGAATAACCGGATCTAATACTTTGGAGACTGTAGCATTCCCTGTAATGAGATATATGGAAAAATATTTTGCAGAGGATGGACTCATTTTGGTTTGCCACAGGAGGATGAACCGGGTAGCTGTTACAGCCCCTTCCAGGCTTGAATTCCTCTGATGTTGTTAGGCCTTCACTGCACAGTGCAGGCTTCACTTGCACAGTAAAATATCTGATAAAGGGAATTTCCTGAATTTGTTCATTAGTGGAATGGAACTTAAAATTATCTTTTTGCTCACACGGTTACATTCTCTGTATGTATGTACACTGCAGTCTCAGGTAGAGAATTTTCATCTACAAGCTATTTTTCATGTTCAGTTGTATATTTTTGCAGTGACTCATTACATGCAGGCCAGAGTATTATTTTCAAATATAACTTGATATCAGCAGACTTCTGTGTCCTTATGGAGCCTGTTGGATGACAGTGAGATGAGTACCACTGTGAGAGCTCTGGCTATATGGATTGGATTACAACATCATTTACTGGTTTAATCCATTTTTAACTGGATTACAAAAAAAGAAAAGCACCTCAGTTTATACTTCATTTTGTCTAGCATTGGTGCAGAAGGCCTCAAAATACAAATGTACTGTGTCACAGTTTCCTACAGGTGGAATTTCTGCTTTTGCATCCTTTATTTGTGCAATAGCACAGAAGCATGAACTTTATCCATTGCATACTGCTAAAATAAATTAAAAAAAAAAAAGTTCTGCTTTAATCTTCATTGTTACAGCTTTCTCATATTTTTCTTATAAAGTAATGAGTGGACGTACCCCATTTGGCTTAAAAATACACATCTATATCCAGTTAATTTGTGGATAAATATGGGTTTCTGCTGTTGATATTTCTCAATCCACATGAAGTGGTTATATTAATACTGAAACATTATTAATCAATAGGTACCTCTTTAAAAATACATCACTAAGACTAGCCAATTACCTTTAAGTATATATCAAAGGCGACAGAGCAAGCTGACTTACACTCATGGTCCATTAGAGAGTTCCAAACATTTTAATTATAAATATATCTTTTTCTGCAGTGAAACTTGAAAAGACAATTATAATTTCCAACCTCAGTAAGCTGAAAAAAACTCTAATTGTTCAGTTTTTCAATTTCTTTTCACTCCAAAATGTACAAAAATGTGCTTAATTCATCTTAGTCTCCTGAATTAAAACTAAATAATCTGTGTGTTGTCCAATGCTGTCTTGAAGATATTCTGCTCTGTAAGATGACAAAAGTAAATTGTAAAGACAGATCATGTCATTGAAGTATATAACTCTGTTTGGTTTTATAACAGTAATTATATTGACTCTATTGACTTCCAGAGAAATTGCATTATTTCACTCCCTACAAAAGGAAAATCTGACCAAAGCATATAATCTACCTGTAAATTCTCAGAAATATTTTCTGTACTGAAGGAATATGGGCTGTAATTTTGGTGCCTTTTTATACTTTGCTCAAAGATTAAATACCTATTTGAAATACAAAACCTCCTGTGACCATTTGTGGAGTCACAACTGATCCTTCTGCTTTACGAATGTATTGGTTGAAGTAGAGTATTGCATTGTATTTTGCAACCAAATGAGAAACTGTATTTTCATTTGAGATGTTCATACAGTACTTTATATAAATTTCTTTATTTAAGTCATCTATTTCCCCTCTGGCTCATGTCCCTTGACAATTATCCAGCGTAAGCAATCTTCAGAGAATAGTGTGAGGTGTAGCCGATTGTCATGCAATGCAAGTGAAATCTTAAGGTGAACATTAGTCACTCTTTTAGACATGTTAGCTTGAAGTGGAAGCAGTCAATTATAGAGTAGAGGTTTTATGGCTACATTATTACCATCATACTATTAGGTTTTCGGCAGTAGCATTCTGTTTGATCGATCTGTGCCAAGACATTGATGGATAGTTTTGTTCTTCAGATGTCAAATATGTGGAACTTTTGTACTTAATTTATTTACTTTACAGTATGGTACTGTGAATATTTCTCCTTTCTCCATCATTTTAGCTTTAGCAGCTAATCATGAGTCATTTTATTTGAAGTTTTAGTGTTGATTTCAATTACATTCTCAATCTTTTTTCCCCATGTTTTTGGATTTCAGAGTAAGATCTGGTATTAGATATACATTTAGTTGTACGTGCAAAAGGATCACAGCTGTATGAGGGCCTCAGAGAGCAAGAGTTGCTGCTGATGTAGAAATACACATGCATACATTAAGTGCATCCAATGTGTAGTGAATTTGGATATTCCAGTCTTTCCTCAGTGTGTTGTGCTTGTTCTGTGGGTTGAGGACTTTTCCTCTTTACCATTTCGTATCTCTTTCAGGCCACGCAATAATTTTAGAACATTGCTAGCCTCAAGATGCATCTTTAATTAAGCTCACAAGCTTTCATCTTGCTACTATTTGTTTAATTAAATGTAGGCATTTGTGAGTATATCCAGAAGAAAAAAAAACTCTACTATGACAGTAAACAATAGGTTTATGTGCGAACTCTTCTTTAGTTTTGATGAGATGAAGATGTGTGTAAACGTACTTGGAAACAAACAGCAAATCTGCATAGGCTGTTCTTATTCTCCCATGTCCAACAGAACTGAGAAGAAAATCTGTCTCAGCTTGTTTACGAGGGATACAAGTTCTAAGTACTTGAACTGTCTGCCAGGATTTTTCTCAGTGCTACTGATTTCATTCCTCAAGGAAAAGAAAGTAGAAAAAATGGGAAATGGAAATTTGCCAAGGTTTTCTGCTCAGTCTAGTTAAGCATCAGCATTTTCAGAGAGAAATAACCATGGTTCACCCATCCTGAATGGCTTCAGTGACACTGAGAAGATCGGAGGAACTGCCCTAAACTAAAGCCATGTTTTATGCAAGAAGATTCAGAGAGCTGTAGCCTGTGTGTTATCTCGTTGTCTAGTGACTGATGTACTCTGTTATATTCCAGAGGAATGGCATTTAACTACTGCTGTGCAAATATAGTACACTGTCTGTACAATTGCTGTCTCAGCAACACTGTACTGGCTGTAGCCCAAGTGAAGTGAATGTGATTAATATTGTTAATAGGGTGATCGGTGTTTCACAACCAGACATTGAAGTCAGTACTGTGTGAGTGTCCCAGCAGGAAGGGAGTAGTGATGTGGTCAGAGTCACAGTCTGAATTCCTGGCAGTGGTTCCTCTTTTTGCCTGATCAGGAGTGTTAATGCTGAAAAAAAAAATACTGATTTTGGTAATTGTTGTAGATTTGGTTACAGGAGGATTATATGCTCTTGCTTTATCCCTTCTCTGAGTTTACCCAGTGCCTCTTGAGCAGCGTTATTGGTGCTGGATGGCTGTGATTCCCCACTCTAGATCTGGCTGAAGCACAGTAGTGCCTGTGTGTGTGTATGGAGTGACTCTGAATAAATTAAAGTCTTTAAATGTGAATGATGTTGTCATTCACCTTAGCCTCAGTCCTCATTCATTAGGTTTTCTCTTTCACTTGTTTTTGCATTACTCCTACGTACATTTGCATTCATACATTTGTAAACAGGTACGTTAAATAAAAGCCCATGCATTTTATGTGTATTTTAGAGTTAAATATGCAGTCAAGGAAGAGTGTAAACTAGTCCAGTTCATGATAGCACATACTCAAATATGTAAGTTGATTTAAATGGGTCTAAAAGACAGTCTGAATTGGGGCATAAAACCTGAATCCAAAATTTATTGAACCTTGATCCAGAGTTTATTGAATAAAATGGAGGTTGAAGCACAGTGTTTTGTGGTCTTTGGACCATACTCCATGTAACTAAGAACTCTAACGTCAGGGCTGTAATTCAAAAAAGAGACATAATTGCCATGAAGTTAAAATCATTAGATTTCCTGTTTTTTTTTTTTAATTATTTTTTTTTATTTTTTTCCCTCCAGAAAGAACTACATGGTTTACATATGAAAAAATAGAAGTGTTAGAGATGTGTTAAAGACGGTAATGGTGAACCTGACTAGCTCAGGGAGAAACCTCAGCAGAGAACTGGGTAAAAATACTGAAGGCAAAACAGAAGGGAGCTGGGTGTCACACGGCCTGTGTGGCATAAATGGAAGTGAAAGGGACCTAGAGTAGACAGTAGGGAATGCTGTGGTCTAATTTATTAAATAACATAATGATTTCTAGTTAATAAACCCTCAGTTGCATGGAGGTAAGTGACATACATCATACACAGCTGCCTTACCTTCATTTTGTAACTGCTTTATCTTCTGCACACACAGTAGGATAGTGACCATTATTAACGTTATTAAATCTGTAAGTCAGTATCATTTAAGTTACTTATTTCCAGAGTATCCTATTTCCTCTGTTCACCTGCCTCAGTGCACACTTCTCCTTGATCACTGGCTTTTGAAGTATCAGCAATGAGTCTTAAGACCAAGCAAGCAGCAGCTCAGTGGTTGCAGCTTATGTAAGCTTCCTGAAGCTGATCCACAGTGACCCCGTGAATAGAGGAGAGTTACCAGGGCTGCTGTCTTCCCATTGTGGTGCATTTATTTCTATTCAACGGGGTTGCATTGGGACCAACTGGTAGAGAAAAGAAGAGCAGCTGGTGGTGGATTAACAGGATGACGTTATTGTTTGGTAGATAGGACAGATAACTACCCCAAATGGTTTTCAGTAGCAACAGGGAAAGGCGGGTGAATCGGTGTCCTCGCAGCTGCTGTGACTTTTGCTTTTTCACTGACTCTATTGCTCTCTGTGCTGCCATGATGGCAACCTTTGCCCCACCCCTACTGCTGCTGACTCTAATTGAGCATCTGCCCTGTTTCTGTTACTGCTGCTTTCACCAAATAATATCGATGAGATTTCTTTTACTTGTCCTAATGCACTTCTGCCGTGACTGCAGGGACATACATGTCTACTGGATAAGAGTTGCAGGGGAGTTGGTGGAGTTTTTTGCTCGTTGTGCCAGTCTTTTCCCCACTTTCCAGTGTTTCCTGATTTATCCCATCAGCAACTGTTGTCAGATTCGATTCACAATCACTTCTTCAGTCTTTTGTCCTCTCTTGTTTTTCTTTCCAAAAGAGTAATACTGTAGAATGAGCAGGATAATTTTTCTACTAAGGTTTTATGTACTTTGACTCCTTTTTTTCAGGTTATAGCCATTAGGAGCAAGCTGCTGTCATAGATAAGCTAATATATACTCCTGCAGTAGACAGTCAATGCGTGTAAACCATCCCTACCTACGCTGGTATTGCTTGAGGCTGGAGTAAGTTATGCTTCAGCAACCCTTGAATTAACAGGTTTTGTCTGTCTGTAGCAATCTCCTGAGTACAACTAGTAGTGGTAATTTTTGGTGAATGGGATTTATTAGTAATCTCCATTTTCTCCACATCAAATCCAGGGATAAAACAGAATAAGTTTAGATACCTAGAAAAAATGATTTATGGAGAAAGAATGAATAGTTTGTCAAAGAAGAGCTTAAAAAAGTGAAGCAAAGGGAGGGTGACAGTCTTCAAGAAATTAAAAGCCATTGCTAAGAGAGTAGAAGTAAAGTTGAGAAAGAAATAGTGGGACTGGGTTGCAAGAAGTGATAGGTTGATTAGATATCAGGAAAGAAGTTTAATGGGAAGTATTGGATAGCTGTTTGTAGAGGCTGTACACTTACTGAAAAACAGGTTAGATAATAGATTAAGTGGATAGTTGAGGTGGCAAGAGACCTTTGAACGTCATCCAGATCCCACTCCAATTTCCACTCTCTGTGGACTTCTTCTGTCCAAAGTATATTTTTCCAATTTAACTGTTAGGATAATGTGGGAGATTGTAAGGAAAGACGTGCTGAAGTCAATAAGAATTGACGCTGTCCACTGAACCAGTCATCTAAATGTAGAAGACAGTCAGGCTTGATTTGTCTTTGGTTAATCCATGCTGACTGTTCTTAATCACCTTTCTTTCATGTGTCTTGAAGGAGGGTTTGTTCCATAGTCATCCTCATAACTGAAATTAGGCTGATACACCTGATATTTCTTGTATCCACGTTTGCTCTTGACTATATTTATGACATTAGCTTCTTTTTTAAGAGGAATTTTTTCACTCAGCGGCAACTGGAACAGGTTGCCCAAGGAGGTTGTGGATGCCCCATACCTGAAAGCATTCAAGACTGGATGTGGCTCTGGGCAGCCTGGTCTGGTGGTTGGCAGCCCTGCACGTAGCAGGAAGGTTGAAACTAGATGATCATTGTGGTCCTTTTCAACCCAGCCCGTTCTATGATTCTATGATTCTTTTGATTGCCAAGAGCTATGAGAAGGAGTTCAGCTTCATAGTGACGTTGGCCAGACCTTTCAGCACTTCAGTATGCATCCATTCCAGTCCTTATGGATTTGGTTATGTCTAAGAAAGAATCAGTCAGGATTTATACATTTGTAGTTCAAATTGAAGGATTTCTCAGTCCTTTTCCTGTTGCACCAAACAGCATTCATATTCCCATCTCTGACCTGGCTCACCTACTATTCTTTCTTTTCATATTGGGATAGCATGGTTTTGTACATGTTTTTTTATGTATTCACATCCCATATTTTAACAGCTTTATTGCTTTTATGAAGAAAGCAAAACTGAAATACACAGCTTTATTAACAAGATAATTCTTGGCACGTGGGTGGAACACTAAAAAAGGTGTTGGAGAATTTCAAAATATTGGGCCTCACAACCAACTGTATGCTTACATTTTATAGCATATTTAATGGATAAAATTGAAATAGGACAAGCTATAGGAAAGTAATATTCTGGAGCTTAATATTTTGTATGATCAGTGTACGGTTATGTTACTGAAATGATATGTCTAAAAATTCCTGTCATAAATTTGAAATCCAGTTTTAAAGTTTTTTTTTTTCTGAAAAATGTTTGGAAGTTTGGCTTGTGCCTTTGTGGAGGTTCATTTCCTTTTAGTAGCTTTTCTTCTTCTGTCGGACATATCTTTCCCATCACATTGAGCTTAGAAATCATTAAAAAAAAAGCCTTAAGTTAGACAAAAAAATTTGCATTTTTTCTCATACTTACTAATAAATGTATATGTAAATTCCTTCTGAAATGAGACATGAAACCAAATAGTATTGAAACATTTTATATTCATATAAAGGAGTATCTATAAATGTGTCTGTGCATATACATATGAAAGATCTAGGCCATCTTTATGTAAGTATACAGTGGGCTTTCAGCGTGTATAATTGTAGGACTCTGATTTGGTGCACCAGTGTATAGAACGCAAAACCTCATGGTGATTTTATCTTCAACAACAGGTAGGAAGTGTGGTTAGAAAAAAATATTTTATTTGTGCCCAAAAACCTTTCCTCATCTGAAATCTGTTATTATTTCAAGGTTCTGTGTTACGGCTGAAGGCATATCTGGCCCCTTCTTTTCAGTAGCTGGCAATACTTCAGGAAAAAAGCAGTTGTTAGTGAGCAGAGAGAGGATTTTGGAATTTCCTGCACTCCTGCTGTGTAGATTCAAATGCTAAGTTTAAATAATGGATGAACCTAAGATTATTATAATTGATCATTGTATGATTTATATGGAGTAATTATAACTAGGTTGAGAAAGAATTTTCAAAAGCTAGCTTCCTGGTAGCCAGAGCCATTAAATAACAGTGTGCTGCCAAAACAAAAATTAGGTGGGAACGTAGCCATGGAGTTCAGAATGTCTATCCTCCATCTGATTTATAACTCCCCTTATGATGACAATATCAGTGGTATTTTCTTATTAGGAGCAGTGAGAGCTGTTTGAATTGTTTTTCTTTCTAAATAGAGCTTTGCATTGTTTTAAGCTTGGTCAAGCGTAATAACTAGAAAACTGCAAAAATCTAATATATACCAAAACTAAAAGGTGCGAGAGGTTGAAAAGGTTAATTAAAAGTCTAATGATGGCATTTACTGAGACAGTCCAATTAATCACTTTATTCCAGCAGTCATGTGATACAGAAACCATTGCTGCAGATAACTGACTGCTAGTCTGTGCATACGCTGCCTTCATTCAAATCTGTTGTTTTTTTTTTTTTTCCAAAAGGAGCGTTACCTTTTTGATTTTATTTATCTCAATGTGATTTTTAAATAGTAGCTAATGTTTAACTCTTAATCCTCATCTGCACTCATGCTGAACGGTAAGGGAGCATTGCCCCCTTGGTGCTTGTAGCCTTACAGCCCCGGGGGGGTTGCTCACATCTTAATGGGATTGTAGGTATAGAAGAAACAAAGCACTAGAAATACATCATTATGTAATGTGATCTCTCTGAAACAGTGTATATGACCAACAAAGTGAACTCTCAAGTGTCAACAAGCACATTTAAATGTAATTTTTACCACTTCAACTGGAAAAAAGACAAAAAGAACCTTGAAGGATCAATTACAAGGGTCGTAACCTTGTATTATCTGATTTGCTGTAATATTCACACAAGCTTTATTGGAATGGAACATAAATTTGAAAAATAGTCAGATTAGAAAGGATTGCAATGCTAGAGCAAAGAGCTAGGAGCTTTCTCCTGGCTTATTTTGCTAGGGCAGCACTTTAGAGGGAGCCCATTATAAGCAGGAGAATAGTAGTTATGTTAACACGGTAATTAATCAAGTCCGAGGAAAAGAGGAAACAAGTTGTGAATTCAATTCTGCAGTAATAAAAAGAAATGCTGAAAGTTACCCTGTAAATTGGCATGACTTTGGTAAACAGTCCCTCACTGTGTCTTGAGAACTGCACGCAGTAAATCACTTCTCATGGCAACCGTGTAGGTTTGAATATTTTCACAGTTTTATGCTGTATTTCGGTAAGTGCTAGTTCCTTCCAATTCTGTTAACTTACTATTTAGCTAATAATAAACTACTGAACAGTATAACATGAGAGCATTTGCAGTAACACAGTTCCACTGTGAATATTTCAAAGGGAAATTAATTAGAAGAACTCGGCTGAAACCGTGGCGATAGCCTTCCCCATCACAAAACCAGCCTCTGACTCCACACAGAGCATGAATTGTATATGGAATGACTGCAGATCTCTGCTCCACAAAAGAAGTATATTCTGTATATGGTCCCAGTCACGCGTAATCCATCCTTAGTGATAGCGCAGTGTAGGTACATTAAAAAGACCTTTACACTCTACAACTCTTTAGTGTAGAACTGAAATCCTTGGTGCAGCAATGTAAGAAACAGCGTCTGGATCTGTTTCCAGCAGCTTCTGTTCAGCAGCCTGTGATTTTGTTCATGCATTTCTGCTTTCTACATGAGATACTTTGGACAGAAGTAAAAGTAGCATTAAAGAACAAAATTCTTGAAACTTAGATTATTGAAAATTCAGAATAACTCCACTGAATAAAATTGATTTAAGTATGCTGGCTTGAGTATAATGCGAAGCTGCCATCCACATAAAAAAATAGGAATCCTGGCATAACCTTTCATGCATTTGTAGCAGAAAGAAAAGGTGATAGATCAGGATGTTTGTGTGAGTGAAGAAAGAATTTAAGCAGCCAACCACAATGTTATTCATGCTGAGGAGCAGGGTTTTCCTCTCCCTTACAGCTCTCCTGGAGCAAAATCTTGAATCAGTTCTTTATAGGCTTTCAGAACTTTCCTCTTTCATTACCTGTAGGTTGGAGTAAATGTACCTCAGCTAACCTTTGGGCTTTAGCCAGGAGTTATCTGCTCCTTCCCAGAGAAGACAGAAGTACCAAAGGAACTCTTCAGTCATTATTTCCCCCCTGTTTCACCGGCACACATCTGGCACAGGAGTTTTCTTTTGCAATCTTTATCATTGCACCAGGAAATGGTCAACTAAAGGATCTAACTCTAAATAGACAGAGTCCTGCTAGGTGTTAGAGCCCAGGTCCACTGGTGAACTGGGACAATACATAACTGCACATATGGCATGTGGCCCTTTTAGAATTAAACATCCAGGAATGGGCCAAGAGATGGGTTTATGCACGTAAAAGTCAGGAGCCCCTGCTTCTGGGTGGTAGCTAACAGTTCTGGCACAGTGCTCAGAATCCTGTCCCTAGATGTTCAAGGTCAGATTGGATGGGGCGTGGGGCAGCCTGGTCTAGTATTAAATGGGGAGGTTTGTGGCCCTGCATGTGGCAGGGGGGTTGGAGGTTCGTGATCCTTGAGGTCCCTTCCAACCAAGGTGATTCTGTGATCCTTGAAAAGTTAACAGGATATTTTGTATAAAACAACAGCGACAACAACAAAACTGCACAGTAAATGTCTAGATAGACAGCAGGAAATACAGAAACTGTGATGTGTTGGAAGTCCTTGGACCTGAGGAGCTGGATTTGGAGCCTCAGGCAGCAGGTGCATCCATCTGTACAGCAAGCAGTGTCTCTTGGGAACAGGCAGCTTACTGGGAGAACTGAGCAGGACTCAGTCTGCTTTAACAGGGCACCTAGCAGAAGATGTCAGGGTGCTTTATTCATTGAGGCAGTGATCAGAACAGTCTTTGAGGAAGCAGGAGGCCTGTGCTCTGTAGGTTTTCACAGAGCTTTGGAAGGGAACCTGTGGGCTAGAAAGAGGATGAACTGTGCTATAGAAAGGATTACTTTGTCTTTTTAAGGGATTAGATGAGAAAAATGCAAGCAGGATCACATCTCTGCAGCCTTGCAATTAAGGCAGTCATCTTCAGGGAGAGCGTCTGGGTTTCCAGTCATTGTATTTGTAAGAGAAATAACTCTCGTGGGCACTGGCCAGAGCCAGAAATCTGTCTCTGAAGGAGAGCTCTTCCTCTGAGGCTGAAGCATCATGCTGTCTCTGGTGTTTGCAGTATGCGCTGTTTCCTGTGCACCTTTCTGAGAATACCCCACAGTTAGGTGGTTTGAGAATATTTATCGGAAATGAGAAGAGTGGTTCTGATTATCCACGTGACAGATGGCAAGGTCTCCCGGATCCTGACTTATGATGCACCAGTGAACTCTCATAAAAACAAAGGCCAGGTCCTTCTGAAGAAAGACTTGGGGCACAGCAGTTGTCCAGTTGCATGGTAGCTGAATGATGAACACTTTCTAATTTGTGTTTTGGTTCACACTAAGCTATGTTAATGTTCATGATCTCTGCAGGGCTTTGATTTGGGATTAGAAATAATTTGTCCATGAAAAGGGTAGTTTATTTGAATCCAGTAAGACACAAGATAACAATATTGCCCATGACTTCCTTATCTGTTTAATCTGCTTTTCTTACAAAGCCCAGGTGTTTTGGTGAACCCCATAGCAGCATTTCCATTAAATTGGGTATTATGGTTCTCCTCCTTATCCAGGTCAGGTTTTGGTTCCTCTAGGTGATGTTCTGCTTTAGAGTAGACCCGTGCCCATAAGGTCACCTCTATCTCTTTGCAATTTTGTCTTCCATCACATTAACTTTTACTTCTCTCTTTACAGCACTCCCTTCTCTAAATATCCCAGAAAGCCTACTAATACTAATTACTTGCAAATAGTAATTGTAATTTTAAAAGCAACCTCAGTAAATAGCTTTTTATGTACTGTAAGAAAATTGAAAGCTGTGTCTATTCTGCTGTCTAATATGAATGCTGTAGAACAAGTAATAGTCCTTCCATCTTACCATGTAATGGGGACATGAATAAGCTCCCAGTATCCTCTGAGAATCCCTTTGTGTGCAGTGTACCGTGGGGTTGAGGAGAGAGCCAAAGGCTTAGTAGGTGCAGAATTGAAATAGAAATGGAAATGCAGGAAAGATGAAAGATCTTGAAAGAGAGCAAATCATAAGGAAGATCACACAGGGCAGAGGAAGCCCTCTTAAAAGTTTAGGAACATCTCTGGTTAAAAGTATTTGGCTTCTTTCTGTTGTTTTATACAGGTCTGAATGAGGGCTTGAGTTCAGAACTGCTGCAGTCATAGAAATGATGGGCCAGGGTAGGAAGTTTCAGGAGGCAAGAAATGTTAAAGTGGTTGCAGCTTGTACTACAATGCAAGGCCCATCATTAAAATGTACCAGAAAACATCTCATCTTGCATGCGAATGTTCGAGGCACAGTAGGCTGGGAAATGGTGGTCCACATGGATGTAAGTTAGGATTCCTCAGCCCCTTGTTGCTGCCCCAGAGCTTCTGTGCTCGTTATACAGCAAGCTCTCAGGTAGGAGGACATGTTTAGGCATCCTTATTCTTTCTTAGTGGGCAGCTGCTTTTCCACCCAAGCTCCTGGCTCTGGCTGTTGTGCTGTGACTCCTCCTTGCACTGCAGCAGGCTGGTGCCCTGAGCTGCTATTGCTAATGACTCTGGTGATTTCTGGGATGAGCATTGCTGGCTGCATGTGCGGACCAGTGTCTCACACACAGGGGGCACAAGGCATCACTTACAAGGCTGGAAGTGGCTTACCTGGGAATCTGCAGAGATTTGACAGGAGCTGAGAGCTGAATGATTTGGCACAGATTTCCACGAAGGGAAAACTGACCTGGAAGGGAGAAAACTCTTGGTGGGGAAATGCAGCAGGCAGGAAGCTTCACTTGTCCCAGGTTGTGGTCTGACTGCCTTCCATCCTTACCTAAATGCCCCAGGAGAGGGGGAACTGAAAAAAAGATCTTACACGGAATTTTCCCGAGGGACGCTGGCAGGAAAAGAAGCTCTGGATTAGATCCATTAGCTCCTAACTTAGTCAGAACCTAGTGAGAGCCAAACTTCTGCCTGTCTTAATAATTTAAGCTTTGCAGAACAGAAGCTGGGTGAAACTTTGACTTTATATATTACTGCTGTGTAAGTAATCCTCAGAAACATTCTCAATCCTGTTAACTGTTTATAGCTACCACAGGACTTAAGAATAATCACATTGTACTTCTTCAATAAAAATAAAGCAGAAAATGTGTTCTGGATGGTAAGTTGTGTTAAAACATGATTTAAAAGCTTGGGAGAAGCTGGCACTAATGAGAAGTTTAGACAGTCTCATTTAATTCAAGTGCAGTTGGTGTAGATTTCTTATGTGCTTTGCATTAGTCTTAGTTATAAAAGGTAGAAATAAACTGTATAATGTGATGATAAATACATCAGAAACAATAGCTGGAGACATATGGATGAAAATAGAGGAAGCAAGTGGCAAGTTACAGCCAGGGGTAGTTGAAAACAAAGGAAGAACAGAAAACATGATCCATGCTCAGAGTTCACACAGAAATGCAATTCTCAGGTCTGAGTTATATGAAAGATATGACTGAGCCCTGCTGTTCTGTACGAACACTTTGCCAGTAATTCAGCTTTCCTGCAAGGTAACATTCACTGCTGCTGGTGCTTTCAATGAATTTGGCTTATGCTCTATTTTTCTGAATGCTTCATTAACCTGTCCTTTTTGATTTTTGAGGTATTCGTATTCACAGCACTTTTAAATTTGGTAGCAGCATTTGCTGCTTAGTTCAACCTTTAATGGCAAACTTGTATACGATTATTAGCAAATAAGTGCTTTACTACACCTTGCTTTTTTTTGTTAAATAATGCTCTATAATGTATCACAGGGTAAGTTGATGTCTGTTTGCATTGATATGCACCATTTAGAGCTCTTCCACAGAATCTGATTTTAAAGAGTGGAATTCAACAGTTGACTCCCAGGCACAAACAACCATGTAATTACTCTGCAATCACACAGTAATTAGCGCGTACTATTCATATATTGCATAATTATATGCCCTGCAGATTACATAGTAATTATATTTGTACCAAACATATAATTCTATATACTGTATCACAGGAAAGAAACTTGGAGAGTTCATAGTTAATATTATAGTTATAAGTTAATATAATGCAATTATATATAAAAATCTTACAGTCTTATCAGAGGGTTGTATTTGGATATCTCATCTCTTCTGCATCTGGTTTAACTTAAACTGGTAGACACTATTATAAGAAATTCTTAGCTGTTAATTTATAGTTAAATGTTGTATGTTTATAATGTAATGTGTGGAGATAAGCAGAAATGTACAGCTGCTTGTGCAGGAAGCTGGGTGTGGGAAGGATTGGTGAGAATATTAAACACATAAATGACAAATGTACGAACACACTGAATGTAGTTACAGCGTGTTGTTAGAGTGAAAAACAAATGTTATGGATTTTCCTTAAGCGTTGGGTTGTTTCTGGCTGTCTGAGATGCATGGGATAGTAGCAGGTAATTTATACGCATAGTGGCATCCATGGCCACCATCTCAGGCACCACTGGTTCAAGGGAATGCAGCAGCTCTGTGCACTGTGTCAGCCTAGCTGTCCCTTCCTTCTGGCCACGAGGAAAGAGGAGAAATTGGTGTCCTGGTCAGGGAATGGGGCAGAATGGTGGGAGAATGGAGAGGAATGGCATTGAGTTGTAGGAAGGCTTTGGACTGAGCTTTTGGGAAAAGGTGGAAGATCTTAAAAAAAAAAAAAAAAAAAAAAAAAAAAAAGTTTTTTAAAGAGATCCTTTGAGCATTAGGTCTTATTTTAAGTGTTTTACCTTTGGCCATCCCTCCTAAAAGATTGATGCAATGTTTTCGATATTTTGTTCAGCTTACAAATTCTGTAGCAGGGGGAAATTGATGTATCTTCTTGGATCTGTGACGTTGGCATTCCCATTATCCAAAGCAACATTATGATTATTCTTAATTGAATTTTGCGCTCTAATGCCAGTTGCCTTCATTTTCAAGCAAAGCATATGTTGGATTTTAATATGTGGATAATGTATTGCAAAATTAAATGTGTAATTATAATCTTTTATCTGAGTTTAATTTTTTTCTCTCTAACTTCTAGTGTGTGCATGTGCATGCATGCGTACTAGGGAAAGAGAATCCTGGTATTAAAATGTTTCTTTCACTGTGACTTGTTAATTCTGTGTCAGATTTAAAACTCACAGCTTCATAAAACTCAGTGTTCAGGTGGCATCTACAGATCTCATGAAAGTCTCTCGGTCAGAGCCCAGAGCTCACAGGCTCGGTGGGTTGCCTCAGAGCCCCTGCAGTAATGGGGCTCTACTGCTTGCCTTGCTGTCTGTGTTGGCTACTTTTATACCTCAGAAACTGGTAGCAGGCATGTGGCTTTTACATTCTGCAGAGTACATAAGTTACACTTAAATGTTGTTTCTTGGTGTAGACACCGAATAGCAGTTATACTGCTGAAGGAAAAAAATGAGAGTAACTTTTTTCCTAACCCAGGCTTAAGAGTCCTGCTGAGTTCTTGTGCAATGGGCCACATGTATCCCTCCCAGTTTACCAGTGTAATGGCATTTAAGTGAGGCCAAGTCTTACCCAATTTTCATCCTGCATGTCAGCTGCAAAGAAGATGAAGTGCAGCCTCCTGATGCAGTTGATCTCTCATTAAGCCATTACCATTTGATGGTTGGACCAGATGAACTTAGCGGTCTTTTCCAACTTTAACGATTCTATGATTCTGCCCTTAGAAACAAAAGGAATGGTCACAGGTTCTGACACTGAAAGTTTTGCATGTATCAAATATATAATCAGGATCTCATTAACGCAATGAAATAAACACAAGCGTCAAAACACAATATAAATGTGACACGTTTCTTACTGCTGTTGTGTTGTTTTTTCTAGTGGAGCCAGTACTTTCAAAGGGGAACAACTGCTTGGATGCAGCAAAAGCTTGTAACCTAAATGATACCTGCAAGAGGTTCAGATCTGCTTACATAACCCCCTGCACCAGCAGCACGTCTAATGAAATCTGTAACAAGCGGAAGTGTCATAAGGCCCTCCGGCTATTTTTTGACAAAGTTCCCCCAAAGCACAGCTACGGGATGCTCTTCTGCTCCTGTCGAGACGTAGCCTGTACAGAAAGGAGGCGGCAGACTATTGTTCCTGTGTGTTCATATGAGGACAGGGAGAAACCAAACTGCCTGAATTTGCAAGAATCCTGCAAGAAGAATTACATCTGCAGGTAAGATAGCACATGGCAGGGGAGTAATTAATGAGGTGCCAGAGAAAACTTTTTGGTACTGCTGGATTTGCCAGGAGTAAGGGTCAGAATGTTCACTAGGCAATAGGAGTTGGGGAAAGCAGCAAAAGTCTCTGACATCCTTAACAGACTAACAAAAGCCTGCATCTGGTTGCAGTGTGTGCCTTCTTCAAAACTGCTCACAGCTACTCCCTCTCGTTATGGAAGAATCGTTAAATGCCTGGTTTAATTTTCAGATTTCTGTTGGAAACATTTTAATTAATTAGGTGTCTCTATGAAATGATATCTCAAAGTTATTTTTATGTCCTATTAGCGGCCAGGTGGAAATAGAATTATTCATTATAATGGGATTTATTGTCATTGTTACCTAGCCTGTAAGCTTGAGTAACAGTGGATGCAAGGTACATGGTGGACTTTGTGTATGAACACTGTGTCAGAATACACAGATTCCTTGCAGGCTTTTGCTTCGTAGGAAGAAAAGTGGACTATGTCCCACTATCTTGTCATTGCTATTTTAGGCTTGGAATTGTTTTATCTGCCCTCTTCTGGCAAAAAGGCTGGGCTGATGTAACTGGAGGGTCATTGATTCAGTGACCCGATTCCCAGTCTCTTCCCTCGGTGAGCTCAGCACAGAGTGTTGCTTTGCACAACAAACTGGCTCCTTCTGCTGTCAGCAACTTCCCTACAGGTTATCACATGGTGTTTGCTCAGTGGCATACAGATCCTCCTCTGCCTTTAGGAAATGCTTTACTCCTGCTTAGCATTGTGTATGTTTATATAAGAATGCTGTTCCAATGCTGTGTTTATGAAGTCATGCCCAAGAATCTTAGTCATTTCTAACGTGTGCATTTTTTGTATGTAGTTCACCAAAGCCTTCGAATTAGCAATTAAAGAAATAAACACTATTGTTAAATGTCAAGGACACTGAAGATATGTGCATATTATGCCTTGAATAAGTACTTTCATGTGTCTGATAAAATATTTATTTTGTTGTTCACGTACGAGCCCTCCTCCAGTGATCCTAAACCCCTGACCTGAGCGCTACATGTGCTTGAGGTGCTGGCAGGGGACGAGCAGCACTGCTCTGTTCTGCTCTGTGGCTCAGGGATGGCAGGTGCCACTTCTGTACTGACACAGACTGGAGCAGCTTTAGGTTGGGGCAGGGTTTTCACTGCAGTCCAGTGAGGCATTCAACACCTTGATGGCTATTGCAGTTTGTGAAAGCTGGATGCTGGTTCTGGGATCAGAACCATTTCCGTGTTGTGTCATTCGTCTTTTTTTTTTGCATAAATTGTTGAACCTAGATTGTCTTACTTAACACAGGCCCTGTTAAATAGCAGAGTTACAGCATCTTTGCAGTGATTCCTGCCAAAATTCCTGTGTTATGGTACTAATGAGATGGGGGAGAGGGTTTTATTGGGACTCTTCTTCCTGTTTTTCAGGCTGTGCTTAGGAATTGCTTAGTTAAATGAATGCCATTACTTCTCTTATGACTGTGTTTTTCTTTGGTCAGCTTTAATCTAATGTTTTATCAGCAGCTAAGTTTTTAATAGCATTTTGTTTAATCTGACTCCATGAGCCTGCTGTCGTGCTTTCTCCATTCCAGCTGCAGAAAAAACCTTGGTAAAATGTCTGCTCCTGTTGCACAGAGTTGCAGCTGATGCTGGAGTAGAAATGGATTTCTTTAGAGTTTCTTCCTGTGGCTGCTTTTCTTTAAACTGCCAAATTAAAATGTTTGGACTCATGCGCAGGCAAACTTTGTGGGTCTAGGGCAGGGTCAGCAAAAAACAGCACTTGTTTCTGCACCTGGGGTGCAGCAAATGTTGAAGGATGCTGACAGTCATCCCTTATTAATGCCTCATGGGCTGTTTGAACTGCTAGTATGGTTAGTGCCTTTCCTCTCTCCTGTCCAGGAAAGGAGAAATCAGCAGTAGAGCTATTCCATTTCATCCAAAACACAGTGAAAGGCATTTTCTTTGAATTGTTGTGCACTTAGAGGGAGGTGGTGTGGTTTGTTCCCAGTGATTTACAGGAAAACAGCGGCTTGGGCAGGGGAGGAAAGAAAGGGAAGTAGAGATGACATCCCCTCCTTGCTATTGAATGTTTTGGCATTGATAAATATCAGTCTACATAGTAATTCCAGACATGTTTAGAATAATTAAAAGCAGTAGTCGCAAGACATATAATTCTAACTCCGTTAACTTCTTGTTCATTTTGAAATCAAAAAGAGTATCTGAATGAGAGAGTAATTTGAGGCTGTGTTCTGACTACTGTGAAACCAAGTCATTTAGAAACTGTTATTTGCATGCCTGTTACATCTATTAGAGCTTCTTCATAATGCCAAGTATGACAAGGGGGGCAAGTTCTGAAGCATTTCTGAAAGTATTCTCACAAGTGTTTTGCAAAGGCTGATCATTTGGAAATGAGAGCTCTGAATCTGTCCATATTAGTTATAAAATGTACTTGGGCCCATGCAAATATGTATTTCAACATTCAGTTTGGGATGCTTTTTAAGAGCTTTGTTTTGGATGCACAGAATCACAGGGGTTGGAATGGACCATTGGGGATCATCCAGTCCAACCCCCTTGCTAAAGCATGTTCCCTAGAGCAGGTTACACAGGAAAGCATCCAGGTGGGTTTTGAATATCTCCAGAGAAGGAGACTCCACAACTACTCTGCGCAGCCTGTTCCAGTGCTGTCACCCTCAAAGTAAAGAATTTTTTCCTCATGTTGATATGGAACGTCCTATGTCCCATTGTGTCCCTGCTGCATCTTGTCCTGCTGCTGGGCACTCACTGAAAGAGGCTGGCCACATCCACTTCGCTTCTGCCCTTTAGTTATTGATAAGCATTGACAAGATCCTCTCTCAGTTTTCTCCAGGCTGAACAACCCCAGGTCTCTGAGCCTCTCCTCATAAGGGAGATGCTTCAGACCCTTTGTCATCTTTGTGGCACTCCACTGGATTCTCTCTAGAAGTTCACTGTCTTTCTTGAACTGAGGAGCCCAGAACTGCACACTGTAAATATCACTGAATTATAATGTCACTGAATCATAATCTCACTGAATCTGCTTTTGAAACAGAATTAAAATGAGAGGAGCAATTCAGCCAAACTGTGGGTACCACTAACTGAGACATGTCGATTATTTTTTTCTCTTCTATTCATTCATCATCTGTAATATAATGTAAACTCTTAACCGAGGGAAAAAGAGGGACCAGAAAAGTCAGGAAATGCAAATAAGTTCTGACTTACATAAATAGTTCTGATTTTTCAACTTCATCAATATACTGAATGGTTCATTTTCATTATCATTCTCATGCTTGCCTCTCCTCATAACCAAGTCCATATCCCACTCCAAAGTGGATTTGAGGCTTTCAGGCATACCTTTCATGTATACCTGTCAATTCTAACTGAAAAGAAAGAAAAAACAACTGAAAGAAAAAATGGAAAGAAGCCATTAGAATTCATTTTATTATGAATATAAACAAAACTTGTAAGGAAAGTCATTTTACTGTCAAAAACTTTCCCCACTTGTCCTGGAAAAGCTCAAACCCCTGAGAAACTTCCTATTCTGAGTGCTTCAGCCACCAGTTAAATTCGGTAAGGTTAACTGTTATGTTTTAGAAATATCATTCTGTTGTGAAAACAGAACAGCATGCTTCATTTTTGCCAGTATCACTTTGGCAATATTTTAAAATACTAATTCCTTTGTGTAACGGAAGTGTGAGTCATTAGTTTGGGCTTTTTTTTAGTAATTGGTGTTTTGAATTTGCATATGTCCTCTATCTTCTGGATAAGTTCATCAGGAGCTGAGCAGAATGATAACAATACAGACGTATGATTTACTGAAAGAACAGAAACACTATCAATTCAGTCACTTATTGTAAAGATCTGAAAAGAAAGGTATTTATTTTCTTTTTGGACTTTTTAGAATGTTTTTTTTTTCCCTCTTAATTAAGATCTAATTGTAGAAACTAAGGTTCTTGTCCTTCAGCACTGCTGTACTCAAAATGGTGGTGAAACAGCCAAAAAGTTGTTCTTGACCAATTTCCAAATAAAACTACAATAAAATTATTTTTGACACTCAGTGCTCAAGAGCCAAATCTTTATATGTGCTTTCATTAGCATTCATTGGCATGTTCTCACCCCTGGTACAATTGTTTGGGGATACTGCTGTCAGCAGTTTCTGGTCACCTCTCCTGTTCAGTCTTTGGTGCAAGAACCATCAGGTTCTGTTTGGAAGATGTCTGCATGTGCAGGTAGAAGAACCTTGTGTGTAGATCCACAAGCATTTTTATCAGTGCACAAAATAGGTTGTTCACTGTAAAAGCCAGAACAGAAGCTCAGCTTACTTTGTTTCTTAAAAACATACAAAACTTGCCAAGAAAATCATTTTCCTTCTTTGTATTCCATTGACATTTTTTAACGATAATTTGCTATGAAAAAGGATCCTCTATATCTCTGCTCGTTTTCCATAAGGCATGTGCAAATCAATGAGTGCTTCGTGCCAGAAGCTGTTTATAAAAGTGGCTTCTCTGCAAGTGAACGGTGGGTGTTTCTGTAGCTGGTAACACTCTGTAAACCCTTGTGGGTAAGATTTGCCAGGAGAGAGGTTGGTCAAACACTGGAGGGAAGTTTATGAAGAGATGTGTCCTGCTGTAGAAGAGAGGAACCCAGACTCTCATGTAAGTAGGGAGTTGTCTCAGTTGCATTGTTAACAGGTGGCAGGGAGGAGGGCACTCAAGGGATGCATGGAGGAGAGAAGAGAGGTGGAACAGAAATAGGTTCATTTCTTCAAATTTTCTTTTTCTCAGACTTTACTTTCATTTTTCCTGCTTCCTCCCTTTCTTTACTCGCATGCCTCTTCCCATTGCTTAACCTCCTTTCATCTCCTTTTCCCAGGTCTCTCGGTCATTATCTGACTTTTCATTGCCTCTCTGCCACATTTGAAACCTCTCCATTACAGCTGCTTACAGTCCCTCCTCACATCTCTTCTGTGCTCTGCTCTTTTCTTCCCTCAATATCCTGCCTCAGTCCAGTCATCATCTGTGATTCAGGAAATGAGAGGGAAACATTGGTGTTCCTCCCCACCTGAACCCTGTGGCTTCTGCTGGTCACAAGGCAGTTGGCCAGCAGCTGGGCTGGACTGCTTGGTCTCCAACTGGCTCTCAATGTAGGGGTTCCAACACTCACTGAGCACCGTCATGAAGGATACAGTGGCAATGGTGCAGTTCTAAGAGAATAGGGTTTGCATCCCTCTGGGGTGTTTGTATCAGTTGGGCACTCCAAGCTGTCTGACATCTCCTTGAGATTACTGTTTGCTGTTGGTATGCAAAAGCAGGACAACATGTAGTTTTCATAATGCTACTAGGGAGATTAGAACAGGGATGCTTTTGATTTCTAGAGATGTGCAGGCTGTGTCTGGATCATATGTACAGGGAGTGGGCAAGAAACCCCTGTGCTGCTCTGGATGCAGGATGTCTACAGTGTAACAGAGTTTGCCTGGAATGGGGCTATGAGCAGATCCCTCTGCCGAGTATGGTGTTGGCTAGGAAAGGCCTCTGGCTGCACATAACCAAATGAGAGAAGAAGAAATGGCAAATCTGGCTTTCAGACCATATACTGCAGCATGCCTACAAGCTTACCTCACATCTGGAACCCAGCCTGTGCTTGGAGAAGAATGATTTATACATGTATATTTCATGAGTATATATATTTACATATATATGCATATATATGTATATACATATATATATGCATCTATATATGCATGTATGTATGTATATATTTATGTATATGTATGTATTGCTAGAGGTACCATAGTTACAGGAAACAAAACAAAAAAAGAATTAGTGAGGAATTATCACATTTCAGAAAATTCAGACAATGTAGCCTAGTGGGAGGTGGGACAGAATCTGGTGTGCTTGGCAGCAGACATATGAGGGTGTATTGGAGTTTGGGGTATGGGAGGAAATGCTAGTCTGAGGGAAAAAAAAAAAAAAAGTAGTCTTTGGAAAATAAGCAAAAACCTTTCAAATCAAGAAAAAGTAAAGTGGAAAGCCTGGAATATTATATTATTTTCTTCCTTTCTACTCCCTCACGTGATTCATCACATTGATGTCTTTCATTAGCAGAGTAAAATAGATGCAGTATTCATCTCCCTTCCCCTCATCGAGTAAGCAAAGGTCATTTTAAATTTTTTCCCTCTGAACAAACCTCAGAAGGAATCGAGCAGTTCCTCCTTAAAACATAACCATAAATCCCTTCAGAACCTTAAAATCAGAACACCCGGCAAACCAAGGCTGCTTTGTCCCTGTTAAAGTGTAGATAGATCTCATTCTGTGATGCCAAGATCTGCTTGGCCAGTCCTCATTTATACTCCCTCTGTTCTGCTTAAGAAGGTCTTGAAGATTAAAAGTTTGCTGGATGATTGACATTTTTCCAACAGAAGCATAGACGCAAGCAAAGATACAGTAATTAGAAAAATAGCTCAGTTGTATTCCCGCACCAAACCTTCACATCGCTTTATGCTTTAACAGTGAGGAGGAAATCCTAAAGCACAGGGGGTTTTATGCTCTAAGAAGCAGTAAGCACACAGTATCTTCGCACTGGGGTCCTTTGGCACGCAAACTTGAGACGCTCCGAGCAGCATGTCTGCAGCCAGCCAGAGCCTCCAGCCATTCCTGAAACCCAGTAACCACGGAAAGGTAGTGTAATTCTTTTGTGCCTGTTATCTGTAAAACAGAAGCTATGCCTCAGCACTGTCAGAGCTCTTTGGTTCAGCTGCCCAATGTTTTGCATGGTGTAGCTTTGGCAATATCCCTCATGACACTGAAGTCCTGCTATTCCTTCCTGATTATTTTTAAGGATTAGAGGTAATTGTGTTGCTGATAATTCATTATTACTTGTCTACAGAGTTATGAAAGAGGGAATAAAGTAACTGTGTGACAATATAACAATCATAAAATAAACATGAATACAAATGATTATGCTCTTATAGACCAAATTTAGATATGTGACCTTCTGTGTCAGTCTCTTGTTAGCAAAAACAAGTTCCGTGGGTTAAAGTACTCACATCCACCAAGTATACTATAGCTCTAAGAAGCTGGGGGTATCATCCAAACATAGCCCTTCATCTTTATGTATCACTTTATCTGTTTTCTTATTCTAAATGAGAAGGAAAACTGCCTATATAATAAAAAACAAAGAGTACAGATTAGAAGCATGATCCAGAAATGGGGTTACAGCCGGAGGAATCTGGCCTTCTTGTTTCTTTATCGTGTAGGACAGATGAAACCATGTTTGTTAATGAACAGTTTTACCCATGTTTAGTCAAAAATATTGAAAGCCAGGAAAATTAGATTTTATATTAAACTTTAATAGAATCTGCGTTTGGAGCAACTCGTGTTTTTACGGTTAAGCAAGCTCTTAATTGCTTTGCCGGATGAGGTTCCAATAAGAGTACTGCCACAACTGCTTCACTGAATTGTTAATTGAGAGATTTAGAGATTTTCGTAGAGAGCAGTCCAGCATTCACTGGTTTACATGAGTAGCTTCCACTCTCTAATGTGTTGAATCTGTTGAGGAGGACACTGTTGATCCCCTTTAAATATATACTCTGTCACATTTGGCTAACCTGCTGTTTTAGAGGAAAAATAAGGAGGTACATATCACACAATTGCATTGACTTTTAATAAATCAACATGTCTCCCCATTTACCTTAAACTAAGTACGATGGGCAAAAAGCCACTGTATGTTTAATGTGAATAACAGAGATATTCTGTCCAGTCATTTACCAGTGACTTCAGTGGCTTTGTTCCTGGGGTGAATTTGGCTATTCCTATTTTGTGTAGGTAAATCTTCAGGCAGTGCTAATTAAAAGAATGTCAACTGATTTTACCATTCCATTATGCTGGACTTTGTAAAGGTTATTTATATCACTCTACATCAGGCCCCAGCGAGAGAATATTTCTGGTGGCAGTTCATCTATTAAAATAGCTGCAAGATAATGTAAGCACTAGAACTAAAAATAAAACTTTGTTTCTCAACAGAACAAGTGACAGTAGCATGCATATTTTCAAATTTTAGCATGTTAATGTTTGCTGAATAGAAATTGCGTTGCTTTCGTTATGTTTTAAGCATTGCTATGCTACTGGTGGATTAACTGCTGTTAAGTAGAAGCCATATGTAAATATACCAATATCTGCAAAGTCTTCTCAGCACAGAAGGTAGTGGTTTCCTACACTCTGATTATCTCCTGGCTTTAAAGCAAATGACACAGGGAAAGTTTTCAGATGTGTGTTTGCTGTTGAATACAGATTTTCTGTGTGAGGCGACTGTGACCCTTGCCTAAGATATTATTAATAGGTACCCTAACATTCACATATTTGTGCTTACAGTAAATTTGTTCAAGCACATACTATAAATCATTACAATAAGTTTTTATGTTATAAATCCTATTTGACTTGGACCTCTGTTAAGTTAAAACTTTTCTGATTTAAATATTCGGTTCATTTTCTTTTGTTCCACTTCAAGCACAAACTCCAGTTGGTGTCCTCCCTGTTGCTCTGTATTCTAATTAGACACTGTGTAATGCTGGAGATATGTCTCAGTATCTGGCATAATGCAGCCCTGCAAAATATTCTTGAAAACATAAAATGTCTTTCAGAGGAACTCCTGTAAGCAGCTGGATATGTCGCAGGCTGTCAGCTCTCTTAGCCTCAGTGGCCATGTTCAGGTTTTTTGACAGTGGAAGCAAAAAGCAAACAAACAAAAAAACTCTTAGGACATCCATTCATCCTTAACTGGTAGATGCTGTTTGTTTTCCAACTTCACTCTATAAATCAGTGATTTTTTTACTAGCATTTGACATCCATATATCTTCTAAAAGCAAGTAAAGCATGTTGAGTAAGATCAATGCCATACTGGTTTGCTTCTGCCAAAACTTGGGGATTTTCCATTTGATGGGGCTGTTTTGTGCATGGCCAAAAAGCTTCTCATAAAAGAGACTCTAATCTGCTTTTATATGCTGTTCTTCCGATTTGATATTAGTTGTCTGACTCCCGAGCTAAGAACAGCTTTTAGCGTAGCTTCAGGGTGAGTTTCAGCCACATTGGCTTCAGACTATGCACAATCAAATGCAAGGATGCGCTGGGCACCCATTTTCCATTAGTCAGGAACGACTCAGGGGGCAAAGGGGCACCGAGATATTCTGCCACTGCACATCCTGATGTGCCACTAAGGGATGTTGGCATGCAAAAACAATCTTTGTGTAACCTTAGGAAACCTGATGGTACAGTGCGTCATATTTTTGCCTACAGGAACTTTTCTGGTAAACAGAGAACCTACATGCTTCTATGGGAAGCTTTTTTTTTTTTTCTTTTCTGTTTCTATACTCCACAAGAGCTTCATGCTTGAGCCACATTCTATTACAGTTTATTCATGTGGTTACAGAGAATATTATTGTAATGAATGTGTTTCTCAGGTACTTGGAACCACATCCTTTCGCTGTGCACCCTAGCTATAGCTGTTAATAAACACCTCAGCATCCAGCGGCACGCTCAAAGACTTGCAATGGCATTAGTTTCTTTGGCTTGCTTTTTGAGTGTGGCAATGATTTTCTTATGTTTTCAATCTGTAATTCAAAGACACTCCTGTCTGCCCAGCTAATGAAGTGAGAGCAACTCTCTCTGTAGCGGACTAGTTCTTTCCTGAGTAACGTTCTATCAAGAGACTCTGAGGCTTGGACGTCTTTAAACATGACAGCCATTTATATTTAGAAACTTAAAATTAAACAGAATAAAGGAAATGAAATAAAATGGAAATATACAAACTCTCAGTACTCCGAAAGTAGCTAGGGGATTTGTTCATGTTATTGGAGAGCTTTGTTACAGATAAACTACATAGCAATCTTACCATCTTCTGTCCCCTGATAGAAATCATGGTCTGACAGTTCAGCCTATCATTTTGTAGAAGATGCTCAGAGAAGTGTTTTCTTTGCAGCTGAGAAGACAGAAACACATTATGCATGCTTAAAGTCGATGCAAGGAAACAGAGCCCCACAAAACATATTTAATGTAGGTTTGATTTCCTGCGGAATGCTTTCCAGATGTTCTCTCAAACAGGCCTCTAAAATGTGGTCTGAGGTAATTTTTTTTTGCAAACAGAAAGAGAAAATCCTGTTTTGTGTCACTGCATCAGAAAATCACTGTTCTAATTCTTTATTGCATTACCTTGTGCACAGGGTTCGCACCATATTTTTCAGAATTGGTTTTATTACCCAGAAGGTCAGAAGCAAAAAAAATATTTATTCTACCCAATTGCAAATAAATCATACTTATTTAGGATCGCATTTGAGCTTAGTCGTTTTTCTTAAATCCAGAGGAGACCTAATATATTAAATTATAAATACTTCAACATATGACCCTGTGTTACTTAGAAGCTTTAACTAACATTGATAAACTGTGAGATTAGTATTTTGGTAAGGTCTTTTGATTTGCTGTAGCAGACATTGTGTAGAAAGATCTAATGGAATCCTAGCAGATAACTTGAGGAAAGGATAGCATTAAGGGAAAATAGTGTGTGACTTCATTATGCTTTGAATAAGATACAAAAATAAAGCAAGAGCTTGCTGTGTGTTCATGTTAGAGCAGTTTTTCATCAGAAAAAGTGAGCTTTGTTAGCAGAAAAATTAGAAGAACACAGTGTATTGTTAATTTTAAAATATTGGTTAGCATTGATGAAAATGTTGGGATTTTACATGACTGGCTTTATAGCAGGCAGCTCTGCATTGCCTGGGGTGCTGAACGTCCTGTAGGTAGAAAGCCTGCATGACGTGGGTGCCATTGGACATGGTGGGGCAGCAGTTGGTTGGGCTGAAACACGGTGCTCTGCTGGAGTGGTCGTGGTGCCTGATGCCCCGGGTGGTGAGCAGCTCTTGGTGCTGAGAGGCCTTGGAATGAATCTTGTATGGTCTCTGCTCTTTGCTTCTGTACCCAGATATCCCACAGCCTGAATCGGCTGCTTTTATGTAATTGAGGAGTGTCTGCGTTTTTACTTCCAGATAAACAATACAATTTACAAAGATAAATGAAATCCAGAATCAAATATTTGCGTGGGCTTAGGCTTCAAGTCATTTGAAATGAAAAAACAGAAGCAAAACCAGATAAAAGCCAGCTTCTTCCAGCTAGTAGCTGATATGTGGTGTCCAAGATCCTGCAATGGTTTCTGCCAGAGTTACAAAAGATTTGATTTGGCTCATATGAGAGAAACTGCTTTCGGTATCCAGGTCTTGGAGCCAAAAGGTCTGATGCTAACTCTTTTTACCCTTCAAAAAGAAGTAAAAATGCTCAGAATGCCTTTTTTTAATCTCAAAGAAAAAAAAGGTACAAATGCCAAGTTGTACGACAGGGCATAGCGAGGGCCAGACCTGCGGGCAGGGATCATCCCATTGCCTCAGCCCTGGGCATTGGCACCTGGGGACAGGGACTGGCCAAGGACAGGCACACGTGGCCCAGCTCAGTGTGGCCTCAGGCAGGAAGGGCTGTAGGAGTGGAGGGCAGCACCTTGAGTGTCACTGGAGCAGGGGACCAACGACATGGAGGGGCTGAAACGGGGCCTTGGGCTGCAGGAGGTGGGGGAGGGGTGTTACTGCCCTTTCAGGCACTATCACTGCAAAAATTTGTAGTTTCTCACAGATGCTCAGTAGTATGTGTCCATAACTAAAGAGCTATGATATATATTAGTGTTACACAGTTCTAGTACCTTTGATGAAAAAAAATCTTCAAAGATCAGTCAATTCTCAATCACCAGGTGCTGGGAGGACTGTCTCTCTAGTGATGGAGCTGCTTTGAGGCTCTTTTCAGTTCACTGCTTGATAGAGTTTTTTTATGTAGCCTTTGCCTTTTTTTCTTTCTGCCCACTCACTGTGTGTTTATGAAACAAAGAGAAAATGAAAAACTCCTCCAACAAAGAACCCATTTGTTTTGACATATACCAAGCCCTCTTGCCCCTATTACAGACATAGCACCACCTGAGCTATACAGGAGCTATTTGTAGCTATGGAGCAAGATGCTGCATTTGACCCTTGCTAAAGAACAAGAAGTATTCTGGCTTGTTTTCTTTCTTTTTTTTTTTTCTTTTTTTTTTTTCTTTCTATAATGGTGTCATTTATCACAGTGACACATATTCATTGACTTAGTCTGAAATTTTTCAGTGTCAGATTTATACCTCTTTTCTACTTTGAATATCGATGCAGCACTTCTCTTACGTGACTGCACTACATCTACCAAATGGTGTCTAGACGCTAGAGCAGCTTTAACTAATTAGCTTAGTCACTACAGTCATTCAGCTTTGGCATTTACGTACCCTTTATGATACTGTTGTTGAACCATAAATAGTTGCTTAAACACAAGCAGCAATGTAAAGAGATGTGGTAGTGAGTATGTTCAGCCTTCACTGACGTCACTGAGATGAATGCAGAGGACAGTAGCCCTCACTGCCTGTTTTCACAGCCAGGGAAAGAAGTTGGAAATGATATGCATGTGAATGTGATCAGCAGGAGATCCAGATTCAGCATCCTTCTCAGGCTGAAGATCACCACTGTAACGGCAAAGCTAAGAGAGAGATTTCTCTCTTATGAGGTTCAGCCTTTGCCAATGAGCAATTGAAGATACATATTGCCTGCAACATCGTAATTTAGGCTGTGCTTTCAGATATTCCAACCTGCACTTCTGTGCAGCCAACACTGAGGTTGAGTTGGTGAACTTTAAAAAATAAGAATTGATGAATATCAAAGCGTATTTCAGAACATCAAAGAACTTCTGGGAAACCTTCAGAATAAATTTAGTAAAAATCTAATCAATGTTGCCTATGCAACAAGCTGTCCTAATATAGAATTAAATTTTCTCAAACATTTTATGCAGATTAGACTCAATACTGCTATTAGCAAACCTTATTTATAAGCAAAATTTGAAAGTTTTGATTTACTCTACTGAGTGCTTGAAGAACTAGTATCATAAGGAAAGCAAATTAACTTTGTTTTCTTTGTATTCCTAACTGTTACAAATGCTTTTACTGGTGCTAATACAAAGCCTTAGAGAATAGCAGGTTTGAGATTTTTTCTCTCCGCAGAAGGACTGTTTGTTGTTTGAGCAGATTTTCTTTGAATTTGCCAATAGGATTATTCTTATTTTTTGTTAGCAGTATGCAAACTATTTAAAGTAAGCTTTCCAGAAGATCTGCTGTTCACTTTGAGGAGATTTTCCAGGGCTAAGTTAGAACTCATTTAATTTCTGGCTTGATTTTTTTTTTTTTCTTTACAAAGAGAAGTATTTTTTTTCTTCCTAGGAAGATTTCTGGGTGGTGCTTTTCAGTTTGTTGTGGCTCCCTTTTCACACAAGGGAAGGGAAAAATCATTAATGCTGCTCAGCACAAAGAGGATTTGTGATACTTACACGGAGAAAGAAATTGTTCCTTTTCGATGCAGCCCTGCTGCATAATATATACCATATACAAACTGCCTGTCTTTTTATCCAGCCGCCTAGTAAATAGATACATGTATGTACATTGCACATGTGAAACCATGGACACTGGAAGGCACACATGCTTCCACCTGAGTTTGTTTTCTAGTTGACCAAATGGCTCATCGGGGGGTTAGACACTTTATACACAAGTTCTTCCTGCTGAAAGAAAACAAAGTTAATTCAGGATGCAGTTTTTTAATAGGACTTCTGTCATCTGCATGCTTCCTATTAGCATGCCTAAAAGAATCATCTCTTTTACCCAAATGCTTTTTTATATCATGTGCATTACTTTATTATAAATGATTTTGCTACTTCTAATTAGACTAATTTCTCTAAGTAAATGGCAGTACCATTTTGGTATTACTAATGAGCACTTCCATCAGTGCCCTTCTCCTGGAAATATCTTAGGCTGGATTTTCAGTGAGTGTTAATCAGCACGTCTTTACTTATGGAGATAATTTATGATAGATGGCTGTCTGTCTCTGTTTTTATTTGCTGACCTTTGCTTTATCTCTAGTAGAAATGAATCCACTTGAATATCAGGTGTAGCTGTTAGCTCAGGAGGGAGAGTAAGTACTTCGGTAGTATGAAGTTTGGATGACTCACCAGAGGGGAAGTGTGTGACAGTGTCCAGTAATGCTTGGACCAGAGCTTTCTGAACTATATTTGGCATATTAAATGTGCAACACAGTCAGATCATTACCTTTTATGACCGCAAAAGGTCTTCAGAGATGAACATGGAAATCAAACCGTATGCAAAGGGATCAGCAGAGCAATTTTTAGCCTCCTTAAGGGTTTTCTACAACAAATATATCCTTTAGGCAGATTGAGTAGTAAATGACCAGTGGTATTCTGTATTTATCAGTACTTAAAAACATTTGGGGAAGAGGAGTTTAATAAATGATCTCTGGACCAGTGCTCCTAATAATCTAGGGGAGAAGTAGACAATTAAAAATGATGATATGAGTACAAGAAGTGTTTTCAAGATTTTCGAGATGCTGACCGTGTAATTTCAGTTCTAAAATCACTTATTTGGGGTCACGTAAATACTGAAATTTAAAATTCAAGGAGGTACTTTGTTTTAAAAATACAGAAATACAGGACATACAGCAGACTTGCTCTTTCTACCATGGCAAAGGTTTTTCATACTGGATAGATCTAATATGCTGTCTTCTGTCATAAAACAGAAGCTATCAGTAGAATTTATAAAAACCTTAGGAGTTGTCAACCATCTTTGTTCCCAGTTGCTCAGAAGACTGGATCCCAGCTGTATTAATTATTGACTGAGAGACAAAGTCATCACAGTAGGGTTTCTTGCCCAAACTCTATTTAAGGTGCTACTTAACTCTTCCCATCCCTTGTAATCCATTTCTTCTCAGCCTGTCCCCTGTTAAGTATAGTAAATATTCACCAGCAAAACTGAGACATTGGGGAAATTTAGAATGTATACTTATAAGGCATCTTGGAGGATGTGCAGAGAGCTTGACTTTTTAAAGCTATTAAAGGCTTTTTGGGGGGGCTGGGTGAACCTGATGAGGTTCAACACGGCAAAGTGCGAGGTTTTGCACTTGGGCCGGAGGAATCCCAGGCATCCATACAGACTGGGAGGAGCGGTCCTTGAGAGCAGCCCTGTGGAGAAGGACCTGGGGGTCCTGACAGATGAAAAACTTAATATGAGCCAGCAGTGTGCCCTTGTGGCTCAGAAGGCAAATGGTATCCTGGGCTCCATCAGAAGAGGGGTGGCCAGCAGGGACAGGAAGGTGATTGTCCCCCTCTAATCTGCTCTTGTGAGGCCCCATCTGGAATACTGCATCCAAGTGTGAAGCCCCTGGCACAAAAAAGACAGGGAACTGTTGGAGAGGGTCCAGAGGAGGGCCACGAAGATGATCAGGGGACTGGAGCACCTTCTGTATGAAGACAGGCTGAGGGAGCTGGGCTTGTTCAGCCTGGAGAAAAGAAGGCTGCGGGGTGACCTCACTGCAGCATTTCAATACCTAAAGGGAGCCTACAGAGGGGAGGGGAATCAACTCTTTGAAAGGGTAGATAACTGCAGGATGAGGGGAAATGGTTTTAAGTTGAGGGAGGGAAGATTTAGGTTGGATGTCAGGGGGAAGTTCTTTACAGAGAGAGTGGTGAGGTGCTGGAACAGCTGCCCAGAGAGGCTGTGGATGCCCCATCCATCCCTGGTGGAGGTGTTCAAGGCCAGGTTGGATGGGGTCTGGATTGGGCAGCCTGGTCTAGCATTAAATGAGGAGGTTGGTGGCCCTGCATGTGGCAGGGGGGTTGGAGATTCATGATCCTTGAGGTCCCTTCCAACCCTGGCCATTCTGTGATTCTGTGAAAGGCTGTTGGGTGCAGATGTCTATCACAAAGCTAAGTGGTTAAATAAGTGAAGGGAGGGAGTAAAAAACTTACAGATTACTATGGCTTGAGGACAACTATGGTTTTGCTGCTGTTGGTATAGTTAGGGATGGATCTAAAAAGAGGTCATGAGAATAGCTCAGATGAGTTCAGGTACAGTTTGCATACAGTCTATTTATAGGATGCTTTTCAAAACTAAGCCTGTGAATCTTTTGAAGTTTGCCCATCACTATTTTCAGGCCAATTAATGATGTACATCCCTTCCCATTCAGAGATAGGTAAAACAATAAAGCAAACTAAGATAATTAGTCTCTGGAGCATGTCAAGAAATACAGTAAATCTGTGCAAATAACTTGTTTCTGCTAACTTTTGTGTTTTTTTGCTGCAAAACTGAAAAAGACCATTGCTATTACAAATCTACACAATGCTAGAGCAGAGCTGGAAATGCATTTGTGCTACTATCCTGATTTTGAAAGGTTTTGCAAAGATTAAATGCCTTATCCTGAAGCATCACTCTGAGTTGTTTTAAGCAAGAGAACGCTTTCATCCCTTTTCGGAGAGGAGAAAATCAAAGCAAGGAGGTGAAATCATTTTGTTTGTGGAGTCAAAAGTCTAAATGACTTCATAAACAAACAAAACCCGATGCTCCAAGAGGCTTACAAGTACCAGTACAGCTGAGGAGAGCAAGTTGCAATGGACAGAAGACAGACTGCACTTTATGCACCTTGCCCTCGCTCATTGAAGCCTCAAATTTTACAGGCCTTGATGGGAGTGTTGTGTAGCCTTTAAAGTACAAATTTACAGAACTGTTCCTGGATGTTAGGAACTCTTCTATTGATTTCCAGAGTTGTAATAACTTGTTAATTGCAGTATAGGTTCAGCCCCTGTCTTGAAGCGTTTTCCATATGTAAGCAGTGCTCTCCCCCTCTTGGAAATGGGGTAACGGAGGTAAATGAAGATAACGCTGAAGCAGAACTGAATGCAGAGCGCACGTTCCCTTCTTCTGAGCCCAGGGCTCAGTGCTGTAGACTTTGGATAAATGCACATTTTACAAGAACAAATAGATTCTCAGTACCATTGCTCCAGGGGGCTGTGCAGATCATGCCATCTGGATCTGCCTGCAACACTAATTCAGCCAGCTGGTTCTCCAGGCCAGCGCAGAGCAGGGGTAAACCCATTCCCTGGAAACTCAGAGCAGTACTAAAGCAGGTTCTGCCTCAGGTAATGGAGTAAAAGGGCTCTGGAAGCACGATCATATAGTTTGTGCAATCAGAAAACCAGCAGAAACTGTGTTCTGTTCCTACACACAAACAGATTCCAGAGTTAAGGTCCAGGCAAAATGACCAGTCGTGATAAAATGTCTCTTTTTTTTTTTTTTTGGCATGAAAATGCAGAGTATTTCTTTTAGTAAAGGGCACGCATTTCCCTGTCATTTTGTCTCTTTTTGCTGTTTTCTTATACTTTTTTTTTTGTTCTTGCTTCAGAAATGGATTCTGGTAAAAGACCCCCATCAATTGAGATGTGTCCAATGTGTATTTAAGTTAAAAAATACTAAGTGCTGTCGAGAAATGAAAAGACTGTAAAAGGTAAGAATGCCTGCAGGCTTGATTTTTAAAGATATGCTTTTTCTTCATGTTACAGATCTCGCCTTGCAGATTTTTTCACAAACTGCCAGCCTGAGTCACGCTCTGTTAGTAGCTGTCTGAAGGAGAACTACGCTGACTGCCTCCTCGCTTACTCGGGGCTTATTGGTAAGAGTGCTGAGAGCAGTGGGGGCTTGCTTCATCTAAAAATCTACCCAAAGGATATTTTGATGACCCTCATGAAGCAAAAATGTGGTACTGTTGATTCTAGGCAAAATTCTCAACTAAATGTGTTGGTCTTGTTTTACCTCACAGGGATCCCTGGGGTAAATTTGTACGTTCCAAGGAAATTGAAGATAGAGAATGATGTGCTTGAGTTTGATGTAAACAAATATAAATTAAGGTTACAAAGTAAAGTGAGGTTGAATTTGGGCAGGACCATCAAGTAGGAAGCTAAAAAGAACAAGTAAAACTAGAGCTTGGTTGTTTTTGCAGCTCTCACCACAAGATTGGGTAAAATACCTCTTAGTCTTTAGAAACAAGATGTTTGGACGTTTGAGGAATGTGATAATAGACATACCCAGCTTTATTTCACTTGCAGCTGCTATTTTTTCCACAATCTCCTTCTCTGTGCTCTAAGGGTTTTCTGAGGCGCAAGTCAATGGAGAGGAATTGCGACCAAATTTATCTTCCAAACACCTCTCCTTCCCCAACATTATCTGGTTTGCTTTCTGTCAATTTCCCAACTGGAAACAGGATGCCTCTATGTGAGTCAGATTCCATAACCTGCATACAGTATTTGATTCCTGAAAAAGAGAGGGGTTGTTGCAGGAAGGTGAACTTACAGAAATACCGTGGTTGGGCAATAAAGAATAAGTGAATGTCAAAACACCGAAACAAACAGATTTTTAAAAGGGCACCAGATAAGATTCTTTTAAGCTTACAGCCTGCACCTGCTGCAATGCAGTAATAGCCACTTCTGTTGGGCGTGAAGGTCCCAGCTGAGGCCCTGAAGCAGATTCCGCTGTTAAATAAATCTCTTTTGAGATAATATCTGAAATAAAAAAAAAATCTGAAATAGGGTGGATGTTGCTGAAAAATGACTGAAAGCGATGTTTGCTGACTTGTTACCCTTCCTAAAACTCTAGCAGTGAGCAAGTGAGGTAAGTCCGTGGGGCAGCTGGTAAAATAAAACACTGTAATTTTGGAGGACATGCCTGTATGTCTTAAGAGATAAAGACAGTATGCAAAAGCCATAGCATATGAACAGTTATGACAGAATGTCATTTGACTCTAAAATATAGGATTGAATTGCCTTGAAATCCGATCTAGTCATTGAGATTAAGAAATCTAGCTGCTGGCAAAGAGTAACTGTTACTAATAGATACTTCTGGGTAAGAGCTGCCAAGAAGTTCTTGCTGGACCTACTGAATCTTGCTGACAGTTTTGTTGGATCCGTATTTCAGCTTAAGCTCAGAGATGGCCCAGTTGATACAGAAAGGTGTTTTTGTGTTACGGTTGATGACTGTGCTGCAGAACACTGTCAAACAGGGAAAATGTGGAATGGATCCCTGAGGAAATGAAATCAAAAGGACATCTGATTTTGAAAGAGAAAAAAAATTTTTGTTTGTTTGTTTGTTTGTCAGATACAAGCGAAACGATGGGAACTGGCTGTAACAAAAGTTTTTACTTCTCAAAAGTAATTCTGATAAACCAAAATTACCAGAGCACATACTGAAGCAGTGAATTCCTGCTTCTGATGCCAAGCTGATATAAAACTGGAGCAAATTATATGAAAACTATCAAATGTTTAAGAGGGTATCTGAGATCAAAATCAGAGGTACGCTGTTTCTCCTATCTGCGGATAGGCTCTGGGTAAGAAGCTGTTGCAGATTCATTAATGTACTGGAGTTCTAGGATGTCCAGGTGTTTTAATTAAGATAAAATACTACTCATTATGATCAAATATTTTTAAATTTAGCTATTTCATTAAGTGTACTAAAAACTGTGCCTCTACAGATTTTGCTCAGGAAAATTAGGATTCTCTATGGAAGATACAGTGGATGTGATTCTGCTGCCGCATACATGGATCTACATCAGTTAACTTCATTGAACTTAGTGGAATTCTGCCTGAAATAAATGACTTAAGTGTGAAGAGTCAGGCACAGGTTTTTTTTTTTGTGAGGAGCTTTACCAGTTATATGGAAATTAGTCCATATAGGGTGCTTTATGGTTTGCATCACCACGTCATATATAGTCTTAAAGCTATGTATATTTCACAGCAACTTGGAAAACTTAAGTGAGTTACCTCAGATTTCTTGTTATGGTAATAAAGATAAATTAATATTTTTAAATAATTACAGCATATAAAGGAAAAAAGATGAAAATTATTAAATGCAAAGTAAGGCTGAAGATAGCCATGTTTGAAATTCAGTGCTTTGCTTACAGCCTAGTTAAGCCATCTGGACTTGTCTGTGCTCCAGCATCAATTGAGTACTGTTCTAACTGCTGACTTCAAGGTCTACTTTAGCATTCATTTTCTGACACATTTTCACCTATTTTCAGCAAAATCCATTTCATTTCTCCATTATTCTCTGGAATTCCATGGGAGTATGAATAAGCTGGAGCTGCAGAACTGGACGCTTGCTTCTGGATCTAGTACATTGTCTTTAGCCTGTGGTCAACTGATTTCTGTTCTAATAGTCATTTGCTAAGATACTTTCTGCTCCCAACATGCAAGAGGAGGTCTGATAACATTCTTATTACTTAAATATTGGCAATTACTGCATTTCATGCCCTTCACTGATCTTGGGCAAATTTCTGTTGTTGGTTTTGATTTATTGTGTCATGTGTGAGTCAAAGCAACTTCAATCGCACACCCTCCTCCTGGACCCACCATCCATTTCCTCATCCTTAATTGGCCCCAATTTGAGAAACCTCTTGGCTGTGCTCAGGTCAATTCTGCTTTTGCATAGAAAATTGAGACAACCCCAAAAACTGAGACTGTCACAAAACTATTTGATACAGAGAGCGCATTAAACCAAGCATGTCCTATTTTACTGCCAACCACCGTGGTTCCTCTGATCTGTTAGTGTCCTTCAGCAGAATTTCCAAGATGCCGGCTAGAGGAGGGAGGAGGAGGGGAAGGCACGCACATTGCAGGGAAAAAAGAAAATCCACCCCAGGAAACCAAGCATATCATCCGCTTGGGTTCACATCTGCCCCCAGGTTTAAATGACAGACTGATTTTCTACTAGCTGCTCTTTCAGCCACTCTCTTTTTGCTGGATGTACAGTTTGTGTGCTGCATATACACATTCCTTGTCCTGTCTTTCCAGTGTTCATCAACCCTAATCGTAGTTTCATCTCTCTTACTCTTTTAGCCCGTCTTGACCCATTTTAATTACTTTATTACCTCTTCATGTTTAAAGGTCTTTCCTCAGTGACCTTTTTTACTTCCTCAGTACCTTTCTGTTTTCTCAACCCTTCACTAAGTGTTTGCTACTTATCTTTTTTCTGAGGCCGACTGTTTTCTTTCCATTTGCAAAATCCTCTTGCTTTTTGTTTTCTCTCCCTTCTTTTCAGATCATGTCACAGGGCTTGAAACAGTGTACTGAACCATCAAACAAATAATGGGTAGATACTTTCACTTGTTCTATTTTAATTTAACATTATTCCTGTTCTTATTTATCTACTGTCAAGTTTTCATTTTAATGGAGCAAATGATATTTGCCTATTTTACTGAATTCTACACCTTCATTTAATAAGTTTTGCACTGTTGTATTTACTCTTGTGTTAATCTCATGTACAGTTTGAGCACTTATTACCACAACTATTTGTTAAAAGTTGGAAGTAGATAAAGGCATAGGATTGCATTCTAATTTAAAGACATCCCAAAACAAAACAAAAGATGCTTTTTCTGACTTGGCAGTTGCACCGTGTTCATTTTCATGTACGTTACTGCCTTTCTCAGGCCAGTCCTTAATGTCTGTTCTCCTTTGTCTCCCACATCATGTATGAATTAGTTTGCATGCTGATTTGTTCAGTTCCCAGCACTGCCCAGTGACTGAAAGGCCATTTCACGTCATTCTGTGATTTGTGTTATTTCTAACGTTACTTTTTTTAGCCTGGTATTTGATAGCCGTTTCCTGTGTGCTATTCCAGACTTCTGGACCCTGGACCTGTGGACCAAATTTTTTCTGCAAGTGTACACATCAAGTCTCTAATATTTATCCTTCATCTATTACATCTTCTTAATGACTTCTTTGATGTCAGTTTTGAGCAGCTGTGACCACATGTCCTCATGATTTATAGCCTGTCCTAGATCTGTAGATTGCACAGCGAAGGACTTGTTTCCTGAAACTGCTGTAATCAGTACAAGTCTGGAACACCAGCCCCTTTTTATTTAATTTTTCCTGTTTGGTGAGACAAAATAAAATAAAGATTCAGACTTCCCAATCCTTAGGGGAATTTGAAATCTCTGACATAGTGAGGTGATGCCTTCAGCGAGACTCCTAGTTAAGAATAAGTGCTGATCTTACAACAGTTGCCTTATCCAGATGAGTGGTGAATATTTCCTGTATAACTTTTAGGACTTATAACACGTTCTTCGGTTTCATGTGATTCTTGCTAGCCTTGAGCTGACATAAAAATGTGAGAACATTTATTCAGGAATTTGTAAGAGTGTTGGAATTAACCTGTGGTTAACCTGTGTAGTTTATTACCCATAAAGAATCTACTGTATCCTTTTATGCATGTTGGTTATGTTTTTGCTTTGTCCATTGCCATATCCCACTCTGCTGGCAGTTCCCCAGGAGCACCATAAGGTTACCACTCCTCCAAGATATATTAGCTTTCAGAATGACCATCATTCTCCTTGCTCGTGACTTTCAGAACTGTTTTCTCAGGATGTTTTTGCAGACCTGGAGAGGTAGCTCAGGTCGGGATGTTTCAGCCATTGTTTGCAGCCAGAGGGGAAACGATAGAAACTGCAAGCGAGGAAGAAGATTGGATATTTAGAGTGTAAATCTACACATATTTGATTTGGCAGCAAAAGCTTTTTAAGAGGCTCCCACCTTCTACTCCGTTCCTGTGCCACAATTTTTCACCTGTCAGTTCTGCTGATGCAGCTCTCTGTGGTGTTGCAGTATAAACCTTTTTGAAGGAAGGGAATGGGTCTTTACTGTGTGAACCATTTTACAATCCCTGAAGTGGTTACACTCGAACAAGCAGGGGTGTGAAATCTGGCACAGGACTGGTGTGCAAAGGGAGCCTGGAACTCTTAAGTCTGGAAGCTGAAGACTTACAGACTTACCGTGGGTCTGCACTCTGATTATATAGCTTAGAAAATGTTGTTTGTCTTCTTCCAAGGGAAAAATATTTCAGTATGTAGGGTTCTCACAGTACTGTACTACTCTGTTTTTTAATAGGCACAGTGATGACACCAAACTACATAGACTCAAGTAGTCTCAGCGTCGCCCCATGGTGTGACTGCAGCAACAGTGGTAATGACATAGATGAATGCCGGAAATTTCTGAATTTCTTCCAGGACAACACATGCCTTAGTAAGTAAAAAATTAAAATATGTCATTAAGGGAGTTTTAGCATTTTTTTGTGGAGTTTCTTTATTGTTTGAGTATGTTGTGATACATCCAGTCCATCTTTTTGCACACTGTAAGCATGGTTCTGCTGTAGGCATCAGAGCTAGAATGGAACAAACTTCAGCAAAGGAATATTCCTGGTACTATAGCTTATGGGCAAGATTGTAAGCACAAGATGCGATTGGAAAAAAGTTCAAATAACAGAAGTGTATCATGTAGAAATATGTTTACATATTTGGACCCTGGAAATCAGGGACCATCTACGCAAAATATTACAGCAGATCAGGGCCTTGTGTATAATTCAAGAACTTTGTGTTAAAAAAACAACGGCGTGTCCTTTATGAAGGATCTGCTGTAGGTTAAGTATAAATTGGATTGTGTTTGTGGCTAAGCTTCAGGTTTTTAGGTCTCTTGATCTCTAATGTCTGGTTTTAACACAAGTCCGGATGGTACCTATTTTCAAGATTTTGTTGAATTATTGATATTTTTTTTTTCAGTCCCACTCACTCCCAAATTAGGGACCGTTATGAATTTCAGAATGGCTCAGTGGAGTCAATTTTGGCAGGTTCTCTTTTCAAATTTCCTGTCTGCCTGGAGCAGCATAATTGGATGATGTGGAGTGTGCACCAGAGTTTTAATTTCAGATAAATGAGGAGACCAAAAGAACTTGGCTCCGTTAGCCGGGCAGAGCAGAAGTTGAAAGGATACATGTTTGTCCTCTGAAATTGTATTAGAGTGGCAAGCACAAGAGAGAAAAGAATTACTTAAAGTAAAGGACAGTGTTGGCAATGAAGCAAAAAGGGAGATGTTGGCCATACATATTTAGGCTCAGAATTGGAAAAATTTTTTAACCATTAGACTAAAGTTAAAACACAGCCTTCCAGCAGGAGTTCTGAGGGGAAAAAACCTCCCGTTTTTAAAAGTAATTATTCATCACGTTGTGAGAAGAAGAAGTACACACTGTTTCTTTGTGCAAAAGGAACAAATGAACTTGATGATTCAAAGTGTCCTATCCAATGCTATATGCTTGCATTCCTACTAACTTTAGGATAGGGTCTGAAAATCTCCATTTGTAGCTCCTCCGTAGGCAGCACTTTTGGGAAGTCGTGGGGAGCTCTGCATGCAAGAAGTGAGTTACCCGAGTTGCTATTTGATAAACTATTTACTAAGCTTGGGAAGGATAAAAGAATTACTCAAAATCACTCACAGAAAATAAAAAGAATTCAAACTGTAGTTGTGTAAAAGTTAATAATGTGGCCTAAGACCTCCTTCACACGTAATGGTGGTGCCATTTATATATACCTTGGTGCATCAAATTTTATTAATTTAGGAATATTAATTTCTACATGTTACAGATTCCTTTTAAAATTCTTAGGCATGGAGACTCCGTGTTCTTTCTTTTGCTACCAGTATGAAAATGGAAAGGTTTCTTGGGTGTAACAGAATGTCTTTTCCCTTCACAGAGAAGAGGAAAAGTTCTATTTATTTTTTATTGTTAACGTCACAAATGGCCTGACAACAAATTAACAGGAGTTACTGTTAACTTAAGAAGTCATTCAGACACTTAGGAAGACTTTCTGTGTGGAAAATATTGCTTTATCTATTGCCTTATTTAGGTAAAAATAGGAAAAATTAACTCCAGTCCTACAGCTGTGTCTGCATCAAGCCAACTGATTGCCTTTTATAAATCTTCTCTATGTGCACTGGAGTTCTGAGAACTAATACTGGAATAAAAAACATCTTTCTCAGATGAGAATTAAATGTAAATTACTTTATAAGGGAAGGAATACCACTGAGAAGTAGTATTAATAGCTTCCGCATATTAGTCCCCAGTGAACTTGTTTGATTTCTTATACAAAGAATTTGAAATAAGAAATCCCTAAATCCGTGTTGAATCCCCAAAGACCTGATTAAAAATTGTTTTTCTATTTGTTTATTAAAAAGCCCAACCAATTTACTCTTGCCATAAACATACTCTTTAATCCCATGAAACCATGATAAGCTTTTTAACTTTTATATTGTGAAGTTTTAGTATAAGTATGCTTCCCTCACCTAATTATGTAGATTTTGATTGAAAACTGTAAGGAAGAGACTGTCTTAGTTAAGCCATTTTCTAGTTATGAGCATATTAGTTTCAATACAACGAGCTGTAGAAGTGAATCAGTATTGTATTGTTTCAGTTTGTAATGTTACATCTCCTGCCTCAGTTAGGGCATAAAATTCAAAGCATATTTTAAACTGTAAAAGTAAATCTTTGATGCTCTTTGTTGGTAACAAATACGATTACAGTAAGACCGAGGGCTTTTGTCAAGAATGACTGGGAACACTGCACAGGAGAGGCTGCATTGGATGATTATGTGGCCCCAGACTCTTAGTTCATGTTTCTGATATGTTCAAAATTAAAACACATTTTTCAAAATAAAAATTGAGTTTCTATAAATACACTTCTTTTTTTAAATGAAATAATAAATAATAATAAAAATAATAAGTAATTTCTGCTTTCTTCCATTTGTTTTGAAATAGAAAATTGCCTGTAATTTCTTTTTACAGAAAATGCAATTCAGGCTTTTGGTAATGGTACTGATGTGAACGTGTGGCAGCCAATTTTACCGGTACAGACCACAACAGCCACAACTACAACAGCTTCCAGACTTAAAAACATAGGTTCAGAGACCACCAACAATGAAATACCCACCCACAATGATTCACCAGCATGTGCAAACCTGCAGGTAAGAAAGTCCTGTAATTGTTACAGTGCAAATTGTTCATGGAGTTGTGTGCAGCGACGTCCTGCTGCAGAATACAAACCCACATGTGAGTATTTGTTTATTCCCATATTGTAGTTACAAGCCGGATGCACTGCAAAATATCAGACACTGCTTTAAATAAGAAACAGTCAGATTTCAGAATGGACTTTTTTGCCTCCCTGTTACAGAAACAAAGGGTAGTAGTATTTAATTTGTTATCACAGATTTGGATAGAAATGTGGTGCTCTCAAATCCTGCCAGTATATGTCAGATTAAGTTAGTCCCCTGAGTAAACCAAGTTCAGGGGAGCTCTGAATGTTAGCTATTATGAAATGCTGTCTTCTCCAAACTTCTTCATTAGGTTATCAGGTTACTGGCAGTAAATTTAAGGGTGGGTTTTTTTGCCTCTTTTTTTTTTTTTTTTTGGTCTGAGTAAGTGTGAGGATATGGGATGAAGAAACGGGGCAAAGATACAAACTGTTTTGGATCAGGTGTCCTCCTAAACTGGGATCAAAGTTGTGATGTGATTTTGGCCAATGGCTGCAGCCATTTTGTTCGTTGTTTCAATTGCCTATTCGTGGTGTGTCATTGGTTCTGGATTTTAAAGAGGCTTATCAATTGCTCAAGGCAGTGATGAATGTGCAGCCCTTAGAAAGTGTGAAAGATTTGGGCAAGAGAGAACTGTGAAATCTGGGCAGGAAACAGCATGAGATAACAAGCAAGCTCTTCTGAGGCATTACTGACTCAAAGTATACGGAATTAATGGTAAATAGTGTTAAATTTAGGAGCTTCTGTTTTAATTTGATTTTTTCATATCTGTATATTCATTGTTAAGGTTTGTAAGTTATTGATGAACAGAAGATAGTTGTAGGCACTACATTCCCCTGTGCAGAAGCCATTTCACCATATGAAATATGCTAAAAAGAACTATGATCTTTTAAATTTAAAACTCAGAATATCTAGCATCTAAAGCAAAAATGACTTCGGGTATTATTAATTCACTTCACGTTAAGGAGTTTTGAGATAGAGATTGCATTTTCCTTCAATTTTTGAACAGCTTCCTATAGTGTAAGGCCCCCAGATGCTCCCAAAATGCACAGTAAATAATGAGCTTAAGAAGTGGCAAGCGATCACAGTCTCACTGGTTTTGGTTTGATTTGCAAATGCTCTTCAAGCCTCAACAGATGTCCCAAAGTTCTGAAAATAAAAGTTCTTCCCTGTCCTCCCTACCTTACTCCTGTTACTCTGGCATTTTGAGGCCGTGTTCCCCATGAGATTATTAACACCGGCTTGAAGCAGTGCTGTGACTTCAGGTGTTCCCCCGATACGCTCGACGGAAGTAAAGGTCTCTAAGGAAAACAGCATCCTTTAAATAAATGATCTGCCATTTTGTAGAAGCTATAGATACGTTGGTACTCAAAGGTCACTGAAGTTACATGAATCACACAGATTTATTCTTGTGAAATACAACATTCAGGTTACAACTTTTTCTGCCTCTTCTGTGTCAGAATTGAACCACGGAGAACAAAGCTCTTACATTTCAATGCATCTTTTCAAAGTAACTTGCAAAAAGTGCCAAAACAAGCCTACGTTTTTTTTTTTATCCTATGTTTATTGGATAGTGTGGTGCCACTTTGCACGTGAGACTTCAACCTCAGTTCACATTTTACAGAAGAACTGAAAGCATTCATATCACACTTTGAAAAGTGTATTCATTCCAAGGCTCTCCTCTGAAAAAAACAGGCCTTTGTACTACTTTCAAAACATAAACTCGAGATACCAAATCTGAAGGGCTTTGTTATACACTTAGCATCTGAGCAGAAAGATTTCAGAAAGGCAATAAAGCCTAAATATTCTGAAAAGTAGAATTAGAAGCATATGTAGAAGCATATTATTAGAAGCATAAGTATGGAAAGACAATGACAGAGAGGGGACAAGGATGTGATCGCTGAGATGCTACAGGGCTGAGTATCCTAGTTAGTGGATTTCAAAATGCTGTAAAGGAAGAAAGAGCAGGAAGTGATTGATTAGTATAAATTGCCATAGAAATAAATACAGTAAGGAAGGAAAGAGCAGGAAGTGATTGATTAGTATAAATTGCCATAGAAATGAACAAATACTAACCTCCCGAGGTTATAAAATACAGGGCATTAACCCAATCTGCCAAATGTGTCACTGGCTGAGCAATTTTTATACATTTTTTCCTGACTTGTTCAGAATGGTTGTATGAAAAGCGAGAGTTCACTAATGGTTTTGTCATTCTGCCATGTAGTCCTGCCTACTTGGAGTCTGGGGTGGCTGCAAATGCTTAAAGAAAGTGTGAGATATTCTTCGTTTATCTGAAGTCAGTATTTATTTCAAATACCTCTTGAAGGTTTGGACTTTAAAATCAAGAAATGGTCCTTTGTTTCAATGTACCACTTCTACAAGAATTTACAGTTCATTATAGTGATATTTTTTTACTTCCAGCTGATGCAGAGAAATGTTGATTTTTGGTATATGCTTCTGTTATGTTTATATATGCATGGATTTGTATACTGCATTACTGTTTTCTCTCCCTGAGTTAAACTGGCACACTGTCTTTTCCAGGAAGATGCTTAACTTCATCAAGAGTCCTTTTATAATCATGGCTTATAGCAAAGTTTTATAAACACAAATATTAAGTGGTGGCTAGCTTTATACAAAATGCCAAATTCAGCTATTTCTGAGGTGCTGTATGCCTATCAAAGAGACTACAGCACTACATTAAAAATGAATAGAAGTTTTAAAAAGTGAACAGAAGGGCAGAAGAAGAAGGCCAACAATGTTGTCCTTACACAGGCATATTTTATTATCTTTTCTCAGGTAGCTGCACTCTAATATTTACTATTTAGCGACCGTATTTATTTGTTTGTCCTTCTTTCTTGGTCATAACTGGTATGTGCTAGTCAAAAAATGATTATGGTTTTCAGTCTCATGTTCAGCCACCACTGCCTGAACCATCATGTTGGATTATGTGAAAAGGACAAGAGAATTACTTTGGATGTGTACTCACTCCATGTATTCTTCAAGAAAAATGCTGCCTCTGCATTTAGTGAAGATGCATGGAAATGAAAAATGATACTAAAATATACTTCAAATGATAGATGAGACTAGATTAGACCACAGTCATCAGAGATAAATAAAATATTAAGGCTTTCATACTGACTTTGCTATAATATTTGAATGGACATTTTGCACATGACTAAAAATGTAAGAAATCAAAGTGGCTAAGGGCATTTCATTCTAATTTTCTGCATAAACTCCCCACACAAAGGATATATGCTTTGTTTTCTCATGTTTATTATAAATTTCTTGATCTAGGTAACCTTGGCTCAGCATTCAGATGGAATTTAAGGTTTTTGTGGTTTTGATCAAGCGTGAGCAGTGGAACATATAACTGAGATATGTGGCCCTTCAGACTAAAGGCAAATATTTTTCAGTTGAGTCCAGCATGTCAATGTCTTTTTATTCTCAGCAGGAGAATTCCAAATTTATGAGATAGGATTTTAAAACCTGAAATATTTTGCAGGGAAACAGAGGAAAAGAGAAATGTAGGTACTTACAAGCAAATGTTGTGGATTTGTTGTCTGACTGGGGAGTGTTTATAACAGTGTGGATGATGTTGCATGCTGTTCTTCCATAGATTCCCATAATTCCACATAAACTTGGGACTTGGAGAAGAATCTTTTACGGCAAGCCTTAGGACAAAAGCAAATGACAGAACCCACAGTTCTCTGAGGAGAGCAGAAGTTAACCATGACTGAGACTGGAGATGACTGTTCTTTTAGCTTGTAGGTCTAGGTTTTGCAGATCTTCACCCTTGTGTCTGCTAATCTGGTGTTTGAAATACTGTCTACAATTATCTAATGTAGCTTTCTGTGTGCCACATATTATTATTATTATAAGCATTGTGTAGGTGTTGGGAGTGGGTTAAAAGCTTCCATGTAGTGCTGAGGATCAAGACTCAGTAGGTGTGGAGCTTCATGCGCTGATAAATGGGTAGTGGGTGAACATAAACAGGGAACATGGGCAGCATGTACTGTTTAGTTGATTAGGGAATAGTACAACTGTCAAGATCGTACTCTGAAATATAGACAAAATGAATTTCATTTATCCCCTGTGCACGCCAGTCTCAGCTAGTCCATATGGCTGGTACCCTCTTTTCTATGGTCCCTCCACACCACCTGTGATCATTCGGCTTCCTTTTCATTTTGTGGAAAAGCAAGCACTGTCCTTTCAAATGCCCTGTCTATCCTTTCCCCTGGGAGACGTTGTACTTGGACCTCTTCCTCCAGACACTGCAGCTGCACAGAAAGTTCCAGTCTGGAGCAAAAGACGGATGAGAATATAAAACTCCCATTGCTGTGCCAGAACAAATTGGGAAAAAAAATAGAATATTGACTAAATGTTTCATATGAAAAGATTTAAATTTACTTCCTGTATTTCCAGGATTAGCTGACATAATGGGGTCAGCTTGCTGGTAAAAGTGATTTACAGAACACCTATTGGCAGCTTTTCTTCTGAAAAACCAGCATCTTTAATTTGCTTCAGAGGCAATTCTGCTGTACCGAAAAGAGTCTTGCGTGCTTTACATGTTCAGATTAAAATCTGACAGCGAGGGGTAATTTAGTTTCATACTTAATTGTTGTATCCTTCTGATCTGGACAGCACTAAACAAAATTCTGTTTCACTAAAACAGAGGCAGCTTTGTCCATTCACATTGATGTCATCAAAGTTAATCCTTATTTTCTTCAGCAGCGTTTTGAATGGGGTCCTCAAAAATGTGCTCTTAGAAGCGTACAGTTCCTTGACACTGTATTCTTTTACTTCATGATTCCTGTACCTTTTGGACAGAACCCAGGAAGGTCAGGTCACTACAAGAGAGGCTCAGTTCTCATTTCTCTGTATGCTTGTTTGGATATTCATCGTTGTGAAAGTGGCCAGCAATCTACTTGCATTGCTGTACATGCAGTGTATCTCAACAGCAAAAGGGTGCTTTGCAATGAACGTAGACATACATATGTGCTAGTGGTCTCATCATGTAGACTACTCCCACTGGAGCAAGGCTGCACTTATGTTCTGCAGTGTCTTTGCCAAAAAATTTCAGGACCACACAAGATGATTGATTTGAAGCTTGCTGAAATCCTGCTGAAGTTCAAGATCTGATTAACACAGCTGATGAATTTCTAAGAAGAGAGAATCTTTTGCCTCTTTTGAACATCGGGGGAACAGTTTGAGGATGTAGCCAAGTATCATACCCTATAGGCTCACATATATCATATTAGTGACAGTATTGCATCAACTGTCAGTAGACAGCAGAAAACAGTTCACATGTACCAGCCTTGGCTGAGCTTTGCAGTTAAGCACAGGGCCCTGTTGCTGGAGCTGTGAGGATCTGTGAAGTAAAAATGTAGCCAAAACTCTCTTCTGGTAGTAATCGGCACAGCTCTGTTGCCATAATCAGCACTGCTCAGATGTGCACCAGCTGAAGCAAACATTCAGTCTTCTTGGCATATAGACAGGGCTTTATGTTTGATCATTAGAGCTCAGTGAAATACTTTTAGTGTTGGAAGTTGGGTGTAATAAATTTCTGTTACTGAAGGATAACAATAGCAAAATGGTTTGTTTTACATATTAGAATTACAGTTTAAATTACGTTTTTCTGACGAGTATGCTTTTCATTATACCAAAATATTGGGCATGTATACTGCTGGAGAGCATAATACTTTAGAATTATTTCATCAACGCTAAAATATTTTACAGTTCATTTAAAAAAAGTTTTAATAGCCTGAGCATCTTTAATGTATTATAATAATACAGCTCTTTATAGCAGACTGTAAAACTCCAGACTACAGTTTTAGCAGTCATGCAATTTTGTTTTATAGTTTAATAATTGTTCAATTGAAAATGACTATGAGCTTACTAAAAAGCACTTTAATGACTTACAAAAATACAATTTTATCAAAATGTATTGCACACCTTTATAGAAATTAAAATTTCTACGGACAAGTTATAGTTTTCATCCTCAGAAAGAATTTTCCAAATTGTTGCTATTAAAAGCAGAGGTAGCATTTGCAGCATTCCACTAAGCCACGGTTGCTTCTGTATTTCCCATCAGTATCCCCTTGTAGGAATAGCCACAAAAATACAAAGTTCTAGAATAAACCACAGTCAGAATACTGAATTACATCAGATAAGCCAAATCAAGCCATTCGTAGCCCATGTTATTACTTTATATGGTTATTTATCATATTAAAGGTATTCCTAGTGTCAGCCAACTTTAGTTCTCAATCAAATATCTGGTCCATCATACATTTCCCTTCTATAACAGATAGCTTCCTATAGCCTTCAAAAACCAGCTGTAAAATAGAGCACAGTATTCTAACCTAATTTTAAAGCATAACTACTTCTAATAAAAATTCTAGAGCATTATATTGTGATGGTAGATGTTTAATCACACTGTCTTTGGAAGTACAGTTCATAACATATTGTGCATTTGACAATGGAACTTGACAAAGTGTTTTGTTTAAGACGTAATGTTTGCAGTTAGCAAATATTAGGTTTTGTTCATGACTTTGTTTCCTTTTATATATGCGCATGTGAAAGTAATTCTGGCTCCGCTGGCAGGCTGGCCCTGTTGCAAAGCAAGTGCAGGCAAAAAAAGTTTGTGCCATCAGGTTTCTAATGGAATGGAGAACTAGAAAAGAATCCTTGAAGTCCCTAGTACTCTCTTATTTTTACCACAGTAATTTGTGAGAGTCCTACTTACAGACCAGAATCCCATCGAGCTATATATTCTGAGGGCTTGTGGTGACAGAGTACTCCTGGCCTTAAAATCCTAATTACAGTTGTCTGCAGTTAAGATAGCACCTCATTGACTTCATTTATTCTGAATACCACTTGGTGTATTGCAGTGCTCTAGAACAATAAATATTTTACTATTATAAACTATGTTAATATGTTAACTACGTTAAACCATGTTAATATTGACTTGTAATACTAAAAAAGTATATCCACAGAGACACGAGGAAAACCAAAGTAAAAAACTTGCACTGTCTCAGATAATGGAGACAGTTGTCGATACAGAGATGTTTCTTTATGAAGTCTGAAAACTTCATAAAGATACTTCGGCTTGATAGTTGCCAGAATTGATTAAATTTTAACAAATCAAATCTTCATCAATTCTGCCATTTTTGCAAAGAATTGCTATTTTCTAGGCAAACAGAGGGATTTGCTGCCAATTTCATGAGACTTCTATAATTGAAATGTATTTTTTAAACGCTACATTGATGGTTTTGATTTGTAGTTTGCTGGCTTAAGACCAGATGACAGTGTAGAGGCTTAGTAATTTTGGTTACTAATGCAGTTTAACCACAGATGTGTATAACTTATGAATCACCCAATCTTGAGAAGGATATGGTGTAGAGGAGTTGAGAAGTCAGGAGGAGGGGCAGCATAGCAATTGGGTGCATGATGTCTTCATCCCATGGTTAAGAAAGCTCTCACTGGGGAGACCAGGATGTGTTGTACAAGGGTTGCTCTGAAAGTAATGCCTCCTATTATGTTACATTGATCTACAGTGTCAGAGGCAGGTGTTGGTGGTATTGCAGTAGAGCTTGAACCTTCCCACCAGTATTCCATTATATTCCATTGCTGTGTGACAAATGGCGCAGTTGACAAAATGGCATCTGACATGGAAGCACAGATGATGTAAATATGTGTAATTGAATTCCTTCACACGGACAAAATGACACCCATTGACTTTCATCGATGCTTGCTGAATAGAGACCAATCAGTGGGCAAGAGCACAATGAAGAGAGGGTGGTGTGTTTCAGCAGCGGTGACGGCAACATGAAGGACAAACCTCATTCCTGACAGCCATGCACAGCTGTCACACCGCAAAATGAAGAGGGTCTTGGTCAGCTCATCTACGTGAATTGTCAGATTATGATCACGGAATTGTGCACAGAGCTACATTAGCTTCAATGTGTGGGAAACAATAGTGGCAGTATTGGAATGTCACAGAGGTTGTGGCAGGTGGGTCCCATGCACAAACAGAAAGAACACCAAAGAACACATCAACTGTGACCACCACTAGAGAAAAATAGCTTTTGTAGCTGAGAATTTGCTCTATTGCACAGTGTTATTGTGCTCTTTGTATCTGTTGTAGTTTCCATAGAAATAAATAGGAGGCATTACTTGCAGAGGAATACGCACATATATATATATTTCTGGTGCTGGGTCTTGAGGATTCCTTCAGCTCCTTTCCTTCTCCCTGGCATCCTCAGAAGTTGGAAAGGTGGTTTCAGTTCCTGGAGAAGGATTATGGGACTGCACTCCGTGGAGTCTTTTCCCAAAATCTTTGTTTCCTGGTATTTTTGAGTGTCTTCATGTATATGATTGGGATGAGAACACCTCCCAGATGGCTATTCCATTCCCATTCAGCTGATGTTCTTTGGTTTGATGTCACCATTATGGTCTTCTTGCAATCTGCTTGCTGTGAGCACTACTGAGCAGTTCTATGCTTCTTAATGATATACAAGTTGTCTGTGTATTTTACTTATCTATCTCCTAGTGCACATGAAAACTGTTCTGTTGTTTGGGGCAAGTAGTCAATTGTATTTTGTCTACTATTATGGCAAAGCATGGAGTAAAGTTCATAGGTTTGTGCTTACAACTCTGCCTGATTTCCATTCAGTTCAAAATAATTTTGAAGGAGGTATGAATGGGATAGTATGCCAAAGCCCCTACCTTGTTGTTGTGGGTTCTGGGCAGTCATGATGCAAACAGAGTTGGTCCACAGAGCAATCCAGGCCTTGAGAACCTTATGTAGGCGTTTAATTATCTCTTACTTAGTAACGAGATGTGTTCAAATTGTGTTCAAATTTACTTGTTGCTCAGTTCAGCTGATTCATTATTATGAATATAGAGTTGAAGCATTCTAGGAAGATATGTGAATTTGCATAGTCCAGTGCAGATACAGGACATACAGAAAAATAGAAAGGGTTATTTGATGTTACCCACTGGGTGAAAGTGGGTTTGAAGGCATTTACCATAATTTCAAAACTAAAAATTCATATAGCGTTAGCTTTAAGCATACTTCCAGCATCTTGCAGAACATGCCATTTGTGGAAGTGGATGTGGCGGCTTTCTTCATCCTCTTAGTCTCACCGCAACATTACTTTTCTTGGCACAGACCTGTAACTTTTCCTCTGCAGCTCTAAAAATCCCTGTAGCAGCATCAAAGAAAATGACTCTGCTTTTAGAGAGAGAGAGATTCCCTTAAATTCATATAAGGAGAGCCATTCTAAACACCTTTAAACACCTTTCTGTACCACTGGAAACCCTCCTTCTTTCACAAAATAGAAAGTTCCCTCTCAGGAAACAATAACCAAGGCTATCACTACCTATTTGTGTAATATTAGCTGTTAGCCCATTAGCTCAAGGTACAGGCATATCTATTCCATCTCTGAAACCTCACTTCTAGTTAACTATTAATCTTCATTGCATCTTTTTCCTATCTGACCTTTTCCCTTTTTTTTTTTTTTTTTTTTGCTTTTTTTTTGTTTTGTTTTGTTTTGTTTTATTTTTGTTTGGTTTTGGTTTTTCGGAGGTTTTTTTTTGTCCTTTCTTCTTGCATATCCACACTTTTTTCTCTAGGTGCTCAACTGTCTCATTCTCGTATGAGATTTAGCACTTTATTTTTCTTCATTCCTTGTGTCTGATGTAACATCTACATACAGATTCACGGGGAGAAAAGGACAGTAGAAGACTGAGTAGGAGGGGTGTTGAGCCCATATGGCACAGGAAGAACCTCCCTGCCATCACTGACTTGGCTAACCTGGAAAGAGGAAGAGGTGAGGGGTTGCAGCCAATGCTGGCATGCAGTAAGAGATTGGACTAGGTCTGTATTTTGGTCTGGGAGAAAATCTGATGTGACCCTGTTTCTTTATCTTTAATTAAAGAGAATAGATTGCATCCCTCTCCCAGTAGCAAACCCAAGTTTGTAAGGATTGTTGTGCGTATAAAGTTATTTGGGTCTACAGAAGCAATCATGTGACCTATCAAATTCTGTGTTTGTTTGTTTGTTTGTTTTTTACATACATAGAAAAATGAACTTAATGTTGCAATTAACAGTTACTTGTAGGTACATCGTGTCAGTCCTTGATTTTTATATGTAAACTATAAAGTACAGCTTTAAAAAACTACTCAAGCCTGTAGTTATCATATAGCAGATATGATCCAAAACCTTTCAGTAGCAATAAAGATCATTTCTTAGGAATAGCTTTGTCCTAGGTAAAATCTGGAAAAGTCTACCTAATCAAAGATAGACTGTAACTAATCATTCTACATATCATATTGGTGACAGTGCAGCATAGCTGAAAAAATAGCACGCTGTTGAAGTGCTATAGTTCAGAACCCTTCCCATGGCATGCCTAGATCTTTTAAGTAGTTAAACCAGGTTTATAGTACAGGAAGTAAAATATAACTTTTTAATCAAAATGGCTAACATATAACATACTGTTAATGAAAAAAATAACAATATCAAAACATCTGAACATAAATGTATTGTATTCTGCTCTTAACATGTCTGCTTCTTTTTCCTATGCTCTTCACTGTAGTCAAATGCTGGAAATAAAATATATCTCACTACTTATTTTTTATCCCTGAGACTTCCAATAAGCTGTCTCACCTGAATAATAGATCTTTAAGTTACCTTTAAGCCGTCTACTCTACAACTTTCAACTTGCGTTTGAGTTCCAGAATTGAAGATGCTGTCACTCACTTCTATTCCTTGCATTCAAACTCAATAGGAGTTCAAAATGTTTACTTCAGCCTGTACTTTGGAGAATGAGAACCTAGCTATTTCACATCAGATTGAAGTTCTAATCAGTGGACTAGGCCTAATAATCCCACCTCGGGTTAAATCCTCCTGTGTGCTTAGCTCCTTCTGTGAGCCACTTTCTGTGATCTTTTAAGCAGACTGACTGTTGTGCATAATGCAGGATATTTTTTCATAGGTTCACTCAGCGTGTATCCTAACGAATTATAGGATTATCCTCCCTCATGACTTTCTTAAAACAGAATTAGGTATACAGGGCAGTAATTAACTAAATACTGCATTACATAGTACTAATTTTTTTTCCCAGATTGACATTTTCAGAAGCCTCAAGTTGTCTCTAATTCGGAGTGGCTTATGCATTACCAATTGCACAAAAACATTTCGATGCGCTGAGTTCATGCTCAGGTTTTAAATATGTACATTCAAATTTTTATGTACATGGAGAGTAAGATGTGCACTAGGTAGGCCCCAAGTAGCTACCTGCTTTGGCTGTAGTGACCTGACTTCTGCAGTAAATTTGGCAAATTAAGCATGCACAGATGAATGCAAAACATTTACAACGATCGGTAGAAAGCTGTTCGTAAATCTGTGTCTGCACAAATCCTGTGTGCATGTGAGAAAACTGTTTGATCAGAACTTTCAAGATCAGAATTTGATTAAGAATTGAATGTTTTTTACAGTGGCATGTCCACTCCCAGTAAAGGTAGTGCACTCGCAGTTGCACGTATCTAAGTTAAATTCTTGAAGACTATTGCAAATAAATGTTCTGTGTGTGTGCTGTTTTGCACACTTCAATCACATATGCACTGTAATTATCCAGATCTGAGGGCAAATTTAGGAATTTATTCCTGCAGGAAACTTCCTGTGCGTGAATTCGGACCATCAAATTCAAATTCAGAAGGAATAGTTGTTCATTTTTCATATTTTGAACTTAATTAGTTAGGCATATTCATGCAACTATTGGCAGAATTGTGCTCTCAACGAGTCAGCCTAAACCTTATTACTTTTAATTAAGATTTCCTGATTATTCCTAAGCATTCAGTCATGCTTATTTGCAGATGAGAAATTCCGATTGTTATAGGCACAACTGCAAAGGTTTAGATAAAAACCACACATGGTCTATACGCAGCTAATGAGCTTAATGAAGATACTTAGGAACCATTAATTAAGCAGAGGCTTTTCACCTTCAGGGTGATGACTGAGATATGATGTTGTATTTAGAAGCAGCACTGACAACTCTTTGATAAGTGCCCTTAGTGGGAGAGACATGTTTTTCAGAGACATGAACAGCCTCTGAAATACAGGTCATGCTGGCTCTTGTAAGTGTAACAGAGACTGAACTCTGGCGTTTCATGAGCGTTTTAAATAGAGCAACTGGCAAAGCTGCAACTCCAAATAATCTCTGAGCCAGTGAGATGCATCTGCTCATATGCTCTGCAATCTTCATTCATCATCTGCTGCCCTGTGTTACTATAAAGCCTGTTGTTCTGCAATTATGTTCATCCATGCACGGCGTATCAGTAGTGCTATGTTCTGTGCTGTTCAAGTGGTCACTCAGTGTGAGAAGCGCAGTGATACCCCGGATCCCATTTTAATGATGTTCTTAAATTCTAGAAAGGCTAATTCCATCCTGGCTGCTAAACATAGCATCCCTTTAACCTGTTAAATTCACTTCTCACTAGAAAAAGCTTATCTCACAGAAAGGGAAATTAAGAACATGAGGAAACATCTCAAGTTCCTTGCAATATTATATACATATATCCCATTAATTCCGTAGCTCCTTTGATGAAGTGCACTGCCTCAGGTGAAAGTTATTAACACTTTTGTGCGCTGGACCTGTCCTCTTAAAAGAAGTACTCCAGATCCACGTCCTCATTTCAAAAATACTACAGAATAGTTTGTGTTGATCTGAGCTAGATGAAACTAGCTATCTAGAAATACAAGGCTCTGTGTCCCATTAATAATCTCCTGAACTATCCAGTCTGCTACAACATAATACTTCAAACTGTAGGGAAGCTACTCAAAATAAATCTTCAAAAGCTTTAGTATGGAAACCTTGCAAAATATACCCCACATGATAGCTGATCTCTATTATTCACATTGTTAGTATTTCTCTATTTATATTCTCAGGCTTATTACATGTAAATATAAAAGTAAGCCTTCTGTCCCTCTGTGAATGATTTGTGTGATGAAACAAAACAGAATAATATCTTGTGAATACAATTTTGCATAATCTGATAATTATTTGCATAATCTGATTATTATAGGCTCCGAAATTTTTTAACATGGCTATAATTTACAAACATCTGAAACTCCCAATACTTTTTGTGTCTATGAAATCATTTCAGTTATGGAAAAATGTTTCTTAGTGTTTCACTAAGCTCAAATTTGAGTCCATACTTGCAAGTGGTATTAGGAAGTTTGTGCCTGGAAGATTTCCCACTGGTGCTGTGAGACCGGGCCAGTAAAGAATAATAAGAATTATTCTAATAAGGTCGTGCTGTTGTAGACCTCTCTTACAGAAGAGTTTCTCTAGTTATTTGAATAGCTTCATTAATTACAATGCAAGTGTTGTGGGTGAGAGCATTGTATAAATAATGGATATGAAGAAAGCCACAATAATATAATCCATTAAAGTACTGCATATTCTGTTGTAGTCCATTAAAGAGAAATAAGGTTAGATTTTGAGTCCTACTAATTAGAGGGCAGGTTTGATTTTTTCTCTCCTCCACTCTAGTGCATGAAGAATGAAGTATGTATATTTAGAATGCTGCATCATAGTCTCTTTTAAATACTGAGTTTTAACATGTATTCTGCAAGGGCCTTTTAATAATGTCTAGAAAGCTGATAAAGACCTAGGTTAGCTAATGGAGATCTGCTGGTAAGACTGTGGTTGTTTTTTGGTTTTTGGTTTTTTTCCTTTGGTCATTACATAAGTCTGGTGAAACTTAAGAAACTTAAGCTTATCACTGAAAATGAAATGCCAGCAATTGGAATTGTATGATATTAATTCGCTTTCAGAAATCGGAACGACATCAGAGTTTCTTAATCAAACATACTAACACAGAATTTGAATGCCTGTCTATAACGAAATGGAGAAACGTCTGATGAATGTCAAGTGAGTGGGGTCTTGCTCTTTTCAGGGGGGCCCAATGATGGAACGGGGGATGATGGGCACAGGTTAGAATACCAAAAGTTCTTCACAGCTTCTTTGCTGTGTGGGTGACAGAGCACTGAGACAGGCTGCATAGAGAGGTTGTGAAGTCTTCTCTGGAGATATTCAAGACTCACCAGGACACTTTCCTGTGCAACCTATCGTAGATTTAGTAGGGGTTGGACTTGATGATCTCCAGAGGTCCCTTCCAGCCCCTACAATTCCATGATTCGTTGAAATAGATTATTATAAACACAACTAACAGATACACCTGAAGATGCCTTATATTTCATGTTTTAAAAAAATCCTATGTTTAGTGACTCTGATCTTTGCCAGAATATAAACTATTTGAGTGAAATTTTCCAAGCTATGTTTGTGGCTCTGGCCAAATTTAAAGGGAACAGATGTCTCTCAGAAACACATTCTGCCACAACCTGTTTTTGTGGTAGTCTCACCTTGGTAAACTTGATTGCATTGCTTAAAAACAAGCTTTCTGATATTTTTATTCTGAGTGGTATTTTCAGCACTAGAAAGAAACGTGGCTACTGAGACGAGTACTGCAGTAAGTTCACTAAAATTTCAGCCCTCTGAGTTCCGCAGATACATCTGTGCACCTGCAGAACTCAACTACAGGATTAGGAGAACAGGGAGAAAATGCTTTAAATTTTTATTTCAGTGGCACTTCTGGAGAGCAGACTGTGCCAAAAATGCAGAATTTCACTAATTAATCCAAATCACAGCTGTTCAAGATTGAAATACTTTAAAAGCAAAAAACAATCTCTAAATCATGTCATGGTTTAATGGGCTCAGTCATAGCCACGTAACTGCGGATGTGAGGAAACAAATGCACTGGGATTGAAGGGTATAAATAAAACTGGGGGGGAGTGGGGGATGCGTGATGGACACCTCAGCTAACAGGCTAATTTCCTCTGCCTTTCTGGGCAAGGTTATATCTGCAGCCTTTGCTCTTGAATCCCTGTAATTGAAGCAAATAGCTTGTTATCTGAACTGTTTTCTAAACCCTTTAAAGGCTGACCACTGCATTTTCTTTGCGTGTGTAACTGTGCCGGCACTCACAACACGCACGTGCACACACACGCCTTAGTTTCTTAACCAAAAGCAGATGTTCGTGGTCATTCTCTTCTTCCCTTCCCTTTAAAATTCATGAGTGAATGCAGTGCTCAAGAAACCAGCAATAATATCCATTGCTTCAGGTTGGTGCACCACGGAAGGCCGCTCCCTGCGCTGCTCAGCGCTGCAGGCTTCGTGCCGGCTGCTGCTCAGGCAAGCTTGCCTGATCCTTCCCTCCAGCTGCAGAAGCAGACGAAGGCACCCTGGTCCTGCTGCCCGAGTGCGGTGGCAATGCATGACCCCTGTTTTCCTCCCACCTCCCGGCAGCTTGAGGCTGGATGCCACATGAGGCTGATGCATGGCCAGCGCTTCCCTGCTGAGCCCTATCCCTGCAGCTCCTTCGGGTCTCCCAGACAGCCGAGCTTTTCCTTGCAGGGCCCCGGCTGGACACCATCCCATCACCTGCCAGTCACGCTTGGTGCCAGCCCTCCTGCTGCCTGTGACGGCATGCATGGAAATAGGAAAGGCAGCGCGGTGCCTGCATTCGTGTGGTGCCTCTTTCAAGGCTCATTAGTGCAGTGCAGGCCCATGCTGTTCTGGCTGAGCTGCTCGCAGTCCCATCGTAGCCGTGGCTGACAGCTGCTCAGGAGTGTTTACAGCACACTCCAGTGCACCACGTAGCCTGGTCTAATAGGGGAGGTAGGCACTTCACCTGCTGCCAAACAGAACAACTTTGTTTGCATATTCGGACACGCAAGGGCACACTCTCTAGCCCGGGGACGTGCTGTGGGATCTGTACTCCTTCAGCAGCTTACCTTTGTTCAAAATTAAAAGCTGAAGTTGTTTTGTAACGGGGATTGTAATGGCTTCGTGTTCATGTTTGTGTTCTTTAGATTCTGTTCGGTGCACAACAGCCAGATGCTACCTGTTACCACCGCATATGGCGCTGGGTTGATAGTTGTAGTAAATCACTAGAAGAGTGGGCTTTAATAATGAAATCCCAAACAACTCGTCTTCGGATTACGTGGCTGTTCTGCTTTATAAACAGAGGAAAAAAACAAAGCCTAGGCAGCCTAAGCCATTGAGATATCAACAAAACTTATTCCATCTATGCTTTTTAGTATTCTGTTTTTCTTCTCTGCCCTTCTTAATGCAAAAATATTTGCTTGAGGCAAATCCATAAAAAGACCATATTAGGAGAATTGCATAATATCCTCTAAAAATAGGAAGGAGGAATCTAGGACTTCAGAAATCCTTTTTACTTAGAGAAATAAATGACTGAGTACGAAAACAAAATTGTAACATGTTACTGTACTGCCATGAAAGGTAAGTCAGGCAGTTCAGTTGACTTGGCTTTGTGTCATATTTTGTACTGTGCTTGCTGGGAGACTAATTGCTTGAAATAAATATTTGAAGATCTCCATGTCTGGTCCTTGTAAGCTGTTTGATCAGTTTGGTATTTCTGATAGGATCTGTTTTTCGTAAAACCTTAAAAGATTGCTGCTAGACAATGTTTGTGCCGCATTGTCCCGGCCATATATATTTGTGCAGCGAGGGATGGGGCTTAGGTAGACCTCATCTTTTTAAAAATAATGGATCTGGGAATGGTCAAGCAGTGTTCATGCTGTGCAGGTCATTTTTCCGCTTTTCCCCACTTGCTTTTGCTCCTTCTGGGAGGTTTACTTCCGATCTCCACCTCTCTATCAAACTTTCTCATTCTTTTCACATTGAAGAGGTTGGGGGGAGGGCGTTTTCCTATACCTGCACTGGACATTATCAACTCTTAAGATCGTTTCTCAGATTTGTATAGTGCTCAATATCTGAGCGGCTGAGGGGTACGGGGAGGTTTAAAATGAACCTTATGAAAGCCAGAGCTGTCTGAAGGTGAACTAGACAGGTCTGCTGCTGTGCACTGTTGCCCATTACGCAGCTGTCTGTGGGTTTGAGATCAGACCTGACTTGTGATTTGTGAGTGATTGAGCTGGTAGAGCACTGGGTGGCTGATGGCATGGAGCAGTGCTTAGGGTTGCTGGCATCTCACTGCCTGGCTCAGCTATGGGAGAGCTGTGGGGGGAAGTCCTGAAAAAGCATGCCTTCATAGAAGAAGAAGGACAAGAGTTGTCATTTTAAGTTGGATGCAAAGCCTTGAGTCGGGATTGTAATGCTGGGAGACGTGGGAATCTGAACAGACTGGCTGATAAACTGCTCCCTGCCTAACATTGCAGCCTCTAGAACTCTGTTTCCCCAGTGCATATTTGGGCACAAGGGGATAAGGGCTTGTTTTATTTAATATATCTCAGCTGAAGAACTTGTGATTTTATTTTTACTGTGCTGCGTATTATCTACATGGATTTAGAGACTAGTACCAGCAGTATCTTGGTAATACTTGTTTTTAAAATATTTCATTCGGTGTACGAAATAGAATAACAGGACTGTGGTGCTTTTGAGCAGAATGACCATCGATAATTTTATGCCCTAAGCTTGCATCTTTAGGATTGATTCACAAGAGAAAAGGAGAAAGAATAACAAGCAGAAAAAGGGATCTGACTTCTTTGTTGTAGGCTTGTGCAAAGCTGATTGTTTCAAAAGCTTAGATATCTTTGTACTCTGACTCTGCGGTATGGGCTTCAGAATTATTCTGTGCTGAATTGGATCCCTGTTTTAGTGGCCTGTGTCTCTGACCTGCACTTTGCTTACTCTTGCAACACTTCCTTGTTGAAGGTAATTTATACTCCAGTGAGGCACAGTACGACCGTGCTAATAAGAAAATACTATTGACAGTTGTGATAGATGCACCTACCACTTAGCGTGCACAGAAGAGTTAAAGTGATTGCATTTTTACAGTCTGTGTATTTCTCTGCTTATTGTTTGTGTCCTGCTGTTAGAAAAACAGCTTAGTTGCATAGTAAATCTTTCCAATCAACACAAGAAAAGAACAGAAAAGAACGTGCACCCTCACTTGTTAAAGCTACTTCAGAAGGATGGTCATTTGAAGGATGTATTCCAGGAAATTTGTCCCTCTTTTTCAGAAAGCCTTGTTAATATGAGCAAAGCTAACCAGGCATCTCAGGAGAGGATAGAGGCATGCTCATTAAGATTATCTAAAAAAACAACCCATACAGCAGATATCTGTCATAATGATACTTCTGTTGTCTCTCTCTGCAATGTCTAAGCAATAAGTTCCATAAGGCATGTAAGGCCCGAAGTGTGTAGCTGACAGCAAGGGACTGGTTTCTGAACTCAGCTGCTCGCTCTGTGCCTGTTTGCATTCAGGTCCAGTGCATTCAGTTCCCTTTACATCCTTCTCCTTCCCTCCTCTCCCTCCAAATTAAAGCTTACCTCCATTTGGAGCAGTCCCCAGTCAGACCTTTTGCTTGCTGTGAGTAACATAGATGTGCATGCTATTGTGGATACATAAAAATACTGCTGGATGACAAGCCATAAATAATGTGAGTATGGACTCCTGGTGAGATACTGCTCTAATATTTAATGCATTTATTAACCATGTAATGCTGTGATTTATAGAAGCTGGATTCATAATTGCAACATAGCATTTCTGGGAATAAATCCATACCTATAGTGTTTGCAAAGGATGGGGGCTGAGGAATGTGGGGTATAGGAAGCAGAGTTAATAGTATGGAAAGCAGAGTTATTAGGTTTGGGAAATCTTAAAATAGTTGTAAGGTGCTGGGCAAGAGAATTCTAGGTTAGGATGTGTCAGTCAAAGTTGTACAAATAAACTCATTTAGGAGGCATTGGGGTATGAGGAAGATGGAGGTCCACAGATTCCATTTTAATTAAGTCCTTAAATGAAAGTTAGATAAGAAATCCCTCTATAAACAATATTTCTTTCTCCTTTGGTAAATCCACCAGCTCCTCTCCTGGTCTCAATCCTGATTTCTTTCTGAGAAGGAAAGAAGCAAAATTTTGCTTCTAGGCATGAGGATTTTTTTTTCTATCCTGGACATGCAGTTGGTTTCTCTACTTACCCTTTACCATGCCCAGCACATTCATTTGAACACTGAAAGGTAAAGGTTGTGAGGGCCCAAAGTAAGCTTGTGTGACAAATGCACAGTGCACTGAGGAGCTCATCACGAGGTGCATGAAAACGATTATATCTAAATATAATGCGTTGCTTGTGCTACCACAGAGATAAGACTCTCTGTGAAAGCAGATGTTCATTTTTACAGAATATAAAAGCTTAAGTGAGTGCAAAATTGTTGGCAGTATGGGGGCAGCTTTGCCAGAGTAGCCCCCATTACTGAATTACAGTTCCCTGCAAAGCCAATGTAAGTGTCAGCCCATCTCACATAACTCATTGTACAGTCAGAGGCATGTTACAGCTGAGCATATGTCATTTGCAAATGCTATTTTACCTCAGTGAAAGGGATTTCATACTTCTTTCCATATGTTTAACCAGTTATTTTAAGCTGCTTTTCTTTCACTGTTTTTTTATTATTATTTTTATCAGCTTGTCTTTTGTAGAATGATGAAATTTGTATAGATTTTCTTGTCAGTAGATAAGAGCTTTATAATAAAATTCAAAATAATTGTAAGTAAGTTTGAATACTGACTTATTTGCCATTTGCATGTGCTATTTTACTCCTGCAAAATTAGGTGCTTTCAACCCATTTCAGGAAACCTCCTTGCCTGGTTCATCAGGCAGGTAGGAGGCCTGAGGTGGGGGATTGGTGCTCAATCTTTAGCGTCTTTTATAACAAACTGCTCTCATTTCCCACAGTTGTTGATGGCATAGATGCTCACTGTGTGAATTGTCTGCAGCTGTAGAAGATGGGCACAGGTTTCTGTTGTTTAATTTTTTAGGGTAATGGAAGATGTTGTAGAGTAGCATCCAATGGTTGAGGGTATCCTTCATAATTCAAGTGCATCTCTCTGCTTGGTTATATTTCCACCAGGACAATCATCACAACATCCAAGTCATTATTTTTTACCTTGTATCAGGAGTCCTATCACTATGGCACAAATGCAGCAGTTCTGGTGCTTGCAGAGCCCTTTGTAGAAGACTCAGGAAGAAATAATTTTCCCTTCAGGTTATAATTACAGGACATATGCTTTCTATAGCACGCTCTTCAACGCATAGGACTTTTTTTTTTTTCCATTACTTGTGATTTAGTGATGCACTGCTGTATTACAGTAGTGCAGCCTATGCCAGCATTTCCATTATAACCCATTTTTACAGGTTTATAACTCAACAGTAAAAATGTACTCTTCCAATTTGAAACTTGGCATATAATGTCTCATCCCATCTTCAGAGTGATATTTTTTCTTTCCCTCTGCCTTTTCCCCCCCAAAAAGGCTGCATTTTTTGCTGTACTTTTAAATGGGAGAAATTATCCTTTCTAATAGCAGAGAAGTCTGCCTGATTATTAAAATTACTTTCCAATTCTAAGAAAGTAGGACTTGATAACAGAGGTTGCAAGTGAATAAGCGTTGATGTTAAAATTACTATGAATACAGAGACTTTCTAAGCTAAAGCTAGGGAATATTGATCATAATGATTGGAAAAAACTTCTCTTTTTTTTGGTGTTGGTTTTGTTTCTGCCTGTCAATTTAGCCCTTAAAATAGTGTCCTCAGAAGTAAATATGATTTAGCTGCTGTACACTATTGTTTTTCAGCCTGAATAAAGTTAGGGAAGACTTTACTGCATATAAACAAAATAAAGACGTTTCTATCCTTTGTTGTTTGAGTAACACAGAACTGGAGGGAGAAAAATGTTGACTTGTAGTGTGGAGACCAGCTAGCAAGAGTAAATTGTGGTTAACGCAGTGTTGCAAATCTAGAGCAGGTGTACACAGTAACGAACAATCCTTCCGATAGGCAGATGCTTCTATGGACTAGGAAATTTAGCACTGAATGTCTAGGTTCAGTGCTAAATTGGAGGGTTTTTACAGTCCTTGTAGTTTACACAGTTAAGATCTGAACATCTGCTTATGGCTCCTTTTAAGCCTCACGCTTCAATTCAGTGTAGTGTGTTTAGGATAAAAGAAAATCAGTATCGAAGTCCAGTTTCTCCTTCTTTATCCATCTTCCTTTGGCCATCCAGTTGAGAGCTGAAATCTCTCCAGCTGCTATTTAAGAATGTTTCCTAGTCGGTGTGGAAACCACCATCATTGCAAACACAGCAGGAAGGCTCTGCTATGTTGTTTTTTCTTGCAGTAAGTTTACTTTGAGGCATTTTTTTTCCATTTAGATAGTTTAATTTATGCTTACCATAACCACTTTAATGGTAGTAATTAGAAGAAAGGATATGTAAGAGAGAGATTTTGTGGAGGGTTTTTATTAATTAATTGAGGTATTATTTTCTCATATATTTTAAAACTGTAGACATGTATACAATATGCATTCTTACTATAACTAAACTGTTTCACTTAAATCCCAGCTGTTTTAGGTTTCCAATTGTCTCTAGTAAATCTATTTTATATACAAAAGTGTCATGAAAATGTGCTTCTTAATGAGAAGTTCAGTTCTTTCATTTGGATTCTAAAATCAGCAATTAGGTCAAAGAATACTTTGTGTCCCTAGGCAGCACCAAAGGCTCTCAGATACTAAACAAAATGGTTGCATGTAGAGCTGAATTTCTGGGAGGTGTATAATCCAAATGCTTAGCGCTCCCTCACATGACCATTAGGCCAGTCCATCTTTGCCAAAACCATTACAGAAGAGACTCCCAGCCCAGTCAAGTTCACTTGAGCAATGGAAATATTAAACACCTTCTAAACAAGTAAACGCTTTCTGATGGTGTTGCAGAGTGTGCGCTATTGTTTTCATTTTGTGCAGTGCTGCCACAGCAAACGTTCCCTTCTTGAGCCAGTGTGGAGAGCATCCAGTAATAGCAACTGTATGCTCATCGTAAGATGTGGATGAAGGTATTTCAGATTCATTTTCTGCAGGCTTTGATCATCAAAAATGTTTATGCATTTATTAATCTTCCATATGTAAGAGCCAGTGAGCATAATGTAAACAAACAGCTCATTTTGACTTACAGGTATATATGTTAAAAGACCTTAAACGTTCTAGCTGTATCCGTTCAGAAGAAACTGTGGCAGCCGTGCAAGATATTAAAACTATGTTTAAGTTTTGGAAATAATACATGAAGAAATTGCAAGAATTCTTAAGGATAGAATACTCACGTATTGTGCATTTTCCTAAGGCTTGGAAATATAGTAGGTTTTTTCAAATATTCAGTAGTATTATGGTAATTATTAACTGTCATATTTCATTTCTTCTCATGAACATCTAGCATCGTTTTTAAGGGGCCACAGAACACAACATGTTCTTTGCAGCTGGCAGCTCTCATCACTGTAATTACTGAGTACCCTTAGTTTAAAGTTTTATTCTAAATTCAAAACAGAATGGAAAACATGCAGTTACACTGGGAAAGTTTATTTGCTAAACGTGTGCAAATCACTATTGAAATCATAGGAGTTTGACAACCCTCGTGAATTTATCTAATTGTTTTGTGCTGTGTATAAATGCACAGGGAATAAGTTTTGTGTTTGTTTCTAGGCACAGAAGAAGCGGAAATCCAATGAATCTGTAGATACAGAACTCTGTCTTAATGAGGTAAGAGTGCAGGTCCTCTGTGTTTCATAGCACAGGTGTGCCCCATAATATAAAATGCTCTTTGTTCTGATTCTGTGATTATACCTGTGTTTTTCTTACTGAGGATGATAAGCAATGAAAAATATTCATGTTACACCTCCATCTGAAGTGGCTCACTTTAATGTACAAATCTATACTTGCCTGTGCCTACTGCTTTATTATTGCTAGTGCAAGATACAAGGCAAGTAAGTACCACAATTAGAGGAGGAAGACTTAAGAAAGAAAAAAATTTATAAGCCGGAAACCTCCGTCTTCTCTGATCCCAAGGATTAGATTTTATCTGTTGGCATCCAGAAGCAATTTATTATTGAAGTTGTTGTCTTGACTATGCAGAAATTGCATTACTTTATTTTTTTCTAAAACTGGCGGGATAAGCACTGATGGCTCAAAAATATGCCATCCGTAACAACAGGAAGTTTCACACGTGGAACCATTGTTAAAGTAGGGATCTCTTAATACTTTATTCCTTTTTTTCTGAGTCATGCTGTGCTGATGTTGTACATTAATGTTGCTTTTATCCTTTAACTTAACTTTAAAATGTTATCATTTGACTTCAATTTCTGTGCCTTTTGTATCTTCCAATCTGTGACAGTGGTGTATAGGTAACAGTGGAGGGTGGGACATGAACAAAGAGAAGATGAATTCCATGGCATGGATTTAAATAGTTTGCAATGACAATGTGTAATGGTGACCAAGGAAAGTATTGTGTCTTGCAGAATGCTATTGGGAAAGACAACACGCCAGGAGTCTCCACCAGCCACATATCCTCGGAGAATTCGTTTGCTCTTCCTACAAGCTTCTATCCAAGCACACCGCTCATTCTGATGACAGCTGCACTCTCACTCTTTTTGTTCCTAAGCTCATCAGTCGTCTTGTAGCTGCATTGCAAAAGGACGTGTAAAAAAAAAATCTCTTTCCTGTCCTCTGTTGTTTATCTGGAATTCCAGGTCTGGGGGCTAAGCTGAGGCACTCCTGCTATAGAACAGTTTGTCAGCTGGAATTTTTTTCTTTCTCTCTAAAAAAGCTTCTTGTGATATTTAGAGGCTTTGTGAAATACTTGGTGCAGTGCTACATTCCAAACCCAAGAGGCTTTTGGGCATGCAGTGTTTTAAAGAGACAGTGTATAAATTTGCCTGTAAAGCGATCTGGTTGGATTATTTTAATAATTATATTAATTCTGGCCTTTACCTGAGAAAGGAGGATGGCAGTTTTTTTAAGATCCTATTTATCTCATTGGATGGTTTTGGTTTTCAAATTGATCAAACTCCAGATTATCAAGGATGCCAGGCTTTTGTCTAATGTTGAATGTTCTCCCAGAGAGTGGACTTTATGAAACTTCATTTGATACATTGCTACTGATGTTAAACTCTTTCAGTGTATTAGCATTTTCCTCTTTAAATGTTTTCGTACTGTAAGTGATTCTGCCTTCCCCGCTGAGAAGCCATTCTAATTCGCATACAGGTATAATGTATGTCTTTCAGTTAAATTCTCATAGAGTGCGGCATAGAACTTTCTAACAAAACATTTATCTTTTAATTATAATCATCTAGCCTTAACGAGGGTGAAGATTCTTTAAATTAACAAGAAGCAGCCATTGTGAAAGCTCCGTAAACATACTTCGATGTATGAACAGTAGAAAAAAAAATTTGCTGCAGGGTTTCAGTTGTACAGTCACTGGTCTTCTATGCTTCCATTGTGACAATATAGCCCAATTATTACACTGTTCATTCAATAAAAAAGATACGCATTTTATTTGCTCTACTACAACGGCATTATCTGTTTATATATAGCTGGTAATGTCAGCTCAGAAAGTTACAGGAACGTCATACCTTACTTCTCTTACCACAACATTGTAGAGGGAAAAAAAAAAAGGCAGTAGGATATCATTTAAACCGTGATTCATTACTGAGACTGCTAAAACCAGCAGAAAAGGATGGTTGATCCAGTTACGAGGCAGCGTCGTGCACACTCACCCATGTGACAGGTGTTTCTCACCCTCGTAGTCCTTACTGCAGCCCATGGGATTGTTGACATGATGAGCTGTTTGCAAGACCTGTTCCGTAAATGTTTTAATGGTTTGGATGGCAACGGTGCCAGCATACTTGATTTGATCACTTTGGCTTTCGTTCAGTGACACTGACAGCATGTGCTGGTGACTTTCTGCAGTATCTGGAAGGGATTCTTTAAAGCTTTAAGTGTCATCAAACAGGCAGTGTTTTCCCTGAGAGCTGTCCTTATACCTTCCTGTGACGGCTTGGTGACTGTTACAAGCAGTTGTGTCTAAATGATCAACAGTAATTGGCTTTTTTTTTTTCCTGGAGTAGGAGATAATTTTACCAAGCAAAGAGTTCATCATGCTGAATGCACAGATTTACATTGAGACTTACACAATACTGCTCAAGCCTGCTTTGAAATGCCTGGATCAGTTATTTGCTATACAACTGTAAGGTACAAATTACTGTTTTATGAACAACAATGAAGTTTGTGGGAGTGTGCAAAATAGGCCTTTTGCTAAGAGATCATTAAGCCTATTGACCAGTTCATCTTTTGAGCTTTTTCTTAGCTAATAGCAAACACTTTCAGAAATTATAGAATTCACTTACGTGCTCTTGATTATGGTCACATGATATAGGTTTCAAAGCACTGCGTATGTGATAGAATTCTAGGATACTCTGTGCCACCGAACATAACAAATTAGACACTATTACTCTTTAATTCTGTGCTGATAAGAAACTGCAAATTACTTTCAAAGGTGTCAGAACTGCTTTCGGAGAAGAAATATATAGCATATCATTACCAGCAAAGCCCATGTGGTTCCTATTGCTCTTCTCGTAGAAACTAATCAAATTATTGAAAACCAGTGACAACAGAAAAAAAGATAACGAGATTCATGATTTAAAAAATAAATCAAATTATTTTATGTCAAAAGGAGCTGATAGTATAACCTATTGAAATGGAAATGAACACAGTGTTACAATCCAGAAGTCTGACATTACCCAATTAAAAATATTTTCAAAACAAATTCATAAACATTACAATTATTAAATCCATCTTTGATCCACAAAGCTTTCTTTAAAATATCATTTGTATTCAGCACATTAAACACTTTAAGCAGTATCAGGAATTTTAATAACCTCCCAGTATAGCGCGTAGCTTTTTGAAGCTTTTATACATTTGGTTTGATTACAGTATCAGTATTTAATATAAATTATTAGAGCTGTGACACCGTGTGATCCAGAATAAAAGCTATTGATCACTTATGCTATAAACAACAATCTAATTAGCTTCTGATTACAAAATAAATGTCTAGTTATCTGATTCAATGAGAGTTACCTTTGGAAATACAATTACGGATACAGTAGAGGAGGAAATGGTGTCTTATAAAGCTAGCCATGTTACCACAGACAACACAGAGCACTCAAGCTTTCTTTCCTAAATTAAAAGCGTACTGAATTCTTAATTAAAAAAAATAAATTGCTTATTAAACAGGCAAGAGGGAAAAAACCCTAAGAGTCTGACACTTAATGAGGTTTTTACAGACAACATCATGAAAATATTGGAGGATTTTTAGAAATTGGATGCGGTGCGGACGATGTCAATTTAGCATGGTGACCTTGTCAATGCAGTCATTTACTACAGTACTCAAGTATGCAGATGATTGTTTTATTTTTCCCTTTCTAGCCACTAAAATGCCATGTATTGAGTGCTCAGCCAACAGGCTAAGACTGGCTTTTATATAGTCCTTTAACACATTAATTTTACCGGTGTAGCAATAATATAGGAACTGTCCAAATACAGGATGTACGTACAGATGACCCACTGTTTAAATTGTAAATTTAACCAATTCAGTTGTGTTTAAATTAAATCACGGACTACCATAAACATTTACAAGTCATCTTTTTCATTTAATGTCATAGAACAGATGTTGTCATTAGTATTATTAGGAGTGTGTATACACCGCCACGTTAAATAGCTTGACTAGTGTGTTTATGTTTCTCCATAAAATCAGTACTCAGATTAAATCCACTCTGAACTGAAATATGTGGCTCATGTTTTAGCAGTATTTCAATAGGTATTAATTCCACGAGGAAACAGGCAAGGATTATGAGCACTTTAGGAAAAAAAAAATAGCAACCAAGGTTTTCCCCTGCCCCACGGGCACCAGTGGAGTTGGAGACATCCAGCACCGTACGGCCATTCTGCACCCGGTCCTGTGCCATGATTTGGTCGGGAAAAAGGAGCACAGCCCTCATCGCACCAACTGATTGCTCGTTGCCTGGCTGTCTCCAAGGGAATGGGGAGAGAGGTGCTGAGGACCGTGCAGCAAGCCTCCATCCATCCCATTACATGGCTTCATTCCCACTGTGTCATTAGGAAGAATTAGGAGAAACGGGAATTCTTAATCATTTCAGAGCATTTTGCAGTCTCTGTCTGGAGACTTAATTCCAGCGTATTTTGTTTTAATGAAGTTATATCCTTGTAAGACTCAACCTTACAAAATGAGGCTGTTCATAATTTGAGGAGAACTACAGTTTGAGTCGGTACACTGAAAACATGAGCATAGACGTTATTTGCTTGCAATTAGGCTGGAGATGAACAAAACAGAAGGAATCACCTTAAAATCTCAGTCTGGTCTTAATTTGTGATTCTTGGCTTAATCTCAGTGATATTTCCACAGAGAAGACATAGTGAGAAACCGGTGAAGGAGAAGAGCAAGAACAGCTCCCTGAAGGTATATAAATCATGTGTATGTCAAGTGACAGGAGCATCTCATACTCAGCACTGGGATTCTTTGAAATAAAAGAGCTGGATTCTGTTAGGACCAGCACTCCATCAGGGTAAGCAGTAAAAGATGGGAATATCTGCACAGCAGTTAGAACTTTCTTTAATAAATTCCAGTTGTTATTTTTCTACACCAAGGTGGATCTACCTCGTTGAAAAATATGCAATCGCTGGCAGGACTTCTGCATTAAAACTTCTGAATAAATGCATCCGAGCTAAAGAGGCCCCCAAGGTTGTTTTATACCCGTGAGGTTATTCAGATTCTACCTGATGTCCATTACTTCAAACAGAAGTGTGTTTGATTCTGATGAACTTGGCAGAGAAATTAATCCAGCGACTTGTTAAATATTTCCCATCTTTAAATATTTGCTTTTTCTTACCAGCTCCGTTCTTTCTATGACATTTCAATTACTGGCTATTTCAGCTTCCCCTTTTAACTTCGGAAGGTCACTTTCTCCATACTCTACAGTAATCCACATTTGCCTTATAGACTTATCTGTGTTTGGTTTTGTTTTGCCTTGTTTTTCAATTACAGCCTCCTCTTCTGAGAAAAAAAGCTGTGATCAGGAATATGTCTCTGCTGAACCATCAACGCTTTTTCAGGCAGAGCAAATTGCAAATTCCTATTTTATCTGTTTAGCACTAGTTTGGCTAGTACAAGCTAAAACATGATGTTTCTATTCCCCAGATGGAATTTAAAATTTAGTTTGATACTGAGTAAGGATTCAAAAGTTTTAAACTTTCACAGTCTTTCAGAAATATTTAAATATTTTTAATGTATTTTCCACTTGGAATTTCTGTCAAATAGAAACAGTGTCGCTAAATAATAATTATTTTTTTTCAAAGGTAAGAAGTTACACTGTAAAATATAGATGCGTCCATTTGAAGGTAAAGTCAGGGAGGGTGACGAATTCCCATTTTTATCTCAGTATTGTCGCCACTTTCATATGCTCTCATTCCACGCTTTCTTCATCTGGGAATGTTTACCCAGGGGTGATTATACTTAGCAGATACGTTACTTGTGAGCCAGTCAGTAATCAGGTGGTTAATCCTACAGCTCTTACTCAGATGCTCAGCCTCTTGGAATTCATAAAAGCTGGAGCAAGAAATTCAAGATGTAGCCCGCAGACTAAAATTCAAAAGAGGGCAGAGTCAACCAATTTCTCTGTAGTTTTGCTCATCAATATATATTGTGATACTATAATTCTGTGCCATCTAAACTAATCGCTAAAGTTCTCTGAGCACGTTTGACCAGGGCAGCTGCAGTTTTGGCTCTTTCACCTTTGCCAGGTGCCAATAGCTGAACTTTGCCGTGTATACACTTAGAAGTAATTGCTGCCTCAATTGCAGCAGCCAAACCCAATACCACTTCAGAAAGGGTTTCTCTGACCTCATTTTCCCCTGCTTTTAGCGATTCTAACACGCTTCAATTCTTCTACACGACTTTTTAATCTCTCAGAAGGAGAATTTCCTGTAAGTTGTATATGTAAGGGCAAATATCTTCAAATTCCTCTTGTTGAAATACCACAATAATTGACCTCTTTGCTTACCGCCTTCCATCCTGCCCAGCACCTTCAGTCCTTATGAAACTGAGCAGCACTTTGGGGGATTCATCTTCCAGTAAATGAAGCCAGGCTTGTTTTCAGGCTTCCTCAAGCCACTCGTTCTAAGAATTGATGGTATGGTGTAGTGGAAACACTAAGTCACGGCTTCAAGCAGTGATTGAACACCTGGTGGAAGGCAGGGCCAACCCAGGGGAGCTCAGGTGTATGCAGTTCATCTGAGTGATTGGAAGGGGTGGAGCCAGGATCCACCCCTTCCCAGACCTCATTTAAGGGTCGATACTGGAGGTAAGAGCATCTTGCCCACTGGAGGTTTTGTAAAGGTAAGCTGTTTTTCTTTTTTTTGTTTCTGTATCTACAGCTACCGCACTTGAGCATATCCTCACTTGCTGCAGCTTGGGACTCTGCTACCCTCCTGTCTTTGCTGTGTTTTCCATCACCTTGTAGTGTTACAGTTACGTGTGGGTGTGCCATAAGTAATGTTAGGTGGTGTTATGCTGCTCCCGGTGTCAGCTGGTTCATCCCCAGCAGTTCTCCGGTATTGGTACCATTGATGCAACGTTTCTCATGGGCCCTTCTGCTGGGCGTTGCTTTGATAATAGGAGAGGGTATTTGAATTCCTGTGGTAAAGTGCAAAAATATTACCCCTTTTATTGTTTCATTCTTGCGTGAAATACATCCGGTGTCTCTCTTTCTCTTCTAAACTCATTCATCCAGCCTGCTTGGATGCACCAATGAGCTGAAAACAGTTGGCTGGTGCCACCCAGCTCTCAGTGACTCAGGTCAGTCAGACCGTCTCAGGTCAGCGGTTTTTCTGTCCTGATCTCCATCTGTTTTTTTCTGACCATTTTGTGGCCAGGGTTGGCCCTGCCTTCCACCAGTACCACATAGGTACTACCATGCTGCAGAATTCTCTGGCTGGAAATAAAAAAAAGCAGGAAGGGTGGCACTAATTCCTTACCGCACAGAAGGCAGAAAATATGCTGGAACTGTGGCCTCGTTTTCAAAATAATATGAAAATATCAATGTTCTTTTGTGCTTTGGGTTGAGACAAACACATTAACCCTTAATTTAACTTGGGAAGATCATAGTAACTCCTAGAGGTGGAACGAAGCCCTTTGGATTGCATCTGGCAGTTGGGAGCATATAACCCAGACTGAGCTGAGCTTGTAAAAAAAATAAAAAAAATAAAGGAGGAACAACTGAAGGAAAAAATATGGTCTTGAATTTTACATCGCCTTCTCTCTGGGAAGGTCACAGCAGAATTGAGGCATAAAACCAACCTCTTATCACTTCCCGGTACCCTCTACTGTTTCTCTTTAAGAAAAAATAAATCCTGAAGGCAGGGAGTGGAAGAAATCACTTCAAAGCACTGCAACATACGGGAAACATAACTGGTGGCAATTATTAATCTCCATCCTCTCCCCTCCCCCAGAGTTATTGCTACTGAGTTTGATTAACAGGATCTGTATGATGTTTTGTGTGGCATCACTTAGTGCAGAAATGATTAGCTGTGATTAATACTGTTCATGCTGGGAAGGTGTACGTTTCTTTCACTTGAGGCTACGTCGAAGTTTGCATTTTTTGTTGTGTAAAGTGCACATCGTTGACAAGAGCTGCAGTGAAGAGGAAGTAGCAAGGGAAGGTTCAGGTAAAGTAATTTTAGCTACAACGCAATGATAAGGGGATTAATTGTGAGTAGGCAGAAAGGATGCAGATAAGGGAAACTGGTAGTGTTTAGACCCAGGACGACTGGCATTCACTGTGAACTGAGGATATCCAATATTAATATTTTCCTACTTCTTTTATTTTTTTTTCCCTTCTTTTTCTGTGTAGAACACGCTTCCATTTTCTGGAGGAAATTCTTACGCAAATGGTTACCTTCTTGTGTAAATTCTATGTTGTCTTATGGATTTCTGTACATCTCACTGCAGGTTATTATGATGTGTCAGGTCTTCAGTCATAATGGCTGGTGATTTGTTGTAAAAAAAAAAAAAAAAAAAAAAAAAACCCTTAAACCACTGTTCACTTGTTCCTGTTGACTTAGACGTTGCTCTAAGGCCATTGCTTTTTGGACTGTTCACACTTCAGATGTTTGGCATTTTCTGTTAGCATAATCCTGCCACATTATTATTGTACATATCCAGAAAACAATCAAACAATCCCTCTCAATAAACATTATTCTCTTTTTTATTAAAAAGCATGTTTTTTGTGACAGATACTTCCTGGTTGTTTGTTCTGTTTTGAATTATACAAAAGAAAGGCAAAAAAAAAAAAAGGAAAGAAAATAAGCTTACTAAGGGTTGATCTCATTGTTCCCTGTTGTTTTACAGTCCACTATGATCTAAGAAAACAAGAAATAAAGCTTTTCCCTTTAAATATCTGTGCATTTGCTTGCTCCCTAGTCTTTTTGTGCTAGTGAACGTTGGCTGCAAAATCACAATGAGCCGGGAATGTCAGATGGAAATGATAGGGAAATGGGCACAGGAGAGGCCAGCTGGTCCTATTCACATATGCTCATGCTTGGACGTGCGCTCACTGCTCCACACCCACCCCTGCCCTCAGTCCCATGGGCCAGAAGCAGAGGGCTGGCTGCTTTTGGCACGCATGGGATTGGAGTGTTGCAAGAGCTTTGAAGACAGAAGGGTCAGGGTGGGGGAAGGGATGGTGGGCAAACAGGCTTTCATGGTGCTCTTGGCGGTGTCTAGAAAAGCTGAGAATAGTGTCTGAGCATTCACTCCTGTTCAGACAATTGGATTGAGGAGGTCTCCATTTGAGATGCTCTGACTGAGCAGCAGCCTCTCCAGGGATTGACGAGCCCGAGTGGCAGTCATTGTCACCAGGCAGCTGCCTGTGCTCAACCAGATGGGTTCCTTTATGTGCACGGTCTGTGGGTTTGACTTAGGTTTCGGTTGCTTATTTTTTTTGTGATTACTACTGGTCACGCACAGCCGCCCTTTGAGACCTTCCCTGTGAGTTTATTGATACTGGCAACAGGACCACTTTTACCGGGCAAATGCCAAACAGGTAACTCGGTGCCATGGGACTGCCTGGAAGGTGCACAGACAGAAGGTGCTGTTTGACTCTACACTTGTTCCATACGCGTATTATGCTGTCAATGAAGAAAGATTAATCATAGCATCAGGTTGTTATCATAACAGGAAATTGGCACTCCCTTCCCACTGGCCTGGATGCGAGGTGTTCAATGAGCAACGTGGCTGACTTTCAGTAGGAATGTTTGTAAGGTAACGTTGCCAAGAGGTGCTGAAGTAAGTAGAGTTAGCTTCTCTTAACAATGAGTATTGAATCATTTCAGTCAAATGGTCATTCTGAATTACCCCTGTAAGAATATGAATGAAGAAAGCTAGTATCTTCGAGGTAAGGACATAATGAACACAGAGAAGGGAAACTGGCCAGCGTGCTGTTTCCTAGAGATGCAGTTTAAGCGTGTCATTAAACCAGTAGAGGGTCTCAGCTGTCTAGAACATGGATTTTAAGAGGTGGTCTCAGCCACTTGTGCATGAGCCATCGCTGCTCTCCAAGCAGGCTTCTGCTGCTCTCCAAAGCGCTCTGCCCGAGCAATCAGCCAGCCCCGACACTTGTGCAGCTTCTGTTGGCAACAAAACCCATCTGTGTTATTGTCTTTTTCATGTTGGATTCTGTTTTACATTCAGAAACAGGAGTATCATTTCCTGAAACAATCTTTTGGTAACAAAAAAACTCTGTTATTCTTGTATTACGCATATCTTTTTCTGAGCTTGAATATGAATTACAACCCTTAATTCCCCACTGCCATTTTTTAAAAACTATATTAATTACAGAAAACTGCACGGCAACAGAAAGGAACATGCCAAAGTAGAGCAGGGAAACATTACACTCCAATGTAATTCTGCAGGAGGTTTTAGTTGAGTTAGTTTCATTTTGCTTTTTTGGTTAGTCAAACAATGTTAGAGAATATGTTCTTCTGAGGTGGGAATGTAATTCACAGTCTTTAATGAAAGAAAACCTACAACATGCATATAAAAAAAAAAAATTAAACCACAACAACCCCCCTAAAAACAACATTGTGTAGCTCTACAAAACAAAGCCTGGTAGTCAATTGCTTTGGAAGGACCTGGCATTCAAACTTCTGAATTGCTAGCGTATATACTTTCAAAATGAAAAGAACAATAACCCACCAACACCATCAGTGAGGTTAGCTACACAGACGACATTTTCCTCTGGTTTGAAAGTATGCCACATGCCTTTTCCTTTCAAAGGAGGCGTTAATAGAAATAATCTTAGAGGGAGGCAGCTGGGAACATCACACACGCACACAAACATAAAAACCAAAAGGAAAGAACAAATCTACAGTACCAAATAACTGCTGGCTTCAGTCTGAACTGGCGAGGCTCAACGCCTCATTAACACAGCATTCATCAGCCTGACCAGTGATGTTTGCTTGTTTGTCAGAGGGCAGAATCCAGTGGCTACAAACACAGCTCAGCCTTGTGTTTGCTTCCAGAACAATACTTGTCAATAGTGCAGTGCTGAGCTCTGTGCTGATCAATGGCTGTGCGTAGCTCCCTACCCGAGGGCTTTATTATTAATAAAGATGTAGGTAGGCTAAATATTGAGTGACATTATTAGAACAGGATTGTCCTTCCTGAGGTGACTTTGATTTATGTTAACAGAACTTGGAGCCAAGTGTCGGGTCCTGCAGTTTGGTCATGACAACTCCAGGCAACCCTGCAGGCTTGGAGAGAAGAGTCTGGAAAGGTGCCTGACGGAAAGGGACCTTAGTGTACTGATGGACTGTCAACTGAACATGAGCCAGCAGTGTGCGCAGGTGGCCAAGGCCAGTGGCATCCTGGCTTGTATCAGGAATAGTGTGGTAAGCAGGACTAGAGAAGTCATCTTAGCCCTGTACTTGGCTTTGGTGAGGCCCCACCTCGAGTACTATGTTGGTAGCTCAGAACAGAAAGAACATTGAGGTGCTGGAGCACGTTCGAAGAAGGGCAACAAGGCCAATTAAGGGGTTTGGAGAATGCCCTACAAGGAGATACTGAAGGAACTGGGGCTGTTCAGTCTGGGGAAAAGAAGGCTGAGGGGAGACCTTATTACTTCATTGCAATATCTGAAAGGTCCTTACAGAAAAAGAGGGTAGGCCTCTTCTCACTGGTCAACACTTGCTACGGCCCCAGATATCAGAAGATGTTAGGCTGAGGAAGATGCTTCAGCACACAGTTGGCCACAGGAACAGTTGTCCTTTTAGGCCTCCTGGTGCTCAAGTGTCGGATGTGATCAGAGAGCAGAAAGGTCAGCTGTACTCTAATAGCCTCTTAAAGAATACCACGCATGGATACACGCATGGATACACGCATGGATACACGCATGGATACACGCATGGATACACGCATGGATACACGCATGGATACACGCATGGATACACGCATGGATACACGCATGGATACACGCATGGATACACGCATGGATACACGCATGGATACACGCATGGATACACGCATGGATACACGCATGGATACACGCATATATACACGCATATATACACGCATATATACACGCATATATACACGCATATATACACGCATATATACACGCATATATACACGCATATATACACGCATATATACACGCATATATACACGCATATATACACGCATATATACACGCATATATACACGCATATATACACGCATATATACACGCATATATACACGCATATATACACGCATATATACACGCATATATACACGCATATATACACGCATATATACACGCATATATACACGCATATATACACGCATATATACACGCATATATACACGCATATATACACGCATATATACACGCATATATACACGCATATATACACGCATATATACACCCATATATACACCCATATATACACCCATATATACACCCATATATACACCCATATATACACCCATATATACACCCATATATACACGCATATATACACGCATATATACACGCATATATACACGCATATATACACGCATATATACACGCATATATACACGCATATATACACGCATATATACACGCATATATACACGCATATATACACGCATATATACACGCATATATACACGCATATATACACGCATATATACACGCATATATACACGCATATATACACGCATATATACACGCATATATACACCCATATATACACGCATATATACACGCATATATACACCCATATATACACGCATATATACACGCATATATACACCCATATATACACGCATATATACACGCATATATACACGCATATATACACGCATATATACACGCATATATACACGCATATATACACCCATATATACACCCATATATACACGCATATATACACGCATATATACACGCATATATACACGCATATATACACGCATATATACACGCATATATACACGCATATATACACCCATATATACACGCATATATACACGCATATATACACGCATATATACACGCATATATACACCCATATATACACGCATATATACACGCATATATACACGCATATATACACCCATATATACACCCATATATACACCCATATATACACCCATATATACACCCATATATACACGCATATATACACGCATATATACACGCATATATACACGCATATATACACGCATATATACACGCATATATACACCATATATACACCCATATATACACCCATATATACACCCATATATACACCCATATATACACCCATATATACACCCATATATACACGCATATATACACGCATATATACACGCATATATACACGCATATATACACGCATATATACACGCATATATACACGCATATATACACCCATATATACACCCATATATACACCCATATATACACCCATATATACACCCATATATACACGCATATATACACCCATATATACACCCATATATACACCCATATATACACCCATATATACACCCATATATACACCCATATATACACCCATATATACACCCATATATACACCCATATATACACCCATATATACACGCATATATACACGCATATATACACGCATATATACACGCATATATACACGCATATATACACGCATATATACACGCATATATACACCCATATATACACGCATATATACACCCATATATACACCCATATATACACCCATATATACACCCATATATACACCCATATATACACCCATATATACACCCATATATACACGCATATATACACGCATATATACACCCATATATACACGCATATATACACCCATATATACACGCATATATACACCCATATATACACGCATATATACACCCATATATACACGCATATATACACCCATATATACACGCATATATACACCCATATATACACGCATATATACACCCATATATACACCCATATATACACCCATATATACACGCATATATACACGCATATATACACCCATATATACACGCATATATACACCCATATATACACGCATATATACACCCATATATACACCCATATATACACGCATATATACACGCATATATACACGCATATATACACGCATATATACACCCATATATACACCCATATATACACGCATATATACACGCATATATACACCCATATATACACCCATATATACACGCATATATACACCCATATATACACCCATATACACCATATACACCCATATATACACCCATATATACACCCATATATACACCCATATATACACCCATATATAACACCCATATACACCCATATATACACCCATATATACACCCATAGATACACCCATATATACACCCATATATACACCCCCATATACACCAATATACACCCATATATACACCCATATATACACCCATATATAACACCCATATATACACCCATATATACACCCATATATACACCCATATATACACCCATATATACACCCATCTATATACACCCATATATACACCCATATATCACCCATATATACACCCATATATACACCCTATATACAACCCATTATATACACCCATATATACACCCATATATACACCCATATATACACCCATATATACACCCATATATACACCCATATATACACCCATAATACACCCAATATACACCCATATATACACCATATTACACCCATATATACACCCATATATACACCCATATATACACCCATATATACACCCATATATACACCCATATATACACCATATAACACCCATATATACACCCATATATACAACCCATATATACACCCATATATACACCCATATATACACCCATATATACACCCATATATACACCCATATATACACCATATATACACCCATATATACACCCATATATACACCCATATATACACCCATTATACACCCATATATACACCCATATATACACCCATATATACACCCATATATACACCCATATACCCATATACACCCATATATACACCCATATAACACCCATATATTACACCCATATATACACCATATACCCCATATATACACCCATATATACACCCATATATACACCCATATATACACCCATATTACACCCATATAACACCATATATACACCCATATATACACCCATATATACACCCATATATACACCCATATATACACCCATATACATAAACCCATATATACACCCATATATACACCCATATATACACCCATATATACACCCATATATACACCCCATATATACACCCATATATACACCCATATATACACCCATAATACACCATATTACACCCATATATACACCCATATATACACCCATATATACACCCATATATACACCCATATATACACCCATATATACACCCATATATACACCCATATATACACCCATATATACACCCATATATACACCCATATATACACCCATATATACACCCATATATACACCCATATATACACCCATATATACACCCATATATACACCCATATTACACCATATATACACCCATATATACACCCATATATACACCCATATATACACCCATATATACACCCATATATACACCCATATATACACCCATATATACACCCATATATACACCCATATATACACCCATATATACACCCATATATACACCCATATATACACCCATATATACACCCATATATACACCCATATATACACCCATATATACACCCATATATACACCCATATATTACACCCATATATACACCCATATATACACCCATATATACACCCATATATACACCCCATATATACACCCATATATACACCCAATATATACACCCATATATACACCCATATATACACCCATATATACACCCATATATACACCCATATATACACCCATATATACACCCATATATACACCCATATATACACCCATATATACACCCATATATACACCCATATATACACCCATATATACACCCATATATACACCCATATATACACCCATATATACACCCATATATACACCCATATATACACCCATATATACACCCAATAACACCCATATATACACCCATATATACACCCATATATACACCCATATATACACCCATATATACACCCATATATACACCCATATATACACCCATATATACACCCATATATACACCCATATATACACCCATATTACACCCATATATACACCCATATATACACCCATATATACACCCATATATACCACCCATATATACACCATATATACACCCATATATACACCCATATATACACCCATATATACACCCATATACTATACACCCATATATACACCCATATATACACCCATATATACACCCATATATACACCCATATATACACCCATATATACACCCATATATACACCCATATATACACCCATATATACACCCATATATACACCCATATATACACCCATATATACACCCATATATACCACCCATATATACACCCATATATACACCCATATATACACCCATATATACACCCATATATACACCCATATATTCACCCATATATACACCCATATATACACCCATATATACACCCATATATACACCCATATATACACCCATAATATACACCCATTATACACCCATATATACACCCATATATACACCATACCCATATATACACCCATATATACACCCATATATTACACCCATATATACACCCATATATTACACCCATATATACACCCATATATACACCCATATATACAACCATATATACACCCATATATACACCCATATATACACCCATATACACCCATATATACACCCATATATACACCCATATATACACCCATATATACACCCATATATACACCCATATATACACCCATATATACACCCATATATACACCCATATATACACCCATATATACACCCATATATACACCCATATATACAACCCATATATACACCCATATATACACCCATATATACACCCATATATACACCCATATATACACCCATATATACACCCATATATACACCCATATATACACCCATATATAACCCATATACACCCATATATACACCCATATATACACCCATATATACACCCATATTATACATACACCCATATATACACCCATATATACACCCATATATACACCCATATACCCCATATATACACCCATATATACACCCATATATACACCCATATATACACCCATATATACACCCATATATACACCCATATATACACCCATATATACACCCATATATACACCCATATATACACCCATATATACACCCATATATACACCCATATATACACCCATATATACACCCATATATACACCCATATATACACCCATATATACACCCATATATACACCCATATTTACACCTTTACACCCATATATACACCCATATATACACCCATATCATATACACCCATATATACACCCATATATACACCCATATATACACCCATATATACACCCATATATACACCCATATATACACCCATTTCATATATACACACCAAATATACACCATTATACACCCATATATACACCCATATATACACCCATATATACACCCATATATACACCCATATATACACCCATATATACACCCATATATACACCCATATATACACCCATATATACACCCATATATACACCCATATATACACCCATATATACACCCATATATACACCCTATATACACCCATAATATACACCCATATATTACACCCATATATACACCCATATATACACCCATTATACCATATACACCCATATATACACCCATATATACACCCATATATACACACCCATATATACACCCATATATACACCCATATATACACCCATATAACACCCATACCCATATATACACCCATATATACACCCATATATACACCCATATATACACCCATATATACACCCATAATACACCCATATATACACCCATATATACACCCATATATACACCCATATATACACCCATATATACACCCATATATACACCCATATATACACCCATATATACACCCATATATACACCCATATATACACCCAATATACACCCATATATACACCCATATATACACCCATATATACACCCATATATACACCCATATATACACCCATATATACACCCATATATACACCCATATATACACCCATATATACCACCCATATATACACCCATATATACACCCATATATACACCCATATATACACCCATATATACACCCATATATACACCCATATATACACCCATATATACACCCATATATACACCCATATATACACCCATATATACACCCATATATACACCCATTATACACCCATATATACACCCATATATACACCCATATATACACCCCATATATACACCCATATATACACCCATATATACACCCATATATACCCATATATACACCCATATATACAACCCATAATATACACCCATATATACCAACCCCATATATACCCCATATATACACCCATATATACACCCATATATACACCCATATATACACCCATATATACACCCATATATACACCCATATATACACCCATATATACACCCATATATACACCCATATATACACCCATATATACACCCATATATACACCCATATATACACCCATATATACACCCCATATATACACCCATATATACACCCATATATACACCCATATATACACCCATTATATACACCCTATATACACCCATATATACACCCATATATACACCCATATATACACCCAAATATACACCCATATATTACACCCATATATACACCCATATATACACCCATATATACACCCATATATACACCCATATATACACCCATATATACACCCATATATACACCCATATATACACCCCATATATACACCCATATATACACCCATATATACACCCATATATACACCCATATATACAACCCATAATACACCCATATATACACCCATAATATACACCCATATATACACCCATATATACACCCATATTATACACCCATAAATACACCCATATATCACCCATATATACACCCATATATACACCCATATATACACCCATATATACACCCATATATACACCATACCCATAATACACCCATATATACACCCATATATACACCCATATATACACCCATATATACACCCAATATATACACACCCATATAATACACCCATAATACACCCATATATACACCCATATATACACCCCATATATACACCCATATATACAACCCATATATACACCCATATATACACCCATATATACACCCATATATACACCCATATATACACCCATATATACACCCATATATACACCCATATATACACCCATATATACACCCATATATACACCCATATATACACCCATATATACAACCCATATATACAACCCATATATACATACACCCATATATACACCCAATCATATACACCCATATAAACACCCATATATACACCCATATATACACCCATATATACACCCATATATACACCCCATATATACACCCATATATACACCCATATATACACCCATATATACACCCATATAAACACCCAAATATACACCCCATATATACACCCATATATACACCCATATATACACCCATATATACACCCATATATACACCCATATATACACCCATATATACACCCATATATACACCCATATATACACCCATATATACAACCCATATATACACCCATATATACACCCATATATACACCCATATATACACCCATATATACACCCATATATACACCCATATATACACCCATATATACACCCATATATACACCCATATATACACCCATATAATACACCCATATATACACCCAAATATACACCCATATATACACCCATATATACACCCATATATACACCCATATATACACCCATATATACACCCATATATACACCCATATATTACACCCATATATACACCCATATATACACCCATATATACACCCATATATACACCCATATATACACCATATATACACCCATATATACACCATATATACACCCATATATACAACCCATATATACACCATATATACACCCATATATACACCATATATACACCCATATATACACCCATATATACACCCATATATACACCCATATATACACCCATATATACACCATATTCACCATATATACACCCATATATACCCATATTACACCCATATATACACCCATATATACACCCATATATACACCCATAAATACACCCATCATATACACCATACACCCATATATACACCCATATATACACCCATATATACACCCATATATACACCCATATATACACCCATATATACACCCATATTACACCCATATATACACCCATATATACACCCATATATACACCCATATATACACCCATATATACACCCATATATACACCCATATATACACCCATATATACACCCATATATACACCCATATATACACCCATATACTACACCCATATATACACCCAAATATACACCCATATATACACCCATTACCCATATACACCCATTATATACACCCATATATACACCCATATATACACCCATATATACACCCATATATACACCCATATATACACCCATATATACACCCATATACACCATATATACACCCATATATACACCCATATATACACCATTACGCCATATATACACCCATATATACACCCATATATACACCCATATATACACCCCATATATACACCCATATATACACCATATATACACCCATATATACACCCATATATACACCCATATATACACCCATATATACACCCATATAACACCCATATATACACCCATATATACACCCATATATACACCCATATATACACACCCATATATACACCCATATATACACCCATATATACATACACCCATATATACACCCCATATATACACCCATATATACACCCATATATACACCCATATATACACCCATATATACACCCATATATACACCCATATATACACCCATATATACCCATATATACAACCCATATATACACCCATATATACACCCATATATACACCCATATATACACCCATATATACACCCATATATACACCCATATATACACCCATATATACACCCATATATACACCCATATATACACCCATATATACACCCATATATACACCCATATATACACCCATATATACACCCATATATACACCCATATATACACCCATATATACACCCATATATACACCCATATATACACCCATATATACACCCATAATACACCCATATATACACCCATATATACACCCATATATACACCCATATATACACCCATATATACACCCATATATACACCCATATATACACCCATATATACACCCATATATACACCCATATATACACCCATATATACACCCATATATACACCCCATATATACACCCATATATACACCCCATATATACACCCATATATACACCCATATATACACCCATATATACACACCCATATATACACCCATATATACACCATATATACACCCATATATACACCCATATATAAACCCATATATACACCCATATATACACCCATATATACACCCATATATACACCCATATATACACCCATATATACACCCATATATACACCCATATATACACCCATATATACACCCATATATACACCCATATATACACCCATATATACACCCATTATCACCATACACCCATATATACACCCATATATACACCCATATATACACCCATATATACACCCATATATACACCCATATATACAACCACATATATACACCCATCTATACACCCATATATACACCCATATATACACCCATATATACACCCCATATATACACCCATATATACACCCATATATACACCCATATACACCCATATATACACCCATATATACACCCATATATACACCCATATATACACACCCATATATACACCCATATATACACCCATATATACACCCATATATACACCCATATATACACCCATATATACACCCATATATACACCCATAATACACCCATATATACACCCATATATACACCCATATATACACCCATATATACACCCATATATACACCCATATATACACCCATATATACACCCATATATACACCCATATATACACCCATATATACACCCATATATACACCCATATATACACCCATATATACACCCATATATACACCCATATATACACCCATATATACACCCATATATACACCCATATATACACCCATATATACACCCATATATACACCCATATATACACCCATATATAACACCCATATATACACCCATATATACACCCATATATACACCCATATATACACCCATATATACACCCATATATACACCCATATATACACCCATATATACAACCCATATATACACCCATATATACACCCATATATACACCCATATATACACCCATATATACACCCATATATACACCCATATATACACCCATATATACACCCATATATACACCCATATATACACCCATATATACACCCATATATACACCCATATATACACCCATATATACACCCATATATACACCCATATATACACCCATATATACACCCATATATACACCCATATATACACCCATATATACACCCATATATACACCCATATATACACCCATATATACACCCATATATACACCCATATATACACCCATATATACACCCATATATACACCCATATATACACCCATATATACACCCATATATACACCCATATATACACCCATATATACACCCATATATACACCCATATATTACACCCATATATACACCCATATATACACCCATATATACACCCATATATACACCCATATATACACCCATATATACACCCATATACACACCCATATATACACCCATATATACACCCATATATACACCCATATATACACCCCATATATACACCCATATATACACCCATATATACACCCATATATACACCCATATATACACCCATATATACACCCATATATACACCCATATATACACCCATATATACACCCATATATACACCCATATATACACCCATATATACACCCATATATACACCCATATATACACCCATATATACACCCATATATACACCCATATATACACCCATATATACACCCATATATACACCCATATATACACCCATATATACACCCATAATATACACCCATATATACACCCATATATACACCCATATATACACCCTATATATACACCCATATATACACCCATATATACACCCATATATACACCCATCTAATATACACCCATATATACACCCATATATACACCCATATATACACCCATATATACACCCATATATACACCCATATATACACCCATATATACACCCATATATACACCCATATATACACACCCATATATACACCCATATATACACCCATATATACACCCATATATACACCCATATATACACCCATATATACACCCATATATACACCCATATATACACCCATATATACACCCATATATACACCCATATATACACCCATATATACACACCCATGATATACACCCATATATACACCCATATATACACCCATTATATACACCATATATACACCGCATATATACAACCCATATATACACCCATATATACACCCATATATACACCCATATATACACCCATATATACACCCATATATACACCCATATATACAAACCCATATATACACCCATATATACACCCATATATACACCCATATATACACCCATATATACACCCATATATACACCCATATATACACCCATATATACACCCATATATACACCCATATATACACCCATATATACACCCATATATACACCCATATATACACCCATATATACACCCATATATACACCCATATATACACCCATATATACACCCATATATACACCCATATATACACCCATATATACACCCATATATACACCCATATATACACCCATATATACACCCATATATACACCCATATATACACCCATATATACACCCATATATACACCCATATATACACCCATATATACACCCATATATACACCCATATATACACCCATATATACACCCATATATACACCCATATATACACCCATATATACACCCATATATACACCCATATATACACCCATATATACACCCATATATACACCCATATATACACCCATATATACACCCATATATACACCCATATATACACCCATATATACACCCATATATACACCCATATATACACCCATATATACACCCATAATATACACCCATATATACACCCATATATACACCCATATATACACCCATATATACACCCATATATACACCCATATATACACCCATATATACACCATATATACACCCATATATACAACCCATATATACACCCATATATACACCCATATACCTACACCCATAAATACACCCATATATACACCCATATATACCCCATATATACACCCATATATACACCCATATATACACCCATAATACACCATATATATCACCCATATATACACCCATATATACACCCATATATACACCCATATATACACCCATATATACACCCATATATACACCCATAAATACACCCATATATACACCCATATATACACCCATATATACACCCATATATCAACCATATACACCCATATATACACCCATATAATACACCCATAATTACACCCATATATACACCCATATATACACCCATATATACACCCATATATACACCCATATATACACCCATATATACACCCATATATCTACACCCATATATACACCCCATATATACACCCATATATACACCCATATATACACCCATATATACACCCATATATACACCCATATATACACCCATATATACACCCATATATACACCCATATATACTACCCATATATACAACCCATATATACACCCATATATACACCCATATATACACCCATATATACACCCATATATACACCCATATATACACCCATATATACACCCATATATACACCCATATATACACCCATATATACCACCCATATATACACCCATATATACCCATATCTACACCCATATATACACCCATATATACACCCATATATTACACCCATATATACACCCATATATAACACCCATATATACACCCATATATACATCCCATATATACACCCATATATACACCCCATATATACACCTCATATATACACCCATATATACACCCATATATACACCCATATATACACCCATTATATACACCCCATATATACACCCATATATACACCCATATATACACCCATATATACACCCATATATACACTCCATATATACACCCATATATACACCCATATATACACCCATATATACACCCATATATACACCCATATATACACCCATATATACACCCATATATATACACCCATATATACACCCATATATACACCCATATATACACCCATATATACACCCATATATACACCCAATATATACACCCATATATACACCCATATATACACCCATATTATACACCCATATATACACTCCCATATATACACCGCATATATACACCCATATATACGACCCATATATACACCCATATATACACCCATATATACACCCATATATACACCCATATATACACCCATATATACACCCATATATACACCCATTATATACACCCATATATACACCCATATATACACCCATATATACACCCATATAACACCCATATATACGACCCATATATACACCCATATATACACCCATATATACACCCATATATACACCCATATATACACCCCATATATACACCCATATATACACCCATATATACACCCAATATAACACCCATTATATACACCCATATATACACCATATATACACCCATATATACACCCATATATACACCCATATATACACCCATATTACACCCTATATACACCCATATATACACCCATATATACACCCATATATACACCCATATATACACCCATATATACACCCATTATATAACCCATATATCTACACCCATATATACACCCATATATACACCCATATATACACCCATATATACACCTAACCCATATATACACCCATATATACACCCATATATACACCCATATATACACCCATATATACACCCATATATACACCCATATATACACCCATATATACACCCATATATACACCCATATATACACCATATATACACCCATATATACACCCATATATACACCCATATATACACCCATATATACACCCTATATACACCCATATATACACCCATATATACACCCATATATACACCCATATATACACCCATATATACACCCATATATACACCCATATATACACCCATATATACACGTCGTAATTTTCTAAGCACATCACAGTTTCCAACTCATTCGGAAATTAGAGTACAGCTCACCAGCCAGCTCACCATTTTTAAATAAATAAAATGGCCCGTGGTTGCTAACACATTAAGTATTGCTGAGATTTCCTTCTGAAGCAAGCATATACAGGCATGTTTAGATAACATATCCTTTACTAATTCTGATAATAAATGAGACTTACTTGAAATGTAGCAGTAAGATTGTGAAAAATGCTACTTGGTATGGAGTATTTATGTTCCTCAGCAGAAAAAAGTTTGTGTAGTCAGAGGGGTTCTCTGGTGGCTTAGACCATTGACACTTAAAAATAACTTTACTTTTAACACCCAGTGACATTAAATTTCACTTGACTTCATGTCTTAAGGTCAAAAGCATCAATCAGCAGTTCCATCCTAAGCTCAGTTTCCTTTTCTATTAAGCGATTATGATCACTTACTATTAATGAGTCGTGAAGTTTTAATAAACTTTTGCTAGTGTGAAATTGCTAAACAGTAATTATGGCATAGGCTGTATGGATGGTTTGTTCCACAATGTACATTTTGCTTAATGCTAGTTAAAAACGTGTACAAAAAACAACAGAAAATAATTAACTGGATACTGCAGAATGGCATTTTCACCACATTGATAGTCGATAAGACCACAAAGCAGATCATTCTTTGTGTCATTGCTGGAATTATTGTATTTCTGGAACTTGTGATTTTTGTACTGCTTTATATGAAATGGCACTACCAAGGTTGCTTGCTAACAGGATGAAAGAAAATATCACATCATTTAAGAGCTCTAGTTTTAACTTTTGTTATATATGTTCACCATTCTGGCATTGGAACAGTAAGGTTAAAAAGCACAAGGCAGACCCTTTCAGCTAGCACAGCAGAGAAATAATACAGCAAATCCCATTGCCAAGAAGTAATGTCTGAATACTAGCTTTTCTTTCCCATAGCTTGCTTTTGTTCACCAGCACATCTGAACAACCCGTGCCAGATGCTCATTTGGAGCTTGGCTGAGGATTTTATCGGTTAGTTGACTTTAAGCACTTGTCAAGCAGGAGCTGGACTAACAGTGGCTGACTGACTGAAAGGCAGCTCTGAATATATCAGGAGGGTATACTAAAGAAAACAAATGAGGTTGCAGGGATAACAGTTTTTCCAGCTAACGGCCCCCGTTCCCAGTTTCCTGATTTACTGTCATAAGGAAAATTTGTTGAGAGGGTACATATGACAAAACCACTACAATTGTACTCCCTTTTGTACCCGTGCCAAGTTTCCTGGACCATCCAAATGAAGGAATAAAGTCAACAGAGCCACGCTGTCTTCACTGCATGCTACTTCAGTGAACTTCCTCCTATTTCACAGTAGCCCTTAGAAAAATCCTTCCCAGGGTTGCTACACAGGTATCAAGACATACTACTACTGTCCCTTTTCAACAGATCTTGTTGAAGTGGTGCTGAAATACTGGAGATGGTTCTGATAACTGCCATAAGCATTATTTCAAGACTCTGTGAAAAGCATGATTAATAGGCAATCTCATCCCAAAGCTGCTACGTACTGTCTCGGACACTGCTTGTAAGCCCCTAACAAAGACCAGAAATTGACAAATAAATAGAAAGTTTTCCATCCAATAGACAAAGCTTTTGCAAGGCTGGATAAATAGGTATTAAATATTAGACCAATTTAGAATAGATGTGTCACCTTTTTAGCGGTGGAGATAAGTAAACATAGGAACAAGTTAAAAAGAAATAGCTTTGTACTGTGTTCTACACCTGTGATAGATAAGGGTTAAGTTTGTTAGTCAAATCTAAACTCAGTGGTGCTTTCTCAGGTGTGTGGGAATGTAAATAATGTTGTAAACGACGGAAACTAAGAAGTTGCAGGCCCGGGGCACATAAGCTGCTAGAAAATAACCAAATGGAAAAGACTACTGACGTTCACCCCCACAACCATCAGGAGGCTGGAAAATGAATCCCCCAGCAAAACAGCTACGACCACAGCAACAACCTGTGCGGCCGCTGGAACGTATGCAGGAGATAAGAACTGTATCAATGCAAGAATGGCTGGAATGTCTGCAGGAGATGAGAACTGTATAAGTACAGAGTCAATCCCTTGTTCAAATTGCGACCCTGGTGGCCTGTACGCTCCCCTCGGCGCCCAGCGCTGTTTTGCTCACTTTACCGCCTTGCTTAATTAAATAAAGCTATCCCTTTATCAAACTAGACTCTGTCTGGTTTTGTCACGGGAATCTATAACAACACCACCGAGCACAATTTCTAAATCTAGAGAAGGTGTTTCTTCCCCCCCAGAGAAAAGCTGTGTGCAAAGGAAAACCTCAGGAACATCCTACAGCTTGCGGAGTGTGAGAGGAGAGCCTCCTGGTTTCTAACGGGTAAATCCATTTATCTAACATAACATTTGGAGTTGCCAGTTTGAGACAAAAGAACGGTTTTCGTCCTGACTGAACATTCTTTGTATTCTCAAATGCAAGAACAAGACATTATTCATGAAGTAACCTCCTTGTTACTTCAGCCACGGAGCAGTCACACGCGCGTGCGAATGTGTGGGAAGGTTAGCATTGTGTGGCTGCTCGACTTCTTCACTGAAGACAGATAATACCAGCATGGTACCAACTAGTGTTCTGTCATACCACCCTAGAACTGATGATTCACAGCTGTATTTCAATTCAAATCTGGAGTTAATTTATCGAGTGAACAATACTGTAGCCTTTGCTTTCTATTATAAAAATGGCAAACGCCCTAGCTCAGTAGAAAAGAATGTCTCGCGCAGCATAAAGTTGACTGAATATAAAAATAAACTAACCAGCTTCTGTCTTCAACAGGGGCAGTGGCACTGTGAATAACAGTTCAGCCCAAAGCACCCTGTTGCACAACACTGCTGGGACAAGGTCATAACTTTATGGGTAGCTGAGTGACCATCTATCTGTACAGACATTAAGTATCGCGTCCTTGGAGAGTTATAAAGCAATATTGTTCCATACTGGAGGAGCTGTTATCACTCTCCGGCAGTGATGGGGATCCCAGCCTGTGTGACTTGTACTAATCTCAGGAAGATTATTAAAACATTAATTCACATCTCTTGTCTTCATCTTCCTGGCTTGATTCTCACAATGTTCATTACTAGATAATATGCCGTTATATCATCTAAGTTTTATAAGTCTCCGAGGATACTTTGGGTCAAAAATGAGCCTGAGATTCCAGGACACAAGAGAAATATAATTTTCATTTGAAGAAACAACAAAGTTGTAGGAGAATTACGACCAGCAAAAGACATCATACCCAACTATCTACTGAAAGCAATTTTACTTTAATTGCACCTAAAATTGACAGTTCCTTAATATGTAGAAAAGCCAGTAATTGCTTTGTGGGGATTTGCGAGGAGCAACTGAACTGTGCCTTGGATACACGCACTGTGTAGGATTACCTGGGAAGCCCAGCCACGCATAGAAGAGCCAGTTAGCTTAAAACATGTGGCAATTCCTACAATCAAATTTGTCGTCTAAAGATTAAGCACTCTTAAGCACGAGGGGTGATTGGCTCATTAGCACCTCTCCCTCAGTCATTAAAGACAACGACGCTTCTTAGTAAGTGCGACTGATGGTGGGTGGCCGAAGTGGGCGCAGCAACACCTGGGGTTGGGGCCAACCTCACAATGAGGCTTTCAGCACTGTCAAAAGGTGAGTTCCTCCAGAAATTGCCCCCTTAGTTTCGAAGGACTGCTGAAAGCACAGGTTTGATTCAGTTCTCAGCATTGGCTAAAATTGGGCTCGGAAAGATAAAGCCTTAAGGATGAGGGAGGTCTAGACGTACACGCCTTTTAAAGTAGTAGCACGAACAGCTCTCTGAGGCTACGAACAGATGACAGGATTGCTTTTCACCAGTATGTAAAAGAAGATCATAAATATGATAATCCTTTAATGGGAAGTAGTCATCAGCCATATGGTCACATCTAGCTAGGGGTTAGATCACTTGACCAGGCAAATGATGCTAAGGAGAAGTCAGAGCTCATTTAGAAACTCATTCCTCACATTTGAGGAGGGTTGCCAGCTCCATTGTTTCCTCTCTGAAAGCCAGTTTCTGCCTACAGTTTTTGAGGGTTTGTGCTCCACTACCGGACGTCAGAGTATCTCTAAAATAACTGTACATACGCCGTAAATTCACATTTAAAAGTAGTTTTCTAGTTGATAATATTCCCTAAATTTGCTCAGAGAAAAAGCTGCGTACTTTAATCCCCTTCAGTTTTGAAAAACTTTCACTCTATTAGAGCTACGTGAATGCAAAGCAGAAAACAGTAACAGGCTACAAATCAATATATTTGCACAGCCAGGCCTACATAAATATGATTTGATTGCTGACTTGAAAAACTGAGAACAGCCCAGAGTTTCCAGAGCAAAATGCCAGCAATGGAATAACATTCATCTGTCCTCAGGAAACACTGACCCTCTTACTAGGTAGTAGGAAAGCATTCTTCTGTTAAAGAAATGAAACAGTTAGAAGTTTGCCCTGGTGTGCAGTGGGCATGGCTCAGCGTTATTGGGGATATCGAGCTGATGAAGCATGGTGTTTGAGTAGAATGAGCCGTTCAGCTCAAATATTCACCAGTGATTCCTCTTGAAGGAAGCACTGGGCTGAGCAGGAACTTCATAAATAAGACACAATAAAATCATCATCTTCAACTTGGATAAAATTGGTATCAAGCACGCAGACATGAGTATACACATTACAGTCGCTCACAATCAGTATGGCTGCAAGGGAATATCAGAGCGCCTATAGAAGTGACAAACCAGAAAGAATGACAACCTCTATTCATTTCCCCTTGCATGTATTCCTTACAGGTTTCAGCTTTGCAGATGCTTTTGCTATAAACAACAGAGAATGCTTCAGAAAAAATTATGCTTCAAACACCTGTGTAACACTATTACGTGACAGAAAGTACAGCAATAATAATGGAGTAGCACAGTCCCAGGCTACAGCAGATGAGAACAAGTCCAAATGCAGCAGCCATAGACGCAGAAACAAAAGAAGAAAAACCACTTACCTTTGGAAGACCACCAACAGATAGAGAACTCCTGAGAGATACCCTTGTCTCCCCCTGCCATCTCTTAAATGAGGTCTGGGAAGGGGTGGATCTTGGCACCACCCCTTCTGGTCACTCAGCTGCATTGCATACACCTGAGCTCCTCTGGGTTGGCCCTGCCTTCCTACCAGGTGCTCAATCACTGCTTCGAGCAATGACTTAGCATTTCTGCTATGACCTGGAAAGAAAAGCCAAGTGAAGAAGAGTATTTTGTTCTCTTTGAAATTATAAGCAGTAAAATCCATTGGGCTAAAGTCCAACAGTTTAAAGGTCAGGCCATTTTATATCATGATATTCCCTTCTTACTTAGAGTTACTGTTTTCTGCTCCTGCTACAAATTAACAATTTAATGCATCAGCCATTAATAACTGGCACAAGTATAGGAAGAAAAAGAGCAAAGGCAAAATAGGCATCTTTTGGGCAAGCAAATACAGCCTGCTCTGGTACGCGTAGTTCAATTCATGTTTGTCCCTTCTGTAGGATAACAATATCCTGCTGGAATTTTGCTGTTGGTACATAAAACATATTGGTCACTCTATAACCTTCTGGGACCCCACTATCTTTTTTTTTTTTCAGTCAGAAAGGATAAAAGAACAAAATAACACTTCTTCCTTCCTGTTTCCAGAATCAGAAGAAGCATTAACAGAAATTTTCTGTATACACTTCCAGCATCCAACCAGTCTCACTTTAAGGTAGCTCTTGAGCTAGCTATTGCTTACTTCCAGCTGGTAGCCCTCAGTGAATTCCTTAATTAAAAGTTTCAAAATTCACAGAAACTACTTAGAACTTCCACTGAAACTGGGGAGAACATGTGTACCACTGTTAATCAGAGGTGTAAGTGTGGTGCAAGCTATAGCAAGATTATGACCACCGTCTTTTGTGTTCTCCTGGGAGCAAGAACTTGGATGCATTCGAGGAGTGACGACTTCATTCTCAATTTGTTTCATTTCCTTTTGCATGACTACGCAGAAGAAATGGACTGCTTGCAGTGAATTGTCTCTCTGAAAGATTCCCTGAGTGGCTACATCCTACAGAAGATGCAGCTAAAGCATATTCTAAAACGATAGTCTGGACAAAGAGCATAGCTATTGTTGGTGTATACTGTAACCACTTTAGGAAAATTATCTAGTAGCATATAACTCATGTTACATGACAGCATTTTGCAAAAGAAAAGATAAAAGATTAACTCACTAAATACCATTATGGGGGACTCTTGTTTGAATCTCAGAGAGGTTTGCAGGCATTCTGGGGTATGACCCAGTGAATGGTAGTGAATAGGCACTACTGCTTCCGAGCTTTTTACACTGCAGACTAGACTACTCCTGCTCTTTAAGTACAGCAGATGAAACCTGACTCTGTCTATCTTAATAATTGTTTGAAGATCTCTGTGAACTCACATGTCTTTTGTCAATACCACTGATGCCATTACAGCTTTAAGACGCCCCACTGTGTTTATCAGTGCAGTTCAGCTCTGTGTAGAGCAGAAATACGCTGGCTACATGGAGTCTGTGCTGGGTGCTCTGTAACTTATACGTATGGTACCCCAGACCAGTCCTACCTCATGCAAATACTGTACTTTTTTGTACAAATATTCTCTTATTGACTCCCAGAGGCTTGAGATACACTAACACTTTGCCTTAGAATCTATCACCTTTCCTTCACAAAGGAATTGCCTTAGTTCAAATGACCCCACTGTAAGCAAGGGAGGGCACAATCTTTCCTAGTGGAGCTCATCTTGATTTCAGTAAAGCAGAGGTGTGGCAGCGTGCCCACACTACCACATCATTCAGTGAAAACAACATATTACATTTCTGGGAAATTCTCAATATAGTGGGAGGCTGTCCTTTTGTTCATAGGTCATGAATTCACTGTCCCACTCCTCTGCAGTACAGAGAGTTGTTAGAACAATTTCCCTTCTGTTCATTTAATGAAACCACTCATCAGGAATATTTAATTAAAAATCCATCCTTTGAACTCTTAGTTCAGGAAAAGAAAAGAATTCCAAGTAGTTTAGCACTCTCAGGAAATGAGATGAAAGGAGTACAGGAGCGTTATGGAAATGCATTGATAGGGGACTTGTGGAACAAATGATGTCATCAACCTGAAGAGAGGAGAAGAATCAAGGAGAAAATTCCAAAGTGAAGATGATTTTGGCTCAGTTTTGAGCCATCTTAGAATCATAGAAACGTGGAATCAGAATCATTATGGTTGGAAAAGACCACTAAGGTTATCAGGTCCAACACCAATATTGCTCACTGAACCGTGTCCCTCAATACCACATCTCCACATTTCTTGAACACCCCCAGGTGCCCACTCCCTGGGCAGCCTGTGCCAATGCCTGACAGCCCTCTTCAGCCTTTGCCTTCTCCCAGGCATTTTAAGGCTGCAGCTTCCACACATGGGAATGCAGCTGCGAGTTACGCACATCATTTGTCAGAATGCTCACCAATTCTTCCCCACAAGATATGGATATAATAATCATTTTCAAATAGAATCTGGAAGTGATGCTATTCAAGATAGTCAAATCAGGCCTAAAAGCCTGGGCTTAATGATATGACAACTGACAGAAAATTCTTCCTGCCCTCACTAATGGAAGTAAATAGACAAATGATCATAAAACTATATAATTTGTAAGAGATGAAATGCTTTCTTAAACTTTGCAACTAAGAAACAGAAAAATAATGTAAACAGAAGCAGAAACAGAAGGTTGCTAATGGGCTTATCTCTACGGCTTCTGTTGGGAAGATTAAATTTAGCAATATTCTCCCCGTGAGATTGCTTCCTCCCTCTGGCAGTAATTTTCATAGTACCTATCCCCAGGTATGACTTTTTTTTCCTGATTAAAAAAGTGCTTGCTGACATTGGCCAATCTGATGATCAATAGTTGCGGCTTCAGTGGCTCTCAGTTTTTACTTTCTGGTCATATGTGGAAGCTTAGACTGTCATACAGCCTTTCATTCTGAGACAAGCCAGCCCCGAATCGCAACCAATTTACAGAACAAACAAGCCCAAAAAGATGCGATCTTCATCCATCAAAACATCTACCATCGGAAATGATGAAAGTGGGATCCTACTCAGCATAAGCTTCTGCACAAGCATGCAGACTGAAGTCAGTTTGGTTAACTTGGGCCTAACAAGGTTCAACTACGTTTTGGTAAGATCACTGTTAAAATTACTAGTTACACGCCTTACAAGATGGAAACTGAGGCATTATTTCCATCAGTTCATTTTAAAAAAAGAGTAAAAGGAAAAAGAAAACCAACATTAAAGTTAGCTGATACAATAATCTGTCCCTTTTCTATTTGACTCCATTGTTTATGACTTATCAAAGACTGTCTAGAACCACTCTGTCCATTTTTTGCACGTGTCTCATGTTTCCCAGCTCCTAGACGGCGTGAGATGAGCAGTTGAATTCGATAGCACATCTGTACTCCAAAGGTGGTCCATGCAATGGATTGCCTTAGGAACTTGCCATGCACTCTGTTTTGTAGGAAGGCACGGACGCTCATCACATGTGGGTAACAGGACAACACAGGCTGCATGCACTGAGAGCCAGGTCCATTCCCCACCGGTCCTGCTTGCCCTGCACCTCCCTCCTGACCTCCTGCACCTGATGTGCCCCTTTGTGTCCCCATGGTTGTTTGTGGAGCTGAACCGTAACACAGATTCTTGAAAGGCAGAGCCTGAAAATAGCTGTTAATAATAAACAGCTGTATCAACACAGCTGAGGGGTGATGAACTGTGGGGTGGTGGGTGGGAGCTGGCTGGGGGGAACACATCTTGGCCATCTCAGCTTTGCTGTTGAACCCCTCATCTTTCCAGCTGCTCCTTCCAGCTGCAGCAGGGGGTTAGCAAAATAGCCTCGATGGGGTGCTAAGATATTAATATCCACACTGATATTATGAACCTCGTTCAGGGGGCATTTCAACCTTTTATTGCTGCTGCCGCTGTGAATCCAAATAGCACACTGCTTTCTGCTACTTTTTCTCATACTACTTCTGAGGACATCGGGGAATTCAATGCCAGATCAGGCTGTGATCTTTTCGGTCCAGTGCCTTGTTGTAAACACTGGCCAGCAAGACACTTCTAAGGAAAGCTGCTCACAGCTGCTGATACACGTAAATCCTTCACCTGGGAACTATCTTACCAGCCCCAGCGGTCAGGAGGTGGATGAAGACTATCACTATCACCCTGCTCTTTACAGTAGGGCTCATATCTAGTTTGCTATTTTAGGAGCATGGATTCTAACTGATACACAGAACACCAATTGTCAACAATCAGTAACATTAAGGCCAGGCAAAGCTATTTCAGCTAATTTCAGATTTTGAAGCTGAGGCACAGTCTTAAGTGTTTGCATTCCCATCAGGATGCTTTGAGAGCTATGGCTGCGGGTGTATCAGCACCAATATCTAACACCGAGGCTCAAAGAGCTGGCAGTCCAAATGGACTGGAGAAAGAAGAAATACGCTTATCGTTATTTTATAGATAGAGATCTAAGACAGAGAGAAACGAGGGACCTTCCTCAGGTCATACAAAGAGTCAATAGCAGGAATTGAGCAAAGATTGCCCGAACCATGCCCAGTGTGCTAATATCTTGACCTTTATTTCAAGGCATTTACGCTTCCATAGGAAAGAGTTATATAGCTGGCAGAGGGAAAGGGGTGTGCAGACAATTAATTGCACTTTTACCTGCCCTTACTTTCTTCGTCCCCGGTTACCTCCTGGCCCCACGGCCTGAATCATGAATTCTGGAAGAATTTCCTCCATTTAGTGAATCTGTACATAGAAGATAAATAGAAGCTGGAGGAAAAATGCCGAGATGATAGAGTAGGTGGAGGAGCTTTTCTGTGCAGCCAATGTACTTCAATACGCTCCTCATCTCAGCTCTGTGCAACTACTCCAAAGAGAGAGAAAGCCTAAACACTTGTTTTTCCCCTCCAGGTAACAACTGCAGACGGTAGGTGTTGAAGAGTGTTCCAGATCTTCAAAAAACTAGCGGTAAAGACAGAGATGCATTAAAAGGAGAAGAAAAACTCTCTGTTTCATTTCTTGCCCCAAGAACTCCCAGGTACTTCCCGGTAGGTGCAGAAAAGCTGAGGAGGCATTTGCATCGGTAACTGTAACGGCTGAGAGGGGCAGTAGAGGGCTTTTTAAAGCGCTTATGGGATTTGGGAGCATAAGTCCCACTGACAGGCATTCTGTTCCTTAGCTATGCCTGAAATGCCATATTGCAGTTAACACCTGGAACAGCAGATTTTGTGCATTATCCTTCATAACTGCAGGTGATGTTGGATTAGATTTAAACTTTCTATTACACAAAGAGACTTTTTTAACTTGTGCTGGCAACAAAGTTCTGCTCTCACGGCTCTGCTGTGCACTTCAATGTCATGGCCACAGTGTGGCTGTGCCTCGAACTGTGCCCTCATCAGTCTCCCACTGCCTTCCTACAGAGTCTCCTCAAAAGGCTCTGCATAAAACCGTACTCAGCCCTCAGGGCCAGAGGTGCTGAATTGTGCTGGATACCGTTCCTTGGTTTGAGAATGGGAATCAATTTCAGCACTGCTTTGGTCCTGCACAATCATCTGCTTGCATGCATGGAAGCCAGAAGACATACAAATTCCCAAGTGTTGCTGGCTTGTCTAGCTTGCTAAAATCTTGTATCTGACCCAAAGGCACACATACACGTTCACACTATATTGTCAGCTTTTTGTACAAGTCGACTGTAACAGAAGAGTGGCTGCTTAGTAAATGGGGAGCTGTGGCTCCCTCCTGCCAGCAGGCCCTGTATGCTTGGGGAAGCTCTGAACAGCCACAGTTTAAATGCTGACCCGACTAATCCTGCTAATCCCATACCCTGATGTGCTCCATTAGCCTGTGAAAGGCAGACATGGATTTTCACAACTGTTCCCAACCTACATGGCAGAGAGGTGGCCCGTACATTTCTCCAGACCAGCCAAAAGGGCAACACGAGGATGTAGCCGAAGGAGCTCACGGGAAGCGTGCCAATCTGTGAAATGAGCTCCTTCTCAGAGGCCTCTGGAGGCTGTTGTATTTGCAGCTGTATGCCAAAGGCCACTGATGCTCTCTGAGGCCATAACCGATTTATATAGAAGAAACTTTTTATTTTGTGACATTGTAAAGAGCAGAGTGATCCTGCATTGCCAGTCACTGTGAATCTGCTGAGGCACAGGAGCCATCTATCTCAGGCCTTCACTTTAGTGCTATGAGTTCCAGAAATAGGTTTTACATGGACACACACAGCCAGCATGCACCAAATACAGCAGCTACAGCAATGGAGTGAGAAAACCATTTTCATTTCTCTTTAGAACCTCAATTGGCACTGCTAAGCACAAGTATATAGTGCCTAAGCCCATAAATGCCGTGAGCTTTGAATTAAAGATGGAAACATCCGTGTGGGAACAGAGAGTGGAGGAATCATTTAATCCTAAGGAAACTTCTAGGTAGCAAAAAGAAGTGGAAAGATGCTATATGTGGCTGTGTGTGTATGGCTGAGAAGCAGCATACTCTTCGTAGTGATAAACTTTAAAATATGATTTACTCTGTGCAGGCGGCAGCCTCAGACATCAAAGCTTCAGACTGAGTGCAGTGTCAAAAAACCATGAAGCTTTAAGACTCGACCAAACATCAACACCGAGCTGAGGCCAAAGCTTTTACTCTTGAGACCGCTGACTGAACGGATTAGATTTATTATTAAAAAAAAAAAAAAGGGAAAAAAAACACCCTCTCTAAAACTGCTGGTAGAAAAATAAATGACTAAATGTATGTTTGCTCAAGTACGTCTTTATTTATCCTCCTGTGCTCCACACATCAGTAAACTCATTGCATTTTAAATGGAGGCTAAAACCAGTTGTATATGCACTAGTCAATGAACTAATGATAATGAATGTGTCCAAGTGCAGAAGACAAAGGTTTGCTTTTAATCAGAGACATGGAAAAAAAAAACAAACAACGTACTGACATATCTAGGCGCTTTCTCTCACGCTGCAGAGTGGATTGCTGTGGAGCCATACACCAGGTACAACTATTTCCTACATGCACAAAGTTATACAGAACCACTTCTGATCCACCCGTGTTCAGATGTTGGAGCAGGACTAACTGTAGCCAATAGGCACAGAGAGAAGGGGTTTCACGGTAGATACTGCTCAACGAGACGACAGACTGCTGTGTCTTCTCTGTCCATACAGTGGGGCCAGACCTAAACGTACCACGGTGCCATAAAGTGAGGCTTCCTGTGTTGAGCTCTGAATGCACTTGGAAAACCTCCTTCTGCAAGGAGCGTGCAGATGAAAACAGACAATATATAGAAAGGGGAAACACCTAAAAATTACCATCTCTCTTCTATATATGAATAACAAACTGTAGCACAAAAGTGGTACAGTTGGCCTTCCCATCAATTTCAGAGGGGATTTTCAGCACCTCTCGGAAATCATGCCAGTTGCCCAACCAAGCCTTTTGTACAGTCAATGAAAGAGATGGGAAATGGCTACAAAGCCCTGTATGTTACTATGGATGTTCCTTTCCTTTCAGCCTCATAGCTTCACCCCAGACTTTGCAATTGAGTGAACACTGGGAGAAGACGTGACTGGATAACCTCCTTTCAATGCTGTGAACCTGTGACATCCTCTGCTCCTGTTGCTCATGCAGAAGAGGGAGGGAAGTTGGTTTTATTTGGATTGCACGCATTCGTATGAGCAGGTGACTGAATTGCTACTGGGGGACACTGCTTTGCTTTCAGCAGAGTACACAGACTTACACAGAGTTGGCAGCAGCTGGTGGGCTGCAGCTGAAGTGATGGCAGGCATTAATGCTGCTTGCATAGCTTATCTACAGGTCTGCTTTGAGAGGTTTCATTCCCTGAATTGGAACTGGGCTCCTAGTATTCTACACAGAAAAACACTGCCTCTTTTTCATTAGGATTTTGTGAACCAGTTTGTTACTAAGGGACACTGTTATTGTTTTCCAGTTTCTTAGTTTCTTACCCTTTCCAGGTACGCACTGGACAACAACCCCTCTCTATGAATCTTCATGGGAAATCTGCAGATTTCAGAGCCTCTCACCTCCAACCTACCCAATGTAAATTGCTAAAATTAAAAAAAAAATTTTAAAAATCCACCACTGACAAAATAGCATTGATTTGCTTCAGTACAAAAGAGAACTAAATCATTTCCTGTAGGTATCTAAGTCCTGCTGCTGACACCAAACAAGATGGAAGGAAAAACAAGGAGGAAGATAAACGACTGAATGAATAGCTCAGATAGGAGTCTGGCAGCCTGTAAAACTCCATCTCTTCTGCCACTTATTAACACTAAGACCATTTAAGAGGTGCTGTATTGTTATTTCTGTAGCAGGGCAGCAGACCAAGATTAGTGACATGGAACATGTTGTCAATAGTCCTACAGATCTGCTGGAGGACTTTAATTGGGTAAGAACATATGTCAGTAGGAGGTGGGGGCTGACATCTTTTTATTAGCTAAAGATGTTACCAGGCATGGTAGCTTTTGAGAAGGAAAAAACTTTTATTCTTTTGTTTCTTTTATCACAGAAATCTACTAAGCCACAAACTGTTCAGCTTTGCAATGAAAGAGCGCCTTTTGTGCCATTTATATTACCTACTGTGCTCTTATTATTAACAGTTTTATGCGTAAGAACAGCTCATGGAAAAAAAAAAAAAAAAACACCATGCTTTTAAGAGCTTGAAAACACTCCCTGCAAAGCTTTCTTCCTTTGCTCCCACCCCAGAATCTCAATCAACAAATGGATTTGTATTCAGGCTCCCCCCTCTGCCCTGCAAGTCGCTTTGGTGAAATATTAATTCCTCCTTGGATTCCAGAAAAGCCATTGAAAAACAGCTTGAGACACTTCCCTCCCCCTGGGAAAGGCCATCTGAGGCCCGTTGGGTGTCTGCGAGCAGGAAGGTTATAGGTTACAGAGGCAGGAAACCTCCCGACCTTCATGAAGGGATGATGAATCTGAGCGGCAGTCAAGAAAAGCCTGTTGGAACATGCAGATGGGCCTCACTGCACCTCCTGTCTGTGTGCAAGGCAGGGAAACATGGGAATCCTAGGTCTCCCTCAGTAGAAAAAGGAACTTGCTTGATGAAGTGAGCTGTTTGAGTTCAGAGATCTCGTGCAGCTGAGGAATGAAAAATTATCACAAGCTCAAGACAAGAGAGTAGAGTAAGCACATTTGAGCCTCCAGCCTGCTGTCCTGCTATACAGCGAGCATCTCTTCTCTGCCTTTCTTCTATATTTTAACCCTAAGTTAAATTATTTTTGTCAGTGAAAAGGGCCGGCTTATCTGAGTATCATTGGATGGAACAAATGTGGGAGCTCTGCCCTCTCCCCACAAAAAGATGGGGAGAAGTGCCAGGATTGTCAGCTAATGATCTCTACCTGTATAAGGTACAAACAATAACTGTAAATTTTCCCACTGACATCCCACAAAGTATATGCTAGCACTGCTGTCTGTTCAAATCTCAGTGCTGATTTGGTTTGCAGAGCAGTTCTGGTGCATGCCACATGGCAGCTTCCAGAGGCAGCTAAGCCTACAGCTCCAGTCTGTGTGCATACCAGATATGCACCAGCTCTTAGTGGGAATGTGATGGCGTGCACTAATGACTGGTCCTCTGTTGAGTGTTTAGAATCCAAGAATCATTAAGGTTGGAAAAGACGACTAAGATCATCCAGTCCAACTGTTATCCCCCTCTCACCATGCCCACTGACCACATCCCTCAGTGTCACATCTCCATGGATCTTGAACACCACCAGGGTTCTTGATCTTGATCCCCCACCTCCGTGGCACCCTGTGCCAATGCCTCACCACTCTTTTAGAGAAGAAATATTTCCTAATAACCAACCTGAATCTCCCCTAGTGCAACTTAAGGCAATTAACAACATGCCTGGGAGTAAAGTCCAGTCTGAGAAGTCAGAGTACACCCAAAATAACTCCCATTCACTGATACAGGCAGAGAAGTCAGGTGAAGTGTGGGGAACAGCAAGCACTGTGATCTCCTCAGGGACATCATGGAGTCTCCCAGTCCACTGGGAATTAATTAATCTTAAAGCAAGATGAGCTAAGACAACTGCAATGAAAACATGCAGTGGGCAAAGGAGTGATGTTTGGGGATCTTTCTTTTGATACTGTCCAACACTCATGGAGAGTTTCAAAATAAATCAGTCTTAATTTCCCAGATGTACGGCTATTTCCCCTGAGTACATTGTCTCAGAGACTCAGATAATACCAGCTCCCATGTATCTCTGGGTAATGTTTTGCCCTTTTTAGAAAGGACTTTAGACACGCAGCTCTGAAGTTAAAATTGCATGCAACTGATCAATGTTCATGGTTAAATATAATCAAATAAGACGTTTCTCCTCTGATTAATTTCAAGTGCATTGTCAAAGGTGGTACAGATAATATCAAATTCACATTGCAAGGCAAAAGGGGCAGTGCAATGTCTCTGTACTTTTCAGCTGCCGGGTTTGATGAGGGAGCGAGGACTGTACCACTCTAGGCAGGGAGGAGCACAGCTCACACAGATACAAAAAACGGGTGGTATTCTTCATGGTTCACCGATAGGGGACAGCCTTTCGCATGTTTGTCAGATGAACATATTCTCGGATGGCATTTCCCAGAGGGAATAAAGTGTCTCAAGTTGTTTTTCAAGCTCCTGTGCACTGTCTGAACAGATAGTTATGAAATTGCATCGCTAATGCTTGCCGTGGAGAGGCTTTATATTATATGCTACAGTGAAAACATTCAAGACACAGCTACACGTACTCACTGCCTCTGAAGGTATAGAACAGCTTGCTCTGTTCTAAGCAGGATGCCATGCTGTTAAATTATGGGGCAGCAACCAGAGAATATTTTGTGTGGTGGAGGAGCTGAATTTCATTGCGAAAGCACATGCCAGCTCACCTTAGCCAAACTGGCTATGGTGCTCTCTCCTTACAGCACGTTGGTGATGTATCTGCTGCACCTCTCCTAGAAATGTTCAAATCACCATCTCAGTCACTCTCATGGTCCTTTCTCACTTTCTCCTTCTTTCTTCTCCCAAATACCACCTCTCAGCTTTTTGCCAAGGATTGTAATTCTGTACACAGAGACATAGAGAAATTTTATTCTTGCCAAAGCTAAAAAATTTCCCCCTTCTGTTGTCCCCTTTTTCATCCCACTGGCATTTATGAAGGGAGAAAAATATTTACGGTGGTTTTCTGTACTTGGGTGCACGGGTTTAACTGTCCCAAACTCAGAAGAGAAGCTCATAAGGCCACAAATGCATACTTTGTTAGATTAAGCTGCTCAGCGGACAAACCTCTCCTTCCCTCTCCCTCCCCTACTTGCCCAGCCATGTAGATATATCCAAAGTTACTCTCTGTCATTCCTGAGGAACGTGGCTCTTTCATTACAGTCATCAGTTTCTATGTCTAAGGTCACAATTTATTCAGAGAGAGTTTACTCACTTACAGGCCCGACGTGAATTTAAAGGGACAAAGTTTATTGCTGCAGTTTTGTGTGTATCTTCATGACACTGCCACGTCAGTGACAGGTGTTGTTTGACTGATTTGGCTGTCTCTAACTACAATGATTAAATATGAGCATCGTGGGCTACTTATTCAGACTTAATCTCCCCTTCTCGATCCTCAAGACATTATCTGTAGAGAGTCGCTAATGCAGAAAATGTTGCTGCTACCAACCTGATAGCAGCCTGAGCTATCCCATGTAAAATGTGATGGATATACTTTCTAACAATGGAGTGGGAGGTGGGCAGAAGGCAGAGTTGCTGAACAGGTTTAAAACTCCATGCATCAGAGTTGTCAGCTAACCGTGTATCAGATTTACTAACAAGCCTTTCTGGGGCAGGGATTTCTAATTTATCACTGTCTTTCACTGGAAGGAGTGCTTAAAATATACATGGTCTGGGCTATTTTGAGTAAGACCTGCAAATTAATCTCCATCTTGTTGCATTCCCTGGACCTTTACAGTGAAAACACCTGAGATGACTGTAGTTTACAAAAAGCTGCCTGCTTCAGATCTGCAGATGGCAAACAGTGCGCCGCCAATTGCAAGGGAAAAAGGCATGTCAGGTAATCTCCTGCCACCGTAGTTCAAACTCACCTTCATTTAATAATGAAATGTGTTTTGAATAATATATATCCACACCCACTGAATGCCCCCAAATACCTAAAACACCTGAAGTTTTCTTCTACTTCTTCCACTGAGAGCTTGAGGTGAGAATCAGGCTTTAATGCCGTGCCAGCACCAGGTCTCCTGTTCCTCCTCACTGCATTTCGTCAGCAGGGCTCAGTGTTTGATCTGTTGTTGAGTGATAGAAGGCGGAAACAGTGTGGTCACCCTCGTGTTATTTAACGCTGGTTTTCCTCAGTTTAGCAATTAGCACGGTCACTGAGCTGTTTTACAGGAGGTGTTACTATGCTGAGTTGTTCTACAGCTGCACAGGATCAAAGAGTCACAAAGAAAGCCCAGTGCATATATCTGCCACACGTTCCTTTAACTCAGCTTTGGTTGATGTTAACAGTTCTAAACGTGGTCCTTAACTCTCTTTCTCTCTAAGATTTTTTATTTCTTGTAACATGTCGGAGAGCTTTGTTCCAGACTAGCAAGCCATGACAGTGAGCCAGGGAAGATGAGACTGATGGAATATAGCCAAGGCTATGGCACTGTTCTGCAGAAGTTTTCCACCCAGGAAAAGATCTCTTACTGTTTCAGTTATTATCGTCATCAGTGTACTTAAGAGCACTTAAGGCTCAGCAGCTATGGAGTCGTATTTAGATTTTGAAAACAACCAACACGTATTTAAGAATGATAGTTCTATGGATGCATCTCAGGGAACGGACCCAGGAAGAAAACACATCAAAGCTGAAACTGAGTCAGTTGAGAAAAGCAACACAATCTCTCCTCCTCCCCTCAAAGATATTATGTTCATACTCTTTCCCATATTTTCTCAAATCCAAAACCTTCTCCTGTAGTAAAGGTTTTGCATCAATAGCTCTGTCTCATATGGCTCTAAACTTTCAAAGCCAGAAATGATAAATATAACAATCCAATAGCTCTGGTGAAAGGGCTTTCCAGGCTGTTATTAATAGATGCTGCTGCTTGTCTCATGTAGCAGTTTTATCACATTCTCCTGTAACTGAGGCTCCAAAACATAGTACTTGGTATGGCAAGAGGCAGGAGGGAAGCAGAATGAAACTGTGAATGTAAGGAAAGGGGAAGGTAAACAGTGCCTATAGCTACATAAAGGACAAGAAAAGTGGGAGAGGGATAGCTTGACAACACCAGCATATGGAGAACATAAAGAAAACGTTAAATTTGGATAAGATAACGTATAACAGATAGCATGTGAGTCAGGAACTACAGTTTAAGTTATTTTATTCTGTCACAATAACAAAATAGAACATTTAACCTACCTAAATTGAACTGTTAAAACTGTACAGAATTCTAAGCCTTTCTCAATTAGTTCTATAAGGCAGTATTAATTTCAAGAGCATCTTCAATGGTATGGCTTTTCCACTCTATTAAACTCTATTAAGCTTGTTCAATCCATAAAGCTGTAAACATGAAAACCTAATTAACATTCATTTTATCTTTCTTCTTCATGTGTCTCCACCAAAACTATAGTTACTAGTTTGTTACTCTTGTGTTCTGCTACTTGTTCTCTCATTTAAAGGTCTCTCTAACTATTTGAATGCACTGTATTTTGCCCCAAACATCTTGATAAAACTGGAGAGCTCAAAGTCCTCGTTGTGGACTTCAAGAGTGCATTTGCACCCTGCAGTCTCATGTAGCTCATGAGACCTTCTTTCTTTGAGAAACTATACCTCATTTCTTCAGCTGTCAACAATAATGCAGACAAGAAAGGGCTGCAGGATTTCAGAGGATAGCATAAATTCTCCCAGAAAGGAGGGAGAGCGTGTTGTAGAAGTTTTAGTCATAATCCTATTCTTTTCATTTTGACGAAACAGCTTGGTTTTTTGTTTCAAGACAGTGATCCTTTCTACCATTCTTTGTTATTGTTGTATAACACTGTTTCTCCTACAGATCGTGTCAACAATAAGACCCATCCTTTCCTAGGGGATAACTTGTCATTGAATACAGATCTTATGATTTTTCCTCGCTGTAAGGACAGATGTCTGCTCTGACTGGAAGATCTAAAAATGAATGATTTTGTCCCTGCAGAGATATATATACTCCCTAGACAAATTTGAGCATCATCAACAGACATCTTCCTTAGAAGATTGACACAGAACTTGAAAAATGATGTACAGGTCCCCTGGCGAGAACATCCCTGCAAAGCAGTGACATAGAACAGGAAACAAATGATCTATACACCTTGTCTTTTCCATCATTCTATCCTGTGCTCTACGGAGAATAGAAATCCGCTGTCCCAAATGTAGAAGCCCATGAATGATGCACTTCTAGAAGAACCCTCAGTTCTGTGGAGGCAACATCCTCCTCCTTCTCGGAGGCTAGAGAGGGTCACAAGTTCTGAGGTGGATCCCAAGGGTCTGCACGTTGCATCGCTCATCTACTGGGAGTGCTCTTGTGGCTGGCTCTGGTTCTCCTACTGGATGTTCCTACCTGGAAGACTTCAGATGGAGCACCCTCAAGAACCAACTTATCTGCAGCTCTCTTATCTCAATAGCTGATGAGAGAGAAATCAGGCACTCAAGACACATGAAGCAAGGAAGAGAGTGTGCCAGGAGAGGTATTTGGTGTGAACCAATCCCATAAGAGCTTACAAAATGATTTGCCTTCTGACAAGCTGCACATACCATGATACGACTGTGGCTTAGAGACTAGATTAGATCAGCCAGTTCAAAAAAGTGAGGGAGTAACACTATTATGGTTTATGTGACACTTTCTGAATTTCATAACTCTGAGATTTTGTGAGGAGAGACCATAGGTACTGTATCTAGCAAAGCCACATTTTTGGAGAGGAGACAGAGGGAGGTGATGTAGCAACCCAACAGCAACATATACATTTAAAATAGTCTCGTCAAAATGTTGCAGAAAACCAAACCTTGGATGTAACGACTTCTGCCTTGCATTTTCTTTCCTTGTCATTTCCACACACAGTACCATATTTCAGTTCAGATTGTAAACACCTCTGAACATAAACTGCATTTGTTTCTAACGCTCACTGGGTGCCTGGCGCTAATGATCACCACAGCCATTAACAACTCAGAGGATCCCATGTTCTGGCTGTACTTAAAAGACCCTCAAATATCTCAATGTATGGAAACTCATAGTTGGGATTTTCAAAATATTAATTAGTATGCACCCCGCTGCTAACCCCCAGCTCCTCATCTCAGTTCCATTCACACTTTGTAAGGTGTGCTTAATTTTTCTAATCAGTTGCTTTTCTTCAGTAGTGTAGGAAGGCAGTGGCAATACACGAAGGAGCTATTCCACATGGAAGAATCACTGTAGTTGTACCAATTATTTGTGCACCACAGAGCTTTCTTTTTATAATTGACTTCATACGTTCATGTCTTCAATGCTAAGTGCACAGCTTCATCATCACACTAATCTTTGTTCTGTTCAGAAAGCAATAATTTCCTGATCTGGGCCTGGGAGGTTTATTTATGCAGGCAAACCAAGTAGTATATGTAATGACATTTATATAATCGGTGGTCCATGCAGGAGGAGCATTAGAGTCATTGGAGCCCTGCACGGTGTCTTAGGCATGGACCTCTCCTTGTCTCACTTGCATGTCCCCACTCCCTGTCTCTCATGGCTGGAATTACAGGGCTCCCTGACTTAGCCATTTGCCTCTAGTTACACCCCCTCCGTGGCTGGAAACAGCCCCAGTACTCCCTCTAACTCTGTTCTGTTGAACAAAGTCGGACTGGGAAGGCAAGCTGGCTGAGCCTACTCTTCTCCTGACTGTGGATGTGGAGTATACAGACCTACTTCTCTCCTTTGGCTTGCTTTCGTCCATAAAGAAAATTAGAGTTGGCAGAATGCTACTACAAGATTTAAAGTAAGTCACTGATAAAACAAACCTGTTTGTAACAGAAACGCGAGATTTAAAGTACATAACTTACAGATAAAATAAGCCTGTTTGTAATGGAGATAAAAGCTATTTATATTGCAGTGGTGCTGGGTAAACATTTTTTTTTTTCAGTCAATAATAAAGTCACAAAAAAATGCATTTTCTGTTGTCCAGAAACTATTTGTGAATTCAGGTCAAATTTCCTAATGGTTACATCTGAGAAAAAAATATCGAGCTAGGACTCTCAGAAGAGATGGTGGATGTTTTTGCTACCTTCCATCCAACAGTTTAATGCAGATCCACTCAATAAATTTTTACTGAGGTCCACTTCCTCCCAGCAGAAAGCAGTATGCCATCTCCCGTCCCACCAGGGGCTGCATGTTGTCATTTCAGCCAAGATGGACCACTGCAGCTGTTCCCTTATTTCCTTGCCTTCCTGTCTGCAAGACTTTAGAGAACAGTGAGCAGCAAGAAATCTGGGGTCTCTTGCTTGGCATGCACATCTGGAAATATGATGAAGCATAAGGAAAATGTGCATAGGATCTGACGCAGAGCCTATCCAAGCATAACGTTGATTCAAGGGTTTGTATGTTGTCTGAGACAAAGGTAGTTTCTCCTCTGACATTTTCCAGTAAATGTTAACTGGGGTAAGACCTACCCAGCAGTTCTGCATCCCAGCTGAAAATCCTAACCATCACAGCAGTTCACAAGCTCTCCCTTTGGACTGGTTCCACACATGGCATCCAGCAGACACTTCACTTGGAGGAGGTTGCTACACTCATCAGGCAAGGAAAGAAGCTAAATCTGGAATTCCATCTTGTGATGAATAACTCTAATCAGTGTCCAACTGAATAAGAGGAGGATGGTCCCTCCATCCTTATCTTTGTTAATTAGCTGTCTTCTGCTTTCTGCAATGAGTATTTAAAAATGACAGATTTTGGTTCACATCACATAGAATCAAAAAATTACTGCACATCATAAATTTTGACGAGCAATGTTTCGATTCCATATTTCTGCTTTGATTTCTCTAGCCTGAAACCACTCTATTTTGAACTCGTTTTGACTTCTCATTGTAATTCTTATTGTACAGGGGTGGATGCATTGCAGAGGTGCTTTTAATAGCAATTTTCACACTTCCAGTGTCTAAATTCTGGAAGCTCTCCTCATAAATTAGCCTTACCTCTAAACTTCCTGATCTGGAAACTTTAAAAATGACATATAAAAATCCAGGTATGGTTTTTAAAACAACCTTGACGGATGGAACAACATAACCTAGACGGAAACCAAGTACTAGTTGCAGGGAAAGCCAGGATTTGCAAAAGTCCATATTACTTCAGCTTCTCAGTTTCCACAGTGCATAATTCCATAAGTAATGTGGCAGGTTGTAAATATTAGGACCTTCTGCAAAGGTAATACCTCAAGAAAAGTTTGAAATAACAGAAAAAACATCTAACTAAATTCATGGGCCTACACTGACCAAAACTGAGAGTAGTTTTGTTCCCCCCCCCCCCCTTATTTTTTTCCTTTATACATTTACTTTATACATTACAAATGCCTGGAAAAGGGACAAGCTAAGAACAGAGAAAAACAAGGTCTCGGGGATGCCTAACACAGGCTTTGTAGGTTCAAACGTTATGATTGTCTGGGGAATATTAACTTCACAACATGAAGGACATTTCCCAGTTGGCAGTGTCGTGCCTGAGGCTGTGCACCACCCATACAACCAAATCCTTTGTGCCCATCAGACCGAAGGAAGGAAGCTGTGAATGAAGCAAAACACTGACCCCAGTGAAGTTGGATGGAAAAGCTGCTTTTTTTCTCCAAACAGGAAAGGGCAGGCTGCAAGAGTTCACCTAGAATATTGCATTGCCTATGACTGGGAGATGGGAGGCCCCTTCCATAGAGACAAATGTGCAGTGGTTGAAATCGAGCTGGCAGACCTGCCTGGGGAACAAACTCACCTTTTATTAAAACAAAAGAAAACTTGCCAGAGCTGCTAGGCTCAACATCACTTGATTAAAGCCATTGGGGAATTTACAAATCAAGGAAAGGGCAGAGCATGGAAAAAATAAGAAGTGCTAGATCAGTTAAAAGCGGCTAGAGAAAGCCCCGAGGCTCTGCAGCTGGTCATTACTGATGCAAGAGATAGGCTGCCTCATGGCGAAGGGATATAATGGGAGAAGAGCAACACATTAATCTGCAGAGTTCAGCATTAGGGCTGACTAATCACATGGAGCGTTGGCAGCTGCAGATGGCAGACCACCTCCTAGAGCCCGGGTGTTGGTGTGGATCTCTGTGTGCACAATGCTGCAGGTACCACCGTGTCCGTACGCAGCAGGAATGATCTGTGCTGAGTAAAGAGCTGCACGGCAATGGCAGTAAAAGCAGGATGCACAAAGGAGCTCCCCGAGGCAGGTAAGCAGCAGGTGTGTGGGATAAAAACCTCTCTCGGTCCTTTTCACGCTTTGGTCAGTAGCTCTGGGACAATGAATTTGAGGCTTCACCATACAGAATCCTTTTCTGCCTTATATAAAAATTACCTGACTCTTATTCAGCTATGATTTATAGCAGGACCTGCAGGCACATGATCACACACCTGGTTAGGCCACCAGAGGCAGAAGATGCTGCTCTGACTGTGTAAGAGGAGAAACTGAGGCCACCAAGGACTCACATACTCAGATCGCTGTCATGTAGATAGAGTTATGCAATCTCTGCAGATGCGTTCCCAGGCCCGTTCTTCTCTGCCAGAAAGGACATGCACTGAACCCTGTATAACCTGCTCCTTAGCCACATCCAAGTGACTATATGAGCAATTATTTTGTGTTTGCCAGTGTAGCGATACAAAAGAATTGGCAACAAATCTTTTCTGCCCTGCTCCCTCCGAGTGGCACGGCGTTTTCTCCTCCATCCACCTTTCCTCTGTCTGCCATGAGAAGTGTCAGAAGTCGTCAGATTCCAACGTCTAAATTAAATGTACTAATCTGATCAGGATGAAATGCCAAATGAGTCACCTCCTTCCGCATCAGCCTCTCTGCCACCTGCCCTTTGCTCTGCTTCTTGGCTTTCGTAGTTTGCTGCTCAGTACAGTGCCCAAGATAATATAAAATGGCCCTGATAAAAAATGAGCTAATGGACAAAAACTTTGTGAGAGGTTTCAGGTAGGAGACTCTGCAGTATAAGCAGATGTAAGCGATGACATTTGTGGGGAATCTGCCCTATACTCTTCCCTCTTAATGGGAAAAGTGAAGTTGATAGAATAATTCCGATGTTTTTCCCCTTGCTCTTCTAAATGGCACATCAGTGAGACACTGACAGTGCTCTCACCATTAAATTTGACAGAGAAATTTATGTTCCCTGATTCCAGAAGGCTGCAATAATGTAAAAAGGAGTATGAATCTGAACTGGATAACCAGGTGGGCCCTAGACACTGGACAGTGTGGGATCAATAGCTTTTAATAAACTTGCTGAATTTGGCACTTGTTGCTGTCCCCGAACATCAGAAAAGAAATTAGTTTAAAGAAGGAATCTGGAGTTTAAAAGAAAAAAAAAAAAGAAGAAAGTAAGAAAGAAAAGAAAAAAAAAAAGAACAGTATGACCATTTTTTCTCCATTTTCCTTGACTGTCCAAAACTACCATCACATGAATGAGAATACTTTAGCTCTTCTTTGCTTTTTCCCCTCTTTGAGACTGGAGCTAAGTTTCTGTATGGGCAAGATACCTTTTCATAACCACTCATCCGAGGCATATGATAAGCGCAGGTCAGACATCCTTAGAGCGCAGTGCTTGAGCTGAGAATGCTGTGCAGCTGCTTTGGTGCTAACAGGGAATCAGAAGGAAAACTGCAGAAAAGTGCAATCTTTGGTCTACACAGCTCCTTCTTATCAATGAGCAGAAATAACTCTGCACTAAAAAGTAAGAAAACTACAGAATACATCCCTGCCCATCTCTACTTTTTTTTCTTCGGTTATGCACTGCGTAACTCACTGCCTAGGCCAACACTTCCCAGGGCAATCAGATCTTGTCAGTGATAACTATTTGTTATATCAAGGCTAAGGGAAAAGATAAAACAACAAAAGGGTTAGATGGTGGAAAAGACTGATAAAAGGCTGATTCAGAAGAAAAACGGGTCTTACTAAGAAAGATGAGCCTTTCACATCACACACAGGAATCTGCCTTTGCTTTGTTCTTGTCAGTTTCCTAAGGGTTAAGCCATCTTTGGTAACAGAAAGGTAAAACTATCCTAAACGTCTTCAGAAATCTGCTTGTCTATTAGTAATTCCCCAGTGACAACGTAAAGAAAATCAACCACCAGACTTCACATCCTGTACAAGCCTGGTTATGCATATTTAATAAAAGGAAACATACTATAAGGCAAAAATGTGTGTCCATGGAAACTGCCTATCTGGATTAAAACAAAAACCACAATACATTATATTTTACATACAGCATCCACATACACTCTTCCTCCACCAGTTTGGTTATGTATTGACTGTCAGAGATTTCTGCTGCCTGGCTGTTATTTTCGCATCCCTGAGATGATCTCAGCATTGTACAGCTCTGAGGTCTGTCATGTTCTGTGCACAGCTCAGGCACTGAGCTCACTGCACACAGGCAAACATGGGCTGCAACAAAGCACTGAGCAAAACAGCTTGCCCCTAGGATTTTGAGCTCTTCAGTAATTTTTTTTTTTGTAAGGGGTTATATGAGGGGAAACAAAACATTACAAAATAGCATGGGCAAGCCAGGAGCAGTCTGTGCTCTGCACAGAGGGGGAACTGTGCTCCCAGCTTTCACTGTTCCCTGTCCTCGTGCTTTGTCTATACAGGGAGAGATAAGAAATATGGGTGCGTATGTCCCCATGGTCATACACATGATCCTCCATCAGTGATTTCTGGAGGTTGGCTACAGCCCGTGCTGTTCTAACGCCACACAGCTACAACCAGCAGCTGTCCCGGGGCTTTTTGAGGGGGAGCTTCTGAAAGCTGGGGTTCAACCTCAGGACAGGGAGCAGGGAGCGATGGTGGGATCAACAAACACTGAATCATCTTGTGGCTCTGTCAGCTCCAGACAGCAGAGCAGTGCCCACCATCAGAAATGCTCAATAACCTCTTTGTTCGCAGCACCAGCTGCTGTGCTCCGCGAGGCCAGTTGCAGCAAGCAGTGGTGTGCAGCTCTGAGAAGCATGTGCAGGGACAGGCAGCAAGCGAGCTCTGTTACAATTAGCACATGATGTACAATAGATTGTTTATCAAAATGAAACCAATAGTTGGCTTTCTCAAAATCTTACCTCCAAACCAACCAGCTGGCTCTAGTACAAACTGGGAAGATGGTGCCATTGCCAGTACGGACTTGGGGGTGACCTCTCAGAAAGTAGCTCCAAAGAGAAAGACCTGGGTGCCCTGGTGGATGGCAGGTGACTGTGAGATCAGATACTTTGCCAAAGAACAGCAGTTTCCCACCTTGCTGCAAAGAACACTAACACCCAACCTTTACATCTACCTTTACCCTTCTCCTCCTCCTCCATATCTCTGCACGCATTCATTCTGTGGCTGCTGCCTTTCATTTAACTTGCACTTAGGAAAAGACTTCCCAAAGGTTTTACTTGCCCAATTACTAGATGAACATAACTACACACAGCTGAGCTAATGCAAATAGATTCTCTGCTCCTTCATCCAGTACGCTTCCTTCAGGCTTTGCTACGCATTCATAAGCAAATCCTGTTTCCTCTCTTCCTCCCTCCTGTGTTCATCTGAAACTGGAGAGAAGCTTTTATCCTGTTTCCTTGTTATCATACAAGGCATCCACAAATTAATTCCCCTGCTTGAATTTCCTCACATTCCTGATAGCACTACCTGCAAAGCCCACATTACAGGCGTACTCCTGTGGCAGAGTCAAGCCAAAGCAAGCCTAACAAATCCATGCAGCAATGTCAAGGCTACATCAAGGCTACAGCATCAACACTGTGCTCCTGTTTGTGCAGTTAAGATCTCAGACTTCCCATACTCTTGTCCAGTAGTACTCTGAGATTTCTGGACTATGCTTCTGACAGGGAAGAAAAGACCACCTATCTCAATGTGATACAGGGTACCTGGATTCCATGCACATGGAATCTGCATCCTCCACACCCTAAGGCTTTCATGCCTGATATCCACCACCACGTATCTGACAGAGCTGAGTAATAAGGCTGGCACAACTAAAGGACATGCCATTGGCAGCATGTATCTTCACACACTCTGTGGCATAAGCAGGACACAGTCCCTACTCTCCTTTTTAACAGAATGCCTCCACCAGACCAAGCATCACAGGTAAGGAGGGAGAACAGGAGGGAGAAGGGAAGAACAGTGTTAGGCTGTCAGCAGCAGGACTATGGTGAAACATGGAGCTACATGGAACCCGTCATTTTGGACTATGGCAACTGCATATTACTTTCTGCTTATTCCATCTTTTTTTGGGGGGGGGATGGGGAGATGGGGGGCTGTTTTGCTCCCAGCAACATGCTCTTTCTATATATCTTGTCAAATATATATATATATCAAATATATTTTCTCATGTCAGGGTAAGAAGTGGGTTAAATAAGCTTAGAACTGGGTTTGTTCTCCAATGAGCATCTGTATGCCCTAACAAAGTCAGATAACTGTATTATTGGGGTAGCTTGGAAACACACAAAATCTGCTTTCTGTTTTGCTAAATCCACAGCTAAATGATTTTTGAGGGGGATGTTTTCATGGGAGATAAAAGACTAAAATCAATGATAGGACTGTCTGAAGACTGAAGTTTCATTTTATCTCCACAAAAAAAAATTCAGGAGTCAGCTATTCCACTCGCTTTCTATTAAATTTTGGTTCAAAAATGTCACTTCTGCTCACAGCAGTGCTGAAAAAACTATTTATCTGAATCCAGCTGTAACACAGAGATTCTCCTGGATCCATTTGTTTATCAAATTAGATAAGCATACGTCAGTAACACTGTTTATTACAAGAAAGTACTTGTAGGTGATATGAAACCTAAACTGATATGTGACAAAAATTAATAACAGCAATAATAAATGGCTATGAGATCGACACAAGGTCTAAAGATAACGCATATATGCTCAGATAATAGGGATTTTAGGGGAAAAGTGATTGTGACAGTTCAGAAAGAATTACTATCTCTTCCAAACACTTAACAAGACGTGACAACAGTTTAATCCTCAGAATTATGAACCACATTGTCTCACCATGGTGATGGGTCTGCATCGCATTGGAGTCTAAATAAGAAATCTAGGAAGAAGTGAGAGAACAACGCAAAATGGACGTTAAGATTTCATGCTGTAAAAAGATGCCTATGAGATGGTTTTACCCTCCCGAGTTTGCACTACCTGAGACGTGTTTTTGCAGGAATACCAGCTTCCATAAAATCTCACTGAGCACAGCTTGTTGGCCCAGGTAGCTGGGCAGGCAGCTGCTATTGGTTTCTCAGTACCAGACCCAAAGAAGAGTTTATAAGGTTTGAGCAACATGGTTGTAGCCCACAGTAACTGGGTGACAAGAGCTGATGGCTCTAGACGTGCCAGTGGTAAAATCCTCATTTTCCAATCAGCTTTCCTACGTAGCAGGCTCTGGGTAGAGTCTGCAAGAGCAATAAGGATTAACTATTTCTTTTTAGGTTGCATACCAGATCTTTAAACACATATCTAGCTGTAAAGCACAACTAAGTAGAAGTGAACCCTTGCTCATTTTCTCTTTGCAGCCAACTTCTTTTATAAAGAGCTTTGTCTCCAATTCTGCTAAGCTTTTAATTGTGTGCTTAACTTTATGTGCTTAACATCAATGGGACATGTGGGTAAGTACAAAACTGTGTGTTTTCTTGAGCAGAGTAAGTTACCTCAAACAATTGAATGTTTTGTTCAACTGAGGCCCTTGTAAATAGGAAAAGAAAGAGCATTTAATGGGTTATTGAAAAAAAATAGTTTCCCAGTGTCAGTGGTAAAACCAATATCTTAAGTTCCTTCTCTTCATAGGTATATCAATAACTCATTTCTGCTCCAAGAAGGAAAGATTTCTTTGAACTTCAATTGAAATGTGGGAGCCTATATTAAATAACCGAAGCCTTTGCTATTGGGAGTCTTTGATGAGATTGTCAAAGATATTTGGGTAATTACTTCTATTACATCAGTGCTCAAGACCTTGCCATTAAAATATATATACATATCCTCTCATCTTCACTGCATTTCTGGGATTACTACTTTCCTATAGGAATTCAACCAGAAAAACTACTAGGTGAGTTTACACGTAACATAAAGCCAACACATGTACTCATTTGAATGCCAGGGCAGTTGTGATGAGATCCCTGCCTCTAGATTACATACATTCTTGTTACCTAGCAGTATTAATCACAGAATCACCGAAGGGCTTAGGTTGGAAGGGATCTTGAAGATCATTGAGCTCCAACCCCCTGCTGTGAGCTGATTGCCCCCACCAGACCAGTTGCCCAGGGCCCCATGTAGCCTGATCTTGAGCACATTATGATGGTTATAAGAAGAGATAAATAAATTGATGAACCCCTTGTAGCTTCTCCCTTTTTTGAATTCAAGAAAAGCATTTTCCATAAATTTATGTACTTAAACATCTTTCCTCACAGCTAGCTCAGCCATTGCACTTATCATCACTTGCTCTGAGATTCACAGTGCCTTAAATTGACTGAGGTGAGCAGTTTTTGGAAAGTTATACCTGGCAGACAAAGACAGCTTGCATTTTGGCAGCTCTCTTTCCTTTTCTGTCCCTGAGCTCATCCTGTAGCAGAATGAGGTGTTACCCTGTAAAAAAGAATAAAGGCTACATGCAGGGAGAGTATTTCTTTTTCTCTCTTGCCTTATCCAAGTGTGTTCTTCTCTCAGCTGTCCTCTATTGCATCATATTCAGCCTCTAACTGCCCTCTAAACCTTGCAAGAATACACATTTTTGCCTCTTCCACTGCAATTAATAACCACACCTATACATTCTTCTGACATATCTGTTCTCATTACTTCTCCATCTTTTGACCCTTCCCAGTGTCATTATCATGCTAATATCTTTTACCTTCCGAGTCTTCAGCAATGGGAGCAGTTTCTTCCCATGACTTACTACAGAGCATTACCAGAGAAAGTCAAACATTTCCTAATGTATCACTGTTTTTTCTCCTTTCTTTCACGTGACAAGCCACAGAAACACAGAGCAGCTATACCACTATTTCAAAAAAATGTCACATCAAAACTCTCGAGTCTAATGCCTACAGTTTTACGCCACAATCTCAGCTATATCTTGGTGGTAAAATAAGGGGAAAGTCAAATTTAAAAGGGCAATGAACGGGATGCACTATAAGCAGTGTGCCAATAAGTACGTTATTACTGCATTCACTTCCTAGTTCCCTACTTCCCCAGTTTGCTTCTTTCCTTTGGCATTTTTGGACAGCTTAGACAGTTAAAAGAAACTCGTGTCACTGTTTTTTTGGTTTCCCTTTAAAATTCTCATGCATAATATTTGGGTTGCAGCTATCACTGGAGATTTCTTATTTCTTTTAAACACTTCTCCTGGAGATTTAGAACGAATCAAGCATATATTCCTATAGGTCTTTCATTTTGTAAACATCCTCTTCTTCAAACAAAAATCTGCATTCTGGGTCATATTTGGAGATTTGTAATGTCTCTTTAATGGATTGTAAAACCAAAGGGATTGTTACGATAATCTATTTTAAATTAACTTCTGTTTAAACAATAGTACATTTTTCAAAAAGATAATCAGTGTGGGAAAATACATTCTGATCCTCAGTAAATTGTTCTGGTAATCAATCACCCTCAGTTTTAAAACACTGCATGGCTTATTTTAGGTCCATATTTGTTTAGCTCCAGTTTCTATTCGCTGGGTATTGTTGTGCTTTTTAATGATATATTCATGTTTCTCCAGAACTGTAAAACATCTATTTTAGGTAGATTCTGAACACAGGTATCAGTTCACCTATTAACCTTATCTTAGATTAATTAGGTAGATTGCTTTTTTAAAAATCACACATTATTAGAGTGATTTTCCACAAGCTTGCAATCATTTTTTATTCCTCTCTGAACCTTTGCTATTTTTCAGATTTTTTCTTAATGGGTGAAAACACGATCTGGACAGAGAATGCTAGCAATTATCTCAGTCATACCATGAACTCAGCTCCCTTCTGCTTGACATTCGCTGCTTACCCAATCAAAGCGAAAGCATTTCTCCTAACCATTATATTGAACTGGGAGCTCATTCAGACTCTACCCATCACCAACTCTAAATCTTCATCAGTACCACTGCATTTCAAGGGTACTTTTCTGCTACCCTGTATGTGTGATTGGAATTCTTTGCTCCCACACATAAGACTTTGGCTTTATTAAAAGCACTCATTGTTCAGATGAGCTCATCTTACGAAATGATGCAAATCCAGAATATAGAAATGATCTGTCCCGTCATTATTTACCACTCCAGTAATTTTTATGTCATCTGCAATATTTACCAGCAGAGATTTTGTATTTTCTCTTAGATCATTGCTAAAGATTAACTGTCTTTAGGCTGAGAACAGATTAGTTCAAGTATTTCCATAGGATGTAGATTTTCAAACACAGTACTTTTGAAAATTCATGCATTTAGTGCATCTTTCAGTCTAAGAATAAAGAAGTTTGGAATAAGCTCTATATATACACTATAAAACAGTAGGGAAAGGTTAAGCTGTTTTAAGCAATAAAAATCTAGCTGACCAGGCAGTAGGTTGGAGGCTATTGTTTCCATCTAATAACATTTTAGGCTATCTGGTCATAAAACTTAAACATTACTATAGGAATAAATACAAAATTACACTGAGTTACAAGAAAAAAAAAACTCATGTCTTAGATATAATGCAAGACAGTTTTTTCCTTCAAACGTTTTAATCTGAATTTCAGGTTAGATATTAGGAAAAATTTCTTTTCAGAAAGAGTGTTCAGATGCTGGAATGGGCTGCCCAGGGAGATTGTTGAGTCACTGTCCCTGGAGGTGTTCAAGAAATATTTGAATGCTGTACTAAGCAACATGGTCTAGGGGGAAATTATTGATGATAGGTAGACGGTTGAACCGGATGATCTTGGAGATCTTTTCCAACCTTAATGATTCTATGAATACCTGGCATGATTTTATGCTAGAGTTAACTTCCTTTGTAGAAGCTGACATGAAGCTAATTTTTGGATTTTTGATGAAAACAGTAGTGATATCACACCAGTATTTCAGCTGCTGCTGAGAAGTGCTTACACAAAGCCAAGGACATTTTGACTGCTTGTGCACAAGGAGCTGGGAGGTGACACAGCTAGGATAGCTGACCCAGACAAGCCAAAGGGATGCCCTTTATGACACTGTGCTCAGCAATTAGAGCTGGGGTAAAGAAAGAGGAACTGGGAGAACATTTGGAGTGATGGCATTTATCTTCCCAAGAAGCTGTTATGTGATGAGCCCTACTTTCATAGGAGTGGCTGAACATTTGCCAGCCCATGAGAAGTGGCAAACAGATTACTTGTTTTGCTTTGCTTCCACACGCAGCATTTAATTTACCAAGTAAACTGTCTTCATCTCCACCCATGAGGTCTTACACTTTCACCTTCCCAGTTCTCTCCTGTCCCACTTAGACAGAATGAGCAAGTGGCTTCTCAGTGCTGAGCTCTCTCTGCTGGGTTAAGCCACAACAGTAGCTTCACTATAAAAACAACATGATGATATTCAGCAAAAGATCTTTAACATCTTATGTGGCTAGAGAGAGGCATTTGTCTAATTTACCCCAAAATTACTACCAAAACTTGGAGAGCACGATGACACACAGAGACAGCACTGCATACACATCTCTCATCTCAGGAATGGCCTAGTATATATGGTAGCATCACTATAACCTAATTCTGTCCTTTCTTTTTCTTAGTCAGCAGAGTACACAGTAATCTCACATGAGCCTGCATCTTGCAAGTTATGCAGGATTTTGGCAGAACTGTCACTTCCCTTACAATACAATGCATTTTGGCCCTGAATTCATTATTAAAGAAATAGCATTTGTCTAGCATTAGTCAGTCCAAATGCAATACTTTACATTTAATTTTTAGTGATTTATCTGGGTCATATATCATTATGTGATATACAACAAAACTGCCTATTTATCTAATTGTAGTAGGAAGGATTCAATTATTGTGGCAATATGGGAATAAACTGTAACAAATTGGAAATTGTGTTTCATCTGGCTTGGATGTCGCTATTTAGGAATGATGTTCTTATCAGCTGGAAACAAAAACAAACAAACAAAAAAGAATTGCCAGAGTTTCTGTAATTATTTCAAAACTCCTTGCAAAGAAAATCTTCTACTACCACTCACAGTCTTCCAACATCACTCTCCCTCAGTGAGGAAGTCACATACTCTAGGATCACGCTGCCTTCCATTTTCTGCACTTTAAATGGAACAAATACATTTTCACTTTTGGGGTCACACATAGTTTAAACCGGTCAAATAGACGTGGTGAATGTTGCTGGTTACATGGATCTGTATGTCATAATTCAGTCTAATAAATTTGCTATCTTATTGTTAAAACAGAAGTCAAATCTTGTTCTTTGTCTGCACTGATGTAGGAATGTATTAATGTATGTTAAACAGGGACTGAAGTCCTAAGAGTTCCTACCTCACCACCACACTTCTCTTTAGAAACTCCTGAAGTCTTAATAGGCTACCCATATGCAATATTTCTTCCCCCTTCTATTTTTACTTGGTGTACTAATTTTCATTAATCTTCACAGTAAAAAGGGAAATACAGCACTTTCAATAGTTATTTCCTTCCAATATGCTGTCCAACTGAATAAAATTAGTCTCAAGTATAAAGACATTTGAAAAGTGACTTCAGTCTCCTGATGTTAAATGTTACATACTTTCTTCTTGCCAATAACCTAACGTAGGTATTTGAGTATTCTTCAACTCTACAAGCTTTACTATGTAAAATATTTTTACTTAAAGCATAATATATGTTCTAACAACTCTGGCATGTGCAAACCACTTTATAGCCCCGAGCTTCATGGAATTAATAGAGGTTTAAAGGTAATAAGGCTCATATATTTTATGAAGTGGATGAGCTACCTTGATGTGCTCATATTTTGCGAGCAACACAGTTTCCAGGTACCAACAGAATTAGATGGATGGAGTGGAACTGGTAAGAAGGGCAACAGAGTTAAATCACATGAATTAGATTTTCTAAAAGTGGAAACATGAAATCACCCTTTCATTATTCTTGCATCTGACAAAACACATTATCATATGTTTTTGCTTGAACAGTGTAAAGATCATTCAAAACAGATACAATTGCAAATCAGGAAGGATCACACTTACGTGGAGCCCTGACAATGTGATCTCATCAAGCTAGAACTTGAAATTGCAAGTGTCGCTTCAGATAAGATCAGGGAATGCTTCCTGTCCCAATAATGTGACATTATCAAGTTTGAGAATGCAGCAAAGGCACATGCACAATTTTGTGAACTAACAAGGCAGATTGAGAACACACTGGTTGGCAGGATATTTTAGATCCTCAGATTGCCTTGAGCTGGACATAATTACAGCTCTTTTTTTTTTTTTTTTTTTTTGCATGTGGGAGAGCCATCTCAAAGACTAAAAGAGCATGGCACTCACTGAAGAAAGGAAAACGTTGATCTTTTAATTAACATAAGTTCAAGCATCTGAACTGCATTTCACAGCATAGAGAAAGCATTTGAGTGAAAAAATGTATATTTTATAGGAAACAAACAGTTCTGCTTCTATTTTTATAGGAAGAATCTAACATGTAGATTTCTACTCTGAGAGTGCTGGTATATTTAAGCTTGCTTTAGAAAACTAGTAGTTTGCTGCTATTATATGGCATGAAGCTCATCCTTAAGATAGATCATACCGAATTTATCAGTGTGATTATCCTCTTGATTTGAACATCAAAACTACAGAATAAACACAACAGTTCACAGTCTTAAAGCAAGAAGGACAAGGGGCAGGAAGCCAGTTAGATTTTTTTGGCTCTTTACCTTGTTTTGGCATAGTTTAGGGACATACACAGCAGTTCTTTGGGAACCAATTGAAAGGTTAGGTACATGTCCAAAACAGAATTCATGCATTAAAAGCCATACTTCAGAGGATGCTGGAGGTCACATGAGAATTTGCAATATGAGAATGGTTTTCCTAACACTAGAAACCACGAAGTCATTAACTGCCTCTCTTTCTGATCTGGGAATACTTTAGCACCTAACATTTGCATTTAATTGAATAGTTGTCAAATTCCGCTCATATGGGAAGAACTGCTTTTTGGACTTTGCTATCCTTCATGGCTCCAGCTCTCCCATCTGACTGAGGACTCTGGAAGCCAAAGCTCACAACACACTGTCTCTGCTGACACAATGTGAGAAGAAGCACTGATACTTCTTGCACAGTGGGAGACATGAAGGCTGCTGTGGTAAAGAAGCTGGGGCAGTCAGAGTTGTGAAGTCCTTCTGCTTCAGTGCTATAAATAAATGTGCTTAGAAATAAAACCTATATATTTTTTTATCAAACATACACATGCTCTACTCATAAACCACGTGATTTTGTGTAGCATGGACTGCAGCATTTGAAATACAAATTCCATGCACAGGATAATATTGAAGGTTGCTTTGCCCAACTTATGTATGTACCATGGTACCAAAATAATTAAAAAATTAACATTTAAATGGAGAGTACCCTGTCCCTCAGAAAGAACTGCATTTTTTTTTTTTTCCAGTGACTTTCCAATATCAAGAAGAAAACAAAACTGCCAGCTTCCTATGCAATACTTGATAAAACATTGGCTTAGTGGGCAATATTGGTGGTACTAGATGGTAGGACTAGATGATCGTAGAGCTCTTTTCCAACCTTGATGACTCTATGAAAACACGAAGCTATAACTTTAGTGCAGAACTAAGGGTGAAAGCTTTTTATGAGCACAGCTCTTCAAAGAGCTCATTTTTGCAGCAATGTTCACATTGGCTAGAGAAAAAAAATACACCACGTGTTCTCCATCTTAACAAACTTCCTTGCATTGATTAACGCACTGTTTTATGAGACCTGAAAGAACAAAGTTAAATGAACAAGAAGTGAAAACTTATGATGGATGCATCCCTCACAGCATTTAGATCTTTTCCACTTGATTAAAAATTCCTAGTTCCTCTTCACTGAATTGTTTAGTTTTTTAGCAGTCTCTGTCCTGATTAAAACAAATTAGCATCAAAGATCCCCAGCTGAATGAGGAATCATTAATTGAGAAACATGCAATGCTCCTTAATTATCTTAGAACAGTCAGAGAACAAATAATCTTAGGTTGCAAAGGGGTTTGCACGCACTGTGCACCGAGAGCTTATTCTCTGTGTCTGCCAGAATAAAGGTAGACTTGCCCAGACTGTTGAAGGATATCAGTACAAGCCTCAGTAAACACATTATAAATTGTTTGTCTAAAGTGGAAAAAAAACCAAACAACCAAAATAAAGCAAGGTAATGGCTGACTGAAAGAGAGAGACGTTTCAGTTTATTACACTGATCATAGCTTTCAATTTGCTTTGCATATGCCAACATGGATTGAGAAAGAATGAAAGCTGTTCTTTATTGATACAAATCTAAATACTTCTGAGTAAAATGCTCCAGCTCTAGAAACATCTAACAAATGTCAGACATGCAGGTACAGAAGAACAGTGCAGCTTGAAACAGCAGATGAAAAGGCAACAAACCTTCATAAAACCTGTCTCAAAAGGAATCCAAGGAATATTTGCTATTCTTTGGTTGTTTGCTCTTTGTTACACTGTTCCTCCAACAGCTGGCTTGGTTTTTTTTTTAGGCTATGCCTCAGATTCCCCAGCTCAGCACAGTTACTACCAGCCTGCAGACAAGGAACTGAGTTTTTTTTAAGGGCACAATATACTTACTAATATAAATGTCTTAACATTTATTTTGCATCGCAAGTTTATAGAAGAAATCCCACAGAAGTCACTCAGTAACACTGAATGGTTCCTAGAGTGAGTCTGTTGGATTTACATTCTTTTAGAGCTAAGACTAATCCAGCAAGTGTTGCTAACTTAAAAACTGGACAGCAACATTAAATGCTGCTCAGAGCCACCTAAGCTTGCTGTGAACAAGTTTGTCCCAGTGCCAGTATCTCCTGCTCCCTCACTGAGCTAATTAGCTCTGCAGAGAAGGAAACTATTAGCAGGGATGCAGGAGAATGCTGATGCAGTTGTGCACTCCTGGTGCCCAGACACTTTGCACTGTACCACATTATTATGTATAGGTGTATTCTTACAGTCTTTGCATGTAAAAACTCTGATGTAATGTTACATAGGGCGTGCAGTGGTCAGAAGATGATCCCAATGAGTATAAAGGATAAAGACTGATCTAATAATTTTTTTTTATTAAGAGTCTCCACACCACAGGAAAGCAATGGGCATTTTCTCAGTTCCTATAAACTTGTACCATTCCTCTGCTGCCAATGAAATTCTCCTAACATATCACATAAGGGTTATCCTAAGATTCATTAAAGTAAAGATTTGATCTAGATCTTATGTTCTGACCTTAGTATTCTGGCATCTGAAGGACAAGAGTGGCATATCTAGCCTTTTATGCCAAATTTACTTTGATTTTCTTTTTAGTTCATAGTCATGAATCTCTAATGCAAATGGGAAGCCTAAAGATTTAACATCAGAGCTCATTCTTCTGCATATCTAATGGTGGTATCACACTGCAGAGAGGATTTAATGATGTAACGAAACACAGAAACCTCAGTAGGGATCTGGCATCCCATCCTCATGGATGCTTCATCCCTCAGAGGTAGGGAGGGAATAGGAGAGGTGGGACCAAAGTGATCTGCCACTATTTCACTCCATGAAACAGCACAGCTACGCTGTGTTTTTTCTCAAAGCAGTCAAACTGCCTTCATGTGAGCAGTATCACTCTAAATTTGAAGATAATGTACCTATATTCACCCCTTGTTTGGGCTTATGTGGAACACTGTTTCTGAACCAGGGTTAACTCCTGAACTGCCTAGGTCCATTAAGCGTGGGGCAAGTATGTCCCACAGAGAGCCATAACTGGTTGCCAGAGACAGGTGGCACAGTTTTCAGGTACACATATTGAATATAGATCTCTGATTTATGTCCAAGTCCCCTATGGCTGCTTACACCAAGTCCAGAAAGAGACTGCTCAGACAGAACATCAACTGGGTGAATAAGAGGCAACTATTTTTTATAGGTAGATACAGTTATGTGAGGGATCCCACTTGCAAAGGGGAAAAAACTAATTTAAATAACAGTCTGATATTCTTTAGGAAGTAATCTACACCTCTGTATCTTCACTGGAATGACACTCAGAAGAGCAACATCTCTTTTCCTCTACTTGATCCACTAGTAAAGAAAAATTCCTTTTAAGCAAGAGTCTAGATACACCACAAAGAGAAGTCCAAAAAAACCCCTCAGGCTCCTGGAGGATACAACTCTTTATGCAAAAAAGGTATTACACATATTTGCAAGGAAAACACAGACCTTGATCCAAACTTACACCTCTACAACAGAAGCATATATACATGTGTGCAAGCACAAATATACTGTTTGGGTAAACATGGATTAGGTTAAAACTTTATGTTTTCTTTCCTCCCTTGAAAGTGGACTTTGCCTGTATATCACACTCCCTACAATTCCATATCAGAAAGTAAAATCTCCTGTTACTTAATGGTTTATATTTTACTTATTTAAAGTTTAATGAAGCCATTTTTGTGTGGGTTGAAATCATAACCTGTATGAAATCACCTACTAATAGCCTTCCCATTGGCTATTAGATAAAATGGGAGATGCTTAAGGAAAGAATGGAATTGGAAGACTTGGAATGTTTCGAGTGCGTACAGTTCTAAAGAATCTAGAATGCCACATAGGTGAATGGGAACAACTGGGTTAGTATCGAAAGTTAAAAGGCCCATGCAGGCGATAACCTTGTTTGATTGAAGGGTATAATTAAACATACGCTACAAATAAAACTTACAAAGTCTGAGGGATTCAGGAACCAATAAGTAGCAGCTACAGACCTGTTTCAAGTCTTGAAAGATTTCTATATGAAGTGAACAGAAGCTGATGATGTGCAAGTTGATCACAGATACAGTAAAAGAACTGCTGAATAAGCTAAGAGCATTAATTCCAGAAAACAGAGATAAAAGCAGTTGGAAAGGAACTGGGATCAGCATGTGGCAAGGACTGCATATCGTCAGAGCTTGGATCAGATTCATGATGAGACTGCACCAAAAGAAAAGGACAAGACAGTAAGGCAAAGCAAAAGACAGTATTTGAACGGCATAGTGGCAAAGACAAAGCGGAAAAGGAATGCTAGTGCCAGAGATCACTTATGAGACAACTTGGGTCCGAAGGAAAGAGTGTCAATTTATTGCAAACCTGCTGAAAAATGAAAATATTTTATTTTCAAAAAAGGAAGTTGCAGAAAGACTGACCAGAGTCGTTTGTGGAAGTGAGTTCTGAAGGGATCAAGGACTTGCTACTTGGATCTTACCTTTGGGGAACAGTTCTGTGCCACATGTTTACATGGTTGCATATTAAGTTATTAAAAACAGGAAGATGTAAATAAACATAGACTGTGCAGAGCAGTTCTGTTGGTTTCATAGATCTCAGACAGTTTCAGAGCAGTGGCAAATGGTTTTCATAAATGAAATGTAAAAGCTGGTGTGATGCCTCTTTTTCTTAAATTTTATAAAGCTCTTACAGCTTTTGTTGTAGTTGTTAATTTAATAAAGAAGGAACTGTTCAGTATAGGGAATTCTGAAAAAAGACTCTACCAAATATTAAATATTTTCCTGAGATATTTGTTAAGATGTAAAACTATCACCAGAATGAATACAAAGAGAGTTCAAGAACTCATATGATGTTCTATCGTAGCCCTTGAGCTACACTGGAAGGATTTATAACTTCGTAAACTGGTTTTAGAACGGCAAACTCAGTATTTGTAATGAGGAAGATGAAGCATGAAGAAGGTGTAAAATTTCTGGCCCACATAACATAACCGAGGAATTAAGACATGGAAATGTGTTATCCTCAATATTCATCAACATGGTTAAAATGGTACAATTACTGACAATGTTCAGAACTTCAAAGGAAATTGTGAAGCACCTTTGAGAGTCTGTGGTCTGAGCAATTGTGAATTAAGCAGAAACTGTTGTGCAAAAATAGATAATAAAATAGAAAAACAAAGTAAAATCAGACACGTAGAAAACTTAATTAACCAAAGAGATCAGTAAGCTCAATGGTTTAGTAAACAGTGGGAATTTACCAACAAAAGGAAATTGACCTCAACAGTAAAAACTAAGAGCAAAATCTGGGTTGTCCCACAGTAGTCATTGCAGAAAGTAAGAAAACTTTCAAACCTACCAGCAAATGTTTACTTTTTTCTTCCCTTCATTAAGTATGCCCCTAGTTTCGGTATAGAAAACTGCAACATCTAGCACTATAAATAAAACTAATGCTAAATAACATAATAACAAAAATATACTTAGTGCTCATATGGTGTCTGCTATTTTTAGAGAACTAAAAAGATCTGAGTGCTCTCTAAACATTAATTAATCTTCAATATTCTCTTGTCATTAGTAAGGTTAATTTTATCATTCCCAAGTATTTGGTTAGGAAATCTACAGTAGAAGAAAATGATTTGCCACATTCCAACTATCTATTTGGCAGCACAAACAAAATTACCTATGTTTATACATTTAGAAAGATTTTTATACTGGAACATTTGCCTTTCTGCGCTTTAAGAAGTGGGGAAGGAAGGACTTGCAGGAATGCTAACAGATTTCATTTCTGAGTGAAGGTGTTAGACAACTTGCATAAGCTCTATCATAAAAAACTATTCATGGTAGTCATACTAAACATTGGTTTCCATAACTATTCTTATTTTTTCGTGCAGATTTGATTACTGATTATCTTAAAAGAGCTTTAGGACTTCAGATGAAAAAAAAAAATTCTTGATGTTAACCAACAAAAATCAAGACATAGCAAAGATTTATTTATTTATTTTTTTTAAACAAACACTGACCTGGAAGAGAACGTTTAACCAGAGACTCAGATCCTCAGTAGAATAAGGTCGATATCTTCTAGACCCAGAAGCGCGCCTGAAGATCTCCATCTTTTTCTTTTCTTGCATCTTGTGTAATAAAAAATATTTATTAGAAAAAAAATTGTTAAAATGGGAAGAAAAAAGATAAACATCTTTTTGATGGCTTCACCCAAAATCGAAAAGCAAAAAGTAATCTCTAAATGAGCAACAATTCTTTCAAACTCAAATAAGCTAACTGAAATATTAATTCTGGCCTTAACTTAGTATGAAACACCTGTTACAGAAAAATATATTAAAAATCAAAGACATTAAGGGATAAAAGGCGCATGCCTTACTTTATGCACTCAGTCTTGGACTCTCTGAAAATACTGATCACAAATTGGTAACCCCATAGAAGAGCATTATCTTTTCAGCATTTTAAATAGACTTCTATATCCTCACTTCTAAGGATAAAGACATTTAGACTTCATTTCTGCAAGTACTCATAAGGAGACGCACAGCAGTCACTGATTCAGTTGAAGTTTTCAGACTCTTTAACAAAATGTGTGAGAAAATAGAGAAAATGGTCTGATTTAGATCAGCTGTGATATTACTAACATAACCACAAATATAAATGCTTCCTGTGCGTTTTTTTCCTTCTTTGATCATCATTCCCCTATTGCATTCTCATATTCAAATCTTGCTACTTCTAAATATCTGAAGTGGTGCAAAGAGATCTCTTTACCTAAGCATGACACAGCCTCAAACGGCATGACTGAAGAAGTATCCACGAATGGAATTCTGGGGTAATAACAGCCCCTTCGCTTTGGAGTAAATTTCTGAGAGTTACTAGAATTTCTAATAAATAAGATGCTGACTTTCAACATCAGAAATAGCGGTAGCTATGTGGCCATACACATAATAAGAAGAAATGCAAGTAAGCATTTTGAAAGCAAAACAACATTAAATGAAAAAAAATTAAAATAAAATACAGTTCTGCTCTATTCAAGTCTAGGTTCTGCAAGGCTCACTTCTGGCAGCTTTTAGTATTTAACAAGCTAGCACAGCTGAAGCCAATATGGGAAATTTTGGCCACCTGTAGATTATGGGAGTTTTGCTATTGCTGTCAGTGGAACCATGTCTATTAGAAGCATATAAATATCCCCAAGTGGTTTCCATACTTCAATCTAGAAACTATTGCATAATTATCAGATAATTCTGTACCTTAAAGACGGAAAAGTTAGAGTTAACTTATTTAATTTCTTCCAGTAATACCAAGCATAGGACATCTTTGCATTAAAAAAGAGAGGGGATTGTTAATTACCTTTAACAGAGAATTTACCTTTATTGTCAAGAAACCTTTCAGATACTTTTAAAAAAATTGGCAATGAAATTAGATACATAATGAGTTTATAATTAAAATTAATGCTATGAAGACTGAATGCCTGTTAAAGCAATCTCAAACTAAAATTCTTACCATCAGGATTCCAGCTCCCTGCATTAGATTAGTTAGAAAAGAATTAGTGCAGATTTTACACATAGCAAATACAAAGTTACAGTTAGACTGGATGATCTTGGAGGTCTTTTCCAACCTTGGTGATTCTATGATTCTATAAAAGTCTCAGTGTAAACTTGTCCAAAATTGTCAGCTTGGGAAGAGGGGCAAGGACTTTGACTATAAAGAGAATAGCTATGAAAATTTTCAAGTCAGATAAATGTGAATTTTCCCAGTTAGCAGTATCTTCATTAACGTCTCTAGAATTTAGCATTTTCTAATGTATTATCTATACGTACACAAATTTTATTCACGTAATTTTAGGACTTTGTATAAATATACAGGTTCAAGGAAGAAATGAAAGACAGTCCATGCTACCATGGATAGTCTATCTCATACTTTGACCAGTAGCTCATAGCTGCTGAATTTCCCTCAGTAGAATGGATGGGGGTGGGGGTGGAATCCTGACAATCAAAACTTCACTGTGGGTTTACTTTCCAGAACAGCATTTAGTCATTTATTTTTCATCCAACATAAATCACATTCGGGTTAAAAAAAGGCCATTCAACATTTTCTGACTCTAAGAAAGAGGTCAAAAGTTAATCTTGGAAAGCAGGATTTAACAGAATTGGCTTTCTCGTGAAGCAATCACAATGTGACAGTTGATAAAACATCTCATCTGATGTGCAGTGGTCATTATTAAAAGTTAGGAGTTGACAACAACTGTCAGAATCTAGATATCAGATATATCATATTATTTTTATACCTTTAAAATAGAAAGCAATAAAAGTTACTCTGAAACACTGGTTTAAGATATGTTGGCAAACTTCTGGTATTTAAATGTGGCCATTATATAACTATTTCTCTCTATTTATTTTATGTCTTTACCAATCTGCGTGCAATCAGGGGCCCTAAGAGAAGAAAGTTACATTAGGAGAAAATGTCCTCAGAATACATGAAAATGTTGAATGAGCTTACGACAAACATGCTTTTCTTGTACAATAAAGTAACATTTTTAACCGTTAACACAATAAAATAGACTAATATTTGCCCATCTTCAATGTTGCAATAAAATATTTTAATCCCTTTAAAATTCATATCTGCTTTTCAAGTAATTGTCAAACTCTGGTTGAGATACAGAGGAATGTAATCCTTTGTGAGTACAGTCAAAACTGCTCTGTAAGAAGAAATGATCTTTCGGTGGTTTCCAGTACATACAAAACACACACTGTATAATTCTTATGTGAAATGTTTAGATTGAGGATAATAGAGAGCTTGGAAAATATTCCAGACAAGTGGTTCTTTCCTTTTCATAAGTGTATGCGTCATATATAAACCAGTTCCACTGTCTTGCATTCATTTGAACAGATCAACTTGAAAACTGACAGAAAGGGTTGTTTACAAAGGACTGTTTTTTTCACAATATTAATAGTAGTATTGATTGAAAGTTCCCAATAGCAGCTTTAAGAAGGAGTTTTTTAAATTTTAAGATACAAGAGACTGTGGGCAGAATAGGCAATAAAAGTCACAAGATTGTGATGGCATTATTTTAGGATAATAATCTTAACATATGAAAGTACTGAAGCAATCATGCCAGCATAAGAAATAATTATACCATAATTCATAAGTGCATAATTTATCAAAACAATAGAGCAGTCATGGTTAGATGCAACCTAATATTGCTGTATAAGATATAACTACACACTGTACAATCGTTCCTTTTTATAGTTATTTTTACATTTAGTCCTCACCCAAATTAAGCTGAGTACTTCAAGATATGAATGGCATTACAAAATAAACACAAACCACAACAGGGCTTTATTACTGCTACTGCACCACCATGGCATGCAAGTAACTATGTAGTCAACTATAAACAGTAAAATGTCTTCATTTTCCTGAAATAAAAAGAACATGAAAAATACAGATATAGTAGTAAACATCAATTATCTTTTTATATCTTTCATATTTACCAAAAGTCTATCATTACATGAAGAATTTATACCTCTGTATCGCTCTTCTGTACTAGTATGGTGGCAAATTTGGAGCTGAGAAACTACACTTTCACCAAGCTCATACAAAACTACTAGTTTCATGTTATACTGCTGTCAACGTGCAATGCAGAAATGAGAACATGACATGTCTGCTACCTACTCCCTAGCATTCTCTTACTTTTTTATGTTCATGAATTTGAGTAAATTAAAAGACTGAGGGCCATTAAAACTGTTTGCTAGGTTATCTCTTGTGGTGACCAACAGGCTAAAAGGAAAATCCTTCATCATTTTTTTTCTCTTTCTGAGTACTGATTGTGTGAGGATCCATCCTGGATGTTGAATTTCAGAACCACTGCTGGAAGCAACTTGGATTTCTAAATAATTATTTATTTCAGTTTTGGTGTACAGGCTTTGAAAGAGGCTGAGATGAAATTCTGCAGCTGGGAGAACAAAATCATCAGAAAACCATACTGGTCTATTAAACAAGGGTCAAAGTGCTGACTGGGATTCATTTCTTCTGTTTGGAGGTGAGGACAATTCATAGATACTAGATAGTTTCAATATTGAAATGAGGCTGCTATATTACTGTAGAGTAAAAGAAGCTAGACTCGCAAACTTGGAGACTCTTGGAAAAAATGCCAAACTTGACTGAAGAAGAAACTTCCCCATTCTCAACCAATTTTTCTAATGAGTTAGCTGTCGTGGAAGTCCCATGTGAGCTCTGCTGCTTACCTGCTTTGGGCAATGATAAAAGAACACCTAAATCCAAATGTTCCTCCGTAGTTCCTGCTTACTGGAAAGACATCTTAATGCCGATTACAAGGAAAGAACTGTACAATTCTCACTGTTACATGAAGCTATACAAAAATGTCCTTTAGTTTCATGGAACTTGTTTAAATTTCAATTATACAATTTCCCTCTACATTACAAAACAATGTACAGTTTTTCCTAGTTCTGTTCCAGGATTTTCTCTGCTCTGATATGTTCAGGATTAAGAATGCTAGGTATTTTATTTAATGTTTTGTTGATATCAGAATCCATTATTTTTATTAAAGCTCATCAGATATACCTACCATAGCTTTGTTCTGCTTTGGGGTATAGTAGGCTGTGTGACTATAACAGAGTACCTCATATATTCATTCATAGTTTTGCCTCCATAAAAACTGAGGCTGTAGTATAGCTTTCAATGGAAGCCATTTAAAAAGAAAACATTACAGAATATACAATTGCAGTTTTTGAATTTCAGACACAAGTTCCTTGACGTGTTGAAAGATGATGTTTTCTATTTCTGACTCCTGAACTCTTGTCTTTACACTCCGCAGGCTTCTGTTGTGAAATGTCTATCAGTGCACTTGCAATTGCAAGACCTGTAAGACAAATAAAGGGAAAACAACATTTAATGCCCAGCTTTCATAAGAAGACTTCCATAGCACTGTGGTGGTTCCTTTTGTGCGCAGTTTCTGTATTTTCCCAGAAGGGACTGGCTTTATTTTAGAGTTAGATAACAAGCTCTCACTTTCTGAAATGCTACCTTGTTACAGTGAAGTAAAGGAAAAGGAAAAATGTGCAGTTAAGAGACCAGACTGCGAAGCAGGAAAACTGCGTTCCATTTAAGTCTCTGTGATTTTTTTGTGTGATATTAGCTTCACCTTTCTTTGTCAATGTTATGTGGACCAGAAGCTCTGACACAGATTTTCTCTGATTAAATATCTGTGCTTTGCATTTACAAATGCAAAATGGATGAAGATATCAAATCTGAAAATAAAAGTAAAATGGAGACCAGAGTTAGTACAAAATATTACTCTCGAATATTTCCCTTTGAAATATATGTGCCTTCCAGCCCAAAGAGCTTTGTATTTACCATGCAGAGAAACATATGAACATCTTTCATAATGCACAAGCTTATGAACAGAGAGTGAAAAGTGATGGTGTCAGTCTGTGGTGAGTCTAAACGTGGTCAACCAGCCAAAGCTGGTTCCAAACTGTGGCTGTCAATATTTCATGAGCTGCTACAATCTTAGCAGAGTATTATAGTGTATTGCAAAGGGTATGGACAGGTATGCCTAAGGAAATGAGCAGTATAAGAATTCACACTTCCATTTGATAGTTACTCAAGTGCTTAATCAATGGTAGCTCTAAAATTTTTGATTCACAAAGGTGATACTTCAATGAAATGGATTAGGTGCATTCACATCATTCATATGTTGTACTCCATTATGGCCACAATAAAACCGTGACAGTTATATCTACCAAAGCACATTTAAATATACCCATAATATAGGCAAAGAAGCTGCTGGTTCTCCATAGCACCCAATACATCTTAGTCTCTCAACCATCCACTCAACCATCCTCTCAATTCTTCAACAAGAATTTGTGCTATTGCATATGGTAACACCATCATTCTTATTTCAGAAATGCTGCAATGATTAATGTGCACACAGCTTTTGAAAATTTATAGCATTATACTGTAAAATGCTACCAACAGCTATCACAGGATATGTAGGAGCCAAGATTAATTAATTCTTTTTTCTCACATACAGACACATTTTCTAGTAGACATAATTTTTGAAATCTTCATGGCACCTTTAAAATATCAGATGTGTCTGGTATTAGAAAATTTAATTCTGATGCTTGCTTACACATGATCCTGGGCTTAGGGAGGGAGAATACTAAATGGAATGAATGTTATTAGGAAAACAGGCTTTACATTTTTTATAAGATATTTAAAAATATGCTTGAATGAATGACACTAGCCTCACTTTACATAACACAAAACAGAAAAACTATTTTTTTAAAAATCTAGTGCTGTGCACTGGAATACACTGGCATGCTGTTAGAGTTCCATTAAAATCAGGTCACTCCAAAAGATCATTTTTCAAACGTCACACAAATCATCTGATGAAATTCATTTATTGTGTTCTCTAAGCCCTGCATAGTTATCAAAGCAATACAATTAACTGCAGGAACGATTAATTATTTCAGACTGGCGGTCTAAAGGAATTTCATTTACCAAGTCAAGCTGATGCACAGACACTGCAAGCAAACAGAATTTGCATCAAAATACAACAGAAAATTTGATAAAAATGATGTGGTTTAAATATTCATTAAACAAAAACACAACACACACACACACAGAGAAAAATAACAAGCCATTTCACTTTATTTTCCAGATTCTATATCTAAACAGTGAATGCAAAAACTTTTATATTCATTGAAGCTGGAACTGTAAATCCCGTAGTGCTCTATATCTATTGCCTCTATTCATAAATTAATTCATTTAGCCATCTTTCCCAAATGTCTCCATATAAACATCCTACCTACCATCAAACTGGTATTTTCACAACCAGTACATGGTTCCTGGTTGCTTCTGATAAGATCTTGAACAAGTTGGCAGAAAAAAACAGTGGGACCAGTAAGCATTCGACACGCAGAATCAATGGATCACCTCCACTAGTAAAAATTTAAGTCTACCTACAGAACCACATCTATTTTTATGCTTAGTTTGTTTTTCTACTAAATGTTATGGAAATAACCTGACCTAGTTCTGTGCAGCTAAAACACTTTCTTGCTTGTTTTATGGATATGTATGGAAAGATCATTATGGAGTGGGCCCAGTCAAATACATCAGTGGAAAGTTTATTTTTATAAGACATAATTGCATCCACAATGAGAGAAATACCACAGAATGCAATATGAACTTGGTTATCGCTAGCAGAACTATTGTCTTTCCTAATGGAAGTTAAATGGTGGTAGTTTATTCTCAAGAAGTAAGTATCTAATCATAAAATTACTGATGTGTGAATTTATTTTATTTTTTTTACAATTACGCAAAACAATTAATAAGTACAGGAATGAAATACAGCACATCAAATGAGATTGCCTTGCAAAGCGCATTCCCAATTTATGTACAAACAGCATTTTAATTCTGCATTTAAACAAAAGCATCAGAAAAAGTCATTCATTTTGAGATGCTCCCCTCCCAATCTCTGTAAAAACAGGCGGTACTATATATTTTAATTTTCCAGCAAAACAGCTTCATTAGGCGTGAAAGGTTAATTGCAGGTTTAAGTGCAGTTCAGGGAACAGTGCACGGGTCTGTAGTGAATAGCACAGTCTGCTGCAGGAAGGCTGAGTGCTGTAAACTGTTTGCCCCGCTGAAATGTTTTACTACCTCATTTACTAACTGTCTTCTTTTACTGCTTGTATTTGTAGTTCTTCTAAACCTTTAATAGCTACAGTTTTATTTCACTGTAATCAGATTTAAATGGAAATACCCATGCTGGGATGTTTAAATGCTTTTTTTTCTGATTCTATACAGCTACATTTGAACTGATGTAAGGCTACGCTATCTCTAAAAGTAGAAAAAACTCCAACATTGAAAAAATTAGTCTTACATGCTAGCTTGCATATTTAAAACCTTTTTTTTTTCTTCCTCTATTGTTCATTTTAATGAGAAAAGCATTGAGTTATTCCTATTACTTTGTCAAAAATAAGGGAACAAAGAATGACCTCAGATTCATGGTTTGGCAGGTAATTGGAAATGTTTTTTTCAATTTAAATATGTATTATTGGTAGATAATAATTGGATAGATGCCTTCACTTGATTAAATTCTCCACGTTTTCATTGTCACGCAGAATCAGAACATTCACAATGCTGAAGGCAGTAAAATAGCTACAGCTCAAGTAGATCAATGAGAATTGTTTGATATTTTAACCAATATTATAATCATTGCTTAAGGTGACCTTAAATAATGAAAACAAAATGACGGCTACCAAAGCGAGACTTAAAGCTGAAAAAGTAAATCATATAGTATTATTTTAATAGTTTCATTCTTCATCACTCAGCAATGTTTGCATCACTGCTTTTTTGTTGATTCTATAAAAACTTGTTCCTGTACCTGCTCACCTAATAGTGGACAGAGTCTTTTTATTATAAATGATCCGTTATGTCATGTTTTTCCATTGTGTACTGGGCATTGCCTGCACTGCCCATGAACACACCAATGGATCTAAAGAGCTTGAAGACATTCTGAGCAAGTGGTGAGAATTACAAGCTCGAGTGTCTGACATAGATGACCATTGCACACAGTGAGCACAACTTCATGCTTATCTCAATAAAACTACCAGTTACTATGTGGGGAATTTTTATGAGGCCTGTAATTTATTATCATTTCAAGCCCATAAAGATCTTTTTGTAAGTACACATCTATGTATTACATGAGTATAAATCACATTTATATACAAAAATACCTTGTTAAAAATGCAGTCTTTTATCATCTACTTCTGAACTTGATGAAATAGATCACATTCACCATAACCTTTGCGGATGCATTCCAGGACAGCATTTATTCTTCATAGGAAACGTATTCAGTCACTACCGTGGTTATAATGGTAGAGGAATATAACTTTCAAAAAGGTCAAAAGGCAAGTGTTTCTAAGTACCCAACAAAAACATTTCTCTCATTGTATATATGACATTATAGTGAGTATATTCTTATTCAGTTTAATTTTTTGATGAAAAATTCCATACTGTCTCAAACTTTCTGTATTTTTTCTGTTTTCTTATTAACCAAGTTTTTTTTTTTTTCCAAATGGTCTAACTTGTGATTAATTTTCATGACTGAGAAGCCCACAATACTGTTACACATACATGTGCAATAGAGCAAATCATGAGGGGAGTTAGCCAAAAGGCACATCACGAGGAAACAGAGCAGAAGGAAAGGTCCACAGAACATTCTCCTAAGTATGTACAGATATGATACTCAAGTAACTACTTTCTCGAAGAAAAGTTGAATCACCTGAAATTCAACACTGGCCAGAGGTGCCATGGAGCTCTAGCCCACAGTATAACTGAGTTCATTTCAGTGTTATAACACCGTCCAGTTCTGCACACAGATCTGAGGGTCCTGATCTAGCTGGTGTGTCTAGACAATACTTGGAGTTCACAGACTTAGTCACAGAGAGCAACCATCATAAGCAACTGCCAAGAGTAAATATCTGCATAAACTTCCATACTGCAATGTTTTTGATTGAAATGAGAATTTTTTAAAAGAACAAACTGACAGCATCTCAACATCACAGTCTTTCTATGGGCCTCTCTTCTGTTTGCTTCATAGATACGTATAACACTAGTAGTTAACACTACTCTCACTATGAGAAAGATATATGAAAGAAACAAAACTAACTAGGAAATTACTTTGGGTAAGTAACCTCATCATTTCTTTTTCAATGATATTTTTTGCTAGATGGGAAGTCAGCCAAGGGACCAGGACGTACGCTTTTCTTTTCTTATTCATATAACTTAATTAAATAAGTAAAATATGAGACAGTGCTTAAACCACAGCAATAGCAAACTAAATAATGGTAGCATGGATAGCCACACACTAGTAGAGAGATGCTGTGCTCCTTTGTATTACACCCTTGGTATTTAGTAATAACAGTATCTATGAGGGGCTAAGAAACTCCTATTCCCAGAATAGACTTATAAATTACTTGCTGTCATTTTGTGGGAAACGCAGACTATACAATAAGGTATCTTTTGTGAAATGTTCAGCCTTTCCCAAATTTTTCTCATTTTGAAAAGGAAATGGCCCCACATATTTGCATGAAATATTTGTCTTCTGAGGGCTCGGCAGTGATTTTTTGCATGCAGTCAGGCAGTTCTCCCTTCCATTTCAGCGTGACATATCTCCAGTTTAGTCTGTTATCCAGGTCTGCAGAACGTCTGGTGCCTTAAAACTATCCATCCAGCTGGTAGCTGAGACAGCAAGTGCTGACTGGTCTCTTGCTGTGGACAGATGGGGACTGACGATGTGGCCAAGGTGCATGCTGACTCCCCAAGGACAGCTGTCAGGTCAGCGGGTGTATTCTCCAGGCTAATCTGCTCCAATGTGAGATGGCTATCAAATCCCTTTGGTGCAGGTCTTGTTTGTTCAATAGGGCAAACAAATACTGTCTTGACAAAGGAGATGTAGACAGGTGTTGGAGGGACTTCGGTGGTAGGCTGGATTGGTGTAATGCCATTTTGGTTAACTTAAAGCTGCTTTCTCTCACCCACTTGCCTGAACTCAAGGGTCTTGAGATTATAATTAATAAGGTAATAAAATTTAATATAATAACATATAGTATGATAATATGAGATTATTGCACTTTGTTGGAATGCAACATCACATTCGTGTTCCTGCACCAGGTTCAGAGACGGCAGCAGAGAAGGAAGGAGAAATGAGCTTAATAGTAGAAAAGGAAGATCAAAGTCATGGCTGAACTGATGAGAGGTGAACTCTCATTTGAAACCATGTAAAAATGGTAGGTGGGAATGGTAAGTTATGAAATGTCTTGAACATCAATAATGACATTTGACAGAATAGGAAAAGGAGCACATGAAGCTGCTAAAAATGGGATGCAAAAGAGTCCACAGTGGGCAAGAATACATAGGCAAGACCAGAGGGTAATGTTATCATTTACATAAATTTGAGGGTAAATAGTGGAAAAACTGAAAAAAAAAAGAAATGGAAAATCTCAAGAGAATGAGAAATAAATTACATAAAATTGGACTGTAAATGAAGCTTAGAGTAACTTATCCTGTTGGTGATGGGTAGTCAAATACATGCATTTTTTTTACAAGGGAAACAGGAAATTGAACCACAGATACTTTTTTGAGATCTCTGATACATTACTTTGGAAAAACTTATCTTTAAATTTGAAAAGGAAACCACACCTTAAGCTGCAATAGTTATAAAGATTACTGGGTACATTATTATATATTTCGCAGATCTCTTTCCTTGGGGCCCTCTGGTAAAGCTCGCCACAAATTTGCCCAGTAATATTAAGAATATGATTGACTCCAAAGACAGTGAAAAAAAAATTAAAAAAGGAATTGTAGTTGGCTGCTGAGACTGAAGATAAAAGGTTCTTCTCTAAACCTCTTATTGACTCACTTTAAATAATAAAATAGGCTTGGGGAATGCTTAAATTTAGACTAGTTGAGTAATATCTCCTAAAGCTGAAATACTTATCAGTACTAAATTTCAATTAATAAAGCAGGCATCACATTTAGTCAGGAAATATGTTTTCACAAAATAACAGAGCCCATAGAATTAAAACTGCTTGATGCTTTTATCTAAGATGTTTTACTTTGGCACTAGTAACAGACAACTAATAAATTGTTACACCATTATTTTATTCTCTCGTTATAATTTCTGGACCTTTGACCACAAATGGCAATTACAGAAATCTGAGAACATTCCTAACTATCCCACTGCCTTTCTCAGCATGTCTTGTGTTATATGAGTGCATGAAAAACACTGTTAGCAAATAATATTTTTACATGAAAAATATGCTCAAATTACTACATAAATAATCTTGCATACAATCAGGCTTTGTGTTCTGCATTTCTTGAATATAAGTTGGAGTCTCAAACAGGTATATCAGCGGCCAAATATAATTATAGTTAAAGGAAAAAGTTGAATTTATAGGATACATAATATTTTCAGGAAGCTACCAATTAAATACATGAATGGCAAATCACCTGTAACTCACAAAATTTTTGTTATTTTAACTTATTAGCAAAATAAGGCGGATGCTTTTAACTGTTAGCTATTAAGAACAGCTAAAAGGAATATTCTGCTTGGAGAATGTGCAAATTTCATGTCAATTAATTCCTTAATGCACTCTCACTGGATATTGTACGTAGTATTAAAATGAAAGTAATTACACAGGATTCCGTCGTGGACAGTAATATTTGAAACATTTGGATTTTTTTTCACAAAAACTATTAAATTTTCAGTTTGATTACATCTCCTTTCCATTGAATCATTTATCCCTATGTTATGAAAAACATCTCTATTCTTGTGATGTTTTGCAGCAGTTTAATTTGTTTTCAAGAAAATCACTATAAACTAATTTGCTACTCTGCAAGAATTTGGTGAGATGCATTAATCATGCCAGAATCTAATTTGGTCTTGTAAACCCATTGCTGTAGAAGAGAAAAAGATATACTTGGAGTACTGAAGAAGTACTCTTTCTACTTTTAAGCTATTCCTTGGTAAATAGAAATTAAATTCAACCTGGTTTTGTTCAGAAGTTGCTATCACAGCAGTGACTTATGTGGGATTAGTTCATGAGCATTACTATTGTAATGAGCCAGGGGAGGTTCAGGTTGGATATTAGGATAAACTTCTCTCAAAGAGTGATTGGGCACTGGCACAGGCTGCCCAGGAGGTGTGGAGTCACCATCCCTGCAGATGCTCCACCGCCCATGGAGCTGTGGCACTGAGGGAAATGGTTAGGAACTATAGGGGTGTGTTGGGGTTGGACTTGGGGATCTTAGAGGTCCTTTCCAACCTTAACGATTCTGTGATTTGCTTTGTGAAAGCCTTCTTAAGACCACTATACCTGAGGTTATTCCCACAGCATTATTTTACTCTCTCTACCTTCAGCAATCTCCATTGAATTGAGATCTGCATGCCAATCAGAGAAAGTTGAAGACATGAGAACTGTAAAAATTTGTGAGCCCCAGTTACATTTTTAAATCTTTTTAAACCACATCCATTCATGCACGTTGGACAGCATAACCACTGTGATGAAAGCTACAGCCTTACTAAACATTCTAAACAGGCTGAACACCTGCAAAACAAAGATTTACCATTTGTATACACAGAGTGTATTGGATCATACAGTGCTGAGCTATCATTTCATGCAATTAAGAAATCAGAAAACCTGCATACATGTGTGTGAGTGTCTGGAAGAAAAGTGAAAAGTTTCAGGCACAACTGATCAATCAGGGAACAGTTGGATGGAGACAAGGCAGAGAGATTCATGAGGGGTTGCTTCCCTCCAGAGGGGCCTTACTTGCAGAGGGTGATATAAAGCAGAACTCTTCCTGTCTGTAGAGGAAATCTGGGGTGATTAACTTTGCCAGGTGTAATTCAGCTTTTGTGAATACCTCCCTAATGCTCCATCTGTGTGATAACACATATTGTTAGATTTGCAGTTTTACTACTCTTACACATTTCCCCTCATTGCCGTTTCTCTGCTATGAGGTTTACTGCTCTGATACCAGACCTCTCCTCAAGACCTACCACTCAACCTTAAAGACAATAGATTTAAGGGCCCAACCGAGGCCAATTCTGCTCCCACTGGAAATAACACAATACTATTTACAGTATCGTTTACTTTTAAGGAAGAAGATTAGAGCAGCAATCTCCAAAGATTCTGTGTGTTGCTATTTCTCATTCTTGCACCTTTATTTTGTAGGTGTTGTTTTGTTGTTGTTGTTGTTGTTTTTTCCACTGACAAAAATTTTGTTTAAACCAGAAAGTGATGAATATGTTTGTACAAACAAATGATTACAGTTCACCAGAAATTCAAGAGGGTTCTCAAAAGATTAATCAGAAGCAAGTATGCTATCTGCAGTGCTTTTTCCATAATGAATTCTCACTTTAAGTTCTGCTTTCCAAGGTTGACTTGTTTTCCATCGCCAACATACTGCCGCAATATATCATTGCTCTAACCACTGTTTGGCTTGTAATTTGGTTCTGGCCAAATAACAATACCAGTTTTTCAGTATTCTGCTGATTTCCACAATTAGACATTCAGTACATTTCCAGCTACCTTGCCAGCAGTCACTCTGACAAAATAAATGATCTAGGGAGTGTAACACAGAGTTAAGTCAACAGGACAGAAAACATGCCTAGAATTTTTGAATTCTAATTCTAACATATTTTGAAATATCACTAAAGAGACAACTTCAGGGTCACTAGCATCCCCAACATAAGGCTGCCTGGCCTGTTAACACCCAAGAATCAGGAAGCTTCTGAAATAAGTAGAAAATTTGGTAAAAGGCTGAAAAGTTCAAGTCATAAAAATTAACAACACCATCACCACAAAAACAACAAAAAAGATTTTAAAGGAACAGCCCTATCAGAATCCTGTGCAGCACTAAAAGAGGATAATTTCTTTATCTTCTATACTACCCTAAACTTGATGTATTGTAGCTCTACCAAGAAACATGACAGACATACTTGCAACTGGTTATTGTAAAATGTATGGTAAAAAGATTCCATTTCAAACAGTCTGTTCGCCATTGATTACATACCATTGATTTTGAACAGTCAATATAGATAAATACAAATAAAACAATGCTATCAGAGCTCAGTTTCTTTGCATGACACACGGAGATAGAGCAATTGCCTGGAACTGCAAAATACTCATACCATGCTGGTGTATCACTGAAAATATATTATGTGCCCTAGGCATGCTTCCTGGTCTGGAGAGAAAAACTAGAAAATGGGCAGGAGACAGTGACAGTTTCCTTCTTTTGTGTGTACTCACTCTCCAAAAGACAAGTAGCATTCAATGTCTCATTTACCATATGTGGAATAAGTCTCAGCCTGATGAGTGCACCATCATTTCATCCAACAAACATGGTAAAGTCTTTATTTTCTATTGAATAAGGTAGAAACCGGGTGACAGACAACAATCCAGAAGTTCCCATAAGGTCACTTTCTTAGCAAAGTCAATTCCTAGAAGATGTCCTGAATGAGAATAAACGTTCAGGTACAGAAGAGTTTCTTCATCTGCCCTTGCTCATTGGTAATCAGGGGAGTAGGAAGTGGCAGAAGTGAAACTGGGGAGAAGATAAGGTGTCAAGGGCTACTTTCTGCTTGGAGCTTTTCAATGCCAGAACGGTTCTTTGTGCTGAGTGGCAAGATTTATAGCAATTCTATGCATTCTTATTCACATTACTTTCATCTAAAAGTAAAATATTTCATAAACGACCATGCTGGCTTTGTATTTCCAGGATGTGATTAGGAGAGAGTTTTCATTTATGTATTCTCAAAAAGTTTTTACTATACAATGAAGTAGAAATAAACCTTCAGCAGGACATTAGAATTCCCTCACTGCATTTTATCTAAAACTCCCATCTGTTTTTTAAAAGCAAAAATTATGTTGTCTTCTACTTCCTATTTAACTGTGGCTCTTTCCCCCCTCTATTTTTTCCCATATGCTTTTAGATCACATGTGAAAAAACTTGGCTTCAATGCTCTCATTTCCTGATTTTCTGTATTTCAATTATACTTTAATGGCTGTATATACACTGATGATGGCACAAGAGTGTGTTGTGAATGAAATCTGTTTTGTACTACCCCACATTCTGAGAACAGCTACAATTTGAGTTGCTTTCTTCTGTAGCCTCTGAAGTGCCTTCAGTAAAATAATAATGCAATAAACACCAAATCTGCTCTTTCCTTCACAATCCAAGCCAGCATTCTGTTTCCCATAATACTGCTACATTATGATTTGCAACTATAAATAATTATCCTAAGTTATAAAGATAAAATATAAAACTTTAAAGCAATACAATTAGACACCATTCACTTGAGATTATGAAGTTGTTATAAGCAAACAACAATTTTCATTAGGAATAGAAAAGAAGGTTATAATGAAAAGCATGTTGCTTATGACGAGTTCACCAGAAGCTTGACACAATCTTGCGTGCAAACAATGGAAATACTCAGTGGCACACTGCACCTTGTTTCAATCTTAAAAGGATACAAAAAAAACCCCCACAAATGTTATAGGAATGGGATTTGGCAACGTATAGGATTTGGTAATACAAGAGATTACCCCTGGGCAGCCTGATCTAGTGGCTGGCAACCATGTCCACGGCCACAGGCTTGGAACTGTATGATGTTTGAGGTCTCTTTCAACTAAAGTCATTCTGTGATTCTGTGACTCCACGATGCTATGAAATGGGCAATGGTTGGAAATGAGAGGTGCTTCTCTAAACCTCTGTAAGGCTTATGTTCAGATGTATGAACATGGGAGTCGTATTTGTTTGGTGTTGCCTGGACAAGCACTTGATATGACTTCAATAGGTAGGACTCCTGGCTTTTCTCTGTACTATTTTACATTGTCTTGCTCCCAAACTGCTCTTCAGTTTCCAAGAATCTCCACTTCTCATTCCATTAACTGTGAGTCACCCCAGTATTCAGCTGCCTTTACAAAGTGCTTGTTACTCTACCTAGATTTCCAATAATGAGAAATTCTCTTTGTGAATCCAATACAGCTACTAGGATGTCTCTAATTCATTTCCACCTACTTAAATCTCTTTGGATTGCAATAGCATGAAGAGGTAGTGGTACAGCAGGCTTTAAAAGCTGCAAGCATCTAAACAATTATTTATATTGCTTGCTCTTCTACTGACTTCTCATATTAGTAGGCAATTCTTTTCCACGAAAAATCCAGTCTTTACAAAGGGAGATAAAAATAACTGTACACATTCGAACTATGATCTAATTGCTTCTTTAAGAGCAATGAAGTAACTTGTGAATAATCTAAAAAGAGTTGGTCTTATTTCATTATTTCAGCCCCACATGTGCTTTAAAAACAATCTATACATTAAAGATTTTAAAATCTGTGTGCTAACTAGTGCACGTTTTTATTGAACTTCTCATCTTTGATGTGCCTCTATTCATATGGCAAGAAACCCAAAGCACGCTGTGTTATTCCTACTGAAAATATTTACATCATTTTAGCTTATTTGCAAAAGTACTTTTGGAGAAACATTCTGAAATTGAGATATTCAGTGAGTTATCGAAAGATTGTAAGACCAGGCAAAAACATAAAGGATTGATGATGGCTATGTGGGTTGAGGATGGAGATTCAGATTCAGATGACTGATGTGTTCTATATAAATTTTATAGGCATTGATTGGTCACAGTATCTACTCAGGAATAAAGAGCACAGAGTTTCCACAGGAAAAAAGTGTTGTCCCCTCTGTGGAGTTTTTCCTTCCATCCTCCTTTGGGAAAAAATGCAACCAAGTACGCATTCTGCCTCTGTGGACTTCCCAAAGGACCACACACCATGGAAAGTTGCACAGCACGTGCAATTCTGCTGGTTAGATTAGATTCACATCTGTACATTTCACCTCATATTGAAGTCCCAAGCAACAGTGAAGCCTCTGAAAGCCTCAAGAATATAAATAACAATAATAAAAATAGTAATAAATAGAAATTAAACTAGTAGCATCACTTGTTGAGCTTTGGAATGACCACAGAAAAGCTGACAATATTACTGGGAAAAAGTATATTGAAACAGCTTGGAAAAAAAGAAGTGGGAAGGAATAACAATATGAATATAATGAATGAGCCTTTATGCTAGATATGAAAGTGTTTCTGATACTGACAAAAGAAGTTACAACATTTATCATTCTAGGATCGCAGGGGACAAAACAACAATATTAAATCATGAGAGGTATTATTTGTGAATTGGCACTGTTTTCTTTCCCTTGTGTTACCAGAATGATAAATGCTTTCAATTGTGTTAAAGGAAAAGTCTGATACTGGCTGTGAATTCTATATATTCGTGCTACAATTTCTGGGATGTTTGGTGAAATATCCTCATAAATACCATTATTTACATTAAAGGTGCTAGTAAGAATTCTTTTCTTTTCTTTTCTTTTCTTTTCTTTTCTTTTCTTTTCTTTTCTTTTCTTTTCTTTTCTTTTCTTTTCTTTTCTTTTCTTTTCTTTTCTTTTCTTTTCTTTTCTTTTCTTTTCTTTTCTTTCTTTTCTTTTCTTCCTTTTTTTTTTTTTTTTTTTAACTCCTCATCTCTCATCTGCAGTTTTATTCGGGAGTCCCCCTCCTGATATTTTACTTTCTAAAGCAGATGAAATAAGTAAGATTCAGTTACCAGAATTCTTAGGATAACTGGTGGGAATATTGCAGAAGCACAATGTGATCAAAGCAGATGGAAAAGCAATCCCCAAATGACTAAGGGCAAAACTGCATCAGTGCCAGGACTGCAGAAAGAGCAGAACTATATGAGACATATTAAACATTTGCATTGAATTTTTAATATTGAAAATAAATGTCACAGCATTTTCGTGAAAAATCTATTTGACCTGAATGCAACTCATCTGCTGCTCCTTGCTATAGAAGATCATACCTTTTACTTGCTATTTATCTTTAACTCATGCTGAACTCTCTGGCACTTCCAACCTCTAACAGGAGGTTATGGCTCTTTAAACATTTTCTTGCATTTTATATTTTCAAAAGCTAACGCAAGACATTGTGGTGGCAGCATGAGATAGTATGATAGCATGCTTTGTTTTTAGAATTTTCAGACACGAATAATATCTTCTGCTTTGCAGAGTTTGGGATAAACATGGTGCATCACTGTGCCATCTAGTGTGACTCAGCTTTCAGAGCTGCAGGGCTTGGCTCTGCCTTCAGTGCCCCAAATATACGTGGCTGAGTTTTTTAAGCCAGTAAATACTGAACATGTAAATAGATAGATATACATATAGTCTGATTTGCAAAGAACTGATTATATTTTTTAATGGTGTAATTCCATGAACGGTCTGGGTGCTAGGAAAAATTCCTAGAACACACCCAAATTTATTACACAGATTTCAATTACTAGGTTACATACTCTTCAAAATAATATTCAAAACTGTACAGAATGTATTTATTCATGTTACCTATAACAGCTTGCATGGATAGAATGGCTCTTCCAAATAGCCAGACGTATTCATTTTCATTTTCAGTGCAGTAATTACTGCTTCTCAGCTATCTTTCTGCAGCCCCTGTTAACCCCAGTTTGGGATACATGCCCCACTGTGTCGGGTGCAATACATGAGCTGCACCAAAAGCATCCACAATCTAAAAAAGCATTTCACTATGCTTAAATTTTCATATTAAAAAATGTGCTTACAGACCTTAACCCTGACTTTCAAAGTCAGGCTGAACATGGAAATTCAGCTAGGTTTTTCCTCTAGGCAATAACCTGCTAGGCAATAAAAGTTCTGAAAATCACTGTTCGTTCTCTGTTACAGTTCTCAATGTTTCTGACATCCTTTTACACAGCTTATACTGAACAGACCTCACACTCATGAGATACAAGAAAGAGTACAACCTACCTCACTCGTGACCATCAATATTGGCCTTGCAATTCTAATACAAGTAAAAATAAAATTACCATTTTACATTAAAACTGTCAATATATATACTGCACTGATCTATGGAGCATAAGACTGCATTAATCAAAATAATCGTCTGAGAGAAATAGACTAAATTACTGTGAAACTGCATAAATGCATAAGATGCTAAATTCAATTAGAATGAGTTATTTTAAAAAGTTCATGCTCTGAGGTGAGAAAAGAATACCTACGTTAAAAAAAGATCTGCAGTTCTGACCAGTTACGACATTAGCACAACGATTCTGAGAAACTTTAACTACTCACAGAAACAAAGTTTTGTGTAGAAAATCACACATACAGAAGTTAGAATGAAAAGTCAAGAAGTTTCCAGATTTTGATAGATTTCAGGCTGGATGTGTCAAAAGATAAGCCCTGACACTGGCAGGCAGTCTCCCTTGAAAATTTAGATTCCATATACAGAGATCTTCAGGTAAACCAATTTCTACTTTCACCTCTGCCTCCAAACACTGGTCTCAAAGGACTTCATTTCAGCCAAGACCTGTCAAAACCCCCAAATGCTTTTCATTACTGAATTCCTTCTGTATGTTCTCTGTCAGCTGTGTTAAAATAATAAATTCACCACCGATTGATTTTTGAAAAGGGAGAGAACCCACTTCATCTCACCCACTGATTTGATTATTTTGACACGCAAAATCAGAGGCATATTTAAAACTGTTGTTTGAAGTCCATGCTTCCCATGCCATTTATCGAGCTTAAAGTAGCAGCAGGTTCAGAAGTTCTAATACAATAACGTTCAGTAGAATGACTGTGAGATATTTGGACTGTGCTCAATTCAGTTCATATCCTTTGCAATCATTAATATTAATGGTAATTCACTTACAAACATCCAGCACAGATGAGGTGTCCTGGTGCTATTAATTGGTGCAATAAGACAATACAATTTATATTCTATATTCTGACATATCTGAGAAGAAATTGAAATGTTTCTAAAATTCCACTGAGAAGGGATTCTAAACAGTTTTTATCAGCGTCAAGGGATAAAAAATACACCAAAACCAGACTGCTGGATTAATAAGGCAATGGTTGTATTATTTAAAGAGCAGAAAAAAGTTCTTTAAAATAGTGTGTGCAGACAGAGCTTAGTTGAGATGGAACAGTTGCAAGAACACCTTAATGGAGGACAAGAAAGCAATTAACAATGAAAAGTCACTGATGCAAAATATAGTCCTAGAGATTAAAATCTTATTGAAACAAATGCTTCTCCATTTGATCATAATGAATTGAGCTGAAAGATCTGCAAAATCAGTTCAGTGAACACATAAGAAAAAAACAATAATTTGTTACCCAATTATAGTACAGAGCTTTCTGACCAATACGGTGCTCTACAGCATTAGTTAAATAGAAATAGGAATCTTAGGAAATGGAATAACATAATAAGAGAATTAGACACAGTATTATTTGAAATTGCAATGAGGTAATTGTGAAAATATATGCAGAAATACTAATGTGTACAGTGATTTAAAAACACGGGAAGAAGGTGCATTATCTGAAATGGGAAAAACAAAATATTCATGAGAGAAGTGTTGGAATGAGCATAGCAGGAAGGATAAGGCATTAGGGTAGATGAAGCTAATAGTACAGGGAAGAAAGTCTTGATGGTGGAGCATGGGGCAACCTGGGAATATTCTGAAATGAGTGAAATTGCAATCAGAAGTGTGAAAATGAGAGAGAACATTAAGAAGTGAAGACTGAGGGATACATTACGTGTGTGGAAACAGGCTGCCCGAATTAGAGAGATCAATCATATCGAGGTGGATTGGGTCTTTGTAATGGGGAGAACGGTCTCAAATTGCCTTTGGGTGTCTTTAGGCACCTCACTAGCATCCAGGTCTGGAAGGTATCAGCAAAAGGACATATGTCCAAACAGTTATCAATATTGCAGGTGGGCTTTCATCAAGAACTTTTAAAAAAGAATCATGAGCAATCAAATCAGTAAATAAATAAAACAGTGTGCACTGCTCAGATTGTGTGAAACTAGTGTAAAAGAGGTTAAAGGAGAAAACAATTAAAATTAATATCTGCAAAAATAGCTGTCACCAGGAAATGTTATTGAATAAAGTATTTTTACCATGTACCCTGGGGGTCCTAAGTTCTTCAGTGTTGCCACTAATAATACATTTGTGGTGAAATGTGGGAAAGCAGGGCGAGGCATAACAGAACAGTCAGCAGTGGTGAAAATGGCATTCACAGAAATCTGACTTTTAAATGGAGCACATTTCAATAATATTTCTTGCTAGATATTTGTCATTAGGAGCCAAATGTGAAGTTACATGTTTAGCCACCATGATGTGGGACACACTAAAATAAAGCAGTGATTTCAGAAAGGCCCTCCAAGTCAGAGGTCACATGAGGGGAAATGATTTGATTACACTTTGGAAGTTCTAAGGAAGGAAAGATGATGTGTTAAAAGGGCTCTTTCACTCTTTCAGCAAGAAAGAGTTAACACCTGGGTGGAGAGCCCAAATTAAAGAACGAAATGAACTGAAAGTAAAGAAAGTTTGATAAACATGTTATCAGAGTAGATAAGCTAATCATTCATGTCTTAAGACCTGAAAATGCTGAATTGAGGAGAAATCTTGAAAGGCCAAGAGACTTAGAAGGATATCAGCAGCGGAAGAACCATAGCAGTAAAGCGCTAGGAAAAATATACATAGATGAGAGCAATCACTGAAAAAGTCAAAGTGCCTTGTTGAAAGTCAATAATATATATAATTATTCAAAATGAACATATTTCACTTATAATTTGCTAATGATTTATTCTGTCAACATGACAAACTGAAGAGGTCTGAAAAGATATTTCAGTAATTTCAGGATGTGAAACAAATTATCTGAAAATATGGATTTCTACACTGTATAGTAAATAAATTATCTCTAGAAAATGAAGGCAAAAAAAGAAGGAAGGAGGGAGGGAAGGAGGGAGGGAGGGAGGTAAGGAGGGAGGGAGGGAGGGAGGGAGGGAGGGAGGGAGGGAGGAAGGAAGGAAGGAAGGAAGGAAGGAAGGAAGGAAGGAAGGAAGGAAGGAAGGAAGGAAGGAAGGAAGGAAGGAAGGAAGGAAGGAAGGAAGGAAGGAAGGAAGGAAGGAAGGAAGGAAGGAAGGAAGGAAGGAAGGAAGGGAAAGGGAGAAAAAGGAAGGAAGGAAGGAAGGAAGAAAAGAAGAAAGGAATAAAGGAAGAAAGGAAAACAAAAAGGCCTTTAGATGAGAAAAACAAAAAAGAAGTCAACAATCTATCCATATTTTAGGTTTGTAGACTTTAAACAATCAACATATATCCCATCAGAATTGAAGCTGTAAACATCAAATATTTTCAGATCCCCATCTATTTGCACTTCAGTCACCAAAGCTTTGAAGAAAATCAGTTGTGTGTTCGCATTGCAAGTACATTCACTAATACTCTTAGTGATGTACTATAAACTTTATTTAATTAGGCCTGATTAATGTTGTCCCTTAATTGGAAAAAAACAAACAAACAAAAAAAATCCGAGGCTTAACATTTAAGTATAAACAAAAGGCACACTAAAAGGAAGCAGAAAATCTATTGCCTCCAAAAAGGTCTTCCTCTATTTTGGGCACTACTTATAGAATTTTATATGAATCAAAAAATATCAAAATTAAGTTGTAATTCCTGTACAAAATAAAATAAAGTAGTTGAACTATAGCTCTTTAGAGATACCTTATCCAGAGATCTAATATAAAAAAAAACAAACAACAAAACCTGGCATCAGCGGCAGGAGCATACAAACAGGAACAAGACATTGAACACAAAGTAGTACATTGTGGTTCTTGCTGTCTCATTAAATTGTTTTAGTCATTTTCTGAGTGACAAATCTCTATTTATATTTTGAAATTTTTCAATTCATGGTTGCATTTCTCCTGTGCTTAGTACAAAACGATCAGCAGTCCTTGCTGCATGACTCTCTGTTGTCTAGACTTATTAAATTGTTCCTTGCCTTCTCAGTGTCCTGTGGAGCCAACAGCAAATGAACTTCATTTCCTCCTCTTATAAAGGGAGCTCTGAGGGAAATCATTTTGCAAGAATAACAACTTCTTCCCACCATGCCAGATCAAAAATGGGAAAGAGAAGTGGATGTTCCAGTACTGAATGAAATAACATGATTTTCCTATCTGTTGGACTTTGTTTCTCTCGAGAAATATTTCCAATGGAAACATCCATTGATTGCTTGCATTTTTACAGAGTCATCTTGATCAGGACCGTACAGAGACCCATCCTGTCAACAGAGAGTGCCTATGCTTTAGTGGAAGCATCTAGTGACATTTTTAGTAGATACACATTTTTAAAAAAATTATATTTTCCTTTTCCCCCAGCTATTTTCCACAAAGTTATTGGTGGAAAGAGATGAACCACCCATGGGTTTCAGGATAGTGAACATTAGAACGGCTGAATGCATGAATCCAAAAGCATAGCAGGGATTTACTCCCATTTTCCATCAGCCTTCCTGGGGTGCACATAAAAATATCCTCTTCTCAAACTGCTTTCACAAACCAAAGTTAATACCTTGGCCAGAGTCTAAACCAGAGAAATACAAGGAATAATTGTCTTTATAAAATCTGACTGAAGAGAAACCAAAGTTATAAATTCACAAGGGATGCAGTCCTACAATATATAAAGCAGTATTGTGCTACCCAGTGAGCAAGTGGAAGGTATGTGTCCAGACATTCTATTTCCAACTCTCTGAGAACATACCATTAGACATTATCACTGAAACTGGAAAATATTGTAAATATATCCATATGTTCTTAGCCTTAACAGAGTTATCTACCACAGTATATTCTCTTGTGCTTACCTACCAGTATGAGAAGATTTATTTTAGACTTTTAATCTGATCATGCATACCCCTAATTGTTTCAACTATAATTATAGATGTTAAATTGTTTTGCCTTTTATGAAAAATAAGACAAAAACAGAAATTAAATGCATGTAAAACTGAACTATTTCAATGGCACTAATTGCAAAACAATTTTTAAAAAACAGCTTTTGATGAAATAATTGTTTTAATTATACAGTATACTTAGGTTTTTATCAACTATAAACACTTCAGGTTTTAGCACTAAGATAATTTCATGTGCAATGTTTCCCAGATTTTATTTCAGAATGTAAATAAACTAGAAGTATAAATCACTGCATAATGACTTTGGAACAAAGGAGAATGAAAAGTGTTGATCTCTCTCTGTTTAACAGGATACTATCGTAGTATATCACTAGTAAATACATCTAAATGCAGCCAGAACTTCACAAACTGCCTAGAAGAAACCTTTAGTCTTGGACTAGATGATCTTAGTGGTCTTTTCTAACTTTGATGATTCTATGATTCATAGTGGGGCAATGATATCTCCTAATAACCTTAGGTTGTTCAGAAATGCCATTGGCTCACTGAAAGCTCCTAGTGGAGCTCAGCAGGGTTCCTCCTGAGGTAGAGTGACTGCACAAAAGCGGTCTCCTAGCAGAGGACTGCCTAAGCAGAAGTTCTCACACAGGATAACATTCCATATATGCCTGCCTTAAACTCAAAGATGCACGGATGGCTTTTTTCCAAACTGAGATGCTGTTTGTCTGTACACTGTGGTGGACCATAATTGCCATGGCAGTACATTGTCCACTGTCTCAAGAAAAAATAAGTGCAATAATTCTTATCTAAGTGACAGCAAGTTTCTATTGGGCTGTTCTTAAAGTTTCCTTTGGGGGTCAGACACAGCAAAGGTGTTAAAAATCAAAGACTGCAGTAGGAAAATTTATTCAATAAAAGGACTTTTAAAGGTAATAAATTATATCCCCAGTCAAATATCTCTAATCTGGTACTATCTTTAGTGTCGAGCGGACACAGTCATAGCAAATGTCTGGTGACATTTGGAAGGAAGGGGAAGGAAAGGAGATATTTGTGATATGGAATGAATATGGAAAAGGAGACATTAGAGAGACACTGCACACGTGGAAATGCTCTGGCAGAATTGCAAACATTTTTACAGCTATAAAACACTCAAACCTCTTCTCAGTTTAAAAATATGTCTGTAAACAGCTACTTCACATTATTCTGTGAAACAGCTACAGTAACAACTACTTGTATTCTCACCGCGCACGAAAGCTCAACAAACACCAGTGAGTAGGTTCCTCCTTCAGTAAAAATCACACCATTACATTTAGGAAATGCTTGTTCCTTCACAAGACAAAGAAAAATCCTTCTGTGCTCTGACTGCTGAATTGCTTACTGCAAATACAGCAAAAGCAGAGGAAGTGCTCGGTAGGATTTTAAGCAGCCTGTTATCTTTACACCACACTCTCACTTGTACTGCAGCTCAGTACATACACAATACTTTCTGTTGGTCTTGCTCTCGCTTTGTAATCCACCTATCACACCAGAAACCAGTGTATCTGTTTAAACTTTACCACCTGGTAATTGAATTTCAATTTTTTTTTTTCTTTTTACCTAGCTGAAAAAAGTATATGATTTATTTATTTATTTGGGAGGACAAGTATGCTATTTTGAACCAAACCACTGATTAATTCATATTTTCAGCTCATCGCATTTCCACACTACCCTTGGAATCTGTTCCAGAATGAGGAAGAAAATTGCCTGCAGCATATTTTATTGCGAAAGCTGTCGTTTAAGCCTTCAGAAATGCAATGGGTCACACTCTCATCTAGTATTAATGGACTATTGGCAACGGGCTGATCCCAAATTTCTAGGTGGGCTTCTGGTTCTCTCCCGGCCTATCTAGAAAGCCAGTAAATTATTGTTACTTACAGTATCTACTTGATTTTTTTACGTATATACATATTGGCACAGGCTGCCCAGGGAGATGGTGGAGTCACCATCACTGGAGGTTGTCAAGAACCATGGAGATGTGGCACCGAGGGATGTGGTCAATGGGCATGGTGGGGATGGGTTGGGATGCACTGGATGATCTTAGAGGTCTATTCCAGTCTTAACGATTCTGTGACTCTATGATTCTACAAAAATGCATTTCTGCAACTTTCAGAACAAACATTAATAATGAGAGATACTATGTATCCAGGAAGGAAATGAATGTCTTTTATCTGTTTTCTTTTAGTATTGTAATCTCTGAGAATTTCTGCTCCTCACCTGGGAACGTGTTTTGGTTTGTTTCTTCATTTGACTGTTTCTTTTATTTTTTGACTATCTTTCAATCATTTATCAAATATCAGATGTCAGCTGGAGATTTGTATCAGACTCTGAATCTGTCTTTCTTCTCCGATCTGTTTCTCAAGCCTTTTCCGTGTGGTTACATTTTTATAATGATTGCTGTAGAGGTTGTTATTAGATAAAAGCAACAAATCCTGACTTAGTAAAAACTTTAAGCATCAAGGGAAATTGCTGACATTCTCCCATTGTAATAGAGATCCAGGGGTAGCAGTTGCAGCATGATGTCATCTTAAGAAAAATCTCTACCAAAACATTTTTAATAAAAGACATTTCCTTTTATCTTGCGGCAGACAAATATATGAAAACAGATTCACAGTCCTGTTGGCCAGCTGCATTTTTCTCAAGTATATTTACTGAGAGCTTGTGCTAACGTCTGGTTCTGAGCTGACCTGCATTCTTTCCTGCTCCTCTTCCTTTTTACATTCACTCAGCTCCCTTTCCATTTGCTATTAAGATTAGAAGAGACTTAAGGCACAGGATCTAGAGTTAGGAAATTTCATATGCTCAAATTGCTATACATTCACTCTGTCTCAGGGAGAGATTGTGATCTACACTTAAATCTGGATTTTTGAGGTAACTGATAGCTGTCTTGGTATGGAAATGGACACTGCTTTTTTATAAACAAGCAACTTCCATTGCTGCCTAAACGTGCAGTCACTGAAAGCAGCAAGTGACAGGACAAATTTCATCTGAGGTCACTTAGGTGTTTGTCTTCAGGCATCTTGGTGGGAGCACTATTAACTTTCCTAATTTGTACAATAATTACAACACTATTTCTTTCATTTACTTTTAAGAAATGCATTGTGATTTAATTCACAGACATAATTCACAGATGTTAGATGGAAGATGTTAAAGAAAGTGAAGGTGGGGGTTTTAATTAATAATTCACTTTAAATTGTTGCTGCCTCCCACTTCAATTGCAATCACCACAGTAATTAGAAAGACGAAATTGAATCTTTCTGGGGAGCTCCTACCTACTCTGTGTGCATGTCTTCATCAATGATATGCATGCAAAATACTTTGTAATTCCATGTCTGAGACTGTCCTATTTACTTACTCAATACTCTATATTTCAAGCAAGGCTTCTTTCTCAGTTCCTTTTCTGGAATACATTATGGAAAGCCGAAAATTGTGCAATAAATACATTTGAAAAATTTTTAAATGTTGTGAGTTTGATACAACCTCTCTGCATAGTCAAAGGATTCTGACCATTATGGAGCACATTTTCATCACGAAGAAAAGTTTATGGGCTATGTCTTTAAAACTGACGGTGTCTTTCAGGATCTATCAAATGCATCATAACATAAGCTATCAAAATGAATAAAATATAAAGTGCATACTTCTCAGAGCCATCGCTTCCAAGCACGTAAACTTTCATCTTACTTTTGAAAAAATGTCAAACCACTTGGAGCAGCACTTTTAAAAATATGATTTATGAAAAAGGCTTATTTCACAGGCACAGAGAACTACATAAAAGTCCCTCAAACAGCAGGGCTACCACAACTTTTAGCAAAGAAAGTAGTAAAACAGGTGAAGGATAGGAGCAGGTAAACAGAATTATGGCTCCTGCGCTCAGTCAAATGTGTCTGCAATTGGTAAATAGCTCTGAGAATTAAATATGCTACATCCAAGGAAGCACTCTTGCAAGTTCCCAATTTGCATTCAACAGATCTGATGTTTGCAGTGTAATAGATTCTGCCACACTTAGTGCCAGCAGTGATCTAGTGCACAGAAGAGAGCTCTGAGCGTGCTGGCAGGTGAGGACCTCAGGGCTGAAACGAAAAGGTTGTTATGAGAGCAGTCCAGCACTGCAGAAACATAGCGTTCTTAAGTAAAGCCTTTTCATAAGATAGGAATCACAGTGCATGATATTCTCATTCTTTAGGTTGACTATCAATGAAACTTAGAATAGCTTAGATTAGAAACCTAACCTTTGGAAGGCTGTAAGTGAGAAAGCTCCTGGTTATTTTGATATAGAATTGGTTAAGAACAGCTGTGAGCGTTGCTGTATACAGACAGCATTAAAGATAATTCTTGCTTCAGGCAATTCACCAATTAAGCTAAACTAAAATCCCATTTCAGCTATAACACTTCTTTAAAAGATGCTTTTTGGGTTCATATTATATGTCTTAATGGGAGAAGAGTGCCATATGGAGGGATTTCATTTTGTTAAGAGATACTCAGAGCTCGTCTTCCCTATAAACCATGCACAACATGGAAATGAAAGCAAACATAAAGTTATATATTCTTGCAAGGAATTGTCATTTTAAATACAGAGAACTTTATTAATATAGCCTGGGATACAGAAATACAGAAGTGAGATATCTCAGATGAAGGCTCCTTTAGCTCAGTTAACGTCACCTAGTTGTACGTACTTATCTTGCTTTTAATAGTTTGCATGCTTGGTTCATGACTCTTTAAAATTCGTGTATTATTTTCCAAAGCTTTTGTAAAGAGAAATTGTAGTTTACCAGAACCAATTGGCATATAAAATAATAGCTACTGTAACAATATGATGAAATTGCTGTCAAGTTGTTTACCAACTGTCCAGTATTAAATATGGTCTCGTGATTATTTACTGAAATGTGTTAGAAAAAAAAAAGACTTTAAAACCCAGGCTTTTGTACCAATAGCCTTTGAATTCTGGGAGTACAGAAATATTTTCTAACCTCCTTGGCCAAAGTGTCTCATATGCTCAAGAATCTCATGAAACTTGTCTGTGGCCAAGTCATGTTTGATTATATGGAGAAATCTTTCAGTGAGGAGGAGGAGAAGGAACCTTCTTTGCAGGATGGTTCCACACAACAGTGGAGCAAAGGCACACAGCTTTAGCTCACTCCTATTTATCCAAAATACTGCAAAAAGTCACGAACTTATTCAGAGATGTTAGTGATATTGCCACTATCTGTTCACTTTCTACTGGTTTTCCATTTCTGTGCCCCCAAAATGTGATGATTGGCTTTACTTACAAAGCCCCGCTCCTTCAAGCTGCCTCGTATTTAGAAGGAGTTCCCTACAGTTGTGTGCAAAGTACTCTTAATTATCTCATTTCAAGTCCTGTCCTCGATACATTGCTTACAGAAAACTCATAGCTGGCCTGTTGCTTTCCTTTGAACACGGGCTTTTTGGCTAACCAGTACTGTCACATTGCTTCCTTATGCTACCCCGTCTGTCTAGCCCCATCTGTTGTCTCTTGTTTCATACTTAGATTATAAGCTATATGGCAGACGAATTGTCTTTCTGTTCTGAGTTCATTTAGAGCCTAAAACAGTGCAGGCCTGACCCATCATTAGGGCTTCCCAGCACTAAAATAATACAAACAAACAAATGTTCTCACAAATAACCCAGCTGGAATGCCAGAGACACTGCCTTGCAGACACTACAAGATGGAGGAATCAAATTCCACCAAAAATAAATTATGCGGCAATACCGGTCCATTTGGTCATCACTGCAAAATGTCCCTCTTGCTCACAATTGTGGCTTTTAGCAAAATTGTGTCTCCTGATAATAAAACTTGTCAAGTTCTTGTATTATGCTTTTAGCTATTGGGATCAGCTTCCTGTGTCCTGGCTCTTCTAAAGTAAGCAACCTCATGCTTTTCCTTCTTCTGTTTCACCAGAAAGATTAGGAGTTTGAAATCAACTCTTTTGAAGCTAGTCTTGATACAAGAAGTTCACTCATAGTTGCAGTGATCCAAGGCATTACCACTTTCTGATGTGTTTGTGAGCCATACCTTATGCTCAGAAGAGATGGAGGAACAGCAACTCTTCTCAGCTGCTCTGCGCAAAGTTTGGGGCTTTTAAAGTCACTGACTTTCTGTGGCAGTTTTAAACTACACAGTTTTTTTTTTCCCATCCTTCTAGGTCCTGGCTGGAATTTTGCTGTCTCAACTGCCTAGCTGAGCAGCTCATGCTTCATTTTCCATCCATCACTGGCCAGGCTGGACTCCAAGTGGCAAAGTCCTTCTTCCTATATTCTCAAAACAGTAAAGGAAGTGTTCCTTGTCATCAAGTAAAATCTCTACAGGTGTAGAGAACATAAATATTAAGAAGCCACCGTGAGCAACTCTCAAAAGAGCAAAGATGCAAAACTCCCACTTGTTTCTGATGCTGCAAATGATTAATTCTGTAACGGGCCCAGAACTCTGCAGAGCAGAATTCAAGTTCTTTGGGACCGACTGACGTGACTTTGGGAGTTCACAATGCTTGCAGTCATATTCACAAGTTGCCTGCAGGTTCTGGCAAGGGATGTGGTATGGTTATAAACTTATTCCCATTTTCAAGGCTGCCTGTACAGAGATGAGCAGAATTTGGGACAGGATTTCTCTTGCGGTTCCTAAAGTGCTGATTAGTTTAATTAACTTTTTCATGAAAGTAAAATAGGGAATAAATTTTAGCTGTTTTCCTGTGAGATCAGATTATTAATGGGTCTCACTAACCTAGATTTCTTCAAGCACCTCTCTTTCATATTGTCAGTTTTCTTTTCTGATCTGATTACATAGAAGAGGTGGCAACATGATGACTGTTAATTAGATCAGAACTCTCAACTTATTCCAGCCCACTTTTTTCTAGGTTTCATATAGCAGATTGATACAAATAAATAATAGGTGTACAGCTGGGTTTAACTCTAACATTGAAATCACTCTTGTTCATATATGACTTCAATAAAATCTTGTAGTTCGTAGCTTGAAGAACTGATTAGAAAGAAGAGAGTATATGAACATCCAGAAGTTCAGCCCTGAGAGGAAGCTTTACTATGAATAAAATTTCATATCTTCGGTGATCAGAAACATCCTTGATCTTAGAATTTTTTGTGATATCATTAATAAGCATGTCCTTACTTGCATGCAGGTATTAGCTGTAAATTATGCTTTTATACAGGCCCTATATAGTCCTCAGGGAAATTCTTCATCCAGGAAGTTCCAGAGATTCTCAGAAGGAGCACACCTTAATAGGAGCCAAGGATGCTCAACAGTCTATTCCTCTGACCAAAAATCCTCACAGCTGTGCAGAGCGTGGTGCAATAAGCATGGGGCAAATGCAAGGGAAATTCTCTTTTCTAGGCAAAGTGCAGATTACACATTAATTACATTCAAGCATCATAAGGACTACTGTCAAGTAACCTACAAGCAACAGTACCATGTCATGTCTCTGCAGATTGCATCTGGCAAAATAAAGCTTCATCAATCTATGTCATTCTGTGCTATCACATGTATGAGGAGAATACCAACCAAGCAACTGATAAATCAAACGAAACTGAAATAAAATTCCATATTTTAAGGTTTACTATTGCCACAGACTTACATTCTAAGAACGCCAAAGAAATTTAAAACACAGAAAAGAGTAGATATGGAGGTCACGTCGGCACATGGTGTATATGACATTCAGAACACTTAAGGATGGTGAATCCTATATTTTGGCTTCTCATTGATTGCTTTTGAATATAAAACAAAACCGTAACATGTCTAGGCAGCTAAAATTCTGCTTTAACAGCTGTATCAACTACTCAAAACTCAGAAGTGGCATCTTGACAGATTAACAGTTCTCCATAATCCATAACCATGCAATTCATTTCCAATGAACAAGAATTAAGAATGAAGAGATGCAAATAATTAGAGAGAAATGACTGAATGATTTTTCATTTTCTGAGAAATCTACCGTCAGGAAAGGAGATCCACTGTGGGAATAAATGAGATTCTGATGCTAGAACATTGCCAGAAGGATACAACAAAATGTTTAGTTTAAACAAACTAAAAGATAAAATAATACCGCACCAACACAAATGATTTGTGCATCATATTTTTCCCTCCAAAAGGAACAGTTCTGCACCAAACATGCATTTCATAAGTGTGTGAACTGAGAAGAATACACAAAATCTAGTAAGAGTAGAATAATTTTTTTTTTCCGTATAATTGGTATTTCTTACTTTAATTTGGGTAACAGATACTCAAGGGACTATTGGTTCACAAATACATTTGTTTCTTCTTATTTTCATTTATCAACTGGAGGGCTCCGTTTGCATTCGCTGCTGCTCTGCCTGTCACTGAAATACATCCTTAATCATATATCATTTTTCTCCAGATTTTATTTACCATGCTACTCACCAGCTAGCTTCATATAAGTACACCTCAAGCTACTGGAAAAGAACATTCCCCACATTCACCGCTAATATCATTCCATAGATTGAGTGGAGTGCTTTATGAGAGATGTTGCTATCATCCAAAGAACAAATCATCTCTATGACATATGCAGTCTGCTTTTACCCAGGGCTTAAAATCATACATCTACAACTCCAATGTTTAAGCTCTCCCTACAACATACTTCTTCTGATAAATTAATAGCTCTTTTTGTTCAGCAACAGAAAACTCCTTATTTTCTCAATTACAGGTGCATGTGTGCATGTAACCTCCCCACCTGCATATGTATGGACACATCCAGGAGTGTCCATACTCACTGCACTATGCTAAAATATAAGTAAGGAGGGTAATTTTGACTTTCCTTATGGCCAACCAACACAATGACTGTTGCATTTGTTCTGCAGAAACATGTAATAGTATTGCATCATCTGATGTCTTATGGTTTACGTTTCCACTAAACTAGATGGAATTAAGGGAACAAAGAGGTGGTACTTCTTTAGTTCATGGCTACTGCAGAGAACAGAAGTATTAAACTTGCCTTGAAAGGAATCATATTTTTCAGCAAAAATAAATAAATAACATATAATATTTTTTTTCTGCCAGGATACTTAGTTCCTCTAGATAAACATTTCATATATAACTATACAAGCACGTCACAAACAATTATAAATACTGCTGTAACAGCAGTTGCATTTAAGCTTGTTAATTGCATCAAACAGCTACAGATACATTCAGTGTTACCTATAGTTACTAATACTCAGCCCAATTGAAGTCAGTAGCAGCATTAGAATACAAACTTAGTGTCTAAGGAGTCGTAATCAAATAAATACAGGCATAAATAAATACAAGTAGTTCATTAACACCGTTTAAAATATTGGAAGTAGTTCACACAGTTAGTTTAGAACAGCCAAACTCAAAGCAATACTGAGGTACCTCTTTCTACTTATTTTTAGTTAATATCTTTGGATACATCACAGTGATATGTAATTCAGTGACATTAAGGTAGGATTTGTATGGAGAGAGAAAACTGATCAGTTAATGAAATCAGAAAAGTACAAAGACTTTCTCAAAGAGGAACCCTCCTCCAGTTTTGAGCTTTCTAAAGAGGGGGTTCTTGAGTGTTATGATTGAGAACAGTGTAAATTTATCATTTTTTTCTCTACATGTGCACATGCATACACGTTTAAAAATACATCAAACCTCAAGTCTTCTAAAATAGGGCAGATTATCTGTTGGTTTTTAGCAAAATGAGCAGAAGGAATAGCACTATGCCATCAAAGTAATTTCTAAAGCATCTGCTTAGCAGGACTTAAAACTTCACAATTCATTGTTTTGATTATCCTATAGCACATGAAAAAAAAGAAATGCTTTATCTTATAGAGCCATACCTTCTATCATGTTCACGAGAAAATGCATATGCAAGTATGCATACAAGAAAATTGAATATGTAGGAAGAGCAGCTAACTTACTAATAACAAATAGTGTTCCACGATTCTCGTCTTCTCCATAAAAATGATAAAAATAAGCAGTTTGATAAAACCACAACAAATGAAATTTTCCTGTGTGTGTGTGGATGCTTACTTGTAGCAACATTTACTTCCTCGGAGAAATATGTCATACCTTACTCAATCTCTTGAATGTTACTTTCCATAATCATAACTTGAAGTGTCTACAAGTCTGAAATGTCTTTTGCTGTGATGTCAATACACCACTTTATATGCAGACAACGAATAAAATTGCTCATGAAAAAATGGCATATGTTGTTGTGGTTGATTTCATTCGCATTTCTGCTTCTGTTTTTGTTGTTTGTTAGGAGAACACATTAGACTGAAAGTTACTTGTGACTGCAGAACAGCATCAGAAGTCTCTTCCCAATTATTTGGTGGTTGTTTTTTTTTTCAACACAAAGATCACATTCAATTTGAAAAATAAACATTACTACTTCTTATCCTGTTAACTACACCCATGCACAACATCAGAGTTTAAAATGCTATCTACTATAACGAAGTTGAGGTCCACGTCGCCATTTCAGCTTATAAATAGAGTATTCAATTTTACAGCCTTGTCTAACAATGCCATCTCATTTAGTCAGGAAGAGATCCAAGAAATCGAACTGTAGAATATCTTTCTATGTGAAGTCAGTGTACATAAGACCGTGTGTTTTTGTTTATTTTCTTTCCCTGTACTAATAGGAAATAAAATTTATTACAACTGTATCTAAAATGAAACCAACTACAAGTAGGCCTGCAACTTCAAGCAGGTTCATTTTTTTCTATTTCAATCCCACTAGCCTGGGGCAGGCAACATGGTATTATGGCAGACTTAGAGATTACAAGATGCAGCTATGGAGAAAAAAACAGCCAACTTTCTAATTTGTGAGTGGTCAGGTCATAAAGCGTGCATAACTCATAGCCTTGCTTCCAAAGCAAAGAATATGTTAAAGTATGTTTCCAGATGCAATAATGGGTAGTCTGCGGCTATTTCTTCCTCTGCATAAATTGTTTTTCTTGAAATGCTGAAAATGTTTTGAACAGAAAGGACATTTCCTTTTCAAGACCTGTCAGAACAGCTTTGCAATTAAAGAGTGGTAGATTTGTGATACAAGTGGCATCCAAATGCAAAGAAGATCAGAATGCACTCTGTGAAGCATTGCCAATGAGGCATCTCCGCCCATCTTTTCAAAGCTGTTTCATTTTCTAATGTACAATTTCTTGATAAATCAATATTCCATTTTCTTCCCATATGCTTTGGAGAACACTCAGAACTACTGTTTTGAAGGTGGGGTTTTTACTCACCACTGACTTTTCAGTAGGCTGTCTGCACTGCAATCCAAAAATATAAATAATTTGAAATAAAAACCAGTTAAGAGCTCATAACTCCAAATTATGCGTCATTTAGCCTTGCAAATATGAAGCTGGTTAAGTGCTCAGACTCAGCCCTCCTCTTCAGTGATAGATTATTACTACTACCACTATCTGATTGATATTTGGTGGCATGACGCAAATGTGGTATTTTTTTTTCATTTCTACTAGAAAAATAATACAAGAATCTCAAAATCTTGCAGTTACCTCCATATTTAGCAGTCATTTCTCCAGAAGCACTAAGGAATAAGCAGAAACAGTTTCTTTCAAAGTAAGGGACCACACAGACCAGCTCCACTGGAAAACTGCACTTTTGTTTGCCAAGTCTCAGATGAATAATCAAGTTTCAGCTCCCAGAGCAAGAAACACAGCATTGAAATTCAAGCACGCAATTTATTATCCAAAGAAATATAAGTTGGTGAAGCGAAGTTTCTCAATTTTTTTCCTCTAAAAGAAAAAAAAAAATTCATACAGTAGCTACTATGATAAGCCAGGGAAATTCAAAGAGAAGAACATAAAAATTGTTTTCTCAAAAGCACTCAAGCAATGCACCACAAGCTAAACTGTACAGGAACTGTGCAAAAAAAGACGTAGTCAAAGCACGGAGTGAACACCAGGAATACATATGCTAGTTAGCTCGAAGGTTTACATAAACTTGTAAACTTTACTTGTCTTGTAAAACTCATTAGGACTTTTTTTTTTTTTTAATTCAAAAAGCTGAAATGTTTAATAATAGTCAATCATAGGAGACATAGTTGAAGCTTAGAAACTAATTTTCAATATTGAGGTGGCTAGATGTCTGTCAATCAGTGGAAGCACCAATTTGATGAGGGAGCTACTTTTTTTTTTCCTTTGGATGCATCCACATTAACATAGTTCAGGACTGAGAATGCTTTAAAATTGCTGTGGTTTAACCCCAGTAGGCTGTACAAAACACATATTTTGTTCTGCAACTGTATTCTTTTACCAACAGCTGGAAGTTTGTGTGTTTAACAGATTGCAAGTTCACTCTGCTTCATTGTGGTTGCAGCTACACACGTACCTAGAAATAGATGCATTTGTTATACTTGAGGATATGAAAGCATGGAATCTGTGGAATACGATGGTACAGAGTGGGGCACTTGTTGAGGTGACAGTGGTGAGGCATTGGCTAGTTTTCCATGTGGAGTTTGTTGCCACTCAATATCTGATTCTGTGTACCACTCACTGATTCATGAGTATTTGTGCTGCTGAGATTGGTAGATACAGGGGGAGGTGTGTTGCCTGAAAACCAGGAAAGGGATTTCTGAGGAAATTATTTTCAAGGGACAGTCTAGAGTTTGTGGCCACATAACACATTTTTTCTACAAATTCCAGCATGACATGGTGTAGCAACACAGGGGCACGCTTCCTTTCGTCATGTTCTAAGTTCATAGGTGAGTATTTGAACAGTTTAGCTTCTAATTTGATGGATAAGCAGCAGCTACGGGAAAACAGACAGGGATTCCAGATCAGGTTTACTGGTTGTTCCATGCGTATGCATTTTGTAAGGGGATCCAATGAGTGATTGAGGGGATCTAAGGAATGGCTGTTCAGCATCCCTTGGATCTGTTAAGTAAGGATTTGACAGCGTAATTGCTCCAGTATGAGAAAGGGTACCAGGTCTTCCTTGAGTTTTCTTCCTTGAGTTTTATGCAGTGTATAAGATAGGTCTCAAGAGGTGCTAGCTGATATAATCTCTCTTTAATAGCTGAGCTATACCATCCAAGTGGGACAGGTGGTGAGTACAGCCACATTTGTTGATTATTGCATTGTTTATATATGGGTCCATTGTAGAGATTTGTCTGTTTTAGAATATAAAATCCAACACATCTATAGAGAATTAAAGAAGGTCACACAGAAAGGAAGAAGTGTAAAGTGATTTCATTAAGTGTTGAAAAATTACTACTGCTGAAGTTGGAAACCCAAACTCTCAATCCAGTGCAAAAACTGAGCCTTAAATAGGTGAACAGTTATAACAGATGTTTCTGATTGCTTATTTGACTAGATGAAATATTTTCCATATTGTCCATTCAAGACAAAAAAATAAAAAAATATATGATAAGAAGATTCAGGAGAAGAGTGCTTTCTCAAAATCTCTTTTCATATCAGTACCTCTGATCAATGGAAAAAAAGTCAGAGAAAGCATCACTGAAACTTATCATCAGGAAAATGTTATTTGGATAGAGCTCTAGTCCCCTAATAACAACTGATACAGAATTTCTAAGTGCTACAGTGATGGAATGGATTATCAGATTATACAGCCATATCCAAATGTTAGTAGAAACTATCACACAGTTAAAGATTAGCTAAATAACTTACAAGTTTATTTCTGAATTGATGGCGCATACCTCCTTGTGAGCAAAATGCAGAACGCAGATTCCTAATTGCCACACAATACTTCTGCTGGGGACTAAATTAGACTTTCTTCCTAAGACAAATTCCTCTCCATTCAATGCAGTTTTCATTGCACCTTGCTACAAAATGCCATAACCCTGCAGGAATAATAACTGAACCTTGCTGGCTGACTGCACCAGACATGAATCATTGACTCTGCTGTATATGGAAAGGGACGGGCTTGTTTGTGGGTAGAAGAAATTAAATCCCAGGGCTAAAATCTCTGCAGGAAATCCTAAAAATAGCCAAACCTGGGAAGAAACATGGAGTAAGCTTTCCATTTTTAGCGTCAAGTCACTTAGTAAAATTGAGGTTTGGGAAACAACGTAAATCAACCACAACTATGATTTCGTACTTCTCTAAAGATCCTGCATACTGCCCAAGTTCAGGACTACAGTGTCACGCACTATGTCTAGTAGGCCAGCCTTTCAGCAAATCATTTCAGCTTTATCAGCCATCAGTAATTAATCATGTAAAGAATACAGAAGTTATGTTTGTGGAGGATGAAAGATAACCCTGTATCCTTGCAAAATTGCTCTTCAATGCTGGATTCCCATTTAAAATACATATTCTCCCTCCAGCCCTCAGTATTTTACAGTCCCATTTCATCTATCTTTGCATATGCATAGCACAGAGGACTAATACAATACAAACAGGACTAGAAAACATGACCTTGACCAGCTTGGAGGAACTGGGACTATTTTGATATGGAAAAAGGTGATTGAGGGGAAACATCAAAATATAAAGGGATGTAGAGAAGAGGAAAGGAAGGAAATAATCTTCTTCATGCTCATTTTAGGCATGATAAGAAGAAATGGGCTTAAACTGTAGCAAAGGAAATTTAGGTTAACCATTAAAAAAAAATTCTAACAGCACAGCAACGCATGAGAAAATAATTCCTAGGCAAGAAGCAGAAACTGTTTCTGTAGGCTTTTACGAACAGGTTAGTCAAACATCTGCCAAGAATTGTTTACATGCAGCTGATGCTGCCTTGAAGAGGGAAGATGGGACTAAATGATCTCTAAAAGTCCTTCCCAGCTTTATTTTTTTTACGATTCTGTAATCAACATTGAAAGGAGCTTGGCATCACTCCTACTGAAAATAATGGTAGGTTGAAAAGCATTCTGTAATGGCATTCCAGATCTCCTCTGGTGCTAACCAAGGTGGAATCACGTGAGTCATAGTGGTGGGATGTGGGACCTGGAGATCCAGCTGTTGCTGGAAGTGATCATTTATACAAAGTTGTATTTGTCACGCTCATCTATGTATCTTGCATTATCAAGCTCTTCACAAAAGCAGAGGAGATTTGATGTTACTTTCAGATTCTGTACTGAACTGAAGCCAATGAATAGCCGATAATGTTTTTTAGGTGGATGAGGAACTGATTTTAATGTATGGTTTTAAAATAAAATAGAACTTCCGATACAATTCTGTGATTCTGTGATATATTCTTCTGAGCAAGTACTACTAAATCATCAGTAAACTCTAAAGGATATATTTTAATTTAAATGTACCAGAATTCATAAAGCAATAGATAACTCTCCTGCATCAATCTAAACAAGCCTCTGATGCAGCTCAGGATGTGGCACAATGTGCTGTTGGACATAGTTTGCTGTTTTCCAAACAAAAAATTCTCTCCCTCTATAAAAGCGAGCACAATTTATTCAAACAATGTTTCTTCAATAGCTGGTATTTAGAATTTAATAATTTAAATCTCCAGAACTTGCAAAGAAAATTCCACCTGAAATTCACATTTGTCTTCAGTCATGATACACCTTATGGCCAATCCTCCTCTGCTGTTTCCCCAGGAAAAAGATGCAGTCTTCTCTTGAATGTAATGTGTTATGCTCTAATAGTTCATAGTGTAACTTCTTATGCTTTTTGCATATTGAAACATTTTCAAGTAGTCAAAATCTCTCTACAAAAAGCTCCTTTTACTCACAATTGCAATATGCTACCTAAGAGCCTTTATGTATTTTTCCTGATGATGACTAATCAGTATTTCTCTACTGTGGACAAAGATTCCTGCATGAGTATATCTGACAGCAACTGTTTATCTACAGGAAGAATAATGAATTAATCTGCACTTCCCTGAAAAAAAAAAAAAGCAGAAAGTCACACAAAACAGAGTATTTTCTATTGTCAGATACTGATCTGAAAATGCATCAAGAAATACTGAGGAAGAGCTCCTAACTTCCTCCTTGACTCAGACTTTCCTGCTCAGGCAGTGCAGGAATCTGAAAATTAATGGACGATGTTAAGCGTAAGACATACTATGAATGATTATTTATAAGTTTTTCTATTACACTTGCAACAATGAATCTGAGAACATCTCGGGCACTAATTCATTTGCTCCCACTGCCACATCCTCACAAACAGCATCTCTGTTTTACAGAGAGCACAGAGAAACATCATCCATCCCCAAACATATGGGGAACCAGTAAGAGCACAAGGACCAGCATCTGCTTTGGATGCGTGTTCCAGTAGATGCAAATCCCAACAGACCACATAGGAAGTAGGTCCCTAAACGGGAAGGGAAAGAGATAAGAATATAGCACTGAAGCAGTTACATACCTGGAAAAACACACTGAATGATTCTAGCAGGACAAGTCTGAAGACTTGGTGTGTCGTTATGAATATCATGGTCATTTATCACTCTCAGAGGACAAGCACCAGTTTACCCAAAACAAAATCAAAGCATACTGCCTTACTGCATTTGCCCTGCAGCAAAGTAATAGGTATTTTAACTTTCATTTGCAGACAGATGCAAGAGAAAATATCAAGACTGTGTATCATTGAATCCTAAATTAGAAGCAATAAATACATATAAAAATAGCAGGAATTAAGCACAGAATGGGTGAAAAGGGTAGATACATTTTCATCCTAAACTTTCTATAATTTTCATGTTGAGTCACTCTCAACCCTAAATATAGTTTCCAATTGTAATTTCCTTTGTAAGCATTCATTTACACCCTAGCATGTTTTGAGCGCTTAAGACAACTTTATTGAAATGACAGACTTAAAGTGACAAGGTTGGCCTTTTTCTGCTGCTGTTCAGATTCCTGCTACGTGCTTAGCAATTTGGAAAATTCACCTAATATTAGAATTTTGGAGATACAAGAATTTTAGAAAGTTTAAGTTTATAAAAAGGAATTCTTCTAAAATTCCTCCATATTCAGGTGCTCGTTAGAAGTTTCTCCCTTGTGGATAGATTGTCTGTCATATCTCTATGTTAATTAGTATTCAGTCACTTCCTAGCTCACCATCTTCTCTGTATGAACAATAAATCTATTTTGGTACATGATTTGTGTCTCACATCCAAAAATATTTACAGAAACCCTAAATTCATTGTTGCTTTTCCTTATTTTTATTTTTCCTGTATTCAACTGATCCTTGGATTTTATATATTTATGCATTCATGTAGGAGAAGCAATTTTTCAACAACTGGCCTATTTACATTGTATGGACCTGCTAATTCCTTATAATTGAGCTTATCCCTGTCGCTGTTACCACAGACATTTGTCTTTGCTGTATTTTGCAAGTAAGATAAGAAAAATCGCCATCCAAACTTTTATTTTTATTTTTTTATTTTTAAAACCTGGGTAACCGTAGGCAGGAATAGCCCTAATATTAGTGAAGCCCAAATACTGCAGGAGCTATAGGATGTAGAGCAATACAGCCCACTGAAATACTTGGGCAGTTATGCAGTCAGGTATGATCCACAGTGTAGGAGTTCTGAGAGAACTGTCAGGCTCAAACTAATTCCAAAAAGCATGTCTGGTGAGTTTTATGTTGTTGCCACTGCTTCAATGTTCTGCAAAGAGCTAGTCATTTGAATATGCTATTTAGCTAGCTGCATGCATAGGCACAGCCCCAGATGATAAAAGGATAGTGCAAAGATGAGGAAGTCAGCCTTAGCCTTCTACAGGCAATGCTGACCTGGACCCATGTCCAGTAAGACATGAGCTGGCACATAGACATCTCTGAACTATACTCCCTATAGCTCTCAGTTCAAGAATTACGAAACAGAACAGAGCACGCAAGAAGCTGAGATGCAACCATAAGGGAAGATGTCCTAACAAGCATGTCTTCTATAGCAGTTGTGAGCTCATTAACCCCAACCTTCAGCTCTCAGCTATCTGTGGGTGGTTTGTATTAATATCTTTGCTGCATCCATATCAGCTCTTTCAGAGGACATTTCTAGTGATTTCTATAGTGAAGGAACAACCAGAAATGCTGCCAGTGATAAGGGAGTTCACTGGTACAATCTCACTCATATTACAAGACAGAAAGTATCCTATTAAGACGTATTTTCTCAGTTTGCTCTCCCATTTTACTAATAGCAAGTTTTGAGATTTATGCCTTTTCCTCTTCTTTACAGTATAGTCACTGAATATATAGAATACAGAGTGTGGCTCTTCTTCCATCCTTCATCTTAAAAGTGTTTTCCTTAATGATAGTTATATTAATTTGTGTCCACAGGCTTTAAACCTAACTTCCTACAGTAGCTGCATAATATTGATTGAAAGAATCAAATGATTCCATCTATTGAGCAGCTCCAAAATTTAAGAACTGCTTTTAAGTGAGAACTGTCCCTATCACGCTTTTAAACTGCTAAGAAAAGAAAGCCCTGACATCCTTCTGTCAACATTTTCCAGAACCACAAATTGCTCACGCATTAGAAATTGACTTGGAATGGCATAAAAAGGCTGTGAAGAAAATGTATTCCTGAAGTCTGGGCCTGCAAAGCCATTGTAATTTCAGAAAACACCATACAGCCTGAAAAGACAGCAGACACAAGGACTGAATTTAACTACAGATGATAACTCAATTTATTTTCTCTGTAGTCTAGTAACTCAATAAGTCCTTAATGGCTTCATAAATAAACAGATGGATGTCATCAAATGCCACAGAATGATAAATTTCATTGGTTTCTATATAATTTTGGATAACGTTATACCAGAAATAGACAGTAGAAGCATCTTAGCCCAAAAGCTTGATAAAATAAGTGCGGGAAGGTAAATTATAAGCAATTGCATTGTCCCAGTGATGAATGAAAGTTTCCATGATGGTATGACTAAGAATCAGGGCAGGTCTCCATGTAACTATTTCTAGTGGTGGATTTCAAACATGTCTATGTTAATAGAGGTGCTTCTTTTCAAAGAATTTAAAGTTAGAGGAAGGAGAAATAGGTAATGGGACCCCTGTTGAAAGATTTAAATCATACATAACTTTATACCTGAAAGGTTTATGGCTCTAATTTATCCGTAAGCCATCTGCTCCACCTACTATATGTTGACAGAATATAAAAGCAGACCCCAATTTCCAATAGGAAGAACACATATTATCCAGTGTGTTACCTGAGCAGGGATTTGTTCACTTTACCTCATTTTCCAACTCATCTTGAGTTAGACATCTGTTGGATCCTCAAGGACCAACAGATTTAGTTTAACAGGAGAAAATTTAAAATCATCCGCTTGCATTTGGGGAGGAATGTTGCCAAAAAGACCCTCAGTTTAGGTAGAGCTGCATGTTCATATGGGCTGGATGCAGAAAAGGCCCTATTGCTGCATGTTTTCTATGTGAGAAACACTGGGCCAACAGTCAGTGTTGGAACAAATCACTGCTGAATGGCTTTATCTGACTACCAAGCGTTTCCACTTGTGTGAAATAAACCATACCAGTGAAAGCTGTTTTTTATTTTCTAAATAGAATTTCTATTAAAAATGACAAATATATAACCTTCCTCAGCAAGATCTCAAATTGAGAACTTCACATGTTCTTCAGTTGCTTCTATCCTTTTTCTGCTATTGTTTTTTCTTTTGTTGACATTTGCACAGTTCATGTCAAAAGAAGAAATGCAATCTACAATCTTTTTCAGTTATGGAAAGCTTAGACTTGTAGAGTGCCCAAGGATCTACCTGAAAGACAGCCAAATCTGAAGACCTAACTTCTTCCTACATATGAATTACTTTTTGTACATCTTATCAATTTCTTTGTGATTCTGTAAGCCCTGCTAATCCTGTTGCCTTCTGCATGACTGAATAGGCATGAATCTCACTGAAAAAAAAAAACAACTAACATTTATACCTTTTATCCAAATGAAAAGTTATGATTTGATGGCTCGATATTACAAAAGTAGCCAACATTTTTGCCTATTCAGTGATTAAAGAAAGATTAATATCTCTGCTTTTCATGAGTCTGAATGATTAAGCTGATGAGCCTACACTAACACTATGAATAGCATTCACCTACTCACAACATACAGTGCTCATTTTACAAATAGGCTTTGAAATAAATACCACGCATCCAGAAAAAAAAAACCAACAACAAAACAAACCACCACATCCAGCACCACGAGTATAGCATTCCATAGCCTGAAAAAGTAAATAAGACCAAGCTCTGTAAAATACTAATCTGATTAGAGGAAACAATCACAGAAAGGAAATATGAGCAGTGAGAAGAAGGGGATCAGAATATTAAGAGATTGCAGTTCCCCAACATTCCATACAAAGCCCATTGTGGGATCTTAAGGCTGTCCCTGCCATATGACAATGAAGAGAGCACAGAAAAATGGGCAATTTCCATAAATCTCACCCAGACCATCGGAGGGCAAAATCACTGCTAGAAATCTGTCCCTTTGTACATCAACAGAAAAGCATGCAGTTACAGACAAACGGCCAGACATTCCTCAAGAAAAACCCTCAACTCTTCCATGACTTCTAAAGTCATGGAACCATGTTATGCAGAAACCAACTAGCATCTATAGGAGTGAGGCCACGTAGATTTTGAATTTAGAAACTATGAAAACAGATGAAAAAGTTCAAACTGCAAAGAAATTGTGTTTTAGAGGTGAAGAAATGTAAAGTGAGAACTGTCAAAAGTCAAGTTAAACCTTACCATTAATAAATGCAAATACCTAAAGGTTTTCAATGTAGAAATAAAATGAAAGAGAGGAAAATAAAAGGAAAAATCACTACATAGCAAGAGATGGAGTGAAATGGAGAACATCTAGATATTGCTCCAGAACTGAGTTAATTTTTTTTGCTGGTTTCAAGGAGAGAGAGAAAATGTTTATCAAAGAGGGTACAATTCAGAATGATAATGGAACAAGGGTTGGAAATAGAAACAACACAAGTTTTATGCATTGACACAGTAATCAGAACACTAGTTCTGTAAGAATGCAAGAAAACAAAGGTTGGTAGCAGGGATGTTTAGTAATTTGTCAAACAGTGGCATATAAATTGAGAAAAATAAATGCTGCTTATTTCATATTAAAAGTTGTCTAGAATCAAAAAAAAAAATCATTTATTGATTACACTTAGCTACATAATACTTGGCTGGAAAGAATAATTAAAGTCAGGTAAATGGAAAAGGTGCAAACCACATCCACATTTCATCAAAAACTGTGCCAGACCAATCAGACCTCTTTCCACAAAACATTAATTGATTTTCTAGATAAGAACATGGTTAAGATTATTCTATCTAGATTTTTGAAAGGTATTCTATACAGTGGGATATTATCAGTAGACACAAAAATTATCTATATTACAGGAATTACAGAGAGCAGACAACTACATGAAGGAGAGAACAAAGAGTAGCTATAACAAAGGAGACAGGTGAAGGTATAGCATGGCAACAAGAATCAATCTTTTGACCAGTCTTGCTTAATATTTTCATTAAAAATTTTGGCATAAAAATAGGGACATGCTGTTGAAATTTAATCATGACAAACACTGGTATGTATCATCAATACGGAGAAAGAGTAGAATACGAAAGAGAGAGTTGCATGACCTCAAGTATTCAAGGGATATAAATGTAATCATTCTCCTGTTCTAAATTCAAAGTTTTATTTTGGATCAAGCAGAAACTTATGTTGGACACAGAATGACCAACCAAAAAAGAAAAAGTAAAGATTCAATGGGATACAGCAAGGAAATGTAACTGCCATTGAACAGTCCAGATGGGACTTCAAATGGCACTCCAAGTACAACCTTTCTATGAACACAAAAAAAAAAAAAAGAAAATCAGCTAAAGCTGAAACTAGGACAGTGCTACAAAGATGCTCAACAGAAAGAAGAACATGTTTCAAGTAGCCATTATTTGCCTTTGCCTGGCAAAACACAGGTAAAAAGATGTACGATTGTTGTGCTAAGATACGTGGGTGATATACGTCAGGTTGAAAACAAGAATTTTAGGTAAAACACCTCTTCCACAGAATAAACATGCATAATTATGCCTGGCTACATTTAAGTTGGAAATTAGAAGTATACTAAAACTGCCATTGTGATTAACAGTGTCCTTCTAATTTAAGCAATGTGAACGGAAAACTAAGTAACCCTTCCAAATTCATGAAAGAGCTTATGTGTCATTGACCTGCCAACGGGCAAGGTCTGTATTACTGGCTGTATTTTGAAATTTAGTCATGTAAATCTTCAATCTTCTTTCAGCTGATGGCCAGCTCACAGGTTTGCCTGAAGGATGATGATTCTTTCACAGTCAAAAAACTTAGGACCATGAGCGTCCACCACTGTCTCTGTATTTTTCATGATGAGTGGGGAATGAAAATTGGCAAATTGACATTTGAATGTGACTGGAAACTCACTCAGCCAATACCATAAACAACTGAGGAGACGTTCATGGCCATCCTTATAAGTCACAGTATTCAGAAGTTTTACAGCATTGTCAGGTTTTTACAGATGCAAAAGGACCCAAAGAAAAAAAAAGTATATTCCTAATACTCAGAAGGAACTGTGATAATTTTTGTCTGAACAATGAATAACTACTTGTCAAATAAATGTTTATAATACTTAACAGTTTTTACTAATGTCTCATTTTATTGACTCCCTCTAGGGCAGGAAATCCAGTGATAAAGTTGTAAAACAATCATCTCAGCCTACTTTGTTTTCTTTGATAGCTATATAGCATGAAGCTTTTATCGGCCAATCAATAAGTTACTTTGGCCAAGATTTGTGACACAATGCTAACATCATATAGTATGTTCTTCATTTTAAATTGTTTACATCCCTTTTCAAATAAATACTTCAGAAATAAAAAGGAATCAAGATTCTATGACTAGAATGATGCAAAAAGTGATTTATAACAGATCCACCTAAAATTCTTAACAATAAGGCCAGACAAAATCAATACTCACTTCATACCTCATCATTCACAAAGCATACTATGCTAAGAATCCCTCAACATTCTTTTTTTTTTTTTTTTGGTGAAGACTTTACCCTGCAGGTTGCAAATAATTGCTTTGGGTTTTGGGCTAGGGTGTGAAGCTGTCTGGTTGGCCACTGGGTCTTATTATCTACTTTGTTTTTGCTATTGCCATAAATATTTTTTAAGTAATCATCAGCACCATCTGCTACTTACCACTGTGTTCTTTTCACACTGTCAATACTATAAACACAGTCTGCTCCCTCGTTTGATGCAGTGCAGAAGAACAAAATTAAGCAGAAAATAGTCATGCCAAAAATAGGCATAACTATATAAAAGAAAGCAACTTCTGTAAAATGAGCTTCAGAATAGATGAGTCCAGGTTTCACCGAGTCTTAAAGAGTCATTTTGCCAAGCATCTCCAGTTAGCAAGAACGAACTCTTTTTTACTTCTTTTGAGACAAGATCACTTGACAAACTCACACGTCCATCTAAAAATGAAAGTTACTCTTCAGGAGTCAATTAGTCTTACTTAAAGTTATCAATCTCTTACAAAGAGTATTTTGATTTTTTCATATATTTCAACTCTGTTTTTTTGAACATTTCACAGGCAACATATTGTTTACTAAGGCAGAATATCTCTCAATTTAATTACGAAAATTTATTTCTGCATGAAAAACACTAGTCAGAGTAAATCACAGAGAGATTTAGCTCAATCTTCAGTCTAGATGGTGAAAGTTAACAAAAAAAATATATGTTTCATAAGGTAAACATTCAAAAAAAATTTGTTCATATTTAGTAGTTCAAAATAATTTATCTTATCTGCAGAATTTGGGGTCAAATGAATACAATCACATATCCACAAGCTAAGCTACGTGACTTGGCCCTCCACGGAGGTACCATTTCTATAATGTGGATCTATAGTTTTTCTGGAAACAAGGTGGTTTTTTGTGCCCCTCCCATTGTAATGGTGAATTATATGGCGATAGAAATCCTGCTTGGGTTTTGGTCCAGACAAAATGCCTGACTCACCAAGTACTGAGTTTTAACACAAATTGTAGGCATCTATGGTGATGTGCTGTAATACATAGTTTGGCTCATTCCCAGCTGCATATCATCACTTCAGAGAAGAAAAATAGAAACGATTCTTTTTCTTTCAGTATTTCATAGCAGAAATCTTGTTATCCTGTTTTTTCCTCCCCTTCTGGTGGGTGTTACGATGAATTCAGTTTTACTCAATGCTTTTATAACGCTTTCCCTATTTACCTATCACTTTATCCTACCTAAATAGTATTGTTAGATTATAAATATGAAATCATTTTAAATGCATCAATTCCATCAATAACACACAGAAAATAAATCTGTCTCCAAAACTACAAAGAATGAGATGACACTCAGTCTATAGAGGCAGTCTGGTACAGAACAAAGAACAGAATGATGCAGAAAAACATGTACACGTGTAGGGTGCCCTCGTAATGCTTTGATGGGACTAATAAATAGGCTGAGGAAAAAGAGAAAGCAGAGCCATGCTTTGTTTTATTTAGACATATCCTTTTCACAATTTCTCTTTCTCTCTAGTAGTATTATGTTTCAGAGTGTAAATAACCTACCAGTTATGAATAACTTCCTTTTTCTTCCCCCATCTCTACTTTTCTTCTCCTGGTGTCTATTATTCATGATCTTTCTTCACACGAGAGCCCTATATATATTTTCACATATATACACACACACACAAAAAAAAAAAAAGCCTGGAAGTCTTAGTTCTCAATGAAGGAACCAGAGGAAAAAAATCCTTTAATATAAACTTTCCTCTAGGTTAAGTAACTCTCCTTGTTGCTTTTTACTTGTAGTTACCAGTCCAAATGTGCCTATAAAACACCGCGTGCAATATTCTCAGGACTATCTAGTCTAGGAAAAAGGATGCTCAGGGAAGACTTTATCACTCTCTATAACTACCTCAAAGGAGGTTGTTGTGAGTCAGGGGTCAGTCTCTTTTCCCAAGCAACAAGCTACAGGACAAGAGGAAGTGGCCTCAGGTTGACCCAGGAAAAGTATAGGTTGGATGTTAGGAAAAATTTATTCACTGGAAGGATTATGAAGGTACCATCCTCAAAGAGATATTTAAAAGATACATAGATGTAATACTAAGGGATATGGTTCACTGCAGACTTGGTAGTGCTGAGTTAACAGTTGGTCTTGATGGTCTTAAAGAAGCTTCCAACACACGTGTATCTATGATTCTATAAATCTATGAAAACTATTACATATAGTTTTGTTTCCAAGGCTCAGAACAATTGATAATATTGATTTAGTATCATTAAAATAATACTTTATAACAATTATAAGTTATTTCATATTTATATTAATATGTCTCTTATGATATATATCATAATTTGGAATTTTAATCAGGGAAAAATAGAAATAGTACTAAGAAACCCTCGTACTGAAAACCTCGTGCAGAGCTAATTGTCTTGTAGAACAATTAATGAAGTCATTATTTGTTAAGATAGTGAATACAGCGAAGGCAGATGGCACGGTAATTTTATTGATTCTGTGATCCTACTGTAGTGTGCTGATTGGGTAGGATTGAATGCCACAGTCAACGCAGACAGAAGTTCTGTTTCGATTCATAGATATAAGAGAGCAATTTTCAGATCTGTAGGAGGGACTCAGTGAATATAAAAACTTGCTATGAGCATCTCTATTTGTAACAACAGAATGTTGCATGAAGTCTTCCAAGATGCACATTCCACAACCTACACTACAAAGTTATTTCCACTGAATTTGCTCTATTAACCAATACATTTTATTTAGGTTTTTATTTCAATTTGCAGGTGTTATTTTAATGTCTAAAGTTAGACTTAGTTGCAGTTGTTTAGATGTTCTTTGTGGCTTAATAGATAGAGACACTCATACACATACGACCTCAACACCACTTTCTCACTATCTTAATAGAAAAACACACCTTTACTGGACGATCTGCCAATTCTACCTGTTAGGGAAATTTTGCTTTGTGAAACTAATGTATCAACACATAAATAATTCACAAATTGCATCCCTTGATTCTGTTTTTTTTTTTGTTGTTTGTTTAAAAAAAAAAAACAAAAAAACGCTCTAGCTTCCTGTTTCTCCTTGTGCTTTAGAGCACTTACTGGCCTTCCCCAAGAATGATGCAAACATTTATCATAGAGTTCTATAAACTTTTTGTACAGTACCTTGATACCTCAAAGTGTGGGATTTAGCTGGCTTTAATAATAATGATGACATGATCACAGTTCTTTTAGCAGAATTTATCACACTACCAGGCTATTCTTTCTGCACTGCCCAATATATCACCAGAGTTGTATTAAGACCTTGAAGGAGTTATTCTTGGTCTTTCCACTGCTGGTAATTCATTGGCACCTCTTTCTGCAATAAGCAATTTATATATTATCCTCTTGTTCCTCCTATATTTTTGTCTAGCCTGTTTTGCTCAATACTCTTTGAGATGCATAATTTAGTTCTTTCTACAGATCTGGTTGCAGCTGTTCTCATTATTAGATCTCTTGACATTAAGTAGTGTGTAAGCTATTTAAAGCATGGGGTCAGACACTAAAAGCAAGAAGAAATGTCCCCTACCTTCTAACATGTCACAAAACCTGCAGGACATGCTCACTGCAAATGGTCGTTTTTTCTGATATGCACATACATTGATGCATATGTAATAATAGACACAGGGATTGTATGAAGAATACATATTTCCACCAACCTCTGAATTCTGACCCGATTACTCAGGTGCAATGTAACTAATGAGACAACAGAAAAATGAGCAATCATGTTCTATCAGTCTAACCACAGTAGATGTTTTTTCATCACTAGCATTCCTTTATGTTTTGTACTGATTATTCTAATTTATAATTCAGTAATTTCTACTTTAATCCAAGAAAATTTTATTTAAAACCATTTCCTACTCTGGATAAATATGATTAAATTATTAAGGTCCTCTTCAAAATGTACACCTAACAATACATAAGGCCTCTTGCACCATAACTAGCCTCATTCAATGGCAACATTTATTGACTTTCTAGATTTTAAAGATGCTTAACTATTAAAAAAAAAATTGTTCCATCAAAAATATCCTTTTTCAATAAATGTGACTTACTATGAATACAGTTTCAAATAGTTCATTTTTCTCAGTATTTAATCTGAATCTACAAGATCAATCTGTATGACATCTATCTTGAACCAAGAATTAACATTAAACATTTTAATTACATCAACCTAGTTGTGTTTTGTATGCTCGTAGCATTTGCACTTAGAACTAAACAACATCAAAAGCCTCTTTCTGTAAAGTTCTGAACATTTTCTGCAGGACGTAGAGAACACTCAGGTCTCCAATGGGGCATATGGTCCCTTCTGGAGAAGTTTTTGCCATGCATAGCCTTTGGCCAAAGCCCACCATCTGTAGTTTCAAGTTTTCTTCCAGCTGCTGATAAAGGTGAAGTATAGAACATATGCTGTAGAAACACTAACCTTTACACTGGAATTATTATTTTTTTAAACATTCAGGGAGACTATTTAAATACAATATTTACTAATATAAACCTGGGAAACAAATAAAACCCACTTTTGAGCACAGCAGGTTATTAAAAACATATGAATACAGCCCTAATAACTCCAGTACAGAATATCTTAGTTATTATGAAAATATTAGCATTCTTTATTAAAACAAAAAAACAAAAAACAAAAACCCACGATGCACAGCAATACAGGTAGTCTTTCCTCGTATTTCAGACATACACACAGAGGAAACAAAATCCAGTCTCCCACTGTGAACTAAGAATCAGTATCTTTGATGTGTCATTTAAACAAATATTTGACACATTCTCCATTTTATCCTAGAATGATCCCAATAAGCATGAAAATGATTATATGCAAGTAATGGATGATTCTAAAATTACTATGGCAAGACATAATTGCTGAACATATTACTTACATCCACCTAAATATCATTGCTTTAACCTAGCTTAGGTCATAAGGGAAACCAACTGCACAGCAAACATATGTCTGCTATACAAAACTTTCACATCATTTCAAATGACTTGGCACAGTTCACAGCATCTGCTCCCTGAAAGTCCAGGAAAGAAGCAGCAGGTAGGGCTGCAGGACAGGAACGAAGTGGATTAGTGGAGTTACAGGGATGCCAACAAACTTGCATAATAGCTTCTGCCAGACTATGCATGGTTACGTACAGTGAAGGCAGTTCACAAGTACCAAAATTCATTACACTTAGGAAAAATGATTACAGCAATATAGTCTGATATAATCTAATGGTTGAATCAGCATGGCTGCACACCTCAAGCATTCCTATTTGCTTTTGACCCTGAACCAAGTGGGAGTTGCAGATGGGGACTAAAAAAATGTCAGATGTTTCTAACTAATAAAGTGTCATAATGAGCAATGGAGGAAAAGGATTTAAAATATGTACTACAAAGCTGACTGAAGGTAAGTAATAAAATAGAGGAAGACAATTTATGTACAAAGAGGTACGTTCTTTCACAATGAGAGACTGAAATGACACATCTGTTGCATTGTTGAACTCAACTACAGGTTTGAAATGCCTATTTGCACTGTGTTTCATATGCAGCAAAGATCAGCAATTACTTCTTAGAAGATTTAAATAGCGAGTAGAAACTGATGACGAAGCAACCAGTTAAGCACATTTTTTCTGCTCTTCTGCAGTGAGACAAATCGAAAACAAACAACAAAAAAACATCTTAAGCTGCAGTTCAACAATTAGTTTTAATTTCTTTCATTATGTTTCGTTTTTCCTTGTCAGACTATAAACACCTTTGTTTTGTTTTCATTTCCTTAAAACACGAATAGAGAATACTTTAAATATCCTTCCTCTTTCACTGCTGTTTTCAGAGCACTTACATTTATATACTTTTTCCAGGCAATACATTTCACAAAGTATCAGTAGCACTTGTTTTCCTAGCACGTACAGAAATTCCAAGCCACAAACTGCATTTTAAGAACAAAATCCTCATCTCAGAACTCAGGAAGAAAACAAACAAACAAGCAAACACAACCAAACAAAATAACAGAGGGTCATAAAGCACAAAAGAGAAGATAGCTGAGCTTATTTCAAAGAGAAGTCAACTGAGTTCACCCTCATCATCATTACTCAGTACTTTTTAATCTCTTAAATGGATTTTAAAGGTTAAGATGATATCTTTTTGGCTCTTAATAATAAAAGTTAGCCTTAAAGCATATTTTTATGGTTTATAGGAGTATTTTGTGTCCATACCATGCAGCATATCATTAGTTGCAAAGGTGTTCATTTTGGAGAACCCTCCAATGAATTCTGAAATAGGCAAGTGCTCATCTCCGCAGTGCCAGACTACTGTCTGAACTTTGTTATCATTTCCATTTTGTATCACATCATTATAGGCAGTATTTAAAAGGATCTAAAAATCGATTGTAGGTTCCTCCTTCTTAGGAGGTATTTTACAAGTATGGCTGTAATGGTTTTATACAGCAGTCTAACAGAGATCAGATAAGACAGATCACCATGAGAAGTACATCCAGGTAATGCAAACGCTGTATTAAAATAAACCAGGATTATTTCCAATGTGGACGCTTTCCTAATAAAGCAGATTCACTCACAAAATCTCAGGATTCATTCAACAGGAATTCTAGTAAATATTAACATTTTAATTGAATCCCAAACAGCATAGCATTGGCATTTATTTCTGTTAGTGCAAAGAAACTTAGTGCACTAAACGTAAACTCAAGAGAGAATAATCACTGGTGTTCCCTTTACAGAATCATTCACAGCAAATGAACTGAGACTGTACAAGCAGTCACACATGAAAATGTTCTGTCCTGCAAAAACAAAAAAAACCTGGTGTGCAATGGCATGCTTCTACATCCTGAAATAATAAGTATGCACACCAGCCTAGATTGCCCACTAGGCTTTTTATATGAGATACCACATCAAAATTCCAGATGAAAATCCCTCATTAAACAATGAGCCCAAACTAAACACCTTGACTGAACAGCTCCTTGCATTCATATGCCCATGCATTATTTCGTGTGTGCGCAATTGTCCACACAGACTGCACTGCAGGAGGACGGATGTAATGCCCACCAGCACAAGCCTTACCTGACTGACCCGGGGGTGGGACTCCCGATGATCCTCTTGGCAGACATAAAAATACTGTGAGGACAGCAGCTTTGTTTCCTGAACACGGCTCGATGGCAATTGGTTTGGGAGCACCCTGGAAAAGGAAGGGACTCGTGTAACACCTGATAGAGATTTCTGTTATATTTTTATTTGCACTTCTTTATTTTAAGGTTCACTGTAACAGTACGAAGATATTTTTTTCCCCAATTAGCTCTTTGCTTTTAAGTAGATTGTCCTACTTGTATTAATTGACTGAAAAATGGGCTTTAACAGCCCACACTGCAAATCTAATCAAACTGAAAAAATGAAATGATCATAAAGACAGCAAAATTGTTCTCCTCATTTTATACCTGAATAGATGTAGCAATTTCACCTTCTTAAGCTTAGAAAATGGCAAAACATTTTTGATACACACCTGAGAATACTAGAATTTCCCATATTATAAGAACAAGAAGTACCTGCCTGAAAGAATTGTCTTTCTACAGCCAGCTACTACCTAACCCTCTTCCAATGTCAAAACCATTAAATAAGAAATATATATACACACACACACACACGTATGTATGTATGTATGTAAGTAAAGAGAGAGAGAGATCATTCATAAATTTCCCAGACCTGTAGGTCTGTCTGCTCTGAATCTGTCCTGCTAAACAAATGGTTTCCTTGAGGCACATCCTTTCTTATTATTTTTTTTTTTTTATGGTTTTTTTAAACATGGACAAAAACAGGTGCAGTGTTACATTTAGATAAACCCAGAAACTCCCTTCAAATGTTGGTTGCTCAATTATCACCTTACTTTGTCTCATACAAAACTAGGATAACAGTGCTTATCCTGGCAGGAGGTATCTGCTGTTACTAAGCATTTCTCTTTTATTAACTACACAGATCTTCTAATTTACAGTCAGCTTTTGAGTAAATGGTTACTGCCATCTTGCTCTCAACTTTCCAAGACATGGAATCTAGAAGGAAGCAGAGCAGCCTACAAAGCAACAGAATGGTAAATTTCTAATAGGACAATTTATTATGTTTCCATATTTACACCATTCTGTATTTTGTGCTTGCTAACAGATAGGCATTTCACTTTTGAGAGCTTAAATGTTTAGTCAACCGCTAAAGATATTTCTGAAAACATTAGGTCAAAATCAGCATAAGCGTTTGTTTCTCTTCTTGTTTGTAAGTTTTTAGAATGTCTGTCATGTTCCAAAGCAAAATACCAGTTTGATGTTTTCATTCAAAATTCAAAGCCATAAAACTTTCCATTTACATGCAAAATGCAAAGTATATATATAAATGTCAACTGATTCAAATATCCTAAGAAGAATGAGAGTCTAGCCAAGTTAAATACACTGTGAAGTACTAGATAGAAAGAAAACAAAGGCGCTTCCATCATTGGAAGAAATTATTTTCCATTCTTCTACCTCCAAGTAACCAACATTTATTACTGCTCAGCAGAGATAAGGAAATAGAGAATACTGCAATAAATTGAGCAATAGATAAATATACTTAATTTTACTACTTGGTCATATTTGAAAGGCATTTCTGTAGGTTCATTTAAGGCAACAGCACTAAGATAACTTGGGTGAATAGTATCATCTAATTTAAAATTGCCAACACAGTGAACGACAACCTATTATTCATAAACACCTTACCAAACGATGACACACAAAAAATAAAATGCCAGGAGTTTCAACTAACAACAATCGCTTTAAAAAAGAGCATAAAGAAATGTAGTTAAACTGAGTGGACTGGATCTGTAACATCTAATAATCTAAAATAGTTTTCTGCAACTCAGTGGTCTCATGTTGGCCACAGCAACAGAGGACAAGAACAGACTCTGAGGTTGTGTAAGCCAGTGTGTATATGTTAATTTACATTGATCTATGACAAGTAAAACATCTTAACAAGCGCTATATGATTATATTCCAAAATTACTGTATAAAATGGGTGAAGAGAACCATACTAATATACTAGCAGCATTGACTGCACAAACGAGCAGTCTCAGTGGAATTCTGGAAAAGAAATAGTATGGCAAAGTTTTATTCTTAAGGTTTGACTTGCATAGACTGAATGGAAATGTAAAGAAAACATAACAATAATGGTAATTTCTTCTGATCACAGCATTTAATATAGGAAATGGTCATTATGGGATCATTCAGATTAGCAGCTACTCTGTGCTCTAGGCTGTTTAAATCTAATCAGACAAGCATAGGCACAGGGTAATAATATATAACATACCAGCACTGACGGCAGCCTGATCTGATGCAAAAGTCTCCACCAATTTTTCCCCACCATTCCATGCTTTCATTTATTTCTACCTCTTGCACTTTCAGTTGTCAGAATATTAGGCTTCCCAACTGCCGTACACTACTGTCCTACCTCCCCCAGCACCTAAGTACGTGCCCCTAACTCCACTTCTTCCTCCCAGTTCCCTGCTCCCAGCCATCCACATGGGAATGCAGCTCTCTGCCAGTTAAGTACCACTCACTGAGGCCCTGCGCTTCCCACCTCGCCTTGCCACATCTCTTCATCCTTAGAGAGCATACGCTATTAAAATAATTAGCATTACTAGTGCAAGTAATGGAGCTTTTAAGTCATCTCTCCTGATTTGTCACAAAGTCAAGTAAAATAACATGGTTCCTTTCTACTTATGCCTGCCAGTGTCTATGGGGCATTTGGATAGCACCATCATCAATGTGCTTCAGCTTTTGGTTCACGCTGGAGGGCTTGGGCAGTTGGACTGGAAGATCTTTGAAGGTCTCTTCTAATCCTATTCTACCTGAAAAGGCAGACAACTTGAAATCTTCATTTGAAATTGTACTTTGGAACACAATATATGCAAACACATCACTGAAAGGAAAAATAAAGATTACCATGGTCTTTTTATTTGATAAACAATTGCTGGATTATAAATCAAAATCATGACTTTTTTTCTATTGCTCTGCAATAGAAAACCTTTCATTAACAGGTCTTGTCCTTTTCTGTTTGAAGCTTTTACTAATACTTTTCAAAACAAAATTGGAAGAAATTTTCAGATAAATATTTTTCAGAGAGCCTTGTCCAAAAATTAAATGCATTAGGAATTTTCTATTTGTGCTTTTAAATGAGGATCCTTTACAGAACGTTGTGACTGAAAAAGCTGATATATTATTTTACATCATTCAGATTTGTTAGCACAAAGCCACAAAACCATGGAGCAAATGATAATAATTTAGATACCCCAAGGTTTGTCTGTTCTTTAAAGATAAATACATAACCATGAATCAAACTTATTTCCTGGTGACATAACATGCTCTCTGAAATGTGCCATTTATCATGCCTTTTTCACAGTTTTTTTTTTTTTTTTTTTTTTTTTTTAAATAAGGCATGTTTGCTTGCCCAAAGCACTTAGCTACCATGATTTACTGACTAGAATTGTTATTTTTTCCCCGACTCAGAAAGAAGCGACTTACATTTCTGGCAAAAAGCACAAATGACAATCACAGAGTTAATACAACTTTATCAGTGGAATGCAAAATAAACAAACTTTTCTTATTAAACAGCTCTTCACTCTCCTACTCCCTTTCTTACACAGTGACAGAAAGAGATACATTGGGTGGGAAGGGGAAGAAAACCAGAAAGGGATAAAACAGTGAAAGAGTAAATATTATTATTGATAGTGACAAAAGAAGACTAAGTCAGTGCATGTAGAAAGAAAAAAAAAAAAAAGAGAAGATGGCAGGGAATAAAGCAGAGAGTAAATAATAAATTCAAATAGTTCAGTTACGGAAGCCAAATATCAGAAGTCTTCCTGGGGTTCTCCATTTGGTCAAAGAAAAGGTTCTCCACTCTTCAGATTTGTTTTAGAAAACCTAGCTGATGTCTATCTGCCTGAGCATGTGAGGAACTAGCAAACTTCGGGAAGATTCTTGGCTCACCTCTGATCTGTTTCTATCAGAAATAAATTCAGATAGGATTTTTTTTCCTCAGTACTAAGGGCAGATAACAGTACCACTGTTACTGGTAGAAAAATATCTATGATTGTATTAAAAATATTCATTTATTGTAAGCTAGCACATCTGCTTTGTTACGACAAGCAACAGAACAAGTTTATTTTTAAATATTGAAAATCTATCAAACCTTGCATTATGTTTAGGAATAACTCAGGTGAGCAGTTTTAGGCATGCAGCCCAAGAAAAAGATAGGAAATGCATTCTGACATTTGCTGTTGGCAAGAGCAGCAACAATGCAGCGGCATGAAGAAGTGAGAGGAGCAGAAGATAATGACTTAGGAGATGCTCATGGGTCAACTATAATGGTTCAGAACCTCTTTGGACAAAATGCACCAACACTTTAGCATTGATTTTCATCTATACATCAATGAAAATACTTCTTAACCTGTAAGAAGTGTAAAGGGTTTTAGTTCTATCTGTATTCCAAGAACTGGTTTATTGCAGAAGCGCTACAGAACTTCAGATTTTCAGTATAAAGTAATATATTTATATATATTTTTTTTCTGTTCAGCATTCTAAGTTAGGTGCATCCAATTTTTAAAAGTGCATTATTACACCATAAGACAAATAGATCACGTAAGACTAAATGGCTCCGATTTCATGCCAAAAAAGCAATTAGAAAATTGAATCAAGGAATTAAGGATTAATGTGAGCATCTTACACCTGTCAGCAGTAATAAGTATTTTGACAAGAGCAGAATAAGGTTTGACAATGTGCACAAATACAGATCTGATATATAAATCAAGTATTAAAATGCAAACAGTTATGCATTAATCACTTTAATGTTTCCTAGCTAAAATGGTTTTAGTTCTACTTATGAGAATTCACTATAAATAAAACTTCATCTCTTGTACTTAAAAAAGAACTTGACTTATTCTTCTTGTTTTAGTTATAAATGATGCTGATTTAAAGTTAGTTTTTAATCATATTATTAAAACAGAATTAATCAGGTGAATTTTGCATAAGCTAAGCATGATGGCTTGGCAAACAAGCAACTAAATCTGTTGTTACAATAGGATTAATATCAGACTTATAATGTAAAATGCATTTTTCTAGACTTCAATGGGCAAGACTTCACAGGGAGAAAAGAGGAAACGTTTCTTCTGAAGAGGTAAGGTAGAGGAGGATGAAAGATATAATTTATACCTATGTTACGTTACAAGTGCGCACATCTTCCTTTTCTCTTGTCTAAAGGTTATTTTTCTGAATTCATTGATTATTTTCTGAGTTTGAGAATTTTTTTCTGAATTCTTTGATTGATTTCTTAAGTCTCAGGTTGGGAGAAGAATTTCAGTACTTATGTTGGCCAAATTTAGATATCTACATGCAAAAATCAAGAGCCTTTAAACTTTGTTAATATCTTAGCTTCAATATAAATATTTTCCCAATAGCTCTCCTCTATGCACAACCTCATCGCTCTTACATCTACTGAATATACGCTGCCAATCCTGCAGCTGTCCTTGCTGTGGGAGCTCATGTTAGGTAGCTGTCTAGTAAAATACATTCACCAAGTGAGGCTCTACAATAAAGTTGTGACCACCTCATTTGGAAACACACTGATGGCAGAAGTAGCCCTATTCTTCCTGGAAAGAGGATTCCTTCTGGTTTTCCTATTTGATAATTTGAAAACACTTGCTTGAAGTGATCTATCCAACAGGTAAAGATAGAGAGTAAAACGTTGTGATCACTCTGACCACTTTTAGTGGAATAAAGGCTGACATTTCAAGAGAAGAGAAGAGAAGAGAAAAAGAGTATTATCTTCTCAAACTCACAGAATTTCATCTATGTCATTCACTTGGGAATTTTTCTGGAGAAACTCCAAATGTCCCCTGGAAGGGATCTCAAAAACCAGATAGTTCCAATCCCTCTGCCATGAGCAGAGACAACTTCCAAAACACCAGCTTGCCAAAAGCCCTACCTAACCTGGTCTAGTACACCTCCAGGGATGGGGCACCCACAGCATCTCTGGGCAGCTATGCCATGGCCTCACCACCCTCTGAGTAAAGAATTTATTCCGTGTACCTTTATCTAAACCTGCACTGTTTTACGTTGTTAGTCCTTGTCCTATCACTACAATTAATTAGCCTTAATGACACGGCAACAGGAGAAGAAAAAAAAAAAAAAAAGCTTTCACCAAACATCCTTTATGTGCCCACAGAAATACATTTTAGGAAATACTGCAACCGAATAAATCAGCAAGGCCAGAGTTATGAACATCTTTTTGCAGCTGTCACAGGAAGCACCAGTTTTTCATATGACCCCAGGGTTTTACTGAAATTATTTCATTCACTAAAGATTTTCACTTAATCCACGCCATAGAGTTCCTCTCACAATTAGTGAGTGGAAAGCCTTACTTCAGCTTGACCTGCAGAAATGTCCCAGAGCCTGAAAGTCATCAAAGCTCTGCACTTCTACACTGCAGCTTCTTTTGCCTGAGGATCTCCCAGTGATTTATAACTTCAGCTAATGAGGTCTCAGCAGCCCAGGTAAGGTACATATCCACTTTACCCACAGCAGTAAAAGCTGCAGAGCATCTAAAGACTATCTTAAAATTCTTTTGCCTATACAGAAGGAGACTCGAGGCAACTGCCTTGCAGTGGAGTCACCCAGACAGTGTTGATTTCCTAGGAGGAGTCTACCAGCTCCATTCAGCCTCTGAACACTTCTACAGCAGCTAATGGAGCTCCGAACAACAGGCTGATGGACAGTATAATGGGACCTGAACAAAACCAAGCCAACATTTATTAAACTTTAAAAAAAAAAAAAAAACCAACTAATTTTGCCCCACTCGTTTAGCAGACTATAAATCTCAGTTAATTTCCTTCAAAAAAAGCCATAGAAATCTCAGATATATTGGTACATTAATTTCCATAAGAAAAACAGTGGGAATTAAAAAGAACACAGTGTGATTTACCAAGCTGTGATTATGGCACCAGTGATAGAAATACACTGTTATCCCTCAGTTTATTGTTTTACTTCCCTGTCACAACTGTACCAATACATAACAATGGGCTGCATTCTTTTTTGCAGTCTTTTCTGATTAGAACATGGCTGCCACTTATCAAAGGTTATGTACAGACACTGAATTTATGTATCAATTTGAAATTGTTTATGCTCAGAAGAGCTGTATTTCTACTATATGAACTATATTTGCAAAACAGGTGAGTATTTATTTTGTAACAAAGTTATTCTGTCTCTGCTCACCTAATAGAGGATATAATTTCACAAACTAATGTTGTGTCAGAGGGCATTTCATTAGCAAGAGAATTATGAATTGACATTCTGATAAAAGTTGAAGCCACACGGAACACCTGCAGATGAATTTATTTTCAGTAGGGTTTCCAGCACAAACTCCTGCTCAGCTGCCTAGGGGTGGTAATTCTGCTGAATTTGGAGGCTAGTGTGAACTCGAGCTTCACGACTGGATGGAGAGAACACAAGATACTGAGCTTAAATCAAAATATCAAGTGGCCATAAGGCACGCTCATTTTCTGTCTGCATATGCCACGTCCTGCCTGCCTACTGTTAAATAAACTGGAGTTTATTTTACCATTACATCTTGCCTACTAATAAGAGTAACTTCAGGTTAATCTGCAAAATATTGGACAGAACTTCCAGTGGATGGTGTGTGAAGCAGTTGTGCTGGATTACTGCCAGAGGAATCCCCAAGAGCCTCCAGAACATTCTCCTATTAAGCTGTCTGAGTCTGATTAAAGCTTGGCAGTGCTAATGTCCAGAAAGAGAAAGAAATTTATCTTGGCAGCAGCCAGCTAGATTCTGTTGGGAAAAGCAACTGAGACCCTATGTCTGTGGCATATACAAAGCATTGAGTGTCCTCAGACACTTTCCTGTAAACTCTTCCTGCTGCCATTTCAAATTCAGTAAGTCAAAGTGGTGCTGTGCAGTGAAGTGATGCTAATGGGTATTTGTTTTCCAGATGGGTGTATTTGTTGGGTCTCCAAGGATTGGAAACAAGAAGTGGAGAATTTCATTACTCCTTTACAATTCAACCTTAAAAGCTCAAGCCAACAAAAATTCACATTTTCACTGGTGACAAATCACTGACAGCCCACCACTAATATCTGAGCTGATAAATTAAAACCAGATTGTCCCTGCTATGTATTAGAGTGGTTACTTTACCACTGATTGCCTGCAAAATGTGAACATGGTCCCTCCAGAGCCACCCGTCCTTTCAGGGTGGGATAGATGAAGGATGAGGGCCTGATGTCCAGGCTCACAAGAGCATCTGCTGTGATGGGCATCAAGGGAATGCTTAGCACTACACCAACTACTTTCTTTGGAGCCAAAAGCAACCTAAGGTCAACATTTTAGAAATGTCCATGAGGTGGAAAAACTCGGGCTGTGCTTTGCTCAGGGTAGGCCATAAAAAACTCAGTCTGTCCTTTCTGCAGTGACTGTAGGAGAGAACTGAGAAGTTCTGACTGGTGGCATTTTTCATGATCACAGGGATCTCATTCCTGAAGCTGTGAAGCACCACAGAATAATTAAAGATATGGTTTAATTGTTATTTAGGACATCTATGCCAGACTTCAGGGGTTAGAAAAGGCAAGTATAATTAAACTATATTTTGCGTTTCTTGCAAAGAAAATATAGTACACCATATGTCATCCAAAACACACTTCTAGTGAACTTTTCTTCAGCAGTGTCTTTTAAGGTTCTTTTGTAACCTTCTGGCCACATGTAGGATGCCTAGTGAATGATAAAGTAAAACATTTATCCTTGGAATCATCATCATAATAAAAAAGAACTAAATCAAGACACATCGTGAAAGCTAGCTGTCAGCAGAGAGGATTAAAGTGCAAACTTGGCAATATTCTTAAAGCAAGAAAAAAATGCTAATAGTACCAGAATAACAAATGACTTTCTATCATGACAACTTACACAGATCACAGCCTTCCAAACACAAATAGGCACAAACGGAATGTCTGAAAGCGTGATGTAACTTTTCTTTTGATTGTCCTTGCCATGGTCCAAGGACAGCTATAAAATGCAGACACCATAGCCAAAAACATTCTGAAACAAATTACCTACCATTTAAGATCTGTAAGTACAGAAAAGTTTTCATGCTAGTGACCATGTGCATTATGATATCGGGGATCAGATCATAGCTGCTTTAGCAGCAGGAAAAACAAACAATCAGAATTCTTTATCCCAAGGAAAAGGCACATGATGGGAAGAAGAGGGAACGCAGTTTTTGTTCTTAGGAATTTTAAATAATATAATATATAATACAATTTTAAATATCTATGAAATAATCATCAGCTGCCTAAATCAGTACAACACAGAAATAATACCAGAACTACGCTGATTTATATAAACTACAAATCCAACACTACATTATTACACAGCAGGGGGGTTGAAACTAGATGGTCCTTTTCAACCCAGGCCATTCTATGATTCTCTTAATAGTTTTGTTGAAAAATCCTGCAAACAAACTTAAGTATTATAACTTAACGTTAATTTCCAAGATTGCTCCCCATCAAGGTTGTTAACACTTACAGTGGTCACAAACATAATAGAAACTTCACAGAAAAAGCACAGGAAAGGAAACTTTGCTCCAAGGATGGAATCTGACAAATAATTAGGCACATGAGAATTAGTGCTTCATGAAGCTGTCGCATTAAAACAAACAGGATTACTCGCATGAATGAAACTGTTTATGTCCATTACCCTTGTTGGTTTAGCATAAAAACATGGATTTTTTTTTTTTGAAGTTGTTTTTTAAAATAAGAAATAGGAAAAATATTCTTCCTTTAAAATACTACAAGATTTGTTTGATTTTTTTTTTTTTTTTTTTAAGCAAACCAGCAAAATATGAAGGATTTGCTGAACTAGGATTTCCTGGATCTTGAATTATTTTCCTGACTTACATGGAAAGTGTCACTTTTTTTTTTCCTTTAGTTCAGAAAGTATTCTGAGCATGCCACGTCCCTTGAGCACTGCGAACTGAAAATAAAAAGCTGGATTATGCTCCCATAGTGCACTCCTGCAGGTAGTTCTGTTCTACTTATCTTTCCCATGGTACAGCAGGGAACTTCTCTTTATTTTATATTTTTATTAGTATACAGTCACCGCCACTAAAACCATTATTCACATTGCATTCTATAGTTCCTACACTTATTATATAGAAGTATAGAAAATCTTGTTATTTCCTTTTCAGAAAATGTTTGAGTCTTAAAGTTTACATTGTAAAACTTCACAGTTCACAACAACACTTGAAACATCTTTTTTTTCCCCAATGCATACCTTTTTAAGAGCAAATTGACCATATATATATATTTTTTGTTTCCTTGAAAAAAAATCTCACATCTTTTTTGGAACTTTCCATTGAAGTTTGCTTCAAATCCATGCATTCCATGAAGATAAATACTCTATCAACTATATATATATATATATTTTTAATTTCTAACCAAATAATTTATTTTCCCTTAGATTTATATGCAGGATTTAGTAAGAGCACTACCAAGACTAAAACAGGAATGCTTGACCTGATCTTCTTTCAAAAGAAAGTAACATTTCCTTTTTGGGAGCTCTAATGTATTTTCTCAGTGACTACTATTAGGCTAATGAGGAAAACTGTGCATTTCATCATTATTTCTAACTCCTCTTCCCTCCCTTTTCCCTGCCCCTTCACCACACCTTTCCAGTCCTATACTGTTCTTTCCACAGAAATAAATACCCCATATCAGATGTCACAGGCTAATACAATAAGCAGAAGCAGCAGGATCTTATTTACTTAAACAACGGCTGAGATTTGAGATCAGTCATCAGGCAGATGTTATTTCTGAAGTTTAAAGCGTTCACGATGATTGTTACTATAGAAACCAAGCTTTGTAAAATACTCCAAACAAACACTTCTTTATTAGCTAGCACTGTAACTACAGTGCTCTGCATTACGCTGCATCCCACAGTCAGTTATCAACCGCACGTTTCTTTTCTGGTTATTTATTTTCAATAGCGACTACAAGACAGGATTTCTATAGGTCTTAAAAGATGCTGTATCACAATACCAGTCACCCATAAAATGACACATGCTGTATTCATTCAACGCTAAGCTCCAGGCTGTTTCATTTCCCCCCTCCTGTGGGCAGCCACACAAATCAGAGCTTTCCTGTTCAGCAACAGTGAAAAACAGGAACCCACTGCTAATTCCTGTGGTTAGATCAGCAGCACAAAACCAGCAGTGGTTTCTAAATGCCAGCCACAGCCTCTTTAGCAATTAGGCCATTCTTTGCTCCTTAGAAGACTTTGCAAAGCGTGTGCGTCACTCACAAAGCATCTTTCAGCTGCCAGCAATACCAAACCAGCAGTTCAGACCTGTTGCATTACTTGCAAATCATTCTAGAGAGTTAAACACTGAGCATCTGGCTCCAGCGCAGCTAGGTGGAGCCCAGCAGTGCAGGAAACCTGACTGCATCTCAGTGACACAGAGCTGGTCGTGGCTGTCACTGCCACGAGATTTAAGAATACTCCATTAGATCAACTGCAAAGGAACCACATCTCCCTTGCTACAATTAAAATACCACAGGTAGATAACAGGGCACCTAGGACTGAAGTTTAGCAGGTCAAATCTGACTTCCTGTTAAACCACGTGGAATGGAAAACTGTATTTAAGGCTACCCAAGCAAATTAGAAAAAATGTTATTACAGAATATAGGCATCATGTGGATATTTGGTAAAGTACCTCTGATGTCCTTCTGTTTCAGAAACATCCTTAGAAAAAATAAAATGCTATTAATATTTCAGACCTCAGAGATTATCAAGACAGATGGTAGCAAATTCTGATAACTCCAAAGTAGTTATGATCCTGAACTTGTTGCTGTGTGTTCAGTCTCCTCTAATTTTCCACAAGTCTTAAATGTGTTTCTACTCAAATAGGATAATTTTGCTGGAACCTTTCAGAACCTTTTTGGCTCTCTATGACGTGTGAAGCAACTACCATTTTTTCTTAATACCAATTCTATCCAAGGCTTACAATTTAATTTAACCTGAGGCACGACTCAAGTAACATCAAGGATTCCTGCTTTTCATTACTGTGAAACAACACTGTTTTAAAATGCAGCGATACAATTAGAGGACAATACGTGCCAATGATAATTTCAACACACAATACCCTCGCAGTGAGGGAAGCAGAAGAGCATATCTAAGAAGTCAGTTAACAGAATTTCAGTTCTGATGTGCTGTCAGAGCCAGAAATGAAGATAAAAAAAAAAACCCATAAATTATCTTAAGATTAATGAAAACATGGCAAAAGGAAGTTTTGGAAACAGGTGACAAAGCAAGATCACAGCAGGCATGTTTTATGAAGGCAGAGCTACTGGTTAGAACTGATCGTGTGAGACTGAATGCAAGGAATGCAGTTATTGAATGGCAAATGTCCCGACCAACATCCATTGAGGAAAGGGCCATTGGTACGTGCTGTGGTTACAAGGAGGTTGAAGGTTCAGTTGTCTACATGCTATTGTGAAAACAGCTGATTTGGCATGTCTGCGTTTTCTGAGGACAAAAATTTTAATGAATTTTTTGCTCTTAACACAGCCTAAGAAAGTCAGCTCCTCTGGACAGGAGCACTCAAAGGACTATAACACATCTGACTGACTCCCTCACAATTTAAATGAGCAAGTTGCCATTTAGAGCTACACTGGCACGCGATAATCATGAGTATGTGCCTAGAAAAAAACAAAACCATTCCTCTTCACGTGTACAAAGGGTGTTTTGTGCTTTTTGTTTCCCATTCTGTTCTCTTATTTTTTTTCCCTCCTCAGTGTTCCACATGGACTGGATGCACAATGTAAAACAAAAAAATTGTACTTATACATACCTGTGGACATACCACACACATAAGTACATGTCATTATTTCAAATTGTGACATCAGAAATCTCAGAAATGTTATGCTGAAGCAAAAATGCAAATACAGTCAAAATTTAAAGACCATAAAAATGAAATCCTCTCGAAAATCTCCTCAGTTCCATTGTCACAAATCCCCAAATATCCATTGAAATGAGTTGCACTAAAAGGTTCTAGAGCCATAAATATCTTAAAGTATTTCATAGACATCTTTTAGTACTCTGGTCATAAATTGTGAGGTTTCTACTGTCTCCAGTTCCCTTGTTCCTGATTCTTCTGTTGTGACATTTCTGGATGACTTCCAATTGTGAGTGTTGTAAAGTCCTTGTTTCTGCAAAATCACCTACTGTTGAAATTTGCAATTCCAAACACTAGCTTTTTGGTCTGTTTATCAGCTAGCACTCTTTGCTCAAGTAATCTTTGCCCTTCACATTCCAATTGATTTTGTCCTTATTCAAACTTCTATGAATTTACCATAAGTAATGCAACTTGAAATGGAGATGAATAGGTTTCCTCAATCAAGAAAAAAAAAAAATTACCTTTGTGTAACCTTCAGTGATTGGAAGTGTCTGAACATACACTTAATGACTAATTTAATTTGGGGATTAACATTTCATCCATTAAATCTTTGTATTACTGGGTTTTATCTTTTACATTTTCTCTACATATTTTAAACATTTTTCTTACGTCTATATTAAGTGCTGCTTCATTATTTGTGATTTTCCTCCATTTTCTTTTGGTTTTGGTCTTCAGAAAGTTTCCTAATTTTCAGGGAACTGCTGAGCAGGCTGAAGATGTTAATTAGATATATCCCTACTTTTTTGTAAGAGTTTCTTATTAATGACTGCTCTCGCAGATGATAGAGATGTTAATCAATTTGCATCTGTCCTTTTAAAGGATTCAGTTAGGTCCCTAATTAACCATCTGTAAACAAACCGTTGTTCAGTAACAGGGTTCAGCCACTTACTGTGAGTGAGCTGGTAAGGGCCTTCTGCTGCCACTCAGCCCTGCTGTAAATATTTGACTTCTCTCAATATTCAGAGAGTAATTGGAAAAAGACAAGTGACTCACAATCCAGATTGTAGACCATTGGATTCTCTCTAATTAAGTCAATGGCATTGCTTTTATGGGAAAACAACAGAAATAGCTGTCCTTTGCTTCCATAGGGAGTTTGGCTCTTCACCAATACTAAGTCATATTCCATAACTATACTGAGAATAATGAAGTTCATACTTTCCTACAATGAAAATAATAGAAAGTCTTTATAAATCAAATTAATTCCTCAGATAGAAACTTTTTTCCCCCAAAAAAGAAAGGCACATTCTCCCCAGCATTTGCAAAGATTGTGATCTTCCAGAACATCGATGATTACCCATGAGCAATTATTTCATATTTTCTATAGTTTCTAAACAATACATTTATCAACTACTTTCCTTTAACACTGTTGCCAAAGCTGTTCTTCACCTAATTATATTCCATGCCTCTTCCTATATCCTGAAGCAACCACAGGAGTTTCTGAACATCTCCAAGCACAGTAAGTAACTTCCCTAATAAATCTTGTCTCTCACCACCCTCTGGAGACTGTGCCAATGCAACCTGGAGATCTTTTTTTTTATTATTATAACATGCAGAAAGATATATTTAAGGCAGTGGATATTTACCTATATGTCCCATTCCTAGCACACTGTCTGTCATGGGGCATATACATTCCCACAGACTGGATGCGCAATCTTTAATTCTTTTCTTAGGGGCTACTCATATGCATGACAAAGAAACAGAGATCAAAGTTGTTGTCCATGCTTAAGAGCAATTTATAGCACAAAAGGAAACTTCCTCTGTTCTTACAAGCAGATAACTTACTGATGTGTGTCAGTATGGATTACTCATTTTTACTGCACAGGAGCAGATCAAGAGGTTTCAGTTTGGTTCAGTACCTCAGTGTAGCTATGAAAGTTACAGATATTACCTCCGTTCCTGTTAATCCACAACAACATTTTGTGTACAATGAACATGAATATTGCATCATTGGCACAAAAAATATGCTTTCAAATAACATGTCATGTGAACAGAAAACAGGACAGAATTCACACAGTTTGGCAGATGTGAATTAGAGGCAGATATTTACATTTTGATTTAGAGACATTATTTCAGTGATACTGTTTTATGCTTTCCACCAATATATCATCAAGGGATCCTTGTGACTTTTATAGTTCAAGCACCTTATTTATTCTTTAATTGTTAGAACAGTTTTCTGGACAGCATTTCTATGTAATTAGAACCCTACTACATAGTCATTAGTAGTTAAGAAAGATCATTAGGTGTTGAAAAGAAAATAAATAAAATTAACTTTTAATCACCAAGGCTGAAAAAAAGAAAAGACGTGAAGGGGGAAAACAGAGCTATAAGTCAGAGACCTACCCTGAGTATTTTCACCTATTTATTCCACAGCTCTACTTTTCTGTGAGCGATCTTCCTCAAAATCCAGTTTTGTTACAGCACATTCATTTCATATTGATTGCAACAGATTGTGTAATATGAGATCTTTCTCTTCTAAATTTTTCACATTCTTCAAAAGAAACATCACATCGTGTATAAACTTTTTTACCAGGGTTCTTAGAGGAGTATGGCAGATCTGTCTTTCAATTACCATATACATGCAGTTGATTAAATTCATATGCTGCTATATAATGCACTATACCATGTTATGTCTTAGATAGCTTATTGCTCATGTCCATACTCTTGTTCCAGACTTAAAAAACACTCATTGGAGACCTAGTCTAAGTTTGCAAATATCTGACTCAAAATGCCAAAGACACTTCACAGTTCTTAAGACCTGGAATTCACCTAAAAGCTATGAAATATATGCTTGGTATTTTATTAGCACCAGTTCAGTGTGCTATCTCATGAATCTAGGAGCTAGAAAATAAAAGTTTAGATAAATTTAGATAAATAAAAGTTTAGAAAATTCACAGTTTTTCTCTGAGAAATATCACAAGCCTCTGGACTTCAGATTTCATTGCTACAAATGAAGGAACTGGGCTCTGTAACCTAAGAAAGAGAGAAATCAACTCATACCAGAGTTCTTAATTACTTTTTTTTTCCTTCTGTGAAACATGTGGCATATGCATTATGTATGGCAACGTGATCCACAGAGCTTTTCATTGATGATTGTTTCATGTGATCTATAGAACTCACACGTTGCTCATATTTATGAGTAATGCAGTCCTCCCAAACTCTTGCTCACAGACATAAGAGTTGAAAACATTCAATGAATACCACTTTAGGAAGGCCACGTTATTCTTGAATGTCAGAGCTTATGCAAGTCAAGCTGAAGAAGGCATAACGCTGACATCATTCGATTACATACTAAATTCTTTATGCATGTTAGAAAAAGAAGTTACTTAGAAAAGATGTGATTTTTTTTTTTTTAAATCTTGTATCAGTTTTTGCATACTTTGGGTTTAAAACCAATGTCTTAGCTTCCACCAAATCAACTGCAAAAATGGACTGTAAAAATTCCTAACTTCATAATTTCATCTAGCAGGAACTATTTGTATTTTCTGATTTATATTTAATACATAAGCTTTTTATAACATATATTTCTAGTTCTTTTTTTGACAGCACCAAAGTTCCATAGCTAAACAGTGCTCAATTCCAGAGAAGTTATGAACGTCCCATCCCTGAAATGCTCAAGATTATTCCTTGGCAGCCAATAGGATCTCTGCCTATGGCAAAGAGGTTTGAGCTGGATGGTCTTTAAGGTCCCTTTCAACCCCAAATATTCTATTATTTTATTAATCACCATCAATGACTGTTACATATAAAATAGTAATTAATAGCAACACAAACTTGTGATGTAACTACTGTTTTTGAAGCACAAAGCTAAAGCATCATAGAAAAAAACCCACATTTTTTAATTTTTTTTTTTTTTTTTTTACAGTTGGTCACTGCATTTTTTTCTAAAAAATCTCTAACAATTTGAAATAACCCAAATATTAAAAAGCTGTATTAGAGACAGTATAAAAGACAGTATTTTCTTATTTTAATACAATTTGATTGATGTATAGGAATAGAACTATATATTGAATGTTAAGTATTTGCTTTGCAACATTCAGCAATAAAGCAAAGCTTATTATTTTAAGAAATAATGGTTTTCAGTATATTAAATACCAAATAAAAATTTTTAAATGTTGATTCATGAAGTCTCTAACCTATAGATTTTTAAGTTTGTCCATAGGACAAAGTTAGTAAATCTTAAGGATATATATTTAAAACTATTCATAATCAATACTAAAATAAAAAGTTGGCAGTAAGTTCATTTTAAAAACTGCAGGCATGCAATTTGTATTGGGCCAAAGTGGCCAAGTCTGGGACTGAGAAACCAGAATGAACTGATGCAGTTAATTATGGCCTAATTCCAGCTTCCCAAATGGAAACAAATGATTGAACTGTATCTGCCACATTGAATGGAAGATCATTTAATCACTTAACATTTTACCAACGTGACAGCCTACAAGAAAATGGTGACTTGTCTTCATTTATCTAGTTAGATTCAAGAATTATTTTCCTCAGAAATTCAGAAAGAAATTTTCTGTCTTCTCTTATGAAAATGACATGCTCAGTTCTGAGCCAATTTAAAAATAAATAAATGGCATTTCAAACGTTTCCTTCTCCAGCCCTGACATGTTTTTTCCACAGGAATGAAAATGAAGAGAAATGCCTTTCTAAAGTTGGTTCAACAGAAAAACAGCCCTATGATAAAACCAAATCAAATGGATGATAATAAATTTATTTAAAGCAGAAATAAAACTTGTAGTCAATAACATACGATGTGCATTTAAACTGATTCAACATATTTTCTGTTCCACAAACTTTAGACATCTCACTCCACTTCTAAATATTTTGCCAAGATAAATAAGTCCATGTTGAAGTGCTTTCCAGGTTCAAGATATGCCTTTTACATCGTTTTCGGCTATTCCTAAGAAAGACTTGAAGGTATAAAAATTCTGGAAGACATTTCACTTTACATTCAGTTTCTTGTTGGTACCTATTGCAGTAGAATAATCATGCAGCTTATTTTTTAGCTAATTTTCACGTGCAAGAATATGATCACAGGCTCATACTGGGGCTAGTAAATTAGGAATTCCTATTTAAAAAGTCTTTGTCTTGAGAATGGATTAAGAAAGAAGACAGAGGCAAGACCAAATGATTACGAGTACTTCCACGAAAGGGAAAAAAATATCAATAACAGTCCCCACTTTGTTTCTTTAAAAGTAAGAAACTGGTCTAGCCCTGGTGTCTGCCATAACCCCTGGGGATGGTCAGACATTAACTATTGATGAATATATAATCCTTTCCAAGTGGGACAGAGCACCTGAATGTTACTAGTTTATAGTACTTTTTTTTTTTTTTTTTTGAGGAATTTACCTAGGGAAGGGAGACTACTGCTAGAAGGATGAGATCTACATTCCCTAATGCTTCAGACGCCATCAGAATTTAGATGCATAAGCTACAACATGTCCTTGCACACGCTTCTCTGCTGTTTTACCCTGGAGGTTATATCAACTCTCTGAACTTCTCCTTTCTCAGAAGTCATTCTGAGTACTTCAGGCTTCTCCAACGCAGAAAAGTGGTCCTCATTTAGACCTATGAGTTTAGTTACTACTTATGCTCTGCTGAAATCTGTGTCTCTTAGGACAGACATCTGATGACTACCTAAATCTCACCCATATGTCACATTTGTTAAATCTGCATGTTACTTCACATCAAAACTGGATGTAGTCAATTTTTGGCTTCTCATTCAGCTGTACATGCATATGGGTGTATATTGAATCTGCAGATAATTAGCCAACAGTAAATTTGGCACAAAAATAGCTGAGGAGGTTTTGTTCTATTAGTCTTGACTAAATTTAGAGTGCAGGAAAAAAAACAACCAAAAACCAAAACCAACAAGAACCACAACAAAAACCAATCCCACACCAGTTATGTGTTTGATGTTAAGCAAAATTTTATCTAACCTGATACTTCCATTATACTGAATCCTTGACAAAGAAAGACAAGATGAGATGTCGCTATTCACTCAAAACCTACGTTCAGTATGAATTTAAGATAATACTTTCATACCACTTACAAACACATGCTAACTATTATAACATCATTTGTTTCAGTCACTCATTGCTAATATTTAAATACAAAGTAATAGGTTCAACAACTCCACTGACAGGGTGATAAATTACAAGAAATCAAATGAGTAAAGGGTACTATACTTGCCATTGCACAACTAGGGAGATCGTGAAAACAGCATAAATCTTTAATTAACTCAGGAAATTAAAAGGTGACTTTAATAAAGAAACTTAATAACAAGACACACTCAAATGAACTCAGTAGCACATGCTAAAAAAGAACAAGAAATAATTTCAAGTGTGCTTATACACATGCCAAAGTAAAACAAAGATGTATGTTATAAACTTGTACCCACATAAATGATAATCTCTGATATTAAAGACTGCGGCCCATGGCTGGAGACATTCAAGGTCAGGCCTGATAGAGCTGTAGCTGTCCCTGTTCATCTCAGGAAATCTGGACCAGATGACCTTTAAAAGTCCCTTCCAACTTAACAGTGATCGTACGTTCCTATGACTTAACTACAGATGCACATATAAACAACAGCTTCCTGAAATCCGAGCATTTAAAATAGAGTCAGAATATAACTATACTGACTTAAGCAAGCAAAAGTCAAATAAATGATTCATTAAGTAACATCACTTTTTTTTTTTTGTCCTTTTCTCTTTGTCCCTGTAGAGTATCTTTGGATAAATCCAGTCATTTAAGTTTCAGTGAAGTCGATAGACGTCAGTGTATCTCTAAGGCATTTATAGACATTGAACACGCACACAAAACAAACATATATACATTCTAACAAAGCCAAAGTTCTGTAATCTAGCTTTAAATGCATATGACAAAGATTATCAGTTCTTCAGAAAAAAAAATCTCTAAGAAACATTAAACCAAGTTCTGTCTTAATAGTTAAATAGTCAGGATTTCAGTGGACAAAATAGCCAGACTTGCATGGCAGATTTTTTCAGTGCCAAACAAAATTAACTTTTCAAAGTATTAAGAACTTCTTAATAGTCAGCGTTCTGGATACTAGTTTCAGTGATACAATACAAATTCAATGGAAACAAGGGGGATTACACTGAAAAAAGTGAATTATATTTGAAATATCTCTATCTTATATAAATATGGACTTGATTGTGATAAAATACCAAATGGAATTTAGAATTGGAATTCTATTTTAATTAACTTTATTAAATGATCTCTTGATTTTCCTAATCTCATACCACATTTAGCTTAAGAAGTCTTCTGTGTCTGCTCGTCCTACAAAACGTGCTGTAAGAGTTATGGAATTAAACTTACTCAATTTATAATTCATGTTTGTTAACTTATTCAAATGAGTTTGGCAACGTACAGTGGTACCCCATTTATTCTCAGCAGCCATGCCTCCCCCCTCCCCCAGTTTACTCATTTCCTAAAGGAAATTGCAAGTTAATAGAAAAAGCAGTACTGGAACTGCCTCACATCCTATAGTTATTAATTAAGCAAAGTCTGGTTCAGTAACTCTGGATACTAAAAATACAGAGTTAGACAAAGCCCCGTGCCTTTTGACACTTTGTCAAAGTTTCAATTTTGACAGCCATTCTATGAAACTTATGCAATAATATCCTCCTTTCAAGGAATTTCTCATAATCTCCAAATTAAAGAAAAAAATCACAAAAAAACAACACTAAAACAGCTCTTGACTATTTCTTTTGAACATCTCCTACATAAATCACAGTAAGTTATAATACACAATAAGTATACAATAAGTCTAAGTAAGTTACACTACTGTCGTGTAGAAGCTGCTTGCTGTATAGTTGTCCTCTATTCCTATGTGCAGGTTTTTTCCCTACAATTAATAAAAGAATGTACACGGCATTTTAAATTGATAACGTATTACAGCTAGTTGATAATAAATAACAACAAAGCTTAGAATACTCTAATAAGGGAAATTTTTAAATGTTCCTCATATCCTGTAAGATCTTACAAGAGAATTTATAGTTGCAGTTGGTGTTGAATTTTAAGCGTGTAAGTAGCATGCTAGGAAAAATGCACATAAACTCCAGTTATAACAAGTCTGTTCATAGTGAACCTTTTCCAAAAATGAACAGGTTATCATTTAAGTGATTTTTTAATTGAAGGCAATAACTGGTTCAACATATATGTCAAATATCTTTTAAATTCTGAATAGCATTGAATACACTGAAAACTTATTAAAGTTTAAAAGCTGGAATAAATGCTATAAATGCAAGCTGAAGTAGGATATCCCAATGAATTTTACATGCATGTATGTTACTAAGAATACTTGAAAGGAAATCAGTACTTATCCTATGTAAGGAACTGAGTCCCTACTTCCTTCATACAGTTTGATGGATGGGAGCCTCTCAGTGAAAAACAATGGAAAGAGAAATGCCCCAGTACCCTGGGTTTTATGAAGGATTAAAGGAAATTGCTTATTAGAGATAGACTCACATTCACTTCTGGTTAGATGGTAAATATTTAGTATGTTTTTCTCTCACATGTGCTGGGGAGTTGGACATGATGGGTCCCTTCCAACTCAGGATATTCTGTGATTTTCATTCCCTAAACACAGGATCTGTCAGGAGTTCACTACGTTCATACAAAGCAAAGCACCGAGCCATGTTTGTCACAATGCATCTTCAGAAGCTGAAGCTTACATCTCAAAAAAGGGAAAAGGAGAGGTGTTTGCAGAGAAAAGAGATAATTCCTCACATTCTTCATGGTGACAAAGAAGCACAAAATTACTGGCAAGAGAATTTAACACACAGATGCAAGGCAAACTCCCCGCGTCCACCCCTGAAGTGACAGAAGCTACTTGGGCAACTCAAATGTTTTTCCTGTTCAAAATGGGCTGCCAGCTTGGGCTTCAGCTAGAGGGTTTTTTCTCAAGTAAGCAGAACCCTGTCTCCAACCTTGTCTCTAGCTATTAGCACCTCCATCTGCCAATTTCTGTAATAACTAAGAGCCAGTGCTTTGGCAGGCTGATGCTGCAGGAGCAGGGCCGAGGCTGCCAACCTCAGAGGCAGAAACATGCATGGGACTGAACCAACAAGAGCTGAGCTTAGAGCAAGAAAGGGGGAAAAAAAAAGAGGACTAAAAGATCACTCATAACAAAACACAGAAGTCACATGATGGCTTACATGCCAACTTTTTTAACCAACAGAACAACGGAATAAAAGAATGGCTCAGGTTGGAAGGAACCTCAAAAATCATTTCACTCCCAATCCCCTGCATGCAGGTTTGCCAACCTCTAAATCAGGGACCAGACCAGCTGCCCACGGCCCCATCCAGCCTGGTCTTGAGCACCTCTAGGAACAGAGCACCCACAGCCCTGGGCAGCCCACGCCAGCCCCAACTAGTCGTCTTGGTTGCTTTCTTTTATGGTGCATCTCTTATAATGATGAAAGGAAATACTGAATACCACAAACAGTACGGAAGTAAGGTCATCAGCCCTAATTAATGGTTTTTTTGTTGTTGTTCCTTATAGACACATTCACTTTACTGCACCTGAGCCCCATCTTCTTCTCTGGTCTCAAAGCTGCTCAGGCCCTGAGGTCCTTCGGATACTTGTGAAAGTCTTTTTAATCAAAGTGCTGAAATTTTAGTACAAAGACTAAAGGAAAGCCCTGCCTGCAATATGCACTGATGGCATTCTGCTGCAAAAATTACCATAAATTATTTCACGCACACACACAAAAAAACAAGACTCAATATTAGTTTTAGACCATACTATCTTCTAATCCCAGTCCCTTAAAAATAAATAAATAAATCACCCTTCTGAATTCATACACCTTGGTTCAATAGCAGGATAGCTTGCCTGACTCATTTAATAGCTTGCTCAGGTAGCTATTAAGAAAAAGCGTTCAGGTTAAAGGTGCAGTTGATAAGGTCTGATCCTGAGGGCTTAAAATATTGTAAGCCAGTACTGTCACCATCCAGCTGAGAACTTTGAACTGTATATTTCTTTGCTAGCATGCCTCCCAGGGGTTAATTTATCCCAAACTAACCCTTTATGTTAGTCACACTAGTCAAATAGCTATTTACAACTAGTCTTTAGCTTGAAGATTGCCATTTCTTTTGTCTTGGGAATTTCTTACTCTCAGAACCTTCTACTTATATTATCTACATACTCTACGTATGTACATATGAATACAGGAGTATATTTCTGTCTGAATTTTCTAGACCATGAACAAAGAAAGTAAAACTGACATAATAACAGGAGCAGGCTTTTTTTTTTTTTTCTTCAATTTCTGTGAGACTTGCATAGTTTCTCCAGTGCCCAGAGATTCTGAGAACAAATAGCCTAAGCTGGGCTGCAAAACACAACTATTTTTGCCAAACGAACTTCTGGGCAGTGGGCAATCTGTAATCAGGAGTCAATAGAAACGAAAAAAAAATAACCTTTCAATCTTATTTCTAAACCAGGGGATTGATCTGTTTTACTAGAATCAAATCTAAGAGAACAAGCAGATGTAGACAGCAAAACCTTTATTGACCAATAGGCCACCTTGTCTGTGGAAGAAAAGACATTCACAGAGGACATTAGATGCTACAGTGATTGCAGCAAGGACCCAACTAATGAAAACGTTCAGAAAGAGGAGAGAGAAGATTATGAGGAAGTCAGAATACAGGTGAAGTTAGTCTGCGAGAGCTACAAGATATACAGGAAAAAGTTTTGGTCAGAGCTGCTCTTAGTGATAAAGGCAATCTTTATCACCATAGCAGTTAATGAGGAAGATGCTTGGACACTAAGCTACCACGTTTCACGTACAAAACAATGTGGAATGTAGAATAAGGAAGAAAATAATAATAAAAAGGATATCAAGGAGATAAGCCCAGATGAGCAGCCTGTGTTTTTACCTAGTAGACTATTATCAATAACATTAAGTCCTTTATCTTGCTCATTACACCTACAAAATTCAGGTTAACACACTTCCACTTAGTAATTTTTATAACAATCTACAAGTAAAAATTAATTTTAGAAGATGAAACTAACAAATAGGAAGTAGGACAGAGCACAAGCCTCCACCTTCATCAAGCTGTGGAACAGGGCCAGGCACAGCTCTAAGCTTGTCGCTTTTGGATGCCTGAAGAACTCAATGAAAAAAAAACTCAAAGAGAAAGATGGAACAATATATTTATTCATATAGAACTTAAAATATTACTTAAATGCCTGCTGATGCACTTGCACTACTGACTTTTACCATTCTGGAAGACCAATTAAACAGAAAAAAAGAAAATATTACTGAAATGTTGCATTTCTTGCAAGGTCACTTCTAAAAATTATGACTATAGTTCAGGTAATCTTGCAGTCCTTAATGCTTTTTTTGGCTAGTTTGTTCACATTTTCTTATTTAATGACAATGCTCAAACCAGTATCGTTTAACTCCATCCTTCAGAGAAAATGATGCACCATCTAAAAATATTAACATAAATTTCACTGTAAGAGGATTAAAACCAAAGTACCTCTATCCAAATTAATTTAGCTAAGTACACTAGATAAATAAATCAGCACCCTTCTACTCTCAGAAAGCACTTCAAGCAATTTCAAGTCATTAAAAATACTCTTAGTTCCAACATTCTGGCTCCTAGAACAGTCTTAATGGTTATGTGACAGTATGTTCTACTACTGGCTGTATGGCTTTTATTACATGCCATGATCTATTTGATGATCACGGCCGCTTTTTAGAGAACTCCAAAGAAAAACTGAAATAATGAATTATTTTTCAGACAAGTCTAATAAAAGTGTTAATCAAAAATACCATAAATGTCAGAAGCTCTCATAAATCCTACATTGCATATATTCTTCTCACTAAACATTCAGCCAATGGAAGAACAATCCTAAAAGGGAAAAGAGAGAGCAAGCCAAGAAAGAGAACAAAAGCACTCTATGTGAATTTACAAAACCATATCAATTCAGTTATCTGATCTTATCTACTTACTTATGAACTAGAGTTATTCTCCTATGACTTAATTTTTGACAGCTTGTAAACATCTCAAAGAAATAGGATTATGTTTGATTTCTGGTTAGATTGTAAAGTATTCCTATTTGACTAGATACAGTCATTTTTTCCCCCTTTATGCTGCTATCATGAAATATCAGTGGCTTTTAATACACTTCTTGTGGAATAAGAATGACACTAATACCCATTTTCCAGTGCCTTTCACACAACTAATCCTGAGAAAACAAATAGAATGTTTCAGAATACAACTTGAAATGTATAGATTTGATTTATAATCATAATTTTTGGTGACGTTTAGCAAGAGTATGTGTGATTTGACCCTCTTTCTGTCAACTTTTAAATTCATTGGTAAGGGAAGTGTAAATACCTATAACATTGTACATTTGTTAGCAAGAATTAATTTTGCATTTCTATGAGGTTCCAAGAACATTATGCTGGAAAGTGAAATTATAGAGCTGTCAGTTACATCTGTTGAATTCGGTGTCGATGTTAGTACGATGCTGTAAGTTTTCAGGAAATCTTTGTGAGATTTCCATAGAGCTGTGCAGATCCTTTGTTCCACCTATGGTATAAATACCTGCTAATTTGCTTCACTTTCTACCTGAAGGCACTGAATTAAAAAAAAAAAAAAAAAGAAACAAAGCTTCCAGATGCGAAATCCACAAGCAAAAAAAAAAAACCACAACAACCCACAAACAATGGAAATTTATAATAGAAATCAGAGGTGACTATTGATGACTTTTAAGCAACAGTTAATTTATTTATAGGTATATTTCCCAGTATTAGTGTAAACACCCAAATAATGTTTACCAGGAGACTTAACAAGAAACCAAACTTGCAATTTTGATAATTTAAAAGGTCTTTCTCCAACCAGCAACATTTCTCTCTCATCGCTTCTTATTCTTACTCATCCTGTCTTTAAACCTGGCAGAGATCAGGCTGCTGGGAAGAGGCTGCCATGAGATCATACAAAACGTATCAGTGAAGCCTAATGTGGGCAATGACAGAGGCACAGGAAATAACTAATTTCTCATTTTGTGCCTCTTCCTCTCTTTCCTGTCAAAATTCTAATTATTAAAAAAAAAAAACACATTTAACTGACATTGTGTCAAGTACTCATAACTGTTATCCAATATAAGTGTTTGACTTCGGCTCCCAAGTAATAATGTTAACAAGATAACAGAGAACAGGGGGAGTGTGGGCTGCCAAGCTTATGCAGTAAGCTACAGCACAATTTCTAATGCAAATGATTTCCTCCTGGACACAACTGCATTTGATTTGAAGATTTCTTAGCAGCTTCATTTTCAGGCTATGTTACCCAAGATGCTGCTTATGTCATCATCAGTTTGCACAAACATGCTTTCTGCCAGCAAAAGCTTCTCTTTGAAATGTTCTTACTAAACATTTGTGCCTACAACTCTAGAACTGTCTTCGTGACACAGATTGACCCAAACAGACAAGATACTGAGGAGCACTGAGGCCAGTGGCAGACTCAGTGGCATCTCCAGAAGTAATTTCAGAGCGTGGAAGAAACTTAAAAAAAAAAAAAAGCCATAAAATCATTAAATATGTTATTTTATTTTATATTTTATCTTATTTTATAATATAATATAAGATATTATATTATAATATAATATAATAATATCTTATTTTATATATATGTATGTTATATTATATATATTATACCTATATAGACAGGATATGTTCTTTTAACACTCATTTGATCCAAACTCTGTATTTTCAACCTATATTATTTACCCATCTTGAACAGCAGTGCTTATGTTATTCCTCTTGGGAAGTTATTGTACCATATTGCATCATCATACACACATGCACCTTTCACTCTCAAAAGAACATTATTTACCCTTTCATCATTAGACTTAAGCTAAGCTTCATTTTCTGTTCTTTCATAGGAGAAAAGAGCTTAAGTAGAACTTACAGACACAACTAAGATCTCATCAGAGAGAGAGAAGTCTTGTATTACATCCCATTCCACTTTAATCATATCCACACCAAATGTCTTTAAGTTTACTAGTTTAAGGGAAAAGGATTTGCTGTAACTGTGCACTCAGCTGAGCTCTTTCCAGTTCTGTGTCTAATGGCTTATGGAGGTTCTCTGACTTAAGAGATGCAGTCCTGTTGGTCAAGTGCAAAACTGAACAGAATCAGCAACTTGCCATGGTTTTCAGTTGCTTTAGATGGGCAGGGTCAAGAGAACAAAGGATAAGTTGTGTAGTATTTGCATTCCTTAATGAACTGCTGGAGGCAACTGGGACATTGTAACGATGAGGACAACCTGAACAGAATGTAATTAAAGAACTTCTGCTTGTATTTTCTAGCACTGCAGTTAACCTCAGAGAGGCATAAGACAGGCCTGTATAAAAAAAACCAACACTTTAACAGTGACCTTTTTCTCTTCAAAGATGCATACCATATGTCAGGGAATCTATATATGTTCTCCCTCCTGACTTACAATTATTATTTTTTTTTTTAATATCCAATTAGATTAATATATTAACAAATGCATCTTAAGATGTTCTACACCCTCCTCTTTCGCTTGCTATCTGCTTCATTTCTATTTTCAATAACCATATGGAATTTGTAACCACCCCCACCCAATGATCCCCTCCTTAGGGATCCTTTTACCAAACATTTTGTTATAGAGGCAGGACTCGCACCTCTGCAGTTAGAATAAGTTCCATCTTAAAAGCAAAAATTGTTTTGCCACAAGAAAAAGAAATCAAATAATTATGTGAATAATATCAGAGTGTTTTTCCTTCTTGTATGGGTGAACTTTTACCCCATTGATATTTGATAGAAAGTCAAAGATTAGTCTATGAGTTTAAAGGAGTTAAAATTGAGTCATTTAACTGATTGGGAAAAAAAGACAAAAAGAAAAAGAGAAGCAACAGAAAACCTCAACCAAACAGACAGAAACAAATTCCTCCAAAAATTTGTATGATTTAAACTAATTTTGCACTTATTTCATTTATGATTTTTTTTCTTTAAAGTAACTCACAGTAACACACAAGACTGCACAACTTTTTCTCCTTCATTATTGCCAAGTAATAGTTCCAGAATTTCCATGAAGAACCACACTGGTCAGAGTACTTTTCATCTCTTATTGTTCTCCCTAGAAATGAAACAAAGATGTTGGCTGCAAGTGCCCACTTAGGGGAAGACTGCCATCTCCTACAGCTCTCAGCGAAGCTGCTTCCTTATCTCCTTTCAGCACAGGACACCATCAGCTAAGGGCAATGCAAAAAATAAAAATAATATTGAAGGCAACAGCATTTCTAAAGGAGGGCAATTCCTCCTCAGCTTTTCAGACAAGTGAGTCTTTTATATTTCAGCCTTTCTGGAAATATTTCTGACTCCTCTGTTTAGGACCCACTTGTCTTCTTAGCACAGGGATATTCCTGATATGCCTATGAGGAATTTGAAAACAGAAGGACTTAAAAGGTAGGATTGCACAGGAGATTAGGGTAAAATAAGATCGCTCTGTGGAAACATGTTTTAAGACACTAAGGAAATAGAAGAAGAAGTGGTCTTTTTTTTTTTTTTTTTTACAGGTAGATATCATATGTTTTGCAGCACGAATGTAATACAGAACACATGAAACTGTTAACAATAATTCTGTATCAGCTTTTATTTTTTAGCAAAGATGACCTCAGAGAACCTTAATCTTTTCTCTAAAGCACTATAGTGTAAGCCAAGACAATTGAACCCTTTTAGTAGGGATGCTGGGCACTCGAGACAAACTCTCAAGGGCTATTATCTCTGATACCATCAAACACACTATAATTTGTGCTGTGTATAGCAGTTTTGAAATGTGTCATAGAGACAGGATGATTCATACTTTTTATTTTTCCTGACAATAGATGTTAATATTTTCTGGTATTTAGAGTGCCAGCTTTCTGACAACCTACATTGCATTTTGGGGTTGGCTTTTTGTTGTTATCTGAAAAACTAAATTGTATGACTTGGTACAAAACAAAGCCTATCACCTGACTATCACTTCTGTCCCCTTCTCTTCCTATGGATACTCATAAAAAGTGAATAACTTGTGGCAAGGCAATCATAGAATCACAGAATGAAGTCTGGGGGATAAGGAAGGTGAGAGAGAAAACAGAGGAAAAATTAAGATCATGAAAACATTTTGATTTCAGTGTGAACAGAGAACTTTGCTGATGATGTCCTCTGGATAGAATCTATGAATTTGTGGCTATTAAAAACCACTTCATTCCAGATATTCACATTTAATCTCAACTACGCAAGTATCACATCGAAGTTAAATCATGAAATAATACAAAATCTTCCCCTGTCATCTCACCTCAGAATACTCAAAATTAGTTCTGAAATTGACAGAACAATAGCTGAAAGTCTGGTAGAAATTTCCAGAGAAACAAGATAGAATTCCTGTGAATTTTCCCCAGACTTGCATATTTAACTTCAGAATGCCCTCGAAAGCCTCATACCAAGTTTCTAGATAGCACTGAACACTAAGATAAATAAACAGATCATAGGATTCCAGCCTTAGTTCTGCTCTTTTTAAAAATGATATTTCACCCTTGTTTGAAAGCAGAAATATGAAATAGCCTAGGTGTTTGGCTATTGAAGCATATAGCTTTTTGAAGCACTATTGAAGAGCAACAGAATATAAAGGTTCATACAAAGGAGAAAGTATCAAAATGTGACATTTCTCATAATGAGGAGGCAGCATGGCTTGTTACAAAGCAGAACACAGAGGAGGCAGAATCACAGTTATCCTCAGAACTGCAGCACAGTCCCATACACCACAAAGAAAATGGACTTCAAAGCTTCCTGGAACATGCTACGAGCATGTTGGAAAACAGAACACAGGGACAACGAAACAGCAGAACTACCATGCTTGATACCAGAGTCAGTACTGCTTTACTGTTCATACTTTCCCTGCAGAAAATATCTAGGAACAAGTAGCCCCTCTGAGGTTTTCAAACTGTTACTATGCTAAAAGAAAACCATTCTTCAACATCCAAAGCGAATCTGCAAAGAACTGGTTCTTTTTGCTCACTCTTTCCTTTCTCCGACATCACATTGCAACAGTAGTTAGCAAACCATCACGTCTCCACCTATCAGTAGGTGGAGTAGATAATCAGAAGTAGGAATGCCGTATAGCTCCACCTATCAGAAGTAGGATATTTATCAGTATAAGACTAAATACAGCCATATTTCCAGTAATGGATTTTCACAATAAATATACAGCAAAGTTTAAAAAACAATAGATTGTGTTTTTCCTTGAGTAAGGAAAAGATGTAGAATTCGAGAACAATTATTACAAATGTATCTAACTAATAGCTGTCACATTTCTAAAAACAAGGTTAAATCATTAAATAAGACAAAGGAAAGACCTATATGATACCAAGCTTGATACTTCTTGTACTGTAGGGAACTTCTCACTAAAGCATAAATTTCCCATAAAGATAGCAGTGAGTTAAGCACTAAAGTTTTTCAGTTCAGCTGCCTGTGCACAACAACCAAACAGAGGAAAAAACAGATTAGTAAGATCTGGGAGACCGATGAATACTCCATGGCTACATATATGAAAAGGAATTACTACAGACAGCACAAAAAGCCCCTTGCACAATCTCTGGACACGTGAAAAACAACTAAAAAAGTTGTAACCTATGTAAAGAGTGTCCTTCTGGACAGAAGACATGGGTCTGTCCATAAAAGCCACAACAATGCAAGTACAGGTTGAACCTTCCCACCAATATCCAGTTTCATGTTGTTGCCATGTGACAGATGGCAGCAGAGGAGCAGTCTAACAAAAATGGCATCTGTTGTAGAAGCGTGTACGAAACAAAGGTACGAAACACTGGATTCCTCTAAGTGGGAAAAAATGATACCTACTGGCATTCATAGACTCTTGCTGAACGTTTACGTACATTAGACAGTGGATGTGAATGCAGTGAGCTTATGAAGTTGTTGTAGTTCTGGCCTATGAAGCTAAAAGTTCTGCAATTTTTTTCTGATAGTCACCTACCTCCAGGAAAGTGCCCAGATGACTTTACAGGCAACACTAATATTATTGATAACCCTGTGTCTGCACAAACTTATCCGCAGCGTGCATCATACGCATTCTCTGATACCAGCAGCATAAGGAGGAGTCCCTTTATGCTCCATTCATATTTTTTCTTCTAGCATCACCTCTGCGGCGAAAGTTTAATCTTGGTTCCTACAATAACTGCTGCTATTTGTGGTACTATGGTACCCCTATCTGACTCATTCTGCATTAAAAAAGGACAAAATCCCTCAGTCAATAACTCTTGCATCAGGCTGAGCTGCTTGCTCTTGAGGCAGCTCTTCTTTTAGAAAGATAAGCAGTTTTGATCAAAGACTTCCACTAATGGAAAATCTATCATATTCCCTGAATGATGCATTCCAATAATAAAATACTTTGGCTTTTTAAAATGTGCATCATCTTTCCTGATCAAATTCTCTGACTTTCAGCCTCAGGATCTTGTTATGTTTTGTCTCCATGATAAATGAATCCCCAATACCAAGCATCTACTCTGTGTGCAGCGTCTGTCAGCCTCTATGATAAAGAAAATGAAACAGAATAAAACAGAAGTTAAAAGAAAGCCCCCATATGAATTTAAGACTGACTCAATGTTTTTAAACAAAAGATGTTTGTGTCTTGCCTCAAAAATAAAATTGAATTCTTCCACCTTAAGTCCTACGGCAAAAGAATCTTCAAGGTCAAGCATTGAGGGTCAGATTCACAGACAAAGGAAGAGTCCTCACCAGCGCCCCCACTACTCCTCCACCAAAGAAAAAAAAAAAATTAGGACCTAACTCAAGTTAAGTTCCCTCACATCCTTCCTAGTCTGAGATACACCTAATCCAGGTGACTGAAAGACTTCTACGCACACATACAAGGACAAATCTTTCCTGGAATACAGCTTTAAAAACAACAAATTATACCTCTAACGTTCTTTCACCATTATAATGTAGATTCACAGCACTTTTAGTTAAGCAATTAGCGTGTAAGTAGATAAGCATGGTGAATTTCAATCAACATTAAAGGAAGCCACACTAGTGACCAAGGAGATACATATCCATAACATTTTCCCAGGCAAAAAAAATGACAATTTATCAACACAGTGGCATTACTAATTGTAGCACAAAGGAAAGCACAGCAACAACAGCAGAACAGCGGGGTCCCAGGCTGCAGCAAGTGAGGGTTTGCTCAAGTGCAACTGCCATGGGCACAAAAATAAAGGAAAAAAGCAGTTTACCTTTGGAGGGCCTCAGTTGTACAGGGATCTTCAGTGAGATACCCTTACCTCCACTGCCAACCCTTAAATAAGTTCTGGGAAGGAGTGGATCTGGCTCCAGCCCTTCCAGCCACTCAAGTACATTGAATGCACCTGAGCTCCCCTGGGTTGGCCCTGCCTTCCACCAGGTGTTCAATCACTGCTTCAAGCTGTGACTTGCATTTCTGCTACGCTGACGCTTAACACCAGGGAAAAAAAAAAAAAGAAATGTGTTTCAGGAATACCTGGAAAACACAAGAAAAAGGAAACATCTTCTGATCTAATCCTGATTACTATTCACCTTTTATACTCAGCAACAGACCTTGGACAGAACATGACATCTCAGACTCTAGAACAAAGCATGAAGCTGGACCAAAACCATACCCATCTAGACCAGACAAGGAAAATAAAATAGCTCTGTAATTGCAGCTGATCCTGAAACAGATGTAGAACCATTCTTGCTGAGAACAACAACACAAAAACATAATGTGATATGAGAGAAACAAGTAAAATTGGCAATTCTGGTCAATCTTCACAGTGGTAAAGGGAGAGTGGGAAAAAATTAAGTCAGATTGCTATTCCAAGTTAACCCATGGTTTTGGATATGATCACTTGTCAAGTCCTGCCCACACACCACTGTAGAAATATATTGCTTAGGTCAAGACACAGTCCTGTCTTCTGCCTTTTGTCTCCTCTTGGAAAAATAGCCCAGACCTCTTCGCTGTAAACATTATTCAATATCAAAGCATTTAAAAAGGTTTCTTTTATTAGGGAAGTAACAAAACAGCATCAGTACATCAATGCTCAAGAGTAAACAATAAAATTTAATTGTTCAGTATCTAGATATCTGAAATTTTAGTCATAGCTTTCTTTGTGTACATCCATATTCTAACAGGCTCAATGCAAGTAAAGTTAATGTCTTGCACATACAAACATACATATGCATCTCAATATGAATTACTTTATATTAGTCAGCCCATACAGAGACCGTGCAGCCAACAACACTTCCAATTGTCATGCATAATTTTTATGACCAGTTAAGGCCAAAGAGGAGGGGTAGGGACAAAATAGAGAGATGTGAGCAGAGAAAACAAGCAAGTGAAATCACTGATCAAAGACTGGTTATTGTCTCCAGGTCTTCAAGTCAAAAGCTAAACTTTAAGAGACAGCATCTGCACTGTTGTTTAGAAAAGTCTACTGCTTAGCTGGAAACAGCTTCTAGAACTGCTTTTAAACAGGGATGGCTGGGCAATAAAACATAGCTGATGAAGAAAAATATTCAAAATTTTACAGAGAACTTTTGAAAGAAGTAGACTAATATATCCTTATCTGATAATGCTGGGCTTACCTAGGCTACCCTGCAGGCGAGTGCCTTCTTATTGTGGTGGTTTGTTAAAACAGTTGCTACACTGTTCAGGTCTGCCCCTTGAGAAGCCTGTCTGGTGGCTGCACTTTAGAGCAGAGATACCACAGATGCCTGAATTCCAACGTACTTACTACACATTCCTATCTAGCATGAAAGGTACTATAGCATGTGAGTTGATATACAAGCAGAATTATACTTCTTCTACGACAGTGAAAGTAATTAGGTCTCCCTCTGTGGGGACTGATGCAGGGAGAGTAAAGCTCTTTAATTTTGGTACAGCATTTCTCTGTGTGTAGCCTTTGTTTTCAGACATGTTCTCAATTAAGAAAATCCATTAGGTAGTAACATGTTAGGTATCAGACATACTTTGAAGTTCAACTCTAACACAAACACTGTTAATGAAATCAAATCATACTCTAAGAATCTAAACAAGAACTGTCTAGAAGAGCTGCATATTATAACAAAAAGTGAAAATAAGGACACTTTGTAAAGAAAAATAGTCAAAAGTATAACCAAGTTTCAAGTACACTGAACATTTAGTAAGGAAAGTTATGAAGTCCCTAGATTTCTTCATATCAATTTAACATAGTTCAATATGTTAGAGTAGAAAATCCATTCGAATGACCAGGTAGCTATGGCTGACCACATAGTGAATGTCAGTTCATTGACTCAATGAACTATTGGTATTTTCAGTTTAGGCAAGCCATTAAAGAAAAACAAGATTATTACTTAATTACCTCCTCAGTTGCTGGTACAAATATGATAATTTTATGAACCAAGTACAGTATGTATTTTCTGCATTTACTTTCTTAGCTACACGAGATATACTTGAGTCCGAGAACCAATTTTAATACAGAAAATATGCAATTAAATATAATTTGCAAATAGCAGAAAGAAATAGCCAAAATGCGTGTGAGGGTTTTAGGGAGTTGCAGAAGAACAGTAAGGGGTGTAAGCATGTGACATTCCACAGTAATGAGGCAGGCCGGCTGGGTGCCTGTCAGCCACTAGAACTGCACCCTGCAAGAATTCAGCTGCAAATCTTTGTTTCCTTTATCTCTTTCATATCTCTGCAAGTCTCAAGGGAAAAGGCAAAGACTTTGTCTTTCAGCTGGAGTTCTTTCATCCAAGAACGCTCTTCATCCAAGGCCAAAGGTTCACCATATCCTAAAAGGGCCTTTGGATCTGCATGTTCAGTCATCTTCATCCAAATGCATTTCTTTGGGAACATTATTCGGTCCTTGTGGTCGATCCTAAAAGAACACCGATAAAAACTATCTTCATTCCTTCAAATACAATCTTCAATGGCTTTATCTTTAGGACCACTGTATGAGAACATTGTTTCAAAGGTGCAAAATGGTAAATGACTTATTTCAATTAAAACCACAGCAGATTGAACCACTTCTATAGTTCTGGGCTTTGGTCAGAGTTTTAGATATAAAGCCTTCCAAGATGAAAAAGACTCTGGAAAACCACACAAATGACCACAATATTTCCAGTGTGCTGGCAGCACCGTTTAAGAAGTGCATAGCTAGTGTTTTTTCACGTGCTAAAAAATATGAAATATCACTCTACAGATATGCTACACTACTACAAAAGATTTTGAGCATAATAATCTAGAATATGAATAGGTTCCTGTACCCAACTTAAGTTACCTTACCGGATGAAAGCAACCTTTCCTCTGTGAGGAAAAAAGACAGTTATGGTACCTGAGAATTTACAACATGAAGAAAAAACTGCAATTGCAGTCAGTGATTACACACATATGCACGCACAAAAAAGTGTAACATTCACCCACCAGTATTCTACACCTACACTGCTTAATTTTTTTTTCCATTCCATGTTTATCTAAATAAAGTCTTCCAATTATTTCACTTCCTTCTCCCCAATCTTCTCTGAGCTAAACACTCACTTATTTCTTTCTTCCATCTGTCCAAATTCCTTATTTCCTTTTACTCTTTAGGTTGTCTCTCCCTGCAGTATGTACCCTTCTCCATGAGTCCCATTAATTTTAGTCTTCATCTTTCTCCTTCTGCATCACTCTAAACTATTTCCACCCTCCCAGTCTCTACCAGCTGTTGGCCTCCCGCCCCTTCCCCCCTGCTATTTCACCATCCTGCCAAACACCTGATTCAGATGAACTATTTCTAGAACAAGAGGGCAATCCTGCCTCGCTCTAATAGTACAGCAGAGAAAAACTACAAGGAAGTGGATCTTCAGCAATCACTTAGAAAAACACTATGTGAATCCTTCTCTGCAAGCAGGGCTGCCAATTCTCATTATTTCATTACAACACTTGAACAAATTTTATTGCTACTATAACTGCTGCTTCTGAAAGAAATGTGCTTTTTTAAAGGAAAAACAAAAGCACCTCAAAAGAAAGTTTCAAGGTCTGTCGGACCGAAGAAAAGCATGAAACATGATCCTGTCTCAGCTTCGTGAATCACAGATGAGAAAGGCTATAATTCAATCCTGATAATTTATAGTATTATGATTTTTTAAGCTAGCAATGAAACTGTTGGCATTCTGACTCACAGCTTTTTAGGGACAGACATAACATGATCTGAATTAAAGCACATGACAGCAGCTTCAATCCATGCCTGACTTTGAACTGCACAGGGTGAGCAGTACTGACTGGGTGGTTTGAAGATTAGAGAAAAGGAAGGAAAAAGGGACAGCTGCTTTCAAACAGTCACATGAATATTATGAAAGCATCACCCGTTATCCAAAATTTGTAAACCCAGGCAGTAATATTTTCTTGATAGTTTCTACTCAATTTTGGCTGGAAATGACCAGAAGAGACAAGTGTCTGGCACTTTGCAGATTTCAGATCATTAAGAAACAGAGGAAAAGCTCAGCTTTCCTCCTCAGTCTGAGATAGTTCTTCCTTCCAAAAGCCACTTCTTGATCTCACTTTAGAAGTGGTTGCCCCCATTATGGGAAATGGACAGATCAGGTAAAGGATACTAACGAGGATTACTTTTTCCTGAGGTCGAATGTAATCAATACCCTCCTTAACTGATCTTAAGAGGGATGATTTGGAAGGAAAAGGGTTGTGGTTTTTTGTTGTTGTTTTATAACTCAGCTTCCAGAAAATTTTTAATTTCTGTTTCATGTTTTCTATAATTAACATAGTTAAATAATCTCCTTGATTCCTTTATGGTTCTATTTATTTTCAGTTTAAGAGTAAGAAGGATTAAAATGAGTACAAAGGGTTTGTTGTTTATTTTCCAACAGAAATGATGCTTCTCTGCCCCACCTAAGCTCCCATAACTCGGTCAGTTACTTCGAGGAAATATTACTCTATCAGTTCTGTGCTGAGGTGAATTTAAAGACAATGAAGGGCAGAAATCAAATCCTTTATTACATTAACTTTTTTGAAAGATGTTAACAGGACATGTATGGCTCAACGAAAAGTTTCCTATTGACTCTCTTCTGCCTTCAAGGCTTGATGAAAGCAGATCTGACTTTAAATCAGATAAGACTTGGATGGGATTTGCCTTGTACAAATCTCTAAGCTTCAAAGTTTACTAATTCTTTGAAGTGTCTTCTATTCTTTAGCTTTTTTTGTGTGTAAACTAGATTTCTGTACTCTAGTCAATACATAATTTTATCTGAAAGGGGCGAGTGACATAAGTTATCATGTACCTTTTTGTTAACATCAAACTTGTCATCACAAGTGTAAAATAAAAACAATTAAGGCAGAATACCTACAGGCTGCAGATGACTGACTGAAGTCAAAATGGGAGCGACCTCTCAGGTAAAAAATGTCATACCTATCAGATTTTGAACCTCATATATTCTATAATTAAGGATCTTTTTCTAGATGCTCAGGCTTTCCCAGATTTATGAACAGATCTAAGATATTGTGGTCTGTCCTGGCACCTGATGGTAAGCAGATCTTAGCTCTCTGCTGACTCCTGAAAAATGCAATACAAGAACATTATTGTCAGGGAGTGAACCTGGTGCTCATTCAGTGTTTTCTACGTAGTGGTGAAAAACTGTGAAATACCATGAAGTGCTTGGAAGCATTCATAAACTATTTTCTCAGTGCTCAGTTCTCAGCACTAAAGCTAGCTGTGGGTCAAGCCAGTGCTAAGACAAATCTAAGCTTTGCAGCTGTTGAAATACTTAAGCCATATCAGATCTTAGAGCGATGTCATAGCAATGCAGTTATTGCTTGCCTGCCATGGGATCTGCTGATGGCAGTTGAGGTTCTTATTCATCAAGGGGCCCAAATAATTGAAACAATCCATCTGCTCTATGCACTCCCTTTCTGTTTCTGCTGTGATTTCTTACAGCCTTGTGATATTTGCCAGTGATGTCATATTTAATCAAGCAGTTGGTGGCCTGTTTGATCTCTGGAGAGCCATGGTGTACTCCTGTGATGCTGCATAGGTAACTAAAATAATCCACCTGTTCCAGGCCTTTCCCTTGAAAAACCCAACAGGACATGATATTTGGCAGTGACTGTCATAACTGATCAAGCAATTGCCAGACTCATGCATATTTCCTGAAAGCTGCTGCTGTTTTTCATCATGAATTTCAGATAATTGAAATAATTGTCCTGCTCTAGGGCCCTGCTTTGACTCCAGCACTTTCTGCAATGGGACATTTGCCTATTGTCATCTTTCTTTAAGAGCTGCTGCAGGAAGAGGCTTTGATTATTTTTTCACAAGATGTCATAATACTGCAAAGGAAAGTGACATTATTCACTTAGTTTGTGTGACTGAATTTCCAGACACTACTGCTCTCCGTGCTCACACCGTGACTCACAGCAGATGCATTACGCTGCGTCAGTCTCAGTGGTGGAAAGGTGCAGGGAGAGGAGTGAGAGAAAGCATGCAAGAGCACTGTAACCAGGTTGATAGTGGGAGTCCTATTACCGTTTTTGTATAATGAGCACTAAGTAATTTCAACACTCCAGTGCTCTCTTTGTTAAGGGGACATATAGTAAGCTTTATTTCAGCAGATATGGAGACTACAAATATTTTACAGCAGACCTAGTACCCTGCCTTAGACTATTCACCGTGTACAGTTAAAGGACACACTTGCCTGTTGATTGATGTAAAGATTTTAGAATAGTCCAACTAAGCATACTCACCATAAAAAGCCTTTGTGTGTTCATCTGCTATTGTGGGAATAGGGGCATAGATCTTACTTGTAGTCAGATTATATTGCTCAATTTTATTTGAGAAGTACAGAAATACCACATTCACCCACTAGATTACATCCCACTCCTGAATTTACTGTCTTCATCTCAAGGATGGATGTTCAGTCGTGTTCATTACTCTGCTTAGCATCTGAGCAGGTCACAGACTAGCTGTCAGTGACTGTAAAAGTCTGGCATATCTGAAATAATCTTGCAAGTGTCAGTCAGTTTCCCAGCACTTTCATTAAAATCTAACATTTCTGTTGCAGCACTTTTTTTTTTCTTTTTTTACTTTGATATTTTGCCCTACACAAAGCCCAGGACACAGAAAAACATTCTTTTATTTTTAAAAGACCTCTTCTGAGATAGTATCCACCTCTAATAACATCCAACCATCCAACTTCTCTGAAGCCTAAGGTTTTCTTTATACGTACCTTTTTTAGCTCCTTATCTTCACACAGCAAAAAACTGACTAAGGAAAAATGCCGATTTTAAAGGGGGAAAGCAGCTGCCAAATCTTATACAGGTACAGTTAGGAACAATATCAGTGACATTAGAGTTATGTCACATCATTATTATTTTCTAGATATTTGGTTGAAAATGAAACAAATTTATAAGCAAGAAGATCTGTTAAGAAGAAGACTGTTTACAAGAAAACTACATGATGGAAGGAATACGTTTTCCTTATCTGACATCAAAGTTGGTTTGATACAAGTTTTCATTTGAATAATGAAAACAAAAGCCCACAATCTTTCTACTAATTGTCTCTTGAAAGAGTGTTAGTTTAAAGACATATGAACTGAAGTCTTGATACAGAGAAGAGATTTATGTTTGTCAAAAATGAGTCTCTAACTTATGTACCAGGACAGTGGTCATTAAAAGGCCTTTTGTCAAGAAAAGCTTGACCTACTCTCCCCTATGGGGATTTCTAACCTTTGGGTTAAGTTCTGACCTTAGGTCCTAGTGGAATTGTAACATCTGTAGGCCAACTATTTCAGCATTACTCACAAGATTTCTCCCCTAAACTGTGAAATATCTTTTAATTATAAGAAACTAACCTGAGAGTAGTAGAGTTGAACCTTACTTTTTTGAGGAAAGCTTATATAGCAAGACTTGATTCGCTACTGATGACTGTTTGTCAGTGAATGACTACTAGAGGAGGGAATCAGCCTTTTGATGAAATAGATTTTTTTTAAATAAAAAAGCATATACAAGTGATGACTAAATGTAGAGAAATTCAGAGGAGTGACTTATTTACAGATAATTGCCCCTGGTTAACAAAAGAAAAGAGCACTACAGCTTTTTGTCATCAATTAGACGTAGTTATGCATCATTAATTATGGTGGCATGCCAACAAGAAGTCAGACAACACAATATAAATGAGGGAGAAAGTATTCCAATAGCCTGACAATGTTATTGTTAAAAAATAGTAAATGCTTATATAGCACACTCATGGGAGGAAATCATTCTTCATTTGGTCAGTTGAAAACCTGGAGTCCAATTCTAAACCCTGATTTAAAACCAAGAAGACTAAACAGAGCAAGGTGATGCAAATAGAGGAGGTACTGCAGACTTAATCACCTACAATTTAATGTCAGATGGGTTTGCACATGGCAATGACACCAGACAGTAACAGTTCCTGGGGGGTCAATAACAGCTTGACCACAGCAGTACAATTAAAAGTAGAAAACCTAGATTTCTTTTTAGTATCACAATATACCACTGTAATTATAATTTTTATATAATACTTTCTGTAGTCACCAACCTGATTGCCTCCAATGCCAGCTCTTCTAGGAGGTAGTTGTCACTTGAGATACTGTGACTCAGTGGAAATAAACCTATGATTTACTTATAGGTTGTTATTTGACCCATCACCAAGGAAAATGGAAACAGGCTTTGTTCACTTTGGAAAAATATTCTTTCTTAAAATCACTTTCAAGTAGATAGTTACTACTCCCCTCATTCCCTAGATTGCTTGATTCAGGTGGACTGATTTGTGAAATGGGAGCAAGCTTTGCAGCTCTGTAGGTATTTCAAACACCCTACATGATGGCAACTCTGCATGCAATACACAGTGTCTTTCCCCAGTCTTTTCAATTTTACTTAATAAGTTAGAAATACATGTACAGTCTTGAAGCCAAAAGCTTCTGGAGTAAACAGCACTCATTGTTCTAATGGCTGTCACTAATGGAGTCAGCATACCTCTCTGCCAGCAAGAGAGGCTTGGACAGATTCTGATACTGCTGCTTCCTTCTCCAAAGGAACAGCAAGACTTGGAAATGGATAAGAAAAGCTGTGCCAAAGAACATCTCAGAGATGCACCTTTTCACTGGAGAGTTAGAATTGCGTTAGGTGAAGGCTGCGTCACAAGGGAATATGTTGTTATAAGTTGCCAACATTTGTTTTCTTCAATTTATGGCTATTCTTTCTAAGACTGAAAGTTGATTTTTGGCTTGGGGCGGGTTGCATGAGTCTATTCGTTTTTAAATAAAAAAACATTACCCCCATTTCTCCATACTCAGATATGTTTCTGTTCCCTGAGAAGAAGAACACAAGATGCAGGTAAGCTATAGTGATTAGAGCGATGACAAGAGAAGAGAACTGTAGAAAAAAAGTGTATCATTTATCTTAAATAGAGAAATCTTGTTTTCAGCAGCTTGCACACACAAACCTCCCCTGAGATACTAATTTAAAGCCTGAAACTGTCTCGTCTCCTGATGTTGTTTAATCTTTTTATGAAATTACAGGGAAATTGCTAATGGTCACATTTAGATTAGACTTATCAATATGGCAAATCAAGCACAGCAAGTTAAGTCATGCAAGATACAGAACTATACCTTGAGAACCGATCATTAAAAGGCAAGCATTTAATTGCATAAAAATTTAGAGGGGAGAGAGAGAGAAATAGGGTAACCAGACTGTCTTTGAACAAATTGAGTGGATAAGAATTGAAACAAATATCAAAAATAAATAATGCTGAAAACTGTTATGCCAAAATAATGATAATCCCAATTCCTGGATTTTAGCTTGGTATAAAATATATTAGAAATGAACTTTAAAACTAGGTTTTCTTTTATTCCAAATTGCATTTCTTTTTTTTTTTCCCTTACAAGAGAAAGAAAAAAAAAAGCTTTTTTTTTTTTTAAACCAGAGGTTTTGTCCAACTGTACAGCTCTTATAGTGACTAACACGTCCTTCCTTTTAAGTTTCTTTGCATTGCTACAGAACTTAGATACTAGTCATCTATTCGCTGTATCCTGCCTTCTGCTTAGGCAGCAAACGCTATTCCTAGACAATGGTTATCTTGAGTAGCTATAGCATCATTAACTTGTCTCAAATGCCCCATTTTTGAAGATTGTTCTCGTTAGGAACAATTTTGGAAGAGTACAGAAGAGCTAGAAAGGGCTGAGTGTTTTAGATTAGACTATTATAGTAAAATTGAGCATCACAATCAATTTTTCTAGTATCTAAACTGATTTACTGCATCCTAGTTCTTCTCTGTTAAAAAAGGTCTGGCAATAAATACACATACACATCAGAAATTTGGTAGTAGTGCTAAGCCTCCTGTATTCCTTTAGTTCGGTTTATAATTCAGATTGCACAATTCAATAGAAAAATTAAAAAATGCTTCTACCTCAACATTAAAAAAATATATTGATGAGATCATGGAATCATAGAATCCTCAGATCGGAAGGGACCTCTACAGGCCATCTAGTCCAGCTTCCCTGCAGTGAACAGGGATACCACAACTAGATCAGGTTGCCCAGGGCCTGGTCCAGCCTTGCCTTGAGAGTCTTCAGGGATGGGGCATCAAACACATCTCTGGGCAACCTGTTCCAGTGCCAGCATCTCTCACTGAATCTGGTAATTAGTAGCGGAGGTGATGTTGAGATAATCCTTAATTGTTTCTGAGATAGGTTAGAAACAAAGAAAGAGATGATGTTTGTGGGATTCCTTCTAAGACAACACAGCTATCATATGTAAGTCACTCTGAAACTAATGCCTCCTATGTATTTCCATAGAAACTGCAACAGATGTAAAGACCACAATAACGCTATTTGACAGAACATATTTTCAGCTGCAGAACAGTGTTTCCAGCACAGTCACCACCATTAGCTATGCAGTTCCACCAATGAACAGGAGCCTGCATGCCGTGCTTGTAAAAATCTGCACGGCTGTCTAAAATGAGGCTTGTCTTTCCTTCACATCACTGTCAACCACTGCTGAAATGCCCCACCCACCACTTCACTGTGCTCACATTCACTGTTTAGTTTCCATAAACATTCAGCAAGCACCGATGAATATCAGTGGGTGCCTTTTTTTCCACATACTTTTGTTTCGGCATCATTTCCATGTCAGATGCAATTTTGTCAGACCTCTGTCATGCAGCAACAACATTTAACAGCATATTTGAAGGAAGGTTCAACCTCTACTGCCATACCACCAACTTCCACTTTTGATGTCATGGGCCAATGTAATAAAAAGGAGGCATTACTTTTGGAGAAGCACTCGTACCAACACTCATTCAAGTACATAGCAAGATCCACACCTTTCTCTTACTGCACTGTGAATACCAGAGCAATCTTTGCAACACTCAGCTTTGTCCATGATCTGTGATGCCATCCATGGGCCCACCAAGTCCTGATACTGACACTTTCTGTTGGCTAGTATTGTATTGATACAATTAATTATCATCTCATAATGATTTTTCTATCTGAAGTTTCTTACTACAACTGTTCAGACTACTAAGAACAAAAGATAAACCGCTTAGATAAACACTTTGTGTTCAAATTTTTCTTTTCTTTTTTTTTAGTAGAGAAGGTGTTTTGATAGTAACAGTCAGGAAGGGGCTACGTAAATCAAGTGTTAATTGTGCACAGAGAAATGAAGACAAAGCATATTTGAACTGTTAGATTAATTTTGTCCGGATACTTTTTTCCTTGCTGGTTTTATGCATTTGAGAGCCCAGTCAGAATCTAAGTATTCATCCCTATGACTTCATTCCACAGAAGACAAATATATTCATTTCTTTTTTTTTCATCTTCATGCCAATCTTTAAAGAAAAAAAAAACCAGAATCAGAAAATATTCAGTGAGAATGAGCACTATGAAGAAGTACAAGGAAGATAAATATGAAGGAAGAAAGGGAAAAAAAAAAAAATTCATTCTTTTAGAAAATGGTTATTGTTGTTTTAGTCCTTGGCAGTAAAGTTCTCCTATCACAACATCCCCACAGAGAGGATAGCTTTGCTCATGTTCTTCAATAATTCAGAAAAAAAAAAAAAAATCTGAAAATACACTTCTAATATCTTTGCAAAGCAGTAACTACAGTTTCTTGATAAATTAATATATTAGTGAAATTCTAATTTATCCTTATACTATTAAAACTGCCACTTGGCTAACAAGATCTAAAGACACTCTATGACTGACAGCTTTTATTCTACCAAACTAAGCCAAAAAAAGGAAGTCATGCTTGTTTTCAAAGGACAGACAAAATGCAATATAAATTTACATTTCAAAAATTTTGTCTATGAGTTTGAGTTGGTGAACACATTTGTCAATATGATCAGATTAATTTGCATTTTATACATTTTACTTCAAGTTTCAGTGTTGCCTATTTCTTCAAATAGAGGTGATCGAGGCCATTCTCCTAATTTGTAATAGGAATGCTGTGCTTATGTTGGCAGAGTAGGACTCTCCACCAGGACTTAAATATTGACAGAAAAATACATTCAATTGAAGGTACGGTTTTAGTGTTATGTAATTAAATTTATGTTAGCATCTGTAGGTTGTTACTGCAGAGACAGAAAGACAGGCAGATCCTCACACTAAAGGGAAGTCTTAAAGGATTCTCTAAAGTAATGAATCTTGGCATCCTCTGCAGATCCACTGCAGTCACTGGAATCCACATACTTACAGCATTTGTCCAGAATGATCTGGTGGAAGGATGGATACACTCATTTTTAATTTCAGCTTTAGAAGTCTTATTTAACTGTGAAGGAAGATGGCAATATTTATTAGAGAGACTTGAAAGACTATGTTTTTATAGTGATATTCATCAAAACATTTTTGATGCCTGCTACCTCAATTTTTTCCAGAAGTGGCTGGCTCTTTCTACATGCACCTACACAGCTTTCATGACAGAATGTAAGGCAATCTTTTCTGAAATAATTTACAATGGTAAATACAATGGAGTTAGGATTTGTGGTGTATTTTTCAAATTAGCATGTATAAATTTAAATTTTGCTAGTAATTCAGAAATCTTTAACACTCATTTATTTAATTAGTCTAGTCTTAATAAAGTAGCCAATGGAAACTAAGCCGGTCAAGTTGTGTTAATCAAAAACAGATTTAAAAGTTAATTTTCTGAATGATAGAGCAACAAAACCAAACTTGAGTAACACTGTGATTAATTAATTGATTAGTTGGTTCCTGTTGAGAAGTTATACTCAATAAGAGTCTGTCAATACAAATTGCTATAGTCACTTCATGAAGTGCCAAGAATAATGGGTTCAGGTGTGTATTAGAACTGGTTGTCATGAATGCCAATTTACAGGAGAAAAACAGACTGTTTATTACCTAATTTAATTTCAGACAGTTAACTTACTTGTAATAACTCATTTTAGCACTGAATTTCCAATAACTTGACTTTTGCTAGAAGTATCATCTAATAAATCAGCAAATTTAAATTCTTCTGTAAATAATTAACACAGCGCATAATGCAGTTTTGCCATTGATTACTAACAGAAAATTTACCAACTGTACTTAGTGTGTATTTTACAGACACCACCGTTCTTCCCACTGGCAGCATGATTAATTATAAATGCTTCCCAACTGCTCCAGTAGTAGACTTGACTCTGTAAGCTTCCAAGAACATTAGGAAGTATGCAGTAATGTAGCAATGTTGCTTCTTGCCAATCAGCCAAAACAGATTGTGGGGTCTCTTAGATCATACATGCTAGCAATTATACCACACTTGGAAGCATTTACTACATTTGATTTCAGCACATCTGGTCAGCGTTTGTGTCCAGATGCTGAATAAGATACTGCTTGCTGGTTCATAAGCAGATGCAAAGTTGCTCCATTTGGAGGGTTGCAGGCATTAGTGTGTGAGTGTACAACCATTTGGTTTGCCTGGGCCACATTGAATGAAGAGGAATTGTCTTGGGCTTGGGCTATCGATACAATATAAAAGAAGTTTTGTTACTTATGTAAGGAAAGATAATATCGTTAATGTATTTTTATTAAAACAAAAAAAGGTTAACAAAAACATTGGGTTGGACATGTATGCTCAGTTCACCCTTAACAAACCTTTCTGCTTCTTAAGTCTTTATAGGTTATTTGTTTATTTGTTGACAGATGTGAACTGAGAATGTTCTTATCCAGGGCATACACACCAACCATATAGAAAAGAGTTCAGACAAAAAAAAAAAAAAAAAAAATTTCTATGTCCTACAAGAGGCATTGCTACCTGCAAAGTTTTACTCTGGTATTTTACTTCTTAAGTCAGACTCGACTGGACACCTTATTGCTACAGGCTAGAAAGACATTGTACCATAGAAAATCATCAGTTAGGATTTCCTTTAAAGTGTTTTCTCTAATGTGTATATTCCAATAATAAACAACATTAGACATCTACTGTTGCTCACAATTTCTGCTCTGAATACAAGAATTTTATAATAAGTACATGTTAGATTTATTCACTCGGTAAAAAAGAAATAGTTATGTACTTCCATATAACACGACAGAGCAATCATTAAAAAAAAAAAGAAAAAAAGTATGTAGAGATCTGTGTAAACTGGAAAAGATGTTCATCTACTTGAAATGAACTAAGTTTTAAGAGGCTTCTAAATCACATTTGCCATTTCTTCCACAGAATTTCTAATACATACCCAGAATTAGAAATTGAACCATTCAGACAATGTATCAGTGAAGCATAACCAGTTATTGCTAAGACTGTTTACCAAACAATTCAGTTGTGAAATTGTAATGAGCTCAGGACTGTTCAAGCATACTTCCTCCAGTCTTGGTACATCACTCATCATTCAGCATCCAGCAGAAACAGGTTGCTGAATACAGTATGTCCTGTATTCTTCGTTTTACATGTTGTGAATACTTTTATCTCAGAATGCAGATTCTAGGATGGATAATCCAGGAATGTGTGTGCTGAATAGAAAGCTGGAAGTTAAGAAAATCCATTGACTTGGAACCTTTGAAAAACAATGCAAACCATTAATTTCTTAACAGATCCTAGGAAGTTGTCAGCTAGAAACAACTTAATGCCTTAATGGAAAGACCTTTGCCTTCAAGTTCAAATATTCTCTGAAATTCAGTTAGCACCACTCAAGTAAAAATAAGCAGTTACATTATCGCAGAAAATTAATATTGTGTGATTATTTTATAGTTTACTAATCTGCTTAAAGCTTCGTGTCCTTTATATCTATAAACCACATAACAGATATATAAGAGTTGTAGAGAGTCATATGTCATTGCAACAGTTTGCAGGTTCTAAAAATTGATATACTAGAAAACATACTTTGCAGTGTGTAGAACTAAATTAGCTTTATTAAATACCTTTTGAAAGGGTATTAAATCAAAATCTACAAGTACCAATTAAAACATAATGCTTTGAGACTACTTCAAGAGGGAAAACAAATGTAAGTGGCTCTTAAATTTATCACAATTCAAGTTGATGCATTATTTAAAATAGATCCCCCCCCCCAAAAAAGAAAAGAGGTGAAAAGCATTAAAGAATATAGTTACAGATCCAAATGATCAGCTGTGACTGAAATAAGGATGTGTAGAACTTCCATTTCTATTTATAAGTTACCACAAAAATCTCCTCACTATTTTGCTAGTATTTAAGTCCAAAACCAAATTCCTGTTAGTACATGATCTTCGATATTTGTTCAGAATTTACTGTAGTCTAAGCAGTTCAGTATCTATGTCTTAGATGAGCACATAAAGGAACACTGAAGTAAACACGCTTCAAGTTTTCAATAGAACAATGAAATTTCAGGATTAATTAGGCCATAACAAATTACATTTTGCAACCCATTGTTAATATAGAAGCAAAAGTTGACTGTACCTCAAAGCACAATTCATGAACAATTCATTACTACAGCTCAATTGTATTAAAACCTTGGTTATCGCTTGTTGCAAAAATGAAAAAGTCCAAACCCTCTTTCCCAAGACAGCAGCCTAGGTGATGGATCACGTTTTCCTTGATCTTCCAGAGCTCAAGAACTCCTATCTACATAGTAACAGCCATGACAATTGACACGACAGAGTGGTCAGGCATTGAACTACTTCAGACAGAATAGTTGCAGCAGTCCCACCTTTGTTATTGAAAGCTATCACATGAGCATCTAGCTCCTGGAGACCGTATCGAGTTGTGAATTTTGATCCAACACAATGAGCTTCCAGCAGCCTATTCTAGAAAATTTTGAAGATGTGTCCCTTTGCAATATTCCATATTGGATATGCTGCATACATGGCTTTTGATTCAAACCTAAATCATACATCTAAAAAGGAGTACTACAAGGAGAATACAGTACTAGAACCTCTTGGGAGAACTTTATCCCCATGCTTCATTTGGTAGTTTTAAATTGACATCATATTTCTGAATGAGTGCTTGTTAAGACTTGTATTTGTAGGAATAGCTGCAGTAATTACTGAGTTATATTTTATGGCTTCTGTTATGTTGAAAGTCATATCTAGATTGAAGATAGAAAGATTCAATACAAATACTATCATTTATGAGTAAGACAGTGGATAGGGAACAAGAAAACCTGGGCTTGCTTCCAATTTTTCCCTCCCAGTTTTCCTACGTGTAAAGTGGGATGAATATCTGCTGGTATATAAGAAGCATTTTTATACCTAAACATGAAAATAAACATTGCTTACTAGTAGATTATTTCAAATAGCTAGAAGGCTACTAAAATATTGAATTACTACAATATTTGCATTTTCTCAAAGGTTCTCATCTGCATTGTATAGGATTTACTACTATAAATTATTTAAGACTATGAATTAGCAGAACATTCCCACTTCAGGAAGCCTGATTCCATCCACCACAAATACCACTTAGATTATGACAGTGACTGTTAGATAATACTGAAGAACCTCACTTTGTTAACCATGATGCTTAAAATACACTGGAGCTTTGCCAGCAGTTTAGAAACATTTCAGACCATTACTACAGTAATAATTCAGCATCATGTTATAGGAAAGGAAACATGAAATATAACAGCAGCTGTGTTGATCTTCTCTGAACTGGCAAGCAGCAGCAAGACATTTCAGACAGCGTTCATACAGGCCCATTTATTCCAATAAAATGAATTTATTATTTTGTAATGACTCCTTTTAACTTTAATCTGTGCTCACCTTATGTTACATGCATATTTGCATTATTACCCAAGTCAGTCACATGTAGGAAGACCTAAGACTTTGCTGTAAAGCTAAAAAGGGCATTCGTCTTCTTGGTAAATACAGTATCTGTTTTAATATGATTGTAGCTTATGAAGAAAATACTAATTTCCCTGCATTTATGTTTATAAGGGAAATTTCAATTCTAGAAGAGAATATAGATTATCCAAACAGACTTAAATGATCATTTTTTAAAAACAGTTATTTGGTTATTTTCCTCAGAATCAGTAACAATCTTATTAGGAATGCAGATTTGGGGATTTCAGAATAATGACATTCTCCCCCATTTTATTCTACACAAGAGGGTGGAAATTCTAATAAACAATTGGTAAATAAACACATGTAAAAAATACACAGGCATGACTGGCTATTTTCAGGAAGATCCTCCTGAATATAACCAGGTATGCAACTAGTTCTGATATTAAAAAACAAAAACACTTATTTATAGAAGAACAGTACTACATTTTCAGATCAGAATTCCTACAGGGAAATACTACACCTTTTATATGACTAAGTCTATATCGTGTCTTACAGCCTGCAAATGTACTACACCTAATTTGAAGGCATGCTTCTAGCACTAACTGTATCCACATGCTTTTTACCACCAGAACACCATCATCTACAGACTGCACGGTGATGCTGGTTCCCCTGCATTATGTGCATTTTGCAATCACACAGGAATGGTCTAAGTAAAAGGAAGGTATACTTATATTTCCTTTCTCTGCTGTTTTGAAGTAGTTGTATAGACATGGTACTTATTGCTGCTATTATAATGGGCAGTATTTGGCTTAGGTCACAGCTTTTACTCACTCCATCACTCACTTTTTCCTCGCACAACTTTCCTCTTTTATTTATGGTGGGTAAATGGAACTAATTTTACTTACCGGCTACTCAGCTTATTCACTGGTTTTACAGACTGAGACAAATGATGGTATTCATCAGTTATTTTCTATTGAACCTCAGACCACTGTAATCTCACAATGGAAAGATTTAGATGCCCGCTCAATGTCGGAAGCCTCATTCCCATTGCAGAGATCGTTCCCAAGGTCACCGTATCATACAGTCAGGGATGCTAACTAGCTTTTCTATGCAGGAAAGAGTTTTTAGATACCTGAAAACAACTATTGCATTTATAGCCTCTTTAAAAAAGAGGAAGCTGCTACTGTTTAAATCTCTGCAGAAATCACCAGAGGTGAACTGAACTGCCATTCTTTTCTTAACAGACGGGAAAAAAATGCAAGAAGACAAAGTTTCCCTCGTTTCTATCAGAATCCCTCCAGCCTTTATCAAAAGTTAACACTAATGTTGACTACTCACTAAAGCCATAAATTTCTAAGAGTTTCTTCTTCCTTTATCAAGCTTATTTTACAAGTATCATTTTTAATACATTCATTCCATGATAGAATAGCTCATATAAGAGTGTAACTGAAAGTTCATTTGGTCCAACATCTCTGGTAATGGGTAGTGTATGAAATATGATCTTTCTCATCTGGTACATGTTATTTTTTGCTTGAAATATAGCTAATTACTGTCGTTTGTTAGAGATTAGACAGTTCGGTATCATTCTTTGTGTCACAATGATTTTAGGTTTGTTATGACTGCATGAAATTGGTGACAGTGAGTGTTTGAACAGAAGCTGGAAAAGATTCACTATCCACCTAAATTATTAATATACTGTCTTCAGTGGTACTTCCTATTTGGAAAAAGAAATACTACAATGAATACTACAAAAAGAAATACTACAATGAATGAAATCATTAATGTATTAAATGCTAGATTAAGATATCTATAAAAATAGATCAGTAGTTTGCATTAGTAGCATCAGATTACACACAGCAAATAGAGAACTTTTTTTTTTTTACTTACAGCTGAAGCAACACTGAAGCTTTAATTATTTGTATGTAATACTAAAGACCCACTTTAAGATACAACTGCTTCACATTCTATAGCAGTTCTGTACCATGCTTCAGTGTAGCTTTTACAATACACAAACAGTAACCACAAGTAATTTTTTTAAAATTTCAATGCAACTGCATATAAAGAATATACTTGAAACTAATTTTTTCCTTTTTTTCTAATTCTTTGAACACTTAAAACAGCATTGTGAGTTTGCATAGCATGGAAGACAACCTTAGGGCACTTCACCTTGACTTTAATGAATTCTTTATTGAATTAACTATATTGAATAACTTTATTGTGTGTTAAACAAGGAGACATCTCTTCCACAGCTCACCAGCTTTCCAGGCTGATTTCCATTGCCAGGCATAGCTCTTCACACACCTTTCTGCAGCATTTCTTAGTAAGAATCTTCAGGCAAGTTTGCTATTTAATTGGATCTAATTCTTACTAGAACTGTTGCTGTTTCTAAGTGGGTAATTGATCAAGGCCGAGCATGTGTGTTATTAACCCTTTCTGGTTTGTTACTCTACAGACTGCACATAGTTTACCACAGAGCCTCTTAAAAAAAAAATAATAATAATAACAACAGCACATCAAAAATTTCATCATATGTAGGCCACAAACTCAGAACTATGTTTTGCAACTGCATATGCATTTTCAATAGTTAAACACATCCTTTAAAAACACTTAGAAAGGCACATATTGCAACTAATATGTAAAGGACGAGAAAAAACTATGGACCTTACATGGCAGTATAACAAGAAGTAGAACAACAAAAAATGTGCCTCACCAAGAAACAAAAGCATGTAAGCAGATTTGGACCACTATTACATGCTGCTACTAGGGAAGTACCGTTGCGGCTGTAACCTCAAAGCTGTTCTAGTTTACCTAAGAGATCTACAGCCAACATATTTTCTGTGCACAAAAAGAAAAAAAGCTTGAAAACCTGAGCAACATTTTTTGTTGTTGTTGTTTTGTTTTGTTTTAGCTTGGTTTGGTTGAGTTAGTAGAATATACCTGGACTCAGCATAACCTCAACACAATGTACTTAGGTACAGAAATCCCGTACCATCAATCAGGAAAGTTGAAGCTCAGTTGAAATTGAAACTAGCAAAGGATGTGAAAGGAAATGGAAAGGACTTCTATAAGTGTACCAGAAGCAAGAGCAAGTGCCAGTGGAGCAGGGAATCTAGTGACACAGAGTAAAGTAACAGCTGTTGTATGTCACACCTTCTTTGCTTTAGCCTTTACTGGTAAGAACTTTGCTCAGAATTCTCTAATCCATAATCCTACAAGCAGAATCTAAGGGAGTCTGGTATGGTGGATACTACCTATAGTGGAACCCTTAAATAAATTGGATATAGACAAGTCCACAGAATCAGACAGGGTGCTAAGGGAACTGGTCAATGTGCCTGAGAAAATGTTACCATCTTTGGTCAAAGGGATCACAGAAGTTCCTGTTAGAAGACAAGTGTTACACATCTTTAAGAAGATTGAGATGGAAGATCTGGGGAAACTTGGGTTGATCAGCTGAACTAGCTTCCCGCTGTCCCTGGGAAGGCTATGAAGGAAATCTCCCCATACGCCATGTCCAGCCAAGTAAAGACAAAAAGATTTTTAGGAACAGCCAGGCCGATTTATGAATGACAAACTTTTCCACACACCTGATTGCTTTTGTTGGCAATACAACTAGCTTAGTGGAAGACAGCAGTGGATGGTGCTAGGCTTGACTTTAGTTAGCAAGACTTTCAAAGCAGTGTCTCATATTATGGCCTGGGAGTTAAAACGAAAGACTGACAGGATTGGTTCACTCTTATTGGAAAGTTAAGGTGGGATCTTGCTGAATCCAACTATGCCTTTTCTCAAAGACATACAGGCTTAAGATAATGGGAGGTAGAAGAAGGTTGCAAAATGGGAGATTTTAACGAGAAACTGGGAAAAGGTTTTTCACAGGGAGAGTAATCAAACATTTAAATGGGGGATAGCAAGATTTTGGAATCATCATCCTCAAAGGTACTCAAAGCACCATTGGACATGGCTCTGAACAACCTGACAGGTAATTATGGGAGGTTCCTTCCAGCCTAAGCCAGTTTATGTTTTTCCAATCTGTATTAGTTTATGATTCTATTGTACATGATGAATGCAGTTTCCTACCAATTAGGTTTAGTGCCTAATTCTAATTCAGTAAGTAAAAATATTGAATTTTTGTTTAACATGAATTCTGCTAACAAGGCTCAGTTCTTTATTCTTATCAATATAAAGTCCCCAAAACAGCTGGAGAGAAGATGAGTTCTCTAGTGCTATAAATACTCAGCTAACAAGTAGTTGCATTCATCTGTCACAGATGCTCACCACATTACTGTGTTAGTGTGCTGATACATAACGAAGAAAAGCTGGTTAGAGTTAAAACTGGGCAAAGCCCAGCTGAGCATGGGAAAGAAATCTGAAGACCTCACAACTACAAGGAAGGTGTACCGAACAATGATTAGCATAATATGCTGTTCAGAATAGCGTTTGGCTTTTCATTCATTCCCAGATCTCATTAAGCATCTTTCCATATAATTCTTTCTGTCTTTCCCAATTGATTTGAAGTAATTGGCCCACATTTTGGAAGATAATGAGCTGTTTGTTTTATTTTCAGTTCTCAGGGCAACTGCAGCTCTATGATATAAATCATACTTTTCAAGCTCTTTGAAAAACTGTCTGAAGCAGAGTAATAGTGTATACTTCAGTAACAAAGACCACTGCAGAGATTGCTGTAAAAATGTCAGACTACCTCTTACCTTCTGTGATGGCTTTCTAAAAAATGTAAGTTCAAAGATTCAGACCTCATCCTCAGGGTACTCAGTGGTTCAGATGGACATATAAATCACTGCCTAAAGTCCTGTGATCAAGCCATCAGTTGGCATTTTTGCTCATCTTGAACAATGGAACTTTTTGGAGCAAAACAATTCCAAGTATCACAGAAGATGTAAGTTCCCTAGAATTAGATTAATAACATGAATGAAATCGTATCATCTCTGCAGATTTATCAAAAACTTCCTTACCATATATCCCAAATCCCTTACAGATTTTTCTGTCTTTGCTTGTTCTCAGAAAAAATGCATGGCAACATGCACTAGAAGCTTATTTAAAAACTGTAGCCATTTATTTTCCAAAATATTGGCAAATTGGTTATAAATTGTTGCTAGATCACAATGATACTGTGCTTGGTAGTTCAATGATATCATCCACAGAAGTTTCCTACTAGAACAGAAACAGATGCTGTAGCTGTTTTGGAGAAGAATAAATTTAAATAGTCAGATTATAGTACAACTTCTATGAAAAAGTGTGAAAAATAAAATCATTTTCAATTTTTAAAAATATTTTTGCAATTATTATGCATTTGATCATGCAATCAAAGCCACTATTCCTCAATAAATGCATCATGGCAAGTATGAAATTACACTAGTCTAGTTATTAACTATGCTCTAGTGGATACACATCGCGATGGACTTGGATGTTATGCAACTTTACCTTTACTGAGTTCAGCATGTGAGTGATGGGAGAATATTGTGCAAATATTTATGATTAAACACTGAAGGTACATCGGAGTACACAACAGTAGGTTTTGGAGTTTTTTATGGATATTCAATTTATGATGTTCAGCTGGCTCAGTTTAAAACAAAATGGTAATATATTTTCTTTCTTTAAATATGGTTTGAGGACATTTGTCATGCAAGAAAATGGAATGTGCACTTTACGGCATCCACACGTCCAGAGAAGATTGATCTCACTAGATCTCATTGCCAAAGGCATTTCAGCTCCTCTTGCTATATTTAGTGGAGATCACAGTTTGATGTATTGTGTTGAGAAACACAAATATTGTATATGAGTCACTGAATAATGCATTTTGTTTTCACACGTAAACTAATATTTAAGTGTGTTCAACATTTGATTCCCTCTGTTTCCTACAAATCTGAAAAATATCGTAATATAAAATAAATTGCTTGTCTACCTTTCCAAAAGCCCAGTGGCTTTTCTTTTAATAACAATTAAGGTGTTTGCAGAACAGAGTAATTCCATTTATTAACTCCAGATGGTTAAATATTTATCCATCTTTTTCAAAGGCCTAAAAAACAGAGGCAAGAAGCTGACAGCAACTGTCTACTTAAACTTTCCACTTCTTACAAAAAGCTGAATAATAAAGATAAGAGAAAGGTCATCTTGCTAAGCATATAGTATGAGAAATAGCACTGGGAAATAAAAGGAAAAATTCATTTCATACATATCTGTTTAAAACTTTATTTCTTCCCTCTACTACTAATAATATTTTACAGTTTTTGTTACAGGAAGCTCTAACAGATTACTAAAGTACACTATCTGTATAACTGGAAGCAATCACACATCAAAAATACTGCTAAGTCATTAGAAGGATTCCTGATATATAGAGATGGTTGTGATTCAAACTTACTAATATTCCCAATTTCACTGCATCTAACTGCTTTTGTAATCTCTACTTTACAGAAGTGCCTACTACACTGCAGTATACCATTCACAATCCTTTGATTTACAAAATAAATTTTACATGGAAAAAACTCCTTTGGAACAATTAAGGAATCATACCATTGGTTCCTAATACCTGATTGGGGTTAATCATTTTTCAAATTCTAAGAATATTACATTTTTTGCAATTAAAAATGCTGAGATGATTACTAAAGCCAACATCATAGGCAGTGTTTCTACCTCTGCTTTGTTTAAGCCAGTGAAATGTTTTGTAACTTACATGCCAGCCTTCTTGTGGCCTCTTTGAAATTGTGAGTTCATTTCACCAAAGAAGTGATTTAGTAGGTTTGCAATTATTACCGGGCCTTTCTAAAGAACCATTTCAAAAAAAATGAATCTACTCCTCAAAATATGAACAGGGAAAAGTAACACCTAAACCGCAGACTCTCTCTTTTTCCACTGAGAACACAAGGAACAAGAAGCGCTGGGCACCACAGTATTAAACTCCCCCCACCTTGATGATGGGCACACAATGAGAGCAGGGTTTTCATCTGCCTTTTGTAGAACAGCACAAATGAAGAGTGATCCCAGCAAGGAGAGAACTGAGCTTCAATCTCAACAAAATCCAAGACTGTGACACACTCTACCTAAACAGGAGCACGTAGGCTTCTTCATATTGAGCCCCTGTGCAACGGGAAATCCAAGAGCCATGATGCACAAAGCAAGAAGGCAAAACCAGTTAGATACTGAGACGGAAAGAACATTCTCTGTAGCTATGGAAAATGTATATGACTAGAAAGAGCAGCCTGGCAGGGAAAGGCATGTGAAAATAGGGTGTACTGACAGGCCCAGACAAATAAACCTTGAAAAAAACTTAAACATACGTGCTTTTTTGGTTATCCTGATAGTACAGCTATTTCCTACCTTTAGTAAGTTTGTTTTAAGCAATTTTAGAAAAATTACATTGTTGGGGATTTGTTATCCAAAGGCGAGATTCCCTGAGAAATCCTGCTAAAAGATAATCATAGCGCTGCACACACGTTTATTCTGTTTTGCATTCACTGATTTTTCTACCTTATGAAACAAGATTACATTTATTAATGTAAAAAAAAAAAAATAGGCCATGTAAAGTGTCATTTTTCATAACATTTACAGACACATCTATACACTTCTGCTTGAAAACAATCAGAATGTGTATTTTGATACTTTCAATTTGCAACTATGCATAATACAGTAATTTAACAATTTCTATTCACAGCATGCCAATATCACCGAAACACCTACATTTAGCTAGTCAGCCAAAAATCCTGCTAATTGTTCCAATTGAGCATAACATTTGTTGGCAATTGTTGGAAACAAATAATATATTTCTATCCAAGCAATTTCTATAGTTATCTGATTATGCAGTACATGTGCAAATACATTTTGTGAAGTTGAAGGATACAATTTTATTAAAAAAAAACACAACCTGAATAAAAACAGTTTTACTAAACTAACTGGATTCACAAAGGTGAATCAGCAGAGCCTTTACCTTCAAGGCATGTTACCATGAGACATCAGGACACCGGCTTGGAAGTACACAGATCCTGCGTCCATCACATTCAACACATTCTTACAATGCCTGGTCAATGATGGTAAATTGACTCAACAGAAATAAGTAATCAAATAAGAGAATTCAGGCATTAAAAGTGTGTTTTCTGTAAGTTTAGAGACTGCATAAATTCCAAAATCAATCCAGAATTCTAAAAAATTCATTTAAGGATTCTGCCAAAAGCCAACATTCTTAACAATTAACGTAGAATATTTATGGTATAAAATATCTTAATAATGCCTTCATATGTTATCATAGAAGAATCCTCAAAAATCCTTTGCAAAGGAGAAGAGAAAGATTTGAAGGTAGGATTTAAAGTAACTGAATAGTTCAGGGAAAATAAAAATTTTCAGATAAACAGGACTGAGGGAATGAGCAGAGGAGAATGCAGCGAGACAAGGTCAAAATGTAGCACAAGGCAATGGACTTCTTGAAACAGTTCAGCAAATTTAGTATAATCCTTGAGTAACACGGGACAAAAAAAAAGAAATTGAGATCCAAAATAGACTCTTTTCTTCAGCATCAGGTGTATTATCTGACTACATTTTTTTTGAGATCTACTAGTTTAGGATGTATGGATTTTGAAAGGCTACAAAAATGGTAACGTGGTTAAGATAAAAAATAACTACATAATGAATACAGACTTCGATGAGAAAAGCTAAAGCAATTCCAGAATGAGTTGGAGATCACATTAAGCAAATGCGCAGTCATAGAGAGACTTAATGGTGCCTGATCTTGGAAGAAAACTGAGGATGTGGATCAATGAAGGTAACTGCAAGACTGAAGGGAAGGGTCAGAATCATTCAGTAACAGAAAACTAATAGTGCAGTGAAGGCAATTAAGGTCTCCAAACAACAGAAATGGAAAATGTTCAGAGATTTTGCAGAAGAAGAGCTAGGTGGCAATCAGGTTCATAATAAAGGCAGAGCTGAAAGGAGAGTAGCAAATGTAGCCATACATCATTTCTGAGAACTGTTCGTCCACCCTGTTCTAAAAAACGATAAAGGAAATTACATAACCCCTCCAGGCAACCGCTTCCAGCGATTCCATTTTATTATGAGAAGCTTTTCCTGATACTAAGCTTAAACCTTCTCTACTGCAATTTAAGTCCATCACACTTTTGCTGCCTACAGTGCACACAACGAAAAAGGTTATTACTCTCCTGATTGCTACTAACATTTTGCATATTTGAAGGTTATTATTTTGTCTTCTTTCAATAGTCTACCCAATTCCCTCGGCTCTGATTGCTCACATTGTCCTGATCTAGATTCTCTCTCCTCCTTTGCAGTGACTCAGATTGGACACAGTACTTAGGCAAGGTCTTTCCAGTACCAACCAGATCTCGACTTACAGACACATCATATGGATTATACAGATTTGAAATTATTACAGGGTAAAATGAAAACATTACTAAGATAAAAAGAAAATGAGAATGAGAGCTCAAATAACAACTTTGCACACGCATATCCAAAGTATTATAAGTTACAAAAGAAACAATGCACCCTTAGTTTCTGAATGATAATGAAAAGAAGTAACAGGATACATGTCTCTAAATGACATTTATGCTCCCCTGAGTCTACCTATGGCTTTTGTAGGCCCTGGAGTCAATCAGAACAACCTGCAATTTGTTCTGTGTGATTGCTGTTGAACTGGCTCACAAGCTGCATCTATACTTGATGCTGCACCTTCTCCAGCACTAATCATACAGGTAGAAATAGGCTGATTAGCCAGCAAATCTATCCTTCCCTATTTAGGAGAATGTCTACTTTAATGAAAAGATAGTGTGGGATAACTTCTAGTTGTCATATTGTAAACAAAATAACCAGATCTGTTATTATTTATATGAAATTAATAACATAATATTACATAATTAGTATGTTCTTTGAAGTACTTAAAGTTCAGCTCTCCAATCAGGTTGTATGAACAACACTTGAAACTGTAATTATATAGCATGATTTTTTAAATAAACAAAAATGCAAGTATAATGGTCTTTGATATCACCTCTTGCCAAATATGCAGTGCTTTCATGTTCAATGAAAACAGAATGACCATTCTAAGGACACTTTCATCACTGTCTTCAATAAGTTATTACGCTCTTACAATGGGGCTTAATTTATACTGAGTCTAAAATTGGGAACTGAGAATATCAAAGGCAGTCTGAATTGGTAAGAGTCTGTTTCTTGTTATTAGACATTATGTCAACAACACAATGAGAGCTGAACGCTGACAAAGCATACAACTAGTTTCATTTTGTGCAAAATAGTGAAGTATGCTTAGCTTGCAGTTTCAAAGATTACTCATCGAATCATTCAAATTAAACAAGAAAACGAACACAACTTAACTGGAACTATTTATAAAGCAAACTAAAAAGTTCTGACAATTTATTGGTCGGTGAAACCAGCAACACATCTTATTAGTATAAGCTTCAATTACCCAAACTTCACAAAACTCTGGTACAGGACTTTAATGCATTTTAATAAGTCACTCTGATTTCCAATAGCCATTCTTGGCATAATGATAGCTACTGGTGTTAGTGCATAACATCCAATTCTGTAACTCAAATAAATGAAAACAAGTCACAGAATCACAGAATTGCAGGGATTGGAATGGACCTCTAGCCATCATAAAGTCCAGCCCCCTGCTAATGCAGGTTCCCTACAAATGGTCACACAGGTAGGCATCCAGACAGGTCTTGAGTATCTCCACAGGAGACTCGGAGGAGCTTTGCTTATAGTTTTCAGAATTGCCTGAAATTCAAAACTTGTTTAATGTACCATAAATATTTCTTGCTAATTACTAGAGAAAGGCCAGATTTTATCTGAATTCCCAAATCCTTGCGATTATCTTACCTTTTCAGGAGAGATCAATCTAACATCTGTGACAATTCTACAAGAAATACAGTAACTTGATGGGAAAAAAAAAATGATTGAAAGGATTACTACATCTTTTTCTGCAAAAATAACTTATAAAGAACACTGATTTGAAAAAAAAAAATTATAATCCTAGTCATACTGCATAGGTACCCAATGTATGATAAATGAGCAAATCTGCACTTGGTTCCTATGCAGACAGCAATGTAACTGTCTTTACTCCAGCAGATGTAGCACAGTAAATACTGCTTTTCAGAGACTTAGCATAATGGTACACTAAAATTTACAGTACTGTCTACCTTATCTTACAGGCTTGATGAAAAAATCCGTTCCTGTTTCAGAATAACATAGGGGCTATGAAAGAGCTGAAAAGGAGCCAGAAGTTAGGGAAAACTTCTGGGACAAGAAAAAAATTATTTTCACTTAACATATGGATTAACTAAAATGACTGGCAGCAGCACAGTGGAAGCAAATCTTCAAAAGTGATTTATATTTGAGAAAAAAAAAAAGTTCCTTACAGGAGGAGTGGAATATGAAGGTAGCCTAAATGATATACTGAAGAACTGAAGAGCAAAAAGCAGCCATGTCCAGAGAAAAAAAAATGAAAGAAATAAAAAATGCTTTAACACTGAGGGCACTGCGTAGAAATATGTATCATGTCTACTGATGTAAGATACTACTTTAATTTTTTATGATTTCAGCACTGAAAAGTACTGGAAAAAAAATATGGTGGTATCACAAAATATCACAATATTATCAAACTCTGTACAGAGAGCTTTTGATGTTTTCTTTCTCTGTTCTTTAACAGCTTGTGCTACTGGAAACTGTGAGCAGTGGGACCTTAGGACTTCCTTTTTTTCTTTACTTCCCTTGGATATCAGCCACTTCACTATACTCCTCCCTTCCTCTTTTCTTGGAATATGGAGGCTCTCTGCCCACCTGACTCCCTTGCCTCTCCTCAACTGGCAAAACTTTAGGGTACGTAGGTTAAACAGTATCCCAGTGAAAGTAGATTAAGATGCAGACTGAGGCTGCCATAGGCAAAACAGACCTTTTTCTCTCCAAATTAGGGTGCAAGATTAGTATCATAAATACCAAGCCACACAAGAAGTACTGCTTCATATATTTAGAATTAGGATAATCAAATAAAAAAATATCAATATTTTTAGCATATGTGGTTCATGTGACGCCAAAAGTCTTCACTTTTAGCAAGGGAAAATCTAAGTTTGATTTCTTCTGAACTAAGTTTAAGCTGACAATAAGATATTTAAGTGTTGATATATTACCAACATGACAAAATGGATGACAACACAAGACTTGTTAATGTCACGTTATAAAACAGTTGCACAGAAAGGCAGCCTGAAGAGGTAAAGAATGGATGAATAGTATTAGTTAAGTTGGGAAGAATAAAGGCCAGAGCCTGAAAACCCACTCAGACAGCAGGAAACAGAAGGAATATGATGCAGATGACTTTTTTTTTTTGAAGAAGTTATTATAAGGATACTGTCATTTTGTTGGCAAAACATTAAGAAAGACAGGCTGGCTCCTTGAGAGTCCAAAATAGCAAGAGAGCCTAAAATTTCAGTGTTCCTCTGTAGTCTTCAAGATTTTATTTTAATCTGTTGCAAATTCCAGCTCACTCAGAGTAGACCCAAATACTATCAGTTGTAATATAAGTATCTAAAGTAGGTATATTTTAAATACAGTATAATTTTATTACATTTTTACGAATACAATTTCCAAATACTAGTCAAAACGTACCTTCCTACAGCAAAATAAAACTCTAACTAAATAATTGTCCTAGATATTCAGAAAAAAAAAGGAAATAAATAAGAAGAGATAACCAAAATGGCCAAATGAAATTACCAACTAGGCAGTTGTATGAATATTGACATGTAACAGACAATCAATATTAAGGTGGAACAGCAGCTGTACAAAACCAGTGTCCATGGATCCATGAACCAGTACAATGTGATTGAAAGCACAGTGTCAATAAAAATGCATTAATAATATCCAAAGAATTGGTAACACACAGCATAAAAGAAATGATGTGAGGAGCCACAGTGCTTCTGATTAAAACTAGAAGCCCTGGTATGTCAGTGCAAGTTCTCCACAGTGCCAGGGGAACATTTGGAAGGGAGTTACTGAATATTGCTCATTTTTCCTGAAAGATCCCTAACTTTAAATAATCTCAGTGGACATCAGATATCAAAGGATTATAAAAACAATTTTAAGATTAAGTTATAGTTACTGCATGTTTTTTGCTTAAGCACTGTATCCTGAAATTACATGTGTGATTCAAATTCCCTTCAGCCCAAACAAGATCTGAAATTAAAAAACAGAATGGCAACTACAGCTTCTAGTGTCCATTTGCAAATTCAGGATAGACCTGGATTAGAAACTCAATACGGCACTTTCTTGCAGAATATACTTGAAAAGTCAATCAATATTCTGAATCGCATTCATTTAATGCTCAGCACAATGTTTTGTTTTGATATACATCACTGTGTTGTAATTTCAAGGATATTTTGAATGGCCTCTATTCTGTGCATAACAGTATATTAATTAGTTATAAAAAGCAACCCTATGTTTACTGAATACTAAGCAATTACTAGAAAAATGCTTAGTCTAGGAAGAAATAGCTAACAAAAACTGTAAAATAGAATATTTTAGCATCTCCTTCTTTTAGCGCTGTATAAAAGATACTAGAGAAGAAAACATGGCAATTAACTTGTGATGTTTACTTCTAAAGTTTAATTAAATAATTAGTATATGTACAAAATCAGTTTGGATGCCACAGCTCCCACTCATTGCCTCCCTCAGAAAAGACAACAGAGAAAATGTTCTCAGGTGTCAGCATTGAAACAATGAAATCACATTCCAAAAAGTTAACTTTTAACTGCAGTGTATTTTGTCCTCAGTCTGTGGGCTGGAGAGGTCTTCCGCTCCAAGATAAAAGGAGACAGAAGTATGGTGAATGACGGGGATGAGTTTTTTGTCCAAAAATAACAAAGCTTCTCCAAAGAGATATGGCATTTTTATGCACTATCTAATCCAAGTATTTAAAATATATCAGCAAGAATAATTCTGATTGCTTCCTGGGCAGTAGAAGGACAGAGAGTCTCAATTTGATAAGTACTCAAGAGTTGATACTTTTTTTTTTTGCTATGAATCTGTTTTTCACATTGCTCACTTCTCTATGAACCTTAGAGATTTGATAGAGTATATTTAATCTTCAATTGAAAGAGGCTATTGAGAAAAGTAAGAGAAGCTTTGAATTTAAGAGGAATTGGCAGCAATGAAAAGAAAAGTAAAATCTTGAAAGATTTCAGAGCTATCACACCTCATTCTCAGGTCCCACCATAAATAAGATAAAGTAATAACTGTAAACACAATGTTGTAAATAAAAGTAAAGGAATAGAGGATTAGCATCTACCAAAAGACCAACTTAGGTTAGATATTCATTATTATCCACATATTGTAATTCTCCTTCTATTTTCAGGGGAAACTTCTAGAATCCATTTCATGCATTATTACACTGTTCCAATATTACATTGCCATGCATATTATTATTTCTTTTTCAATGGTCTGCAATTACAATAAAAGAATGCAGTAATGTAGCCATTACCTACAAATGACAATATGCAGTATACTCAGTGTTCTTTAAATCTGTACATATAAAACACTGAAATGCTACTCACAGCTTCTTTCTTTATTTATTTGCTTGTTTGCTGCAATCTCTGCTAATTAAGATAGATGTTAACTAGGGGGCACTGTGCACTCGAAGGACTGAGCACGAGGTTTGTTTCCTCCTGTGTCTTGCATTCCTCCAGCTCATATCCATCACGGAAGGAGCGCCAGGTGAGCTGACTGTCACTCCAGCCGAGGCTAATAGATTCTCCAGTGGCTTTTGTTACAGCTCATGTCATGTATTAAAACTATGCACCTTGAAAATGGCATAACATATGTAGCTGAGACTTGTCAGCTCCAGGTAATCAGACACTGCTTGGTTTCAAAAGCAGATGCAGATGAGACTAGCAATATAAATATGCAAATCACAATGGTCCCTTGTCAGCACCACTGTTCCTACCTCTAATGGCCCTCGTAGAAAGTCTGTTTGCTCAGCTCCTACTTCCAGTGCTACATCGACAGAAGCAAAGGGGCGGCTGGCCATCTGCTGTCGCTCCCGCATAAGTTGCTGATGGGGAAAAAATGATGTTTTAACAAAACATTAAAAAGTGCACCAAATATTAGGCTTCCCTGCTATACCTCCCGTTACAACATAAGAATACAAATAGCATGCAAATACTGAGATCATATTTTTAACATTAAAGGCAGAAATTTATACCAATTGATCATCATCAGTATTTACTTGAGAACAGCCTGGAGAGTTTATGTCGTCTACAAACAGTCTTTCAGCTAGAGCGCTGATGAAATCTCAAAATGAAAGCTCCCCTAGCTGGCTATTCATAAAATAACTTTGCTATTTGTGCAAGCTGGAGACAGATATGGAAAACGGTTGGTATAAATAGTTGAAGTCTAATTTCACTGATAAAGCATGCATCAGAACACCTGCCAAGAAAAAGCCCACTTGGCCTTCAAATTTTCATACTTTACTATTAAACCAGATGGAGCTAACAGTGTCAGGACTCATCATTTTATACAGCATCGTTCCTGCCGTTACTTAAATAGGAAGAATAACGTGTTAGTATTGGAAAGACTGCACCAGTATGTGAGTATGATCAGTTACGCTCACAGAGCTTGTATAATCCCTTCCAATCATACCAGCGTGCACAGAAGTCCCAAGCAAAACCACAAAGCTAACTCATATTTCTTCCTCAATCTGTAATTATAATGCTTATTAAACCATGATGAATAAAAATGATGACCAGCAGTAGATATTACAGATCTTACTCCACTGGTTCAGTGCAACTAATAAAAGCATTATTAAATATTTAAAGTGAATGAGTCATGCAATTAAAGTCGTGTGCTCCTTCAACTGAACAGGATGTCACAGCATCTTGAGAAGACAAAACGCTTACAAAAGTGTTTTATTAAAAAATATCTCAGTTTCATTTTCTTCGTGTTTTTCTCCTTACTGTTTATCTGGAAAGCTTAAAACATTAGAACCTGGCATTTGAATGTTAATGACATTGGCACTGTGACGCACTACTCATAAAACCCTCTGAAATAGTAAAGGGTATACAAATATTTCTGGCAGCTTACTAATAAACACTCTTGATTTAAGGTCTATGACACAACAACAACCTCATTTTGTAATACCTTTCATGTGTTTTTTTCTCAACTTGCATTTTAACACTGTCTTTAGAAATCAAAAGCACTCAGACCATTAAAATCTAAACAGTTCAGTATTCTCTTAACTCTGTATATACCCTGTATACCCTGTATATTCCAAAGGCCCTTTTTTATAGCCATGCCCTGAATCTTTCAGTAGGCAACTACACCAATGGGTTCCCCCACTGTGTAGCTGGTATACCAAGGGGCTGATTGAGACGTATGTGAGTGAAGAATAAAGGAAAGTCTATTTTGAATATCCAGATGGTTAGAAATTAATTTTTTAGCCTTCCGTTTCAAAATGAAGCTGATGGTTTCTGCTTTGCTTCAGGACCAATTTGTACCAAAACCAATATCTCTGTATATTTACAGACAGAAAGAACTACTATGGCTACCATGTCTCACCAGCAACTTGATAAACACCACAAAAAAATTTAAAGTGTAAAAGTACTGAGTTGCTAAATGGTAAAATTACTGTAGTTAGCTCATTTTCTTCCTAAAATAACAGAAATGAAAGAAAACAATGTTATTAGAGCAGTCCTACCATATGGACCTCATTACCGTACTGTATGCCTACAGAGCTATTGGCAAATGCATATTTTTTAATGGGAAGCCAGACATCATTTTAAACAAATAGAACTGCTTGGAAAAAGTAGTTAATTGAGCAGAATAACGTATGCTACAAATGCACAAATGTTTATTTAAAAGACGTAGTTGATATAGAACATAAAGGAATGAGTATTTTATATGCTCCTTTTTTTTAAGGTTAGAAGTTTTCTTCACTTCTGCTTTTAGCCATTTGTTCGGTAAAGCATTCTCATTCACAAGGCAGTAGCTGAAATTTTGATACTCTGTCATGTACGAATAGAACTATGATGATTAATACTATGAAGATTCTTAATTAGTTCTCTAAATAAGACTGAAAATTTTAAAAAGTTTAGCTACCCATGAAGTGCTGCTGAGTTTGGCAGCTGAGCACTTGCACATGAAAACAAAACTCAAAATACTGCTTCTTTCTGCTCAGCATTTTAAAGTTCCTAATAAGGTGCAGAGGAAAAATAGGAAATAAGGAGGAACAAGGAGAAAAGCAGTAAGATATTATGATGTTTAAAATCTGATTTGTGGACAGAAAAGGACACGAACTCGCACCATTTGCAGCTGTTCATGTATCAAGACTGGAACAAACAAAAAGTTCCAGTTAAAGAAAATTGTGAGTATGGTATGCTACCACAGGTGGCAGTCAGGTATGACAACCCATGCTCCAGCCATGACTAGTTTCACATAGCCCATACAGGTATGGGGAGATTCCTGTCATTCATCTGATAGGGCAGGAAACAGAAATTCTCCAAGATACATTTACACGTGGGTATCATAAATTTAATTTATAATATTCAGATTTAAGAATATGCCTAAATGTTCACTTAAAATTATGGAAAAATCAAAACCTGAATGTCTCAGCACGGGGCTGATAAATACAGTGAGCCTCTATCTGACTGACTATGAAACCGATTTCAAGCTTTATCATAATTTTAAAGTCCGAGAATATTGATGAGATTTGGTTTCTAGACATCTCTCATTTCTTTTCCAACAATTTCAGAGTATTAATTTTAAAGTTAATTCATATCCTATTACAGAGCTTATCTCAAGAATAAAATGGTATATGTCATCAGTGAGGAACAACAAGATATTGCGATAGTATAAATTACTTCACCAATTTCTAACTCAAAACTCATAATTCAAGAACATAATGGATGGGATAGGACAGGACAAGACAGGACAGGACCATATACCATGACCATCTAAAAATACATCACAGAGAAATATTTGCCTCAGTATACAGTTATGTTTTGCTGTTGATCAGAACTTCTCTGATAAATACATTTTGAAGAGAATAAAAATGTTCCAAAGAATCTTCTATGAGAAAATGAATCATTCGTAAAGTTCTTCTTAAGAAGAAATGTCTCATTTGAATGCATTCTGTTTGATTACATCTAGACTTGCATTCAAAATAATTAGCACTGTGTTTTCTGTGCTCTTCTAAAAGCCCTATTTTGAAAAAAGCATTAGATGGTAGGAACTAAGACAGGTGTACTTTCTCTTTGTAACAGACATTCTTGAGAAACTGATAGATTAGGATATCTGAAGAGGAGGAGAACATTTTTGTCATAAGCAGATGAATAGAAAAGCCTTTTCAAAGATCCTTCTGATGCAGATGAAAGGGTAGCTATAATTTTATCAATAGCACAGTTGTACCTAGGTTTGCATCCTTCACATTCTAGATTTTAGTTTTCTTTTTTCCGTTGAAGCATAATTACCAGCAGCATTACAACGAGTCATGAGTTACTCTGGCAAGATGAGTATTCAAAATCTCGAAGAACAGTGATTCTACAATCTTTCTTGGCAGCTTGTTAGTGACACTGTTTTTCCAATTATCTAATCTGAAATTCCTATTCTGCTTACTCATCACTCAGCTCTGACTCCTCTTTTTCTGCTTCTGTGCTGTTAAACAGTGATGCAAATAACACCAAATAGCTACAACAAAAGCATTAAAATGCCCTCTGCTATGTGAGATTTCAAGGAAAACTGATGGCAATATAAAAAAATATCAAAACATCAATGCTAGTTGCATTAATTAATTTATGGCTGCATTGCATTTGACAAACTTCTGGGGTAAAAACAAGTATGTTAAGGGACAGTCCTGCAAAAAGAGACATTCTCTATGAGCCATATAATTCAGTCCTATTCCTGAGGTATTTTATTGCCATATCTAATCAACAGAAGTAGCCTAAGTGGGCTTAATGAATACACAAATCCAACTGGACTATGGGCATACTACTTAGCAACAGAATTTAATTATCCTCAAAATTCCTAAATTCTCATTTTCAGACTGAATTGTACACAGTGATAATTCAATGCAACTCTGATTAGTAGCTTTAATTTGCACAGAGTGCTTTCACTGTAACTTTTCTCATTGTAACTACTGGTGGTACAAATCTCTTCAGATTAAATGAAGTCTTTACATAGCTGGAAAGGAAAGAAATTTCTCATTTACATGTTGAACGACCTACCTGATTAATTTCCAAATCAGATGATTTCACTGGAACAGCAGGTCACAGCCATTAAACTATTTTATTTTTGAAATGAAATAAACTCACCATTCCATTATTGCAGGAGATATGGTGACTTTAAGAAGCTAACAAAGGATACCATTGGAAACCAAGAAGCAGGAATAACCATGCTCATGACAGCAGTAGTAGTTTTACAGTCTAGATTCACTCATTCTCTTCACCATGAACTTCCTAAATAACCCTGGCCACTTGCCTTCCCTGTGCCTCATTTCCCAGCCTGCTAAGTGGAAGTGCTCTGACCCAAGAGTGCATTCAGGAAGAAAATGAGATATTAAAAAGATGGCCATAGACTAACATGCTATTTGCACTGCAAAATAGACTCTACAGAAAGTTACTAAGATATCAGAGCCTATTCCACACCACTTTCTTTCAAAACTGTTTGAAGAAAAAGTGCTTTCAGGTGTGTGCAATGTCTGTCTTGAGGGAAAAAAAAAAAAAAGGGAGAGGAGTTACACTTCTCATCCTAGCATTGCACTGAATAAAATGAAGGGTTATTTAAACTAGACATAGTCAAGCAAACAATAGCTAAGACATACTTAAAATACAGTGTACACATCCCAAAAAATAACCGTTCCAAAAGGTCAAGTTTTTATGTATCCTTTTTGGAAACCAAATACCAGTTGTCTGTAATTTCCCTTGAACAAATCAAAAAAGAGAAAAAAAAGACGAGCCCGGAAAAGGTCATTTTGTTGCTAGATCCAAGGAACAGGATTTTTATGTACTGCACATTAGGAAGTAAAGAGCAAAACATGAATCTGCTGTGACTTTAGGTTAAAGATGTTTCTCGTTATGGAAGAGAATTCCCATCTCTATAAGACTGCAAGTATATAAAAAGCTGTGTATTACAATGGAAATGGCACACTGGTCTATGCTCATTTGCAAACATTTTGTAGTTACAGTGAAGTTCTGATCCACCCTTCAGGTACTTTCCCTAAGGATTAATTTAGCATATGAAGATTTTTTGGGTATGAAGAATCAATAATAAGCTCAAAATTCAATTCTATACCACAACTCATTGCTTTCAAATCTAAGAAGCACTAAACAATACTTAATCCCATGAATTCATGTTGTGCATTTATGTAGTTTTGTAACCATAATCATTTTAAATGTTCATCAAGACTTAAGTCTTTTTGCAGGCCTTGCTAACTCCAGCACTGTACTCTTCTTAATCAAATAGGCTTAGAAAATTCTTTCAGCAAACCGTTATTATTTTGCTAGTAGCCAGCAGAGCCATTTTCAATTCACAGAAAGTTTCTAAAAATACTTATTCAGCAAACTAATTCTGTGTACAAAGGAAAAGAGAACTAGATCCACTAATTATAAATGTTAAAATGTTTCCACATAAGTCACTGTACTGAATTTGCCCAAGGACAGTTATTTATAAATGAATATATTAAAATATGTGTTTAAATTAATTATTTCAGAAAATGAAAGTGAGATTCAAGTACCATATTATGCAAACTACTCTTTGAAACTCTTTCATTTACAGTGATGTCACATAAAGAAATGCTTTTTAAAACATCCTCTAAAGAATTATTAACACCGACAGCGCAGTACTTCAGTATAAAGTGTCATGTTTATAAGTGGAATAGACAGAGTATGAAGCTACCTTACATCAAAAGGCTTTCAGAAGAAGAATTGAGTACATCCTATTCATTTTATTAAGCTACTGTTTTTGAAATGAGGCATCATTAATACCATCCACTATTATCTCAACTGTTAAAAATGGCTTCAGTTATTTACCTTAAACAACAGACATCAAGCTTACAATTCCCGGTTCTGAAATAAAATTTTTGGCTGCTCCTGTAGCAATTCAGATTTTTTTAAAGATAGTAAATATGATTTAATAAAGAAAACTGGGCATAAGCGGTACCAGCTGAAATCGGTTTGTCCATCTCTGTGCATTGGTCCTATACCACAGCAAGTCGCAGCGTGACTAAGATCCTTCCAGCAGATATACAAAAATTTCCAAGGAAGGCCCCAGTGATGGGGCTTCCACAGTCACTCCAGAAGTCTGGATTGCCTGACAGCCCCTGGGCCAGAAAGGTCGTTTGTAAAATCTAAATTAAATCTCCATGCTGACATTTAAGCCAATTGCTTCTTGTCCTGTCTGTATCTGAGAAAAAAATAGCACTCTTCTCCCCTACAGGAGCTCTTCATGAATTTGAAGCTTCCCTTCAATCCTCTCAACTTCAAACTACCGTGGGGATACAAGTATTTTCTCACCACTTCCACTCCCAGTTTCAGTGCTCCCCTCTGCATCCCCAGCTGCCTCACACTCTCATTAAAAAGTGGAGCCCCAGATCCTACACAGCAGAACAGAAGGCTCAGTTCTACCACCTCACAGATCTGTTTGTTGGTAGCATTATGCCAGATCTTTACTAGAACCCATTATAGTTCCACCTCGTTTTCTGAATATTCTTACCAAGGTTTTCACTCAGAAACCTTTCTGAAACTCATTTCCCCCTACTTTTTTCTACTTTTTTTTCCTTTTCTTTTTTTCTTTTTTCCTGCAGATGCTTACATCTTCCTCAGAGAAGACTCTTTTATTTGCCAATTACAGAATACTGAAATTGTAACTTTCCAGCCAATTATTTCAGATTCTCCCATCTTCCTCAGACTGCAGTATGCTTGCACACTCTTAGTTCAGCAATGCTACATATGCAATAACCTTGGCTCATCACAAATAAACACCAGAATCAGATCACAGCAGAATCCCACATTGATGTCGCTTCCCCCATTCCACTCTGGACCACTTAGAATACTACACTAAGCATATAATTCTACACTATAATCCAAATATGAATACTCTCTCAGGTTGTTTATGAGAAAGTTATGTGAAATACTATTGGAAGGAATGCTGTATCTTGCTTTCTTCTTCTCTAAAATGTCTGCATGTGCGTTGTGTCAAAAAACCAGTTTAGTTTGGCATTACTTGTTGCATAATCAATGAATATACGGATGTTATAATTAAGAAGTATACAAGCAAGTTAGGCTAAACAGGTTATCACACTAAAGAAGAATGGATGGAAAGTTTACCCCTGTCCTTAGCTCACTGAGAAGGCTCCAAGAGGAGCGATCTCCAAAAGAGAACCTTCCCAGTGGCAGTCAGCTCTTAAATGGGGTCTAGGAGAGGTGGAGCCAGGCTCCAACCCTTCCGTAGCACAGGTGAATTGCCTTCACCTGTGCTCCCAGGGCTGACTCACTGCTCGCCTCAAGTGATCAATCAGAGGTTCAGGCTGTGATTCAGCAGTTCCTACACATGTACTTGACAAAACAGTACTGAATGTCACCCTCATCTTTGCTCTCTACTAAATTCTTGGAGATCATTTGAAAAAATTTTTATTTTAATACTTTCCTAAGAATTACTAATAAATTATTTGGTCTCCAATTGCCCAGCCCTTGCTTTTTCTCATTCTTTTTTTAAGAAGGAAATTACAGTTGTCCCTTTCCGGCCTTATTGAATCTTCTTAATCTCAGAGAAAACCCTGTCAGGCTCTGTAATCAGATCAGTACATTAGACAGTTCCCAAAATATTCCAGAATAAATAAAATTTGGTTATCCAATCTGAAAATATTTAGCAAGAATTCTCTGCCCCATGTTTCTGTATTACAGCTTGAGACCACATCCCTTTTTCACTGTAGATACTTACAGGCTTTTGAAAAGGCCTTAATTAAAACATTTCTCTTCCTAGCACAGAAAAAGTCACTAAGATGGGGTGTGTGTACACTTACTTCAGAGATTTTCAAGTGCAAGACCAGTGTATTTTCATTTGCAAATTGTGCCAAGACAACAAAAAAAACCCAGGTGATGAATTTGTTTCCCAAGTGAACTGAAGTGAAAATATATTGTTCGAATTACAACGGCCAAATTGAAATTCTGCCAGTTTAGAAAAAGCTGCAACCATGCCTGAACCCTGGCTCACACCATGATTTCAGGTCAAAATCTTGAAATTTTTTAGATGATTATAAGTCCAAGGTTTATATTTATTTTTTTCTTCATTGTTTCCTTTCCTTTATTTTTTGTATTAATGAATTTGTACCAATTTTATGAATTTGTAAAAAAAAAAAAAAAAAAGATGAAATAAAAAATGAGCATGAAAACTCTGGGTACTACTTCAATACGGGTGAAGTTTGCCTTTATCATTTATCATTTTTGTTGATTATTATTTTGTTAAAGGTGAAGTTTGTCTCCAATTCTTTAACACCATTTATTATTTGAAATTACTCATGCACTGATAAAGTAACAACGTAAATGAAATGTGAAGTGCAGCATTCTTAGCAATTACACAACATAAAGCACAAAGCACATTACCATTAAGGAAGGTAAACTGGAGATGTGACTGACATCACAGTAAAGCCTTTAAATGCTTTCAAACTTTAATTCTTCAAGTGCTAAGCTAAATAACCATCAATTTCACTGCCTTGCAAAGGGGACCAAAAAGAGGTGCACTTTTCAGTACCCTGCCAGCATCAGGATGGAAATGTCCTCATCTAAACTGGTCCTCAGTGAAAAGAGCTGTATAGCCTCACCACTGCAAGCCACACAGGCATGCCACACTATCTTGTGCTTCTGAATTGGGTGAGAAAAATTTCTGTAGAGAATTCTTTAAAAAGCTGGACCTGTGTTACTTCTAGTTATACTAGACATCAGGTTAACTGCCTCCCACTCCCATTAAAAAAAAAGACTCACAGTGACACTGACAGCCTTTTCATTATAATAGTCCCATTCAAGATCAGCTCTAAAAGCAGTATGTTTCACATCAACAACCATTTCAAAATTTTTTTTTGTAATTATTTACAATTGTTTGTAGCCAGTTTTAAGTTACATCCAAGACCAGGAAGTGTGAAAGAAGTCTGGTTGATTTGATTGTGCAGAAAGTCTTGTCCATCTGGCAGCTTCAGAGAAGAGGCATTTAGCTACTCAGTGTAAAACGAGGACACTGATTTGAAATTTGGGTACTTATCCAAGTAAATATTCCAAACTTCACAGATTTGCTCACCATACCTAGCACCTCCAGGTCACCAAGAACTTGGCACACAGTGCTCATGGGAATGGCACGTGGCCATAGCCAACTCATTTTGTGCAGGGGAATGAACGGCTTTGAAAGAGATGCAGTTCTGCTTTCTGACCAGAGTAATAATATGAATTAAAGCAGCTCTCCATTGTTCATGATGTTTATTAAACTGAGACAATTGATATAGCAGATGTGAGATGTTACACCTCTTAATGGTGACTGCTCAGGAAGAGCTGAAAAACAAATTGCTCACAAAGCTGTCAGCTCTGGCTACGGAACTGACAACTAACCCTAACCCTATCACTTGCCTCGAAGATGATTTACTCTAAGCTCAACTATCTAGAACAAGAAAGTACTGAGAAAAGGAAACTGCCGAGATAAGGAAGTCTGAAGCTTGCAATATATTAATGGAGAATTAATTTAGAAGTTCAGCTGCTATCTAATAATCAACTGTTATTGAAGGGACTAGAACCTGTCTAATCTCCTAAAATATCCAAACTTCATCGGAATTTTAGAAACTGAGGATTTCCAAGTATTAAATACCCTAATCCTATAGTCTGAAATTAAGTTCTGGAATATAAAGCCCATTACTAATTGCAATGGACCATCCTGGCAACATATGTAGTACCAAAGGTCAAGTTGTTTTTATCTTGATAGCAATATGGTGCATATTCCAGCCACAAACATTTACATAGTCTGTGGATTAGAAAAAATACTGTGAAAGGGTTAATCCCTTCCCAGTGCCACAATGAGACTTTCTATATAAAAGTGGCAGAGAGTGTAAATCAAAGTACTCTGGCAGTTTGAGCTCCAGTCAGACTGTTTCAAAAGAGAGAAGTGGGACGATTTAGAGTTCATCAATTATATCACATCAAATTAGCCTCCACCACAGGCTTCGCTCGACAGCTTTCATCTATTCTAATTTACAATAGAGAGGACAGCCAAGTACAGGATTGTGGCAATGACACCGTCAAAGGGAAGCATGGTAGTTCTGCTTCTCAAGAATGATAGGCTTTTCCAGAAAGCAGCTTCAGCTGGGTCAGAATCTCTGGCCAGGTTTATTTTCCTTCATTTGCTCTGCTCCTGATTTAAGGAAGCAATGCACTAAACATCTTTTTAGCAGTCACTGCCTTTCTACAGACACTGCTCTCTATCTCTCAACATCATACAGTGATTTACCCCTGCAGTTAAATCCTTAAAATAGACAAGTACACTACTAGAATGCCATTGTAACTGTATGTGGTAAGGACATAGGTTAGCTATTTTAAAGGGGAATAGCCATCAGCAAATTTGCCTTCCAACTGAGAGACTTTACATGTGAATTCATCATGGTTATTTGAAGCCACTGACAGTGCAGTAACGTAAATTGCAGCACAACACAGAAAAGCATTTCAGTTTTCTATGCAGATATCATTTTACAAAACATTTTAATATTAAGAATCCATCCTTTTGCTGTAGATCTCATCGTAAGCATTGTGCATCATTTAAATTGCAATCTAGAGGCTTGGATGGATTTCAGATGGAAATCAGGCCTCGTGCAGGCCTTCTGCATAGTAGTGAACTCACACAAGAAGGATGAAATGTCTTCCTTATTGCTTCTACCAAAATAAATCCTAAGAGTCCAAATGAGCAAAAAGAGTGTTTACCTTATAGCAACCAGTTAACTCCTAAAATAAACTTCTTCTTTTTTTTTTTTTTTTAAACAAACATTAAAATAGGCCTTTAAAAGTACACAAATTGCAATGATTACTTCACCAGGATGAGCAGGCTTCAAACCTATATTTCCATCCTCTTCCATCACAATTTTATGCATATCTGTACTACATGAACCAATTTTGTATTTGATTTTCTTCTAATATGGCCTGTTTCCAAATGAAGTATTGCAGGCTCTAAGCAAGTTAAGGTCATCTTTCCCTTTCCCATTATTTTACTCTCTCCCCAAGGTTGACTTTGCTGGTAAGACTTTATTGTGAACTACTAATAAGCTTTTAATGGCAGTCTTCAAGTTGTTTTAATAGTTGTATCAGATTAAAATACTTAGGGACAAGTAAATTATCAGAGTTCCTGACAGCTAATTTTTAGAGACTCTCAAGTGAATTCTGTGCTGGTAAATACTAGGTAAAAACTTAGAAATAAGATCGTCTTTTACCTGGAATATTAATTTGTTCTTTCTTTTAATATGCAACATAATAAAGCTTCTATAAAGAAAAAATGAATATAACAAAATATACTCATGACTTTTCTCTTGCAAATTTGGAAACAGGACATTCTTCCAAAATATGTCCCTTTCTGTGTGGGAATTGTTTACCTTCATTAGAGAGTGCCATAAATTTTTTTAGGAACGTGGACTTGTTTTCCACCACTTGTTCCAGCTGGAGACGTATTGGTTTAAAATGTCAGGGAACCCACTATGTGTTAATGGATTTTATATGGGCATCTGCTAAATGCTTTCAAGTTTACACCACCATAATATATGAGACAGCTGGAATTTCATTAATTGAAATTTATTTACCTAGGAAAAGAACAACAACATCCTTAATTGAGAGACAAAAGAAAACAAAGTTATGATTTGAGTCAAAGGTGCCATACATCTCCATCATTCTGCTCAACAGATCTACATTTATCACAGTGTAGGCAAAGAAAGGACTCACTCTTGGGACTTCTAAAACAGAGCATGACAACTGTGATTTGCCTAATTAAATTCCCTTGCTCATTTGGAGTTGAGGGAAATATGTTAGTATATATGCTCCACTCCAAACTAAAGTGCTTTGGTTTTGGTTTTGTTAGTTTTATTTCTTCCTGGGGCTGATAACCTAGTACTTGTTTTGGTTGCTTTATTATGAACATGTAGAAAGTTACATCACAATCACACAAAATATTGCTCATAGATTCCAATGGCTTCAGGTAATGACATCAGGAAATTAGAAAGATGTTTTTCCTTATCTGGTAATATTAAATCACAGAACACAAGTTTTTAACAGCTTCTCAGCCACCCAGAAATCTTGCTATGGTTGCTCAGTACAATTACGCCTTATGCCTCAACTGTTGGGAGTGCAGTGTTGAATATTCATTTGGAAAGACTAATTTAGAATCAGAGACCAGAAATCAACATAGGCAGCTTGGAGAAGTTGGGTTATCGGTTTTACGTCAGTTGCAACTTTTCTTATGGGCAACGTTAAATCTTATATTAAGAAAAGGTAACAGGAAAATCTAACAGTGGAGGTAAACTCCTTTATATAGGAAAAGGAAGACCAAACAATCATACTTGGTGGATTATTAAGATCAGCATTATTAAATTAAGAAAGTACACAGCCACAGGCTATTGTAGTTATATCATGTCATTCGTGTCCTATATGGCCATTTTTGAGAGTCAGTAACAACGCTAAGGTATGTAGCCCCAGAATGACCCTAAAAATAATAGTCATATTATTTCTTTTTCCAAACTTATACACAGTTCAAAATGCAAAGAATGATATTGTCCCCACAGTTTGTTTCAATAACATACTAAGAATACATAGCTGAAATACTCTGTAAAAAAACCCCAAAATGGGTTTAACTTTTACAGTTTTGGTAATGCTCCAACACAAAAGGGAGAAAACATAACATCAGCAAATGAGTTTCATGCAGGGAAGGGGCAACTCTTGTACCAACAAACTACGGATTGTTAAGACTACAGACTTCCTAGAAAAAATTAAAATATTGAAAAAGTATTTGAATATTTGCCTTTATAAATAATTTTGCAGCATGTTGTTTCACTTCCATTTCAATTTTAATGAAGGAATTCTATGACTTCAATAGTAAAGATTTGCTTGCAGTTATATTTCATTGGCCTTTAAACTGATGCGCATTCATTCCTATCCTACAGGCAAACGCCATTTTTGAATTTCTCAGTCTTTGATGGAGGGAAGTTTTGACCTAATTCTCTGCAGCTTTAAAGGCAGAAAGATGTCAATGATTTTTAAACATGATTTTTTAAATGCAAGTGCAGTAAAAAACGCTCCAATAAAAATAAATAATGGTAACGAATAGAAATAAATTAAAAATGCTGCAGATTAAATTATTTTCTTTGAAAGTGGAATCAGTCACATCTCATAAATGCAATCTTCTACTTATCATACTGACACGTCAGATACAGTCTGGCTATATCAATCATACAAGTTAAAATTATACCCATTACTCTGTATTATATAAAATGTTACCAGAGTCCTCATGCTTTATTCGAGAAGGGCAGAAATCTCTGAAGTATATAACTTAAAATGTATTCTCATTTGTAGTTTTTCTATGCTGAAAACAAAATAGTTCCCAATGACCAATTGAGTTTCTGATCCTTACATATATAACAAGATGACACTATTATGCACAAAATAAACAGTACTGAACCGTGATACATAGATAAGATAAAAGACTATTGGTTTTACTCCAAGACAGTTTTGCTAGTCTTGCTTAGGCCCTCTTCCATACAAACTGCAGGTCGGCAGCTGTGACTCAGCTGCACAAAGCAGCTCTCATACTTTCATCTCCTGGGGCACTTCTTCTCCAGAAGCAAACTCATTTCATGTCACCTCAGCTGCCACTGGCAAACTCAACTCACCAGCAGTGCAAAAGAATCAAGCTGTGATGGGATGAAATCCAGCACTCCCTGAGCACGTCATTTATTCTTGCAATGAATCAACCCAAGTGGCTGGACCTATAGTTAACTGTATGTGAAAAGGACATATAATGCCACTACACCTGCACATAAATTATGTTTACCTTCCAAAGAGTAAACCTTTATGCAAAATCTTACTGTGTGTTATATATTCTGTTGTGTCAGCTGCATCTCTGAAAGTAAATTTACTTATTTGAAAGAAAAGTCATCAGCAGTGATTCAGTACATATAAACGGCTGAGTTCAAAATGTTTTATAATGTTTGCAAACAGCTTCTATTAAAAGGTCCAACTCTGAGCCATATCAACAAACCAAACTGCACACCAACTTGCCTCAAACACCTGAAACAAGTGGCCATTACCTGTGGGCACGTTACTGTTTCTGCTAAAAACATACAAAAGCTTTGGTGCAAATGTTTGCAGATGTGAACCACACATAGGATACTTGAAAATCTCTTTAAGTATCTGCCTTTCACACAGGTGTTTTGGGTGAGTTGCCCCTTTTCTGTTTCTTCTTTAAACTTGAAGAAGCAGACATTTGCGTGTTGTGAGCCTAAAGCTGCTCTTGTATAATAGAGAGCTTGGCTGCTACGTTTCTTAACGCAAAATGACATGGAACATTGTTTGTAACATACGGAAAAGCTGAAACTATGCCCTAAGGCAAAACATCGTGAGGCGTAATTATTCAATTATGATGTTTAAGATCACCCACAGTTGTGAGAGCACTGCATAAATGAGGCGTAATGAAGAGGGTTAGGCCAGGTCTGACATCTCACCCTTCTCTCTGATCACGTTGGCTTTGGGGATTTAACTCAGCTCTGTTGTACAGCTCCTTGTGGCTTATTATTATTTCCATTTTAATAATAAAACAGAACACGTCTGAATTTGTAATGGAATCGATTGTTTTGTGCTACGTTAAAAAAGTCACAATCTATCCAAAGGAAACATATATACATTTAAAATACATAGAAATAAATTTAAGATATAGGGAGCTAGAGAAATAGAAGAAATGAATATTCACTATTATAGTCAAAAAAAACACATACTGATCTATACAAGACTGCCCATTTCCTTATTAAGGGACTTTACCATGAGTGACGTTATTGAAGAATGTGACCAAGAAAAATAGCAATCACAAAAATGTTTGTGCAAAACAAAAGGAGTAAAAAAATAAACACCAAACAATAAATGTTGACTAGGTTCTTCCTGAGCAGTCCAACTCTCTTACAGCCCTTTAAAAATGGCTTTATGTTGCAAGAGAATTCATAGGCAGCTTTAAGGCTCTCAGCTCATCACCCCCACAAGACAAATTTGAGGAGTGTGCAAACAGGCCACGCTGGGGCTGGGCCCCAGACCACAGCACTGGCAGAGAGGCTGCAGCTGCAGTGAGGCAGGGCAGAAGCCATCCAGCTCTGCCCTCAGGAAGCTGTGCTGTCCCTTCTTCCCTATGTTTCATGTGAATAATACAGCAACTCATTTTGCTGCTGTGATGCCCTTTCCTTCTCTCTTCCATCCTATTCTGGTTTTGATTTTCCCTTTAGAAATGACACAGCCTGCACAGGGCAAACTTTGCCCTGCTTCCTTCAACACTTGTTTCTCAGTTTTTGGCTGCCAAGGATGGGTGTGAAGAACAACTTCTCTGCATTCCTTTACATCTCTTCCTCCCCTACGGGCTCTGATGAGCACGATGCAGAGGCAGAAGAGGTACAAGAACTGCCTGTGCACTCTTGGGGGACGAAAGGTTTTGGGGCAGTATTTTGTTGGTTTACCAGCTATTTCTTCTCTTTGGGGATAGAGACAGCAAAATCATAGAATCCTTTGAGCTGTAAAGGATGCTCAAAGGCCATCTGGTCCAATTCCCTTACATTGAACAGGAACATCTACAGCTCAATCAGGTGCACAGAGCGTGGTCCGGACTGACTTTGGGTGTTTGCAGGGATGCCACCACCTCTCTGGACAAATTGTACCGGTGCTTCACCACTCTACATTCAACCCACTTAGGAGCTGCTATGCACCATGCTAGTAATGAACTCAGGGAAAAAAAAATAATACTAATAATAAAAAAAATAAACAAGCCACCTTTACTAACAAAACAAAACAAAAAAACCCCATGAGATTTAGTCTGCAGTGTAAGAATGTCTTGACTAACACAAAAGAGAAAAACTAAAATATACCTTTCTCTGCTCCAAGTATTATGTGGAAGAAAGAATAAATTCCTAATATCTTTTCCTCCTTGTAGATAGCGCTCAAACAGCAAATAAGTACAGAGTGAATATACAGATGAGTTCTAGAATGAGAAGTCTTTGCCAGGATCCATACTTGGGGCGTTCTGCAGCAGTAAATATTGCTCACTGCCAACAGGCACACATACACATGGAGCAAAAACTCTCCAAAGAAAATAATATCTTAGAAAATTTATTCTTCTTTGCTGTGGGGCAAAAATGATGTGGATTTTAATAGAATGCTGAGAGAAATTAAGACTACAATAAATATATGTACAGGTAGAAGTCACTTTTTAAAGTAGCACATAAAAAAGCAAAGCCAAAAAAGGGGGCTAAAAAGCAATTTAGCTGAAGAACAAAGATTTCAGGTACTAATTTACTGCCACAGATATGAGCCCACAGCTAGCACAAGCACAAAACACTTCCTATGCAAATAAGCCAGGCAAGCTAAGTCCTGTTTCCCAACTATGTTCAATGTAAGACAAAAATAATAGCATGGGCTGAGCAGAAAAAAATCTACTCACTAGTTTTTATACTTAATGTTTTTTGTTAAGTTTGCTATTGCTATTATTTTTTAAAAGCATTTAAAATCGAGCACTTATGATGCAGACAAACCAACAGGGACGTGTTCTTAAACGTGACATGATACTTGCCTCGGACATTATCCAATGAAACATTTATTCAAGGTCCGTGGCTTCTGATAACAGCTCAGCACACTGGTGCTGTTCTTCAATTTATTCCCCAGGTTTTTGATCTGCCTGCTGATTATCTCTGAGCTAGTGGTACAGAATCTTAGTTTTTCCAATCTGCATCCTACCACCAGCCAATTCCTTAAAGGAAAAGGTTCTCAGTGGAGGATCTCACTTCCTAGCACTATCCTGTGTGCTTTTAGCAACACTGAAACTGCTGCAGTAACAAAAGAAATTAAAGATATTACGTCAGAATTCACTGCTTCCAGGGATAAAGAAGTGGCTTGTTTCTATATGCAAGCAAGAAATACGAATGAGCTGATTTCTACCAATTCCTTTTCCTTTAGTCACAGAAGTAAAAACAGCATATGCTTACATATTGATGACTGCTACATAGAGTACTGCTATGCAAAAGGAATACAGTCAGACTGAACGCCACTTTATTTTGGCATTTTTGTTTTTATAGCCCTGAAAAGATGAATTATATGTGCTTTCAGGAATGTGGATGAACTCTGCCATGAGGAGAGTGTAAGCGATGGCCCCAGCATCAAGGAGGAATAAGCTGAAAAGAAGGGGAAAATACAGAGTTTGCACATCTTCCTGTTGTGTAAAGAACTTAAACAGCAGTAACTTGAATAGTGTGTTCCTGTACCAGGCATTTTGTAAGACAAACAGCATTTATTTGGAGAGATTTGCAGGCTCTCTATAGTAATTCATGCGAAACATAGAAATCCTGAAGAAACAGATGGAAGAAATGTTTAAAGGAAAATTTCAAGCAAGGGAAATATTTCCAACAGTAGTATTGCAAACAGTATTTCCAACAAAATGAAAATAATTATAATTTCACCTAACTTATCTGTTAACAGAGGCAAGGCCCTTTGTCATGGATGTTGACTGCATATAATCTGTTCACTTAAAGTCGAACTTAATTGTATTATTATTTTTATATACAGTATATTGCCCAAAAGCTGTAAGCCAGGAATTCGCCACACTAGCTGCTGTGCAAACAAAGGAAAAAGGGGATTTATGGTCCAGAAGGTTTATGTTATAATTTGTTAATTTTCAATGAAGAGTAAAAGATAATCTGAACGAGGCATTCAGGCATTTAAAAACAGAAAGTATGTAGCTATATAATGCAGCTTCTGAGTCTGCCTTCAGAAAACACAATTACCAGATACACTGAAAGCTGCCATAAGTTGACAGAAGGAGGTGAAAATTCTCTTTACGTATAAATGCATGAATTAGTACTAATGTCAATGGAACCACGTCTATTTACAAAAAAATTCTGATACACTGTCCAAAAAAAAAAAAAAAAAAAGTTGAAGCATGAAAAAAATACATCCAAACAAACAAAAGAGACACATACAAAGACCAGACTGTAAATTACCAATATCCATAAGAGGAATGCTTTCTCCTATAACTGCAAAACTATCCCTATTTCAAAATAAAGTAAAAATGGTAATGATGATTACTGCTCAGTTTTTAACTTCTAGACCTAAATTCTTACTGGAGGTTCTGAGTTGATTAAAAAAAAAAACAACAGCATAATGTTGTTCACTGTACTTTCTTCATCTGCAGTGAACATTGGAACATATCTAGAAAAGCCCATTCAGATTTCAGAGGTTTTGAGTCCTTTGTGAAACTAAAGAAATATAAATAAAGGTATTTCATTAGTATAAAATGATAAAATACTTTTTTTTTTTTTTCCATACAGAATATACACCCATGTACGCTTACCAGAAAGATTTAGAGCAACTGCAAATGTCTTAACATGAAAAATCAGAACACTTTGAGAGTAGAAATATTGAGTGCTGTCCCTCCCTCCCAAGACCTTTATCATAAAGGACACTTCTGAGTTCTAAATATATCAGCAATTTTATAGAATCATAAAATTTGGAGTTGGAAGAGACCTTGAAGATCATTTAATCCACCAAACCCATCCATTAGCAGGGAAATCCCCCACCAGATCAAGGCCCAGAGCTCCACTCAACTTGGCCTTGAGCACTTCCAAGGATGGAGCATCCAGAGCTTCTCTGGGCACAGTTCCAGCGCTTCACCAACCCCACAGTAAAAAATTTCTTCCTAATGTCTAATCTGAATTTCCCTTCTTTTAGTTCTTAGCCAAGTTGCTTACACAGTCATTATTCCCACTAAGTACTTTCCAGTGTGCAAAAATCAGAATACATTGTATTTTCAAGAATTTAAAAAAGTAATAGAAATATTAAAAACCAGGCAAGATAGAATTCAACCAAATACAAAACACTATGACCGCAATAATATAGAAACCATTCTTTCAGTACGTGCATACAAGTTTTAAAATTCATCTGTAAAATTGCTCTAAGATTTAATAGTTATGTGTAAGTGAAAATGAGCATGCCGTGTGCTGTGATAATACCACCATTGTGTGATATCATCTGAGTCTATTATTCAGCAGAGCAGAGAAATATCAAGAAATAATTGGCCCAAAACCTCTCATTTTAATTGCTCGCACAGACCTGGAAAGCAAGTTTGATGCCTCTAATATCAAGGAAAATAACCAATTCTAAAAATTGAAATCTGAAATGCATCAGCCTGGTCATAAAGAAATTATAAGCACTAAGCCAAGATTTGCAACACTACCTTCAAAATAAAAGGGAACAATTTTACCATGCCAAAAGGCAACAACAACAACAAAAACAGCTCACAGAGGCTTGTTTAGAATTAAAAGGCCATTTAGACTTGGGAGCTGGATATAGGGAAGTCATTCAAGGCTGGAACTCAAAGTCAGGGTGGCTGTGATGTCTGAGGGAAGCAGCTGGTGGTGAGGAATATAATAAGGAACAGGACAACTTTTACTAAACAAAAAACAATAAGAATTCTGACTTCTTCTAAACCACAGCAGTGATTTTGGATAGCTAAATGCATTGCTATACATCTTTCCCAGTATCCCTCCTTTGCCATTTTCCTCAATTTTCAGTCTATCTTCCTCCTTAAGAAGCTGGCTGCAGCCAAAAGACACAGTGTTTTTACATATAAAAAGGCTTTATTTTTCATTCCTAAAGACATCTTGTGAACTTTCTGAGATTCATTTTTAAGTGTCTCTTTAGTCTAAGCTATAGAAAAAATATTTTCTTGGTTGTACTTTTTAGACACAGCATTACTCCCCAGTTTCCCCAAAATCAGACTGATTTCAAAATATACCAGAACCTCACTTCAGAATACACAATCCTAAAAATTCTTTATATTAGTCCTATTAAACTTCTCATAAAATGCCTAGTCTAGGGAGAAGGTACTTGGCCAATTTTCAGGTGCTCAATTTCTCTGAGGTAACAAAGAGATGTTTAAGTCAATCAATTTTATAATGGAGAACTAGCAACGAGAAGTTCAAGAGCAACTTGTTGCTTCATTTTAAATACCAGATGTGTCTAGAGACACAATTTTATTTCATGTTGTTTGCCATGTCAGAATAAAAGTGCTAGCTGCAAAATAGTAAATCTGGGATTGAGTGATTAATAAATGTGCTTTAGGTTTCAATGTGTGAACAGCATTGTTCGATTGTTTTTTCATCTCAGAGTTGTGTGAAGGCTTGTTTTGTTTGTCTAGAACTACTTATACAACATGCATTTTAACTACCAAAGTTGATCATAAAGGGAAAGAGGGAGAAATAAAAAGATACATTATATAAACGACCTTGAGATTTCTTAGCACAAAAGGCACCAATATTTCTTTACTCATTCATTGGATTCTACTGCGTGGCATAAAGTTGATTTAAGAAATTGATAACTGTTTTACATTTTAAATGAAAGGACAGGTATTCTATAAGGCCACTGGAAAAAATAAAACACAAAAAAACTTTTGGTTTCCTCAAAAAATGAAGGAAGACAGATCTTGCTGGGATGAATAAATTACACTAGAATGAAAAAAGGACAGAACAATACAATTGACAACAGATTAACATCTGGGGTTAACTGCCAAGAACAATACAACGCTTATTAGTACCCAACTGAAACGTTCAATCTTTGTCCTAGCCCACATTATTCATTTGCTAAAGCCAAACAGGCTCTTCATCAGCTTCTGTCTTGCCGTATGTTCTCATTTCCCTGGAAATCTATGGTAATGAAGGTCCTTCTAACAGATGTTCCTTTAGACTCATTAACTTCTGAATCTTGTTGTTCATTTTATCCACCAAAAGTTAGTTTGTTAGAACAAACAATTATGGGAAAATGGAACATCACAAAGAGCTATCATCGTGATATTGAACTCCAGATACTGATAGTGAGTGAATGCACACATGTCAGTAATTATAAAGTATGATACTTAGAGACTGTCCTAAGTGATCAGGGAGTTCCCCATGTCTCAAGAGGCAAAGATATCCTGTGTTATTTCAGGCAAAACAACGTAAATGATTGCTTAGCAAAGATTCAAATAGCAACCGTCCTGGTTACTGACAATTACTAAAGGCACAAAGCACTTTGATCCTACTTGCCTTAGGGAGAGCTAAAATAAAAGTACAGGACTGTATAAATAGTACTATAGCAACCAACTTCGAGGAAAACATTAAAGTCTTGATGATTTCATGAAAAATGCATGAAATAAAGCCCTAAGAAGAATGAAACACAACTATGCACTGGATCTACGTAATGATACATAGAGCATGATAAATGGTAGACTTTATTTATTACAGGTTATTTTTAATGTATCCCTTCACCTCTGTTTCAGAACAATTAATTTAGATTTCACTGTTGAATTAAGATTTGAAAATTTGATCTTGAGGGATGGCTCACTTCATTTTAGTGATGTACCTTTACAAGGGTGTTATTTTTACTCTTCATTACCATGAACTAAACAGTTCAGGTCGATAAAAGGGTTGATAAAAGTCCTGACAGTTTTCTTACATTTTATTATAATATATGAGTTTTAAGGAAATGTAAAACGTCTTCCTTAGCATAAAGACTTTTCAAATGACATTTGTACTCCTATTAAATCTCAAATTAACAGAATTTCACGTGATCTCATTTGAAGACTGACAGCAACGTGAAGTCAGTACCTACCTAAAAAAAGGAAAAGTCTTTTCACATGAAAAGCTATGCTATGTAGTAGATTTCTAAAAGCCATTGCTTATAAAGAGATCGTGGTGTTTTAAAATACAACGTGTCAACAACTGAAACACAGCTACAAATTTCCAACTTGCTTCAGCTCTTCTAGTTAAAACCAAAGTATTGTTAGCTTAAGGGCTCCATAATTCGTGGGACTATTCAATAAGAGATATTGATGAGATGGAAAGAACAACCAGCACCAGGACATATAAACCAGAGATAAGCTATAAACTCTGTTGAAACTCTTCCATGGACTACTGAATTGACCAGCACTGAGGTTTTATTTGGAAATGAAAGCAAAAATAACTTTTCAACATGTTGCTACTGACCTCTCTTTCTACCATGGGCTTTGACTTGGTTTCCCATATGCAACATTCTCCAATTCCACATACCTACTGACAGACCCAGCGTTAAGTTCAGAAGATACAGTGCAAACTGCCACACAGCAGTGGGACAGCAGATTTTATATTTCTTTCAGGAATAAATAGAATTTTGTTGAAAGCAGAAACCAATTTTATACGTATTTGAAAATGATGAGTAAAGATGAAAAATGTTACGTAGGCAAATGTTTGTGATGCTCTGTGCAGTCACATAATTATTTCCTCATGCTTTTGTCTTACTAAACAATCAGTTTATGGTTCCACTCATACATTCACATGAACTAAGCATTCTTAGCCTGAACAAGGCTATATTATCTTTGGTTACTAAGAATCACATGCAGTAGCATTTTTGCTTGAATGAGGTAGAAAGAGACTGTGGGCCTGTTTATTCCATTTGAAATATACACACTGACTGTACAAAAATCCAAAATCATTTGCTGCCTCAGTTGATCATCTGACAGTTTGTAAGATCACTTTGAACAATTAAGACAAGCAAAATAAATGAATAAATGAGTACTGTGTCCTAGGGCCAGCACACTTAAGAGATCAGAGTCATGGAATTACAGAATCTTATGCTCACCAATGGCATTGTTAAATGTGAACAGTGTTAAGAAAAAAGGCTGAAAAAAACCATTCTTTCACCATTCCTGACACCATATTTGTCAGCTGAATTCACTACCCAAATCTGTATTTTGTTGCATACGAGCGTCAAACATTTTTGCAGGGACAATGTAAGTGACTTATTTTTAAGTACTTTGTCTCACTTTCTTTTCAATTAAAATATAACAAGTATTCATATTTCATAGTCATGAACAAAATTGTCAGTCATTAAAAAAATTAAAAAAAAAAAATCAGAACAGACCTCACTTTAAGGCATTCTCATATTTTGTTATTCTTCTGTAAGTTAACATCTAGCAACTGCTTATAAAATAAATGCAAACACTGCATTGCCATTCTTTAGGAGTTGATGTATGTGTGAACACGAAGCTACAAACATATTTTTTATATTAAGTGGAAATCCAAGCTTTTACTTAACAGAAGTATTCATCGGTTCAGTGCTTGCTGTAACTAATCCCTAGTTTCAAAGATGTATTGCTGCTTTCATTGTGAAACTTCTATTCACCTCAATGTGCATTTTGGACATTCTGCATTTTGCAATATCAAACATACCCAGCATCCTGTACATGTTTCACATCATGGCAGAAAAATAGCTTGTAAAGATAAATACCTTTTTTAATTTGATTTTTTTTTCCAATTTTTTCATCTGTCTTTACAAATGAATACTCATACCCAGACAATAGCAATACTTCCCCCCAAAAATTTCATGGTACATAAGGAAAAGGCAGAAATAAAGTTGTATAAAGAAATGAAGTTAATGCGTTCACTATACAGACACAGAATGAAAATAAACAAACAAACAAAAAAACCCAACACCTAGTCCTGTTAAAAGACTTTGCAATGGACACATAAATCAAAGATAACAGATAAATATTGCATTAACGGAAGCAGGTTGGTCAAACTACCACTTAGCATGTGTATTGGTGTACAAAATGGGGAAGAAAAACAGTTGTCTGCATTTCTTCACTTTAGAATCACCTCTGTATGCTCTGTTCTGCATAGAGCAAATGTATGCGTTACATTTCACTTTCATGGATAAACATAACAGCTTCCAAGCTGTTAGCTTCATTGCTTTAAAAAAAACACACAAAAAAACATGCCTCAGTGATGGACAGAAAAAATGTAAGACTGCATTAAGAATCAGACAGAAAAAAAGAAAAAAAGACAAACATCCATTCGTGTACACTGTCTTTTGGTAAAGTTCCAGAGAATTTGCCCTTCTGCTTGGTTTCTTTTTGTAGTAATGTAGTGCTTAAATATGTATTCAAGCATCCAAAACAAAAAGACAGAAATTGTCCCAACCCATTCATTAAGCTATAAACCTTGTAAAATTATTTCTCTAATGCATCTGTGGTACTAAGATATATAGTTTAGCGGGCAATATTAGTAGTAGGTGGTCAGCTAGATGACCTTACAGATCTTTTCCAATCTTAATGATTCTATGATGTAAATGGGAGTTTTAATGACAAAAGCAATCAGATCAGATATTTCAAGGCCGTATTTTGAATTTTTTTGATATTCATATAAAAACACAATTTCTATAACTAATAATTGTTTCATGACTGCTATGCTGAGGGATAAATGAATTCAGATAATCCTATATATTTAAAAATATTTTGTATCATATTTCCAAAAGAAAAAAAGAAGAAGGGAGAGGGGAGGGTAGAGACTTTTACAGCTGTTTATGTTTTCTTACCATTTTAAAATCGGATGGTAACCAGGTTTGGCAGTAAGAGGTTTAAAATCTGCCTAGCCCTTCCTTTTGGTTAGCTCTAATCAGAGTAAAACCTTGTCCCCTGTACATCATGGGTGCTTTACAGATGGCCTTTCAAAGGAACAGCTTCTCTCAGATTACCTGCATGACAAATCTATGCACATAAATTCAGATTCAGATTATAGTGTTAGAGGGAGGTAATCTTTGAAGTCATGGTGCCTAGTTTTGGCAGAAGTAGTACAGTGCTATTCAGAGACAGCTGCAGTCAGTACTACAGATTCTAAGAATAAAACAGACAAAAAATAGTAATTAAAACAAATATAAATTGAACACATTTCAGGAAGTATATTATCTTATAGTATGCCATACAAGCCAGAAGTGTAGCACAATATATGATGTTCCATATATGAGGGGCTACCAAGAGATTTGATCAAATAGTATTGTTATATGTTCACAAGATAATTTACAAAATACACATGAAAATAAACAAATCACATATACTTCAATGTTAATAACTTTATGAAGTAGAACTTTTGTAAATCTTTATTTGGCTAAAACTAATTGTTGACTAATTGTAAAATAAGTGTTAACAAAATCATTCAAGCCAGGTGGCTGAACAGCAAGACCAGCACAGAAAAGTAGGTTACTTATAAAGAAAGATACACAGGTATATAAAAAGAAAATTCCATTAACTACAAAGAAGTCATTAGTGATGTTCTCTGCTGCTTGGCCTGATAAATCTGTGCTGTGTCCCTTTTCACTCAGCAGTTAATATTTGACTACAGTAAATTAATTGAGGGTGATAAAGCAAGCACTCACCAATCTTCTTACCATTATTTTTGCCTATCTTAAACTTGCAACTCATATCACAGTGAGAGTAAATAATTATTTGCCCATGGTTTCATCTCTATTTTCTTTATACTCTTTATAATGTTTATTTCTTCCAATATGCAGTGTGGATTGGAGCAAAAAGATTTTCCTTTTTTAGACAAGTTCCACGAGTTGAAGACCCTATCACCCTACAACAAAATAAAACCCTGCTGAATATCTATTGAAAGTATTTCTCAAATGCATGTATATTAAACCAAGCAGCTAGGAATTAGACAGTGTTAAAACCAAAAGTTTAGCTACTTTAATAGACTTGCTATTTACTCATGATACCTTGACATAAACAGAGGTTTAAGGGTAGTGAAAATGAAAGGGATTATTTCACAAGAACTGGTTTTCACGCTGCAAAGCACACCCTCAATGCAGTAAAGAACTTGAATTCATCTATGCATATTTAAGTGATACAGATTTCAAGTTTGAAACATAACGATCTGTTTTTGTTTAATACATCTTCAACCTGTCTTGAACTGGGATCTGTACTTTAAAACAAAATAAATATAAAAATAGAAGTAAAATAAATAATCAAATAAAAGGAAAAAAAAAAATCCACAACACTCACTTCAGCTACAAACATGCACAGAAAATATTTAAGAATGTGTTGCCTTTAATTTTATTTTTTTTTTTAAGTAAAACAAAAGACCAGACTTAAAGAGAGGAAAGATAGGTTATGATTAATACCTGAAAAGATCATTGTTCTTGCACTGAGAATGCTCACTTGCCAAAACAAGGATGCTTAATATCTATCCAGACAATGGAATCAGCAGTGAACATAGATCTGTAACAGAACCTAAGTCATGTAAGACTTACAAAGCCAAAGCGGTTCCTACACTTACAAAACAAAACAAAACAAAAAAATCACTGAAAGGTCAAGGGATGCCCCAAACACCCAGACAACATCCTTACACTACAGAATATGCTCACATATTCAGCATCTACCTTTGCAGCCATATATATCTGCAGCTTCAGGGAGAACTACAAATAAGGTCATTGCAATAATCCAAAGTAGCAGGTACACGAACTATAATAGATTCCAAATTCAATGGTAAAGAGTTTTAGATGCCTACCCAGCTGCAACTTAAAACATTCTAGTCCATCAAGCTTATTGGATGTCAGTGAACAAACCGAACTTCTGATCAAACTCCCTTCAGATACGGATGTATCTAAAGTACCCAAATGAGCTATGTCTTGTTTTAGTCAGAGCATTAGCCAGCTCACTGTCACCCAAATCCAATTTCATGGACGCTCTATGAAGACAAAAAGACAGAAACGGTGAAAATCTTTCACTAATAAAGCTTAATGAAAATAAATGACAGAGCCCCAGGTCATCAACTTGCTGATGACAGTGAAGTCTATGCTGCATGCTCACTTTCCTGGTGACATCATATTTTGTGTCCGATAGGATCCGTTTGAGCCTTGTGGCTGGAAAAAAATCTTTGAAAATTACCCTTTGCATCTCAAAAAGAGAGAAAAGGATGCCTATTTAAAGAAAACAATGTAACACAGTATGGAACGTGGCCAGATAATTAACAAGAATAAATATTATGATTATACCTAGTGGGTGGGTCACTGTTTCAGAACATCAAGATCCAGATTCACAACTCTCTTCTTCCAAGGACATCCGATATAAAGTCATACGTTATAAAAAAAACTTAACAGAAGGGACTTCATTTAATACTGGTGTCTGGTTTTTCTAAAGCTGTATTGCGCCATAGATTTCAGAACACGGAAGTTAACAAAAGTCCCTAATGAAACATTACCCAAACCAAGCAGTGGAAAAAACATTTCATGCAGATCACTTATTTGTCAATACAAAATTTGTATTTTATTTTTGCCCCAGCATAACTTTTGCAACATGACCAACCAGATATTCACTACATCCAGGCAAAACTTATGTATTTCTCCATTTTTGCTGGACAGCTTTGCAATGGAGCTACTGACTTCATTTTTCTTTGACAGTTTCATGAAGACAATATACTCCTCATCTACTGCTTCTCTCAAATCTATTTTAGTCTTTCCTAATCTAGTCCACTATCTATGAACTATGTATAGCAATGCTTTACTAAGTGTTTTTGAGGTACCACTCATCTAACATTATCAAGTGCTCGCATAATACTTTAATGGAAATAAATTTCAAAAGTACACAGGTTTCATATCCAAACAGGAACATAATTCTCATCTATTATTTATTTATTTTTTTAAAGTATTATCTGCTATTGGGCAATCCTTATTCTCAGCCACATATAAACAATGCTATTTTCAGACCTGAATCAAAGAATCAACCAAATGTTAGAACACTGGAGCACGCTTGGCCCTTATAATCTTGTTACACTCCATAATCCTTGATTTTTTTCTAAAAAAAAAAAAAAACAGACACTCATAGGCAAGGCAAAATTGGTTCCTGAAAAATGCACAGGCATCCCTATCCACTTTTTTCTCACGTTCTTGAGAAGTATGCAGCCCTTGAAAAGGACAATACTTTCTCATTCTCCCATCAAGTCACTCAAGGGGTAATAAAAGATACAAAAGCAACATAAATAAAGGCGAAAGCAAACTGAACAGCCTGCTCTATCTACCTCACCTCCCGCTTATCTATCCCACACTTCCTAAGCTTACCTACAAGGATATTACGGGAGACAGCATCAAAAGTTGCTGAAATGAAGAAACAACGTGCACTGCTCTCTCCTCATCTGGCCATGACATCACAGAGGGCCACCAGACTGGTCAAGGATGATTTTCCTTTAGTGAATTTGTGTTGACTATTCCTGATAACCTTCCTCTCTTCCACTTGCTTTGAAATAACATCTAGAATTAGCTGTTCCATCAGCTTCCCATGGACAGAGATTAGGCTGACTGGTCTCCTGTCTTAAACATACACAGATGCCTTAACAATTAAGTGTGGCACATCACTTGGGTGAAAGTTCCTCCTCCACTGGGTTGGAAATGGCACCTAAGCCTAAGGTTCTAATCTTTAATTTCCAAAGACTGGAAATATTAATTTGTTTTACTGAATTCTGGCTTTGCAGATACCACTGATCCGGAGAAAGAAAAATGTAACCACTTGACAGTGTGAGAATATCTTATAGATCATGCAATTCTGTTTCATGCTAATGTGGTAATCAGTTTGTACTTAAACTACCAGACCCTTCTCATCTGCCTTGACAAACAATCCTAGATCATCTACATCTATGCAAAGTATTTCTGCAAAGACAGTTATCTTGTCAGTGTTTTGATCTCATCATCCCTTGCTTAAGGGTTCTTTTACTACTTCCCTATCATATCAAGTATCCATTACTCTCCAAAACCAAAATTCCTCACAATTTATTCGCCCCCATCCAGCCCTTCTCACATGCTATTGTTATGGTTCCTGAATCACTAATGTACCTCCGTACTTTCTGTAGTTTCTCCTGTGATTTCCTGTAGGCTACCCAAAAACTCAGACCATTGTTGCCTTCCAGACAGTTCTGACCCCATCTCCAGAAAACTGGGCATCACTAGTATACTGAGATGAATCAGCAATAAGAGCTTCCACATTGCATGCTCTTATCTAATAGACCACCATTCACTGCATTACAATCTGTTCTTTTTTTTTTTTTTTTAACTTTGCTTTCCAAAAACTAATCAGTTTTAAAGCTCTGCCATACAGAGACCAATTCAATGCATCAGGTTCATATTGAAAAGAACAGAGCCCTTCGAGTGCTGACCATAAGAAATCTCTCAGAAATCCCATATACGGAGATTTCAGAGACACGAATCCTTAAATCCATTTATTATTTTATATTTGTTGGTATGATGTAAAAGTCGGCACAAAATGAAGGAAAACTGATATTCCACAGTAAATAAAAGTAGAAGAAACTGAACAAGATTGTTTACTCAGTTTTTTTTTTTTTTCCTTTAGAGCTCTCAAATAGGAGCACTTCATTTTAGCATGAAGCTTGTATCTTAGGTCTGATAAATTTGCCATGTTACACCACAGAGAATAAATGATTTTATGCAGAGATAGAGGAGGTTATAAAGCAAGCTGAAATACTTCTGAAGCAAAAGCCTATGTTCTGTAATACCTGCAGTTGTACTAGAGGGCAGGACTTGCTGGCTGCAAAACATTTAAATGAATGTCTCTTAGTGGGTTGCAAGTTCCCACTTGACAGATCCTGCCCTTTAATAAAATCAAGTTATTCCTCTTTAAACATCATTGGCATTTTATAGGCTGTTAAAAGGAACAGATCTCAGTATGTTTCTATTGCTCTGTTTTTCCCTGATTATGTCCCATTCTGATAACAACCTGTCTGACTAAGCTTTGATTGGGTATGTATCTTCTGCAAATAATTCAATAGGAAACAAACATGTTACTGTTGTATTAAAAACAGAATGTGTTTTGGGACCAAAGATTATTGGTCAGTGCTGGAATTTTCCAGGCATCTGGTCTGTAGCTCACATTGCATGCAGTGAATTATATCCCAGTAATTGAGGATGATGAATGATTTGACCCTCTTAAATATATAATGAGGGGAAAAACAGCACAGTGAGAGCCAAGATTTAGGCAATTTTAGCCTTCAGGAAAAAATAGTTGTAACTCAACACTACCTACAAACCTCAGTGGGTGCTTTGCTTGGATAGTGTGTCATGTATCTTGGGTAATACATCTTGCATTGCGGGCAAAAAGAAACACTAATATTGATCTTCTAAACCATCAAAAACCATATATAATGTCAATGAAGTTAGAGGTTTCAGACAATAAGGTAAAAAAAAAATTAACCTTTAGTTCAGGGATTTTTTTTTCCTGCACAGGTATTTCATAACTCACTATAAAGCACAGGAATATTAAAATAAGTGTTACACAAGACAGCTAAATTACTCTGGTAGAATTTAACATCACATTGGTAAGATAATAGCCTTTTTGGCACATACCTCTGCATTATTTTTTTATTTAAAAAAAAAAAAAAAAGAAGTTAACAGCCTATCCAGAACTCAAAAAGCGTGATAATTGGTGATTTCACGCTGGTGTTTCACACTGGGGTGTCTGGGGTGTCCTGCTGAGCTAAAAGATGGGCCAGGCCCAGCCTTCCATTCGTACGGATACCAAAGTCAGAGGTCAGCTCACTTCTGGTCTGACTTGTCGCTTTTTCCAGCTGGCCACACTCCTTCCTGCTGCACTGTGTGGAAACATATGCAAAATGCAGCTCTTCTCATCAGACTTTAGAAAAGATGCTGTCCCCAGGGCAGCAGAATTAGATACTCTGACGACAGGACAGCTATGCAGCACGAGGACTTGGCCTTGATTTATTATTGTGTGAGGCCAGATAGGAAGAGGAAAGAAGAGCAAAAGAACGTATTTGTTCATATACTGTCCTAAACACCATCTTAGAAAATATTAGGCAACGGTGCTGGGGAAATTTGGTTTGTATTGTGAAGGGAAGTAGAAAGCAGAGAAATGATTATAAGAAGAAAGATAAGAGAAGTGAAAACAGTTAACAAAAAATGACTGAGGTAAAACAACTCCTGTTCTCTCGCCCTATCGCTTGTTTTTCTTCTTCAGACAACCAGTTGCTAAAAGTAGTTTCTGGTGCCATCAGTGGAGGTCATTAAAGAAATTCACTGCTCTCTTTTGTGTGCGGTTCAGAGACATGCATGCTTAACGCTATAGAAGATGAGCAGGTGATTAGTCTGCAGTTCTGTTCTGGCACAAGGACCACATTTAAATATGAATAGGGAGATCTCCTGCAGCTGACAGAAGTGCTCGTTCATTCCACCACCGAGGCAGAGATGTCACCAGCGCCAGGGTCCTGTTTTCAGACAGAAATCCAAATAATGCATATTTATAATGTTTTTAAAGCCGAATGAGTTAACAAATCACAAAAAAGCTTGAATTACACAGGAAGTAGCAAAAACCAATTGGGTAGAGCCTTAATTTGATACATCTGTATTGTGTGATGCTCTCCATTGTATGGACTCCATCCTGCTCCATGGCAGATAGAGCGTATATTGAAAGCTCTACATTTGTGCTCTGAAAGACAGCAGCTGCTTCCCATCTTCCATAACATCTGAAGAGAGATTTACATGCAGAGTACTCGCAAGCCAACACACATCTAATATAGGCTGATGGGAGAGAATTGCTCTGAGTACCCAGATTGTTGGCTGCTCAGGAACACTACATGGGGCAAACAATAGAGGGTTTGACAAGGAAGTATGTTGAGCAGTTAAACATGTACAATAGAATGAGACTGCACATTTATTTACCAGCATTTCTAAAGGCTGAGATAGATCAGTAAAACTTTTTATAGCATATCCATATCTTCACCAGGGGCTGATTTCTGTAATGGATTATATTTTCCCTAGTATTTTCTATAGTACTAATAAAATTAAGATAGAGGAAAAACAGAGAAAAGTATTCTTCTACTGTTAGTGTAAGCTTTTCCTTATTATTTATAAACTGTAGCTGATTTACGCATTTGTTTTTCTAAGTACATTTTACCTGCCTCCTGCAGTACACAGCTATTAGTGAGACAAAAATACATCTCTCACTTTTCACTTCCTACACGAGACTTTTTTTTTCTTTTTCTCAGTTTTAACCTTTGTGACATTAGTTTTTTTTTGTTCATCCATTAATGGATTTCTTACACAAGTATCTCAATTCTTCCCAGCAACCCCTGACAAACATTCCTGCAAAATATATTCAGCATTTTCCTCCAGGTTGTTCTCAGGTCTGTAAGCACATCACCATTCCCCAAAACCACTTATTGCAGGGGCTTTTTAGCAATATGTGCTATCATTTTTTTAGAACATGCATGTTCTATTTACAACACACCGTTTAGGAACATTCAAAGAATAAGTGACTTATTTACTTATTAGCACGATGCAAATGACGATATCACTAAAACAAAACAGTTGGTTTTCTGTAAGTTCCACATGTGGAATCTTCCAGCATTGAACTTAACCCCATTAGAGACCAACGCCCCGATGATATTACTTACCAAAGCTAGCTACATGATATCCAAATAATATATTACTAAGATCTCTTATCAAACTGTTTGTCTAGAGTAAGTGTACCTCTTTATAAACACAAAAGCAATATTGCCTAGATATTAGAAAAGTAAGTCAGAAACTAACAGACAACACCAAACAAAACCCGAAACAGAACCAGCCACCTGGTAAATTTACCCATTTATACATTTTACCCAGAAGGTTTTGTAATTCATAAATGAATGAGAAGCTCCCAGAGTTTCCTTTTCTAAAGGCTTTTATGTTAATTGAGTTTGCTCTAAACATTTTCATATATCACATCAAATATTCGATGAAGTGCCAAAGCACTTTGTTAACAAACTTATTTCCCAGATGTGGCTAAAAGCAGGGACAGAAGGCTTGAATGTTCTAACATACCTAACAATTCAATTACAGTTATCTTATGGTGCCATCACATATTTTTCTTCAACAATCAAACAACCTCAGCTGGAAACTCCAAGCAATAACATAAATAAAGGACCATCTGGCAAGAATAATTAAGGAAGGCTGGAAATAAAACATTAATTAGTGCAGTAGTTCAAACGACCTTCAAAGGCCTTATTATGAAATTATATCCAAAACAGATAATCATTTATTTCATGTTGCAGTTATATTTAACTAAGCATGAATAAATAATAATATCATTTTAGGATGCTATTATGTTGTTATTGACTCAAAACTCTATTTGAAATTGTCTTATTTTTCTATAACAATAAAATTAGAATAGAAAACAACCTACATCAGTTTAGAATGGCAGCCTTGGCTTTCCCCTGTTTCACATCAGCGAGTCAGATGAATCAAGACTGCTTTGAAATTTACATACTAGAAAGGACAAAATGCGTGCAACTAAGTGCCTTTAAATCATTTACATTTTTTTTTCTCCATTCGGGAAGAAAAGAACAAAAGTGTAGAATTACTTGCTTTTTGGTCTATGAAATGAAATGCCAAATATTAAGAATTATTAAAATCTCTTCTGTATAGAAATATACATTGGTATCACAAGCTTATGGAAGATATCTTCTTAAATCTTTCAGTTGCAGTTAAGAAGAATCAACAGATTTTAATATAACTTGTGAATAGACAATGTTTTAGGGATAATAAAGGCATTAGAAACTACCAATATAATGGGGAAAAAAATATTTGAAAGATATATAACCAAGTTGTTCAAAGGGAAAAAAAATAAATCTCAGTACTTCCTCTATTTGAGTACCTTATCCAAACAGCAGCTAAAATTTATGCATGAATTATTAAACAAGTTACATCTGTATATTTTCTGAGTTTGTTCATTTGGTTGAGAGTTATTGGGAAAATATGCTATGGCAAAGGATTTTAAACAGGACTATAATTAAAATGCATTAATTATTTTATCATTATACAAAATTATCCCACCAATAAGAACAGAGATTTCTATTATTTGGCGGAGTCACCTTCTCCTTATCCTCTGTCTACAGGACGTCAAACAACTGAATGAATTATCTTGGAGAACAGCCAGTAGCATGTCCTTTAGTTATGAGCCAGACAATGACAAAGCCCCTGAAAGTCTCAGACATCATCTGGATAAGCAGGCACAAGGGATGAAATCTTCCTTAGGGAATCTGCAGAACAGATCCACTGTAGGAAGATCCTTTATTGAAAAAAGACCACAGGAGTCCTCAATGCCACTGAACACCATGGGGAGCCAGAGGGATATTTGCCGACGTGTTATTATTTCCACTATTGACTTTTGCCTAACGCAACACATTTACAGCATTAAACGAAGCAAACAGCAAAAGTGCAATCTTAATGGCAAATTTGAAGTACTAAATTTCAGTTTTGTTCTTTTATCTTTCTAAAAGTCAGTAACTTATGCCTGCAGACTTCATTAGGATATATTGTTGATACAGAACAATGCTGCTTTTCATATTATGATATAACATAGGATAAGCCAGCATATAAATTCACCATTGCACCTACTGTGTAGGAGATAAATTATTACCAGAACCTGTTGTTATTCTGTTTTTAAAATGAGAAAAAAATATATTCCAATATACGGGCCCACGCAGTAGAAAAGAAAAAAAAATTACAAAGCAAAATAGATGACATTATGATACCAGCCAAACTAGGGCAGTGAGGCATAAGAGATACTAAGCAGCACTGGTAAGACCACACTTTGAATACTGTGTTCAGTTTGGAGCCCTTCACTTCAAGTAAGACATTGAGTTGCTCAAGCATGTGCAGAGAAGAGCAAAAAAAAAAAAAAAAAAAAAAAAAAAACTGGTGATAGGACTGAGAAAACAAAGTTAAGGAACAACTGAGGGAACTGTGATGAGATTCAGTAGGTCAGTTTGACAGTTGGACTTGACGATCTTGAAGGTCTTTTTCAAGACAGATGATTCCATCATTCTATAATTCTAAACTAAAAATAGCTGATGAGTAACTGATATTGAAAGTGGAATCCAGACAATATTCATCCACTCTAAAACGTGCTGAAAGGAAGGAGGAAAGCTCAGATAATTAGGAAAACATGAGAAAGACCTAAAACAGCATGAAGGTCATAGGCAGGAAGTTCTTAGAATTACCTAAGGGATGGTGGGAAGAAATTACTAGGAAATAAAAGGAAGGTGAAAAGCCACAGGGCAGACTGTAATAACTCAAAGATATAAGAGAGGGAGGTGTGGGTTCAACACCTGCACGAACCTTATGTCAGCTGCAGGCTAGTCAACTGGGATCGATCTTATAGCGAGACAGGGAGTACAGATCTAGACACTGGAGCTGTTTTCCCTGTCAGACAACCTACTTAGTTAACATAGAGCTCTCCAAAGAGTTCTGCGATCACCTTCCTGTGGTACCTCTAGAAGTATCTCTCTAGTTAGGATGCTTTAGACACGTGACTATGCACACAGGGGAAGGCAGATGGTTTGGCAATCTGTGCAATGATCAGAATGAGTCCGAGTTTCAAGATCAAGCAAAGGATTACGAACAGGAGAGAGATTGATGCTGTTTTTCCTAGTTTCTGGCCTTGCATTTTTAGGTAAATGACTGGGTTGTTGTTTTGTTATGGGAAAGTAGAAGGAGAGTTAGGTGTAAGATATTCAGTTTTATGAAATAAAAATGTCATTTTTTTCAAAGATGCTAAAGTTATACACAGGATGGGCCAACATAACCATAAATGTATGGTCACTATTCTCATTGTATTTAGTTCCTGCAGCCCTTGAGTAGTCTCCTAAAATACTTAACTTAGGACCTGTGAGGGAAATGTCAGTAGCTGAGAGTACAGTGCAGTTTGCCCCCCAACTGTCCCCCTTAGCTGTCTCCATGAGTACTACAAACTGTTGTGACTTGAGTATAACATACACAAGTATGCCACAAACAAAATATCATCTCAAATATCTGAATCACATCCTGATTGCTTGAGACGTGTAACCGTTCCTTCTCTTTTTATATGCAATGTACATTACTGAAGCTGTATTTGTGGAATAGTAGAATTCCAGACTGCAGAAACACTACATGAAGGACTGCCCTGACAAAATCTGTTCTGTATGGAGAAGACTGACTGACTGAATGATGGTACATAAAATAAAGATCACTGCAGAATTCTAAAAAAAGTTGCAGAAGGAGTCCAAACTCAAATAGTCCTCTCATTTCAGAAGACAGTTTCAGATGACATGACCACAAAGAAGTACCTCAGTAATTCCCATCTGTGAGTGAGAGTATGGATCTGATCAAGACTGCAAATCCACTGGATATTTTGTGTGGTCCTAGCTATGATGTCTCATTTTCCAGCAATGAAGAAAACTTCAAAAATAAATTGGAAGATGGTAGCAATGTATCAAACACTAGGTATGATTGTACCAATGTTGACAGTATGCTTTTGATGAACTGGTGTGATGGGTACTACTTTCACTGTAAATCTAACTGGTTTTAAGAAATATATAAGTGTTTATATGAAATATTTTTGTAAGATGGACAAATTGTGTATGAATAAAAAAAGGTGTATTCTCATTTCTAGTCAGTCCTTACCAAAGGTGCTTTGGTATTTACCTGGTCCTTTTAGTGAAAGAAGTAGAGATATTCCTTTCTAAACAAAACAAAAAAAAAAAAAAGGGTAAATTTTGAAAGGAAATTCAGATTTCTCTTGAAGCATCTGACTTTCTTGGAGATATTTGCCAAAGGCAGAAAAAGAGCATATATTATTTTCTTAGAAGTTACTGTTTAACAAAACTGTATAGATTATTTTCAAGTGAGATAAGGACTTAGAGTGAAAGGTTGCTTTTCAAATGTCCCTGACCTAAACAAAATTAACAGCTTGAGTATCTATCATTAGCGAGTATAATAGCTCTCCGGGAGACGCAGCCTGAACTAGAGAGCTACGTTCTTCTATTAAAGCTAAGAAAATGTAGCAAAATCAAATAGAGAAGAAAATATTCCCTTAGGGAAGTTTTGTATGAAAACTATGAAAACAATATTCACTAATAATAATTTATATTGTCTGGATAATAGAAGAAAGGGTAATGTCAGAACACCACCACTTGCCACTCAAGAAAACACAGAAGGAGAACCTTAAGATTTCAATGAACGAGAATTCTTAAGATCTCTTTTAACAGTAGTATTTTCTGGTAATAAAAAATCTTTCCATTCCCATACATAAGATATTTTTATTTAATCATCTCTAGATCTTTTTCTGTCTCTTAGTTTCCAGCGCCATCATTTTCCATGCTCAGTCTAATACTTCTCTTTCTCTTCATTTCTACACCTACTTAGGATTTTCAGGACTGTACATGAGTTACAGTGAAAACAATGCCATTAGTCCACTTTTTTCCCACTGTGTCATAAAAAAAATACTGATTTCTATAAAATTATCTTACTACTATAAAAAATACACCTGAAGCCCTGTGCGTCAGGTGCACATGTTCTCATAACACAACTCAAAGTTGTTATACTTTGAGCCACATTAAATACTTGGAACTGAAAGTTTCGATAAACCTGATACACCATTTAGTTAAATCTTAAAAAAGATAAGCAAAACAAACAAAAGCACACAATTACTGAGGGTAGAATTATGACCTAATCTACAACAAAAAGAAAGTATAAGAGAGCAAGTAAGGTTCTAGAGGAAAAGCTTTTGGCTGGTTCCTTGTGATTCTACACCATTCCTAGAAGAAGGAGCACACTCCTCCCTCTAGACTATACCTAGCTTTCCAATGAATGACAATGCCCCATGCATTACTCAACTGAAATTAAGTAAACCCGAAAGGAAACAATGTGCTTCCAAAACAGCCACTAAACAGCAGACACTGAATGTAACTAGACAATTTAAAACATATAGTCAATATGATTGCAGCGATTATGTGGTGCAAATCACAAATAGATCAGAGACAATTCTTACTTTACTCTCGGGAAGATAAACATCAAGCAGAAATACAAAGTCAATTTTCATCTTCAGTTTGATCAGAAAGGTAAACTATAAATTGGGGTGCAATAGATGTATGTCCATTTGCTTTAGAATTTCTATACCCAGCAGTCAACTGCATATAAAGAATGCAAAGGGAATATAGTGTAGTCTAACAAATAACATGAAAACATACATTAGTTTATTTTTCTTATGCCAATAAATAAATAAAATGTAAATATGCTAATATAAACATCCACTCCATTCTGTTACAAGAATATGAACTAAGGAAGCAAAGTTAGACCACTGGGCCTAACATACGATATGAATAAGAATTCCTTAGTGTTGGGACAGTAACTCCATTAGGTATTACATAGATTTTTGGACTTGTTTACTAACCAGTGGTCAACTAAAGCCATTGTTCCATGATTTCTAGGAGCTATAAAAGATGATTTTAGCTTCTAAGTGAAAGTCCATCTAAATCTAAACACTTCTATTGCCAAGCCTTTGAACCATTCTGTTAACAGGTCACTGCTTAACACGGTTGAGTAAATACAAGTATTATTATAGGAACTAATGAACTGCTTTTTTTTGTTGGATGAAATGGAAAAATATGTCTAGGTGAAGTCATTCAGAGAACAGCAATGATCATTTCCCAAAGATAATAGAAGCTGATGGTAATTGCAGCATACCATGCATCAAAAATGTGAATTTGCTAAATATGTTTCAATCACTGAGTTGTTCCAACAAAAATGTACAAAGTTGTTTTATATATAACTTTTTTTTAGACAAAATAACTATTATGCCTTTTACATGCTTTCATTTAATATCTACTTTTCAAATGTCATTAGCAATGACTTAATGACTTAATACACTAATGTTAGCATTCGTCAGAGCTGACAAAACATTGGAAATAAGAGAAACAGTGTTCTCCCATTTCTGCCCAGATTTAACCTATGAACCATTGTGTTATTTAACAACACAGGCCTTATTTTCTCCAGCTGTTAAACAGGAACAATGTTCATTTTTTTGTGCAGTACTATGACTTGTAAGAGAAGTGAGACATCTTAACATCTGTAACTGTATGCTCTTATAATTTGCTTGCAAAAGGAGAATAGCCTCTTTTGTTTAATAGATACATAAACATCGATACTATATTGTTGCTACAAATTATATATGAAAATTTTTAATTCTAGTTTTTGACCCAAATATTGGTGAAGTGGTCTGAAAGAATAATAATAGTGGCATTACACATTTTAATCTTTACGTCCAGAAAAAGCTGCACCACAGTTCCACAGAAATATAAAATTAAATAAGTATCAGCAGTTAGCTGTTTCTATTGTTAACAGGCTTTTTTTTTTCTTGTTAATACTGTGAAAGAAACTGTATCAGTTTTAGTCTATAGACAAGAATAGTATTTGAACACTGCCTCATCTCTACTCTTTCCCTCTCCTGCTTCTGTCACATTTCCTCAACATTCATCAGTCATGTTATAGCTTTAAAACATTTTTGTTCTTTCCTTTTTAAGTCTGCAGGAAAAAAAAGGACAAATTTTTCTTCTTTTTTTTAATATAGTACTATCAGTGCTGAAATTTGAAATTCCAGAGTAAAAAATAAATAAATATATATATATATTTACATTACTTTGAATTTGAGTGTTATCTTGATAAATCTGTCTTAAGTGACAAATATTTCACTGTTCTTAAAAATATTAATATTGTGAAGTTGGACTCTTGTATCTTCAGTAATAAATCAAAAGGCAGTATCAGTTAAGTAACTCTCAAGATAACTTCATGCATATATATCAACCTATTCCCAGAATATGCTTATAAAATACTTCAATTGAGTTGACTGTACTCTGAAGCAACAGAAGTTGCAATTGTTCTGTTACCTTAACATAATACTCACTCCGCTCATGGTGACACACAATTCCTGGATTCCTACTCCTAAGCTATGAGTGAAAACGGTGATTCTTTCATTCATACCCTAAAGGTCTTAAAATAACATTAAAATGCAATTTTTTTTGTGGAACAAAATAAGAAGGAATTGCTCACAGTGAAGAATAATATAGTTCTAGGTATACACAAAATATCGGCTTTTTTTTTTCAGTTTGAAAGGATCATTTATCCTCCAATGCTAGAAAAATATTCAGAAGAAATTAAATATGCAGAACACAGCCTGAACATACTGAGAGATTTTAAAAAATTAACTCAAGGGCAGATGCTTAAACAGGATATCATCCATGAACAAACATTTTGGGCCAGGTCCCTCTTAACTGTAAGTATTCTAATTACTGAGACAGCTGATGTTTCAAACGAATGTTAGCCACTTTGGCTAGGGTACAATTTCTAAATGTTGTATAATTTCGTTGTGTCTTTTTACGTTTACAAGCAGTGAACAATGAGGAAATTCTACCAGAAGTAATATAAAGCATTCCTGGACCACTGTGTCCAGTTTGGGGCCAAAAGGCCAAGGTTAGGTTACTCTCATCTGTATCCCACTATTTTTTTTCTCTTCAAATAGCTTTTCATTTTTCTGGTCAAGCTTACCATTACAAGGAACCACAACAAGTACATTGGTTTCTTGAGACAGCTAGCATGGCCTAATGTAGAGGGTCAGCTGAGATTTCAGGTTATCCCTTATCATTCGAAATCTGGAAAGAAAATTCTCCAACTCCAGTATGGTGTTAGAAAGTGATATTCCTTTACTCCTTATGATACGTACTGGACTACTTGACAAAACCAGAGCACTCTCAGAGTTCAGGTTCTACATTTAAATGCACATCAAGCAAAGCTGGAATTGAAAGTTTCAAAATTAGCACTCATTGATTCTTTTTGCTAAACTAAAATATTGGTCCTTAAACTAATATACTGATCTCTACTGCTAAACAAACCAGCCTATATCACCCTAATGTAGAAATGCTCTAGCACCAACTGGTTTTGCTCACAGAGGGCAAATACCCACTCAGTCCCTGGTGATTTTACAAAGGTCACAAAGATTATTTTTCTGTCGAGAAACATTACTGTTCTATATTTCAGTAAAACGTTCCTCATCTGCAGACACTGCATTACCTTCAGTGCTGAGACAATCACCACGCACACACTTAAAAGTAATCACATCATAAACTCTGGACATCCAGAATACGCATTCTTCTGCCAGGGCCAGGCAGTCATTACAGAATTCACTTATAAATGTATTTTGGTCACAAAAGAGAATGCAGAGAGCTGGCATAACGACTACACGCATACATGTCTTATAGATGGTCACTAGCTTAGTCTATTGTGATAAGCATACATTTCAACAGCAAGAAGAGGGAAAAAGAGAAATCACTTTCAGATCTGGCATGTGAAGAATGCTCATTCACCGTAGAATGAGATGTCAGTTCACTAATTTGACTAAAATCCATTTCTGAAGAACTTACACTTTTCTGAGATCTCAGAATATCTTATTATTAGCCCTCTTCTACTTGTGAGTCCTAAGGACACGTTCATGCTTAAACTTCTTTAAAATACTTCTAAAAATATTTTTATGACAACAAATTATTCTATATGGAGCTGAAAAAAAAAAAAGAAAGAAAATGACAATTCAGACAAAAAAAATTAATAGCGGGCACAAAACCAGAAAGCCCACTGCAGGATTTGTAAATGTGTAATTTGGCATGATTATTCCTTCAGTCTGAACAAGCTAATGGATTCTCTCACATTAAGAAAGGTACATGGATGCATGTGGAACCTTTGAAAGAATTCTGTAATGACAGAAATCTGCAAGTCTATGAACGACCCTAGAATTTCAAATTCACTCTTAATTCTTCACATCACTTTGCAAGTTTTTTTCAGAGTAGAGTAGTAGCCATACGCTTGCCTACCTCACCACTTTTCCTGCTGGGATTAAGTCACTTATTCTACACTAATGCTTTACATTAATTACTTTCAAATATCAAACCAATGTGTGTTTGGCACTCTTAAGTAAGTGTGAGTTTATAGACACAGAAAGGAATTTTGATGCATGTTTTTTTTGCATCATTTGTCCACACCAGAATGGTATGCAGTCTATTCTCGTAACACATAACCACTGATGTTACCAGAAATACAAAAAAAAGACATTAATTTTGAAGGAAAATGTATAAATCTATGAATGCTTAGTTCATTAAAATAATGAAGATAATCACTACAAGCGAAGATAAGTAACTCTTTAATACAATCTGCAAATCAGAAATTTAGTTATTTCTAGTACTGTTAGTAAGTACTTTTATGAATGAAAGTAAAACAAAATATAGTAAAACATAAAAACTGTCAACCATTTTCATGTATAAAATTGTCAACCAATATAGCCTGAATTTTAGTGAGCAGTGTCTAGCTGTTTTTCCTGAACTTTGTCTTTCCCATATGTGCTTACTCAGTTCTTCTCATCACAAATAAGTGGCTATATGTTCCTCATAATTTCACCATTCTTGAACTAGGGTTAAATTAACTTAGGGTTAAATTATGGCAAAATTAACACTCTGGTCAAGGTTTTTTGTTTTTTTTTTCCAAGACTACATATATTTCATAGAAAATGTATCATTTCTTTCTAAGAATTGAAATTCTTTGTTTTCCCTTACATTAGGTACAATCTGACTATTTCTTTTTATAGCTAAATTGGATCTTGCACTCTAATGATTTGTAGATAAACTTGAAACTTGGAAAGCAAGATATTAGTACTTTGACCTTTGTCTTTTTCATGAGAAAAAAAGAAAATCTCTGATCATGTAATATAAGACTATTTTAACACAAACAGAAAGAAGGACATGAATTATGCAAGAGTTTGAGCATCATACCTTCAGAACTTTCAGACTTCGCTTTGAAACATTCAGAGTTTCAAACATATGGGTCTATACTAAACTCTTGGTTTTTATTACATGTACTTAGCAATAGAATACTGGTAGAGAAAATCATGACTCCTTCAGGTCACAAAACTCATTTTTATCAAATATAATTTCACAAAGAAAAAAGTGACCATTTTGACAGTTACAATTTGTATTTTCTTTTCTCTTTCACTCAACTTTCTCTGTCCAGACAGAATGCCAAGTGACTCTAGAATTTGTGAATAGTACACAATCTTAATGAAATCTTAACACATATCACAGGTGACTTTATTACTATATAGCTGTAAAATGTTATTACCAGGAGATTTTGATTTTCCTTGACTTATATTAACTCTACATGTCAAGAGGTAGAGTGAAACTTGCACGTGTGGAATGCACAAAACTTGGAGATCAAGTGGAGGGTAGCATACAATTTTTCCTGCAGATAAGATCAATTGCAAGCATCCTCCCGAGCCCTGGCAGTATTTAAAAGTATTTATATTAATGATTGCCAAGAAAAATACAAAGAGAGTGCTCTCCTATAAAGTAAATTCAGTGCAAAATAAAGCTCACTCTCGTGGTGCACGCAGAATATTTTATCAGCCACAGGCAGAATCAACACTAAGAAATAGGCAGGGTAACAAAGAGACTGTGTAATAGCATCTAACATTGAAAATTGAAAAAAAAAATCTGTCCCTTAAAAGGCTTTTTCTAATGCTCAAGAGATACTTCAGCTGAAGATCCTTGGTTTTGTTTGCTTCTCTTCACTATTCAGTGAAGAAGTAACCACTATATAAATACTTTATAATGAACTACTTTTCAGGCATTCTTTCTCACAACCATCTAGAAGTTTGCTCCTAACACAGTCTTAATTGCCGTATGAGAAGTTCACAGTTACATATATTGCCTATGTGAAATTATTTAGGAAAATATCACTTCATTACCACTTAACTTAGCCCAGACTCTTATACTGCTTTCCTATCTTAAACAAAACTAACAAAACAAAAGCAAGCAAACAAAAACTTAAGAAACAGTGATGGCTTTGAGGAGTTGCTGAGTTGGATGGAGTAACCAAGTATTGAGATACTGAAGACTGCAGTCACACAAATCTTTTCAGATATGACAACAGCCACCCTACCTGATCGTCACCCTCTCAGCCAAAGACTATAAAATCCAGTTCAGTTTAAATGATTTAAAGACTACATTTTTGCTTGTTCTGATATTTGGCAATTAATCCACACAGCTGAATGCAAGCTAACCTTCAGGAGATGGCAGTGATGAGCAACTAGGTTAAAACCAGAGTTAAAATATTTTCTGCTAGCACAGCTGGACTAGAGAGAATAGATACACTTAAGTGTGAAGAAAAGACCATCATAGTTGAATGAAAAATGAATATTGTATTCCTTACCGATCTGGACATCTAAAACATCAGCCATGTGTAGTGATGAGCTAAAACCACATAGATATTCTAAACTTCTCTCTGTTAAACTTTTCAGGTGTATCTGCAGTGTTGAGTAGCACTTCAGTTAATCCCCAAATTCTTTCATTTCTTCAAAGTCGAACATATAATGTAAGTACCTGGTAGAACTTTGAAATGTCAGTATAGGCAAATAACACTGATTTTTTTTTCCTCAAGACATGAAATGTAAGCTTTGATGCATACAGTATTGAGTGTAGAACACTGTAATTAAGAACTGTATATTAGAAACAAAATTATTTCTGTGATCTCTTATTAATTCTCTTTCTTGTGTTACTCAGTTTATATTAGTCTGCTTATTTAACAACTCAATCTCATGGACAATTAAACAATGCTCACAGAGGTATACAAATGTCCAACTCGCAATCAGTTCCACCTTATTAAACTCTTCTTTTGTTGTTTTGTTGCATCCTGCATTACACACACAGTCAATAGAGTATCCTCAATATTGCTACCCTTCTGAATACGTCTGAAAAATAAAGTCTCAAACTTGATAGACTGTTATAAAGTTAACTCTTTTAGATTTGCTCTTGTAAACGTAAACAAAAGTTGCAGTTTTTCCAATTAGGATTCCCATAGTCTTCCCTTAATTCACTTCTCCAATGATTTAAAAATTGCAGCACTAAAGATCTTGAAATCACTGCTGTCACTTCAGATGCCGTCAGTGGTTATGATAATATGCAAACCCCTGGTCTTCCCAGCATCAATTATGAAATTATCACTTGTATTTTATGGAGACACTAATATTTCTCTCCACATTCCTTCTCAACATTGGTAGCATTCACTGTCTTTGCAACCACCAGGACTGGCAAGTGAGTTTGAAAACCATGTCATGGTACAATGACAATAATATAATCACTGATTCTTTCCTAAGGTAACAGCAATCAGACTAGAGAAGATAACTTATTTTCTTCCAGAAAAGTAATAATTTCTTTTAATTAATGTCAGTTCTATTGCAAAGTCATACTCTTATTACATACTTATCTTGGCATGTTACAATTATTTTTTTTAACTAAGAAACTCAGAATAAACTAGATCTACATATACATCCGAGAATGCTACTTCAAGTGAATCATATCTTCAGTCATTAATTGTCTTAAAAAAAAGTCCAAAAAACAAAAGCACAGGGAAATAAAAAAACCAAGAATCTTTAAAGCTATTTTCTCTTTTTTATTATGTGCTAAGGAGCTGCTTGTTTATATTAAAATCAAAACTATACCTAATCTTCTGATGTTCTTTATGTCAGATAATCACCTGACTTTCTAGAACAGGAACTGCCCAGAGAAGTGAAATGAAGTTCTTTGTAAGTTATCCTATATTCCTCTCATTTTGTACATCAGATGAGTGATCTGAAATTTGTCTCATTTTTTGTGGTAGCAGCATACATCAGTGACAGGTCATGCCTCTTCGCAGTAGAGACCTTTAAGTGATACTAAATGAAACTATTATATACATACCATATTTCAAGTGACTGCCAACATTAATGCATTGTTTCAGTAATAACCATGAATCTACTGTGACATATTTGGGCTATTTCTCTGTGTGGTTATAATAAACTTTTGTCCAAGAGCATTTAAGTACGAAGCACTCATTACCCTTGTTGTGTGACCTAGAAGGGTCCTTGACAATAAAAATTCTGACATAAAAGTTCACAGTTCAAATCTGCCTTTCAAACTGTCCCTTGAGACTACTTGTACAGATCCCAAGTCTTTCTTGACAGCTGTGTTGAGGTCTCCTGATTATAAATTCCCATCTTCTAATCTTTCCACTGGAAAGGGCAGCTGCAAGTAAAGGCAAGCTAATTACAGCATATGACACAGATGCTAATAAATGCTTTAAAACATTTCCTATCTATGCTTGAAAAAAAAAAGAAAAAAACAATTTGCTGATAATAATTTTAGTGTAAATCTCTCTAGAGGTATAAGTTTCTCCTAAACTCCACAGGAGAAAAAAATACGTTTACAACATATAGGTCTCAGTAATTGTCATTGCACGCCAGGTTTTATGTTACACCGGTGAAAATTAAATTTTTTACATGCATAACCTAGAGGCAAATAGATAATTCAAACAACGAAAGATCAGCTCATACTAATGACAATCTACTTCTATTTTCTGATTTTTGCCTTTGCTATATGGCTGAAGAAGTTTGCAATGTTTAAAATAGATTAGCCAATAACGTGGTACAATCAGGCAGAACAAAAGAAAAATACCAACCTGTATTGACTATAAATATAATGGAAGATTATTTTATTGGGCATGAAAAGTGGATACAAACTAATTGTAGTTATTTGTCACCTGCAATTATTTTCAAATAATCCATGACAACTGTAATACAGGCCTGTCAGCAGTCCTAACTTGTGATGAGACATACTAGATCTCGCAAACTAAGAAAATGTAAGAACAGATCAGTACGTGCATAAAAGAATGATGTATATTTCCAGAGAAAGTAACATTCTAATGCTTATATAAGGAACAAACATACGGACCACTGGGTCTACCAACGAGCTGGTATGATGATCCCAATTGACTTGATCCATAACGTACTTTAAAGAATTGTCCCCAGTACTTTATGTATCAACTACGTAATTCTTATTCTATTTAGCAACAGGCAAGCCCTGAAACTTTCCAGAAGTTATATCTGTCTGTTTGGGATCTTGCTTTATGATTCCCTGCTATTTTAAAGAGCTCATGTTACAAATGGCAGTTTACTCCCTTACGCAGAAATAAACTCAAATCAGATCACCCTTTAAGTTTTGTTCTCCTAATGACACTGACATCTTCAATTTCTGTATACGCAATTTATCAAACCTCAGACAAATTCTTGTTTATCTTCTGCTGATCCTTTTACAATTACTCAAGCAGAGATATTTCAAATAAACGTCTAAGGGAAGGAGAAAGCATGGAAAAAACATTAATGGATTGTAATAAAAGGTATTTGAAAACTCCTGTATGTATTGGTACATATCTCTAAATGACTGCGAGCTGTGTTGTAAGACATCAATTTTCAGATGTAATATTACACAACTTCAGTTCATACCCATATATAGTTTTCTGTTTTCAAGTCAAATAGCAAAAAGCATAGCAGACTTTGGATTGCTTTTCAGTAAGCATGAAAAATACCAAGGATAATGGCAAAATTATCAGGACTTAAATGTATACCTTAAACAAATCTTTGTAGTCTCTGTAGCACACTTATAAGTGATTCAGGAACTTCTGCCGTCAACATCAGTTGATGTGTAGGTGAACTAACATACATTACAACCCAGAGAAAAAAAATACAACAAGATCAGTAAATCTTACTACCTTTTCAGGTCTCAATAGGCAACACTGCATCCTTCCATGACATAAGCAAGAAATATATACTATTTTTGTTCTCTTAGATCTGTCAGAAGCTAAAGTCTCCTAATCTCCTATACATCACTGCACTGAGTTTAGAGAGTGGGATGAGGAGTCAAAAACTGCAGCAAATAAGAGCACATTTCGTTGTCCTTGTTCCACGTGAGTGCCCAGAAAACAAACTGACCAAGCTGACCTACTGACTTTTTGAGACTCTGGTAGACTCTCTAAAATAGCACAGGCACTAGGCTATAAATCAGGTCTCAATTTGGTTTCACTTCTCCACACTCATACTCAATACATTTTTATAAAAAAAAAAACAAACAAAACAGAACAAGAACAGATAATGTCTTCATCAAAAGCCCTGCAATGCAAGACAAAAGAAAGATGATGAGCAAAGGCATGAGAAGAATCACAACCCTTCACTGCCCTCATGGAGTTCAGCAGCTGGAAGCAAGGAGGATGTACATAACTAGAAAGTCCACTCAGATAATCCCTTCTATCACAGGGGCACACAGTGCCTGTTACTGCACTGGTTGTTGGCAGTTTTAAGGAGATGCTATGCAGAAGCACTGATACTTCTGCGTTATGAACCATATCCCCAGATGAGAAGATGGATACCCCTCAGAAAATACACAGCTTACTGCTATTTATTTATTTTTTTTTTTTCATAACAATTTGCTTTCAGATTTTCAAAACTACTTTTTATCTGAAACCGTTTTGCATAAGGGATATTTTCTATTGTATGATTTGAATAGCATTTTTTTCCCCAACAGAAAAGGCTATTCAAATATGCAGAGCAGTAGTTCTTTAATAGGAAATTGACATATTTGCATGTATTCATTTATAATAGTAAAAAAAAAAAAACACAAAAAAACCCACCAACAACAAAAAAAAACAAACCTCAAAAGCAGCCTCTCTGAGAATCTAAACACCTCAATAAGCCATTGATAATGCAATTAGTCATACCTCCTTTATCACCCTATGATTTCAAGGGAACAGTGCTGGAGGTAGAGAACTTCAGGACAATAGTGCTATAACAGAGCTTCTGAACATTAGTGAGTGTTTTTATTAAATAATTAGCAACTGGAAAACTAGCACATGCAAAGATTCTAATGGAATGACTTTAAACACAAGCATGTGTTTAAATGGTATTCACAAAATAAGCCAAGAGCATCTGAGGTGTTAAAGCCCTAAAATTGCCTATTTTAGCAAAAGAGAATAAAAGTAATAAGTTAGTTGTATATTATTTTTATATGCTTATAATAATCCCTAAGCTAGCAATTTTAAATTTTTATAAGGTGTTAAAAAAAATTGCCAGAAAAAGTATTAACCAAAGGTACTCCTTCAGTTATATCTTCAAATACCAGCAGGACTAATCCTAAGGTAAAATAGCAAAAGCTTAGTGCTATCGTATTTAATTTCAAAGGATTTGAACAAAGAAATAATTTCAGATGATTAAATCAGTTCATTTTGGAAACTGTAGGAAGAAAATAATATTGTTTAAAAGTTTGTTGCATTGCACATAAATACCCAGGAATATTTACATAAAATGATAGACATTGCAGAAGTTGGCTTGCGTTCTGGAACCCAAGAATTAATAAGCGAGCTGTTGAACACTACAGATGAGTTCCTTTGTACTGACCTTGAACAAGGAGTCATTGTGAAATATCATCACTGTATTTATACCGTTAGTAGTGTAGGAAGACTATGTCCCTCACACTTCATCATGCATCACTGAACTGTAACAAACTCTGACAGGTATAGAGCATCTCTCTAAATATTATGACACTCTGCCAGTGACAGCTGGAAAAGTAAAGCTGGACACAATCACAGTTCTCACATTTACTTTAAAAGATGAACTGCCATCCATAGCGATTATAGTTCAGGAAACACATTTTAAATATTTTTAAGTATCTTATTTCCCAACAACTTAAAATGCAGAAAGGTTTTGGTTGCAAGTGAATTCAGGCACTTTCTTCAAATACATAAGCTCTGAGGTATGCAGTTACCTACTCATCTATACTCCAACAGAAAGACATTCCAGCCTGAGTAACCCCAAAAATACTTTAGTCTGTGGCCAAATTAACGGAGAAGTCTTCCACACTGTAACTTTTCTTATAGCCGCCAGGTATGTGCTTTAGGTATGTGCTGAAATCTGTATTCTCTAGAAGGTGCTTCTTTTTTCTGCATGACAAAATACGGACCATTTTCTTCATAAAGAATGTTTAATACTAAAAAGGATTATAAACTCATAATTTGATTCAGGAAACAAGAATTTAATGTAGCCATACAATATGCTGTTAAATACTCCAAGAATAAACTAGCACTCTGAAACAAACCAAATTCTTAATCCCTACAAAGTGAGACATGAGAACGCAGAAGGTTGGGTTTGTTTTTGCTCTTTGTTTTAAAAAATGGTTCTTGTACATAGATATATTATTCAGAAGTGATGATAATTATGAGCATGTTGCTGCTTTAACTGATCTTTGCAGAATTAGAAACAGTTTGGTTGCTTAATCTTAACAATAAAGTCTATTATATAAAAAAGATTAATTTTAAGTGGTATGTGTGTGCTACAATAAGTTTTGTTATATCTTGTCTAAAATGTTTTCTTTCAGCTTATATCATATTTTCCCAAAATTTATAATTGATGCTGCATTCAAGTTTATTTTACTAAGAACTTACTTTAAAAAAAAAAAAAAGGGGGGGATGTGACTCCTTATATTTTATGAAATACCTCAAAAAGTTTGAATTAGACTGCTTCAGTTGTTTCCTTGATAACTATGCCTATAAAAGATATATTTTCAGAATGTTTTAACTCAATTTTTTTGGCTCAATCTGTATTCATAGGAGTTGAAGCTAAATGCTTCAGACTTAAATCTGACTTACAGACCTTGCTAAGAATGGCAGAACAACTCACATTTGAAGTAAAGAGTTTGGGGTTTATTAACTTAAGAATATTTTTAGGCAACACACCAGCATTTGTTGACAGTACTCTTCATACCACTTGGGGTATGAGATGCTTTTACTCATACCTTTCTAAACTGTTGAGCTGGGTGTAGAAAAATAAAAAATAGGATAGTTCATTTGATGTCTTTGATAAACAAGATGTCTTAAAGAATGTTTATTAGGAATATTTCCTCTCAATTTTCTTGAACATCCATTATATTTCATCTGTTCTTTCCTCCTTTTTCCCCTAAGCCCTTGTATAATCAATAAATATACAGGTGTTATAATTAAGAAATATACAAGAAAGTTAGGCTGAACAGGTTATCACGCTAAAGAAGAATGATGGAAAGCTTACCCTTGTCCTTAGCTCACTGAGAAGAGTCCAAAAAGAGATCCTTCCTCACCGATAGACCCCTTAAATGGGGTCTAGGAGAGGTGGAGCAAGGCTCTACCCCTTCTGGTAGCACAGGTGAATTGTCTTCAGCTGTGCTCCCAGGACTGACTCATTGCTCACCCCAGGTGGTCAATCAGAGGTTCAGGCCCTGATTCAGGGGTTCCCATACAGCCCTTTTATTTCTTGGCAAATTAAATGGAAAGAAAAACAAACAAACCAACCAGATAATAATAAAGGAACAGAGAGAAAAAAACATACAGATGTGAGACAGCTGACCAAGTCAACACTAAAGCAAGTTTTTCCAAGCTTTTTCCTTTTCTTTAAGTTGTTAATGCTAAGTTTAAAAGTCCTAGCTCAGGGTTTTCACTACTGTTCACGACCCACCGACCTGAACAAATAGAGATCATTTTAAGTGGAGGAGAGGCAGAAAGTTGAACAGGGATCGAGTGGAGAAGAATAGGAGGAAATAAAAAAGTACAATAGAGAGACCGCACACAGGGAAAGAAGAAGCCTCAGTTGAAGCACTCAGCTAAACTTACCGTATATAATTAGTACAATCAGACCTCTATGCCTTCTTGTGTAAAATGATATGATATCTATCTACTGCTGCAAAGTGCTTTGAGTCTTATGGTTTAATGCTCCTAAAGGAGCATTAATCACTGAGGCACAAAAGATGATGAATTATACACCAGCCAGTTAAAATAGCCTGATTTTCAATTGCTTGTTTATCTTTTGGTGGATTAAACACTAAATGAAGAAGTTAGAAACATGCTGACTGAATTCATAATAATACAGCAAGCAGTGGTAGAATATCAACAGAGTTGAGGTTATTTTCAGAGCCCACACGATAGGTCTGTGTGCTCATCTGCTTGGTTTGTAACAATGTTCTTATTAATTAGAAGAGCGCGTTCTCTTTAAGCAGACGGAACAGAGATTAATGATATCTGAAACTGCCATATTAGAGGCATTTTTATAGTGACCAGTTCATTTCTTCACTAAGTGCAGTAGAAAATGGACATTGATGACAGATGATCTGAGGTCCATTTGAAAGCTGCAGCCAGCGTTGCGTATTGTCTGCTTGTACTTCAGACAAGAGGTCTTCACAAGGGGAGAACGTTCGGAGTCTTAAATGAATTTAGCGTACTATTATGGTAAATACAAAACCCCTTCATCATCTTTTGAAGCTTTTCAAAAATCCAACATCTTAAAATTGATCCGGAGATATTTAACAGCACTTTTCTGACAATTTCCTTTATTTCAGTTTTCAGCTTTTACATCTGATGAAGATGAAACAGTAATTTTGCAAAGTATATTGATTGCAATTTCATGTTATATTTCACTCAGAGTAGGAGAAATGAAAAATAACAATATTTTCCTTTTGTTTAATTCTCCCTTACATCCGTGTTAGAAATATTTGACTACCACACATAAAATTCACATCCCTGAGTATTGAAACTTTCTGAAAGGCAAGATCTTTATGTCATTAAAGCTATGCTTGATACTACCCTTGTAGTTAATGGTCTGTTAGATACTCTTTTATGTCCCTATTTTAGAGGCTTTATAACTTCAGGACAAAATTCTTTGCAATCTGAAGCTAAGCATATAGAATAGCAGTCCAGGAAGAATTTTATGAGGCACATACTCAAGCCTTCTATGAAACAAATTTTAAATAAAGACTTCTTTTTGTGCTCATAGCTAAAATCAAAGATTAAAAAGAATTTTATTGGCAGCTATCTGTAATAACTTTTTCACAGTAAAATGACTTTAATATAATAAAAAAATTACACTTCTGAATAAAAAAGAAAAACCATTTTTGCTACAAAGAACTCAGTGTATGCTGATCTTTACTATTACCACTTCGTTACACGTTACAAAAGAGGTGAAAACTGCAAAAAACAAACAAATAACAAACAACAACAACAACAACAAAAACAACACAAAAAAAAGCCACCCCAAAAAACAAAAACAGTTTATGTCCCAAATTATTTCTAAATTAAAAGAGACACAAATAGAAAGTTCAGGATTTTTTACTGAAGACTTAATTGTAAATAAATATTTTGGAAGGAAACACTGCAAACTATTCTACATGCATTAATCAGAAAGAAACTGGCAAGACAGAGAGAGGGGAACATATAAAGAAAGTAGCAGTAGCATTTTGCTGAAATACAGCAATGTGATTTTGAAGCTCATGCTCTGCTGTACCCACATTCTGTTTTTGGATAGTTTTGAAGTGAAGTAGTGCACTATGCTCTTTGGAGGAAACCAAATGAGGAATTCTGCTTCATGCACGCACCATAAAGGCCACCATTCCAACGGGACTGTGAGCATACAGAGCTGTGATGGGTGCTTTAGAAAACTGAGCTGCACACACTGTAGGAATGCCCAACATGGAAAAGCAGACTAAAACTGGTCTGAAGGCTCCTGAAGTGATAATGGTTTCCAGCCCAACTCTGCTCCTCCAGTGCAGGTACCACACACACCATCTTGACCCACCTCCCATTGCTGAGCAGCCCCTCTAGCTGTTGTTCACAGATACATCAACAGATTTATTATCTCTGGTTGAAATGACATTTCAGATCGTAAATAAAACTAATTTAATCCAGGTTTGTATATGCTCATTAAGCCAGCAATCCTAAAACATGGAAGTAAATACCTAACTAGACCTACTGAAACTAATAGAATTGCACGTGTTAGTAATCTTATGTATATATATATTTATATATTTCTGCGTGACCAAGAACACTAAGTACTTAGGACAAACTGCAAAAAGTTCCAGTAATGTAAACTGATTTTTTTTTTATACACACATTAACAGAGTAGCACCAGTTCCTATTAAAAGAAAAATCTTTTCACAAAAACTTAAATAAGCTCTTGATTTGATCACCGGCATTGACTCAATATACAAAGCATTTCTCAATACACCAATTTTAACACAGTGATGCAAACATCTCAAAAGTACTCTAACTTCTTGCAAAATGAAACTTACTGCATTGTTAGATAATAGGTGGTTTGATTAAAACGCTTATAAACATCTATGTTGTGTTGGAGTCTTTTTTTTCTTTAAATATCTGAAATAAGAAATATTTATCAAATATCCTGACATTTTGAGTTATACAATGCAGGCGTGCAATTTAATTACATAGAGTCCAACTAAATAGCTGATATATCCATCATCATCATCACCAACTCAAAGAGTGCTTACTTTCATTAGATGGAATTCAGTGCTCAGAGTGCACTAAATGTGACAGTGTCACTAAAGGTGACAGAGTCACAATCTGGACTTTTGCACAGAAGTTTCAGTGGGACACAAGGATGTCCCTCTTTATTTTGTTGTGGAATTATGAGTCTGTGCTATACTTGTCGATATTTTGTTGAATCGAATGTTTCAAGCCTCTACTAAACTTTTTTTTTTTTTTTTTTTCTGTCATCATAGGCACAGAACTATATCTCTGGAAACAATAATGCAGCTATTACTGCCATCCATCCCTTTGGTTTAGAAGACAGGAGTCCTCCAGCTGCAGGCAAGGAGTTCTCCCAGCTTTGGCACTGACTGTTATTGATTACTCTGTCCACTTATAGCCCCTCTTACTGATCTCATTTCCCTTACCTTACAATACAGAGTGCTTTGGTTGCACAGTATCCACTTCCAGAAACGCTAGGATTACAACCTCCGTTTCCAGTAGAGCAAGTCCAAATTTTATTGACTTCCAACCAGAACAAGCATTCCTAATTTATGAAATTGTATTTAAGACACTTGGATAACAACACGGCTACCCCACTTCGTACTATTCAGAGTCTTCCTAAATGATGTAAGGAAAAGCACAGTAATGTATATGTAAAAGAAAAAAAATAATCAGGTTGTTCAGTTAATACGAGTTTAGGAATTCCCAGAGATGCTGACTTAGCAACTTTTTGTAGATGTTGTTAATTTTCAGCTGACAAGCAGCATTGAAACTTGGAGTGGCAAACATTTGCAAAGCAGTATTTCTCTGTGTATGTTTAATGGGCATCAAAAGCTTTGGTCTGACACCTTTTGGAGACCTGAGCCTCTCTACAGGAAAATGAAATTAATCGCATACCCATTTAGACCTCAGCATAAGCTTTAATGGTTTAATTATGCTGCTATATAAAGATTCCCTTCTTTCATTTCACCTCATTCTACCCCTATAGCTTGTTTGCCTTCATGCAACAAAAATGATTAACCTACAGGTTTTTTCTTTTCCTTGCAAACATTTCTAATTTTTTCCTTGTTAGAAAACATCATTTCTTATAACCACCTGTCCATTGCTTCCAAGTATTATCAATGAAGTCCAAATCACACTTGGAAACTCTATCAAACTATCCATGGCTATACACACACTATAGATCTGAATGCTTTTGAGCATTTGGATTCAGATGCCTTTAATCTTCTATCCCAAAGTTCCACTGGGTTCCTAGCTGCAGAGAGGAAAGTATTTCTTGCTGGCTGTCCCCAGAGAAATAAGTGGAGGCAGGAGAGAGGAAAGACTGAGAGACTTTTTTGTACTTTCTCCTATCTCCTACAGTCTCCTGGAAAAAATCCTACAGATTTTTTAGCTTTCCTCAAACCCACAGGCTCTGCCCACCCTACAAAGCCCCTCACAGGTTCCTCATCTCCACTTTATGATTAACACCTCCCAGGATACTTCCTTCTCCTAATTTCTGTGTTCCCTACCACTTCAGCTGGACAAAAGGCACATACTGCTGCCAGTCTGTGACCGCCTCGTTTGGTTGGTGCTGGGGTTATGCTGTTGGTTTCCTAACACATCCCCTAACAGGGTGCCTGGTTGGGGTACAGACCAGCTGAATGCTCGGCTCCCTTGGATTCACTCTCACAAATTCAGGTTTCCCTCCTCCAAACAGTTGTCAGGTTTCCCAAGAATTGTTAGAAATAGAGCACTTTTGGACTTTCTAATCCAAGTTAGCAGGTTGCAGTTGGAGATTGGGTTCAGAAATTACTACTGAGAGTCAGCAGAGTATTTGCCCAAGGGTACTTTTTCAGGCCACTAAGCAAAAAGGTGATGCTAGAAGCAGTGGAATTGCTTTCAAGGAAGGAAAGCGAGCATGGCAATGAATTGTTTTTCAATACTGTGCTAAAGAAAGTGCCTGCTTTCTCTCTTTATATTGCATTCAGGTTGCTCAGCTGAGAAGTGAACTGAGCAATGGATGGCAAGCTGCAATAATAGAAGCCTCACACTGTGCAAATACCGTTGTTACTTTTTTGATGTTTCAGTTGTCTATCCAAATAAAATCATCCAGTGTGAATGAGCATGAGGAACCATATGGTATGTAAATCAGGTGCAGGAGGCTTATGCTAGACAAATTCCTCTCTCTCACCTTTTTTCTTTCTTCCTTCCTAAGTTGACCTTAAACATACTTGGAAACAAAAACTGTTTATCAACTATGTGCTTATAAATAAGAAATAATAAGATCGAGTCCAATAAGGCCACTATGTTCTTTTTCTGTTTATAAATATATATATATTTTTAAGTGCAAATTAACGTAAATAATACCTCAAGATTTCTCAGCTCTGTATATGCTTTCCTATGATGGAGGAATCATATATGCAATCAATACAGAGTATTTCTGAAGAGCTATTGAGGGTACAGCTCATCCAAGTAATACAGACATATCTCAGTTATCTTTGAAGTTAGTAACTTGGTTTTTCACAACACTACTGGTCAGCAATTTGGAAATGATGTGAGCTGAAATTGCTCATTTGTATTTTAGGTAAATGTTTTGTTAGCTATCTCTAATGAGTATCAGTAAGCAGCACTTTAGTTTGAAAACTTTGATTAATAGCATGTATTAAAAAAAAAAGCTTGCATAGGTTTAAGAAGGAAAAAGGCATAGGAACTCTATAACAATATTCATCACAAAGGAAGATTTCACTCTCATTTTCTACCTTTTTAATAACTTGGAGCATCAAAAGAAGAGAAATGCTATGTTATACCTGAGGATAGAACCACAGGACAGGAATGATGAAAAAGCTCAGCAGCTTAATGAATTATTGGCAAACCCATGTTCTTTTTTACATGGAATGATAACATGCAACATGCCCTTAGGTGGCCATACTATATAGAGCTTAATTACACTGTTCTTCTACTTAGTAGCTCAAGCCACCTGGGAATGTCTAAATATGCATTCCAGCTTCCAAACATAGACAGTTCTTGCTCCACTGCAGAAAGTCAATACAAGTAATACATTTCAACATAACCACGTCCCACATTAATTATGTGAATTAGAAATATATCACTAAGTTGTTAAAATAAATTAGTGTATGAGAAAGAAGATGAATCAGCTAACAGAAAATCTGTCTCATGAACGTCAGCTCTGGAAAACACTGCCTAATCTAATGTTACTACTCAAGCCAGAAAAGATCTTGCTTAGGTTTACATCTTGGTGATTCACTTTGTGGAAGGAAAAATAATTGATTCTGCTCTTTCACAGAAAAGCAGTATGTGCAGTGTCATCAGTACGTCAACAATTTACAATTGTTTTACTGCACAAAGGATCTTCAAATCAATTTCAAAGGCTGTACATTTGAAAAGCAGCCAGCTGGTTATTCAGAACTTCGAATGTGATTGCCTTTATGTTACCAAGCAAGCAGATAGACAACTAAACATAAAGGGAACATTTATACCAGCTAATTAGGAAACGCCATTGTCATGCTAAACAAAAATTATTTCCACACAGTTGGGCACCACTGTCCTTAGCAGACCCACCTCACAGTTAAATATTACTTCCATAAAAAAAACATACAAATTTCCATTCTTCTTTCAACATATTTGTTTGCTGAAAATAATCTGGCTTTCAGATGACTATCTAAACATGTCACAACAGGCAACATAAGGCAACAAAATGCTTATTTTCCTCAAATGCTGTAATAAGACATTTGCTCAAGTCTGGCAAAAGATTCAGAGATATGTTTTGTTCTGCAAAATATACTCATGGTGCAGTGCAGCTTCATGAAAAGAAAACAACTCTGTCTCAAATCAGTAGACCCATGTCAGCATGGGGCTATACCAAAAGTAATAATATGTGTCTCTCACTGCAGCTGTCTCATCTCCAGCATTCACGATAACTTGTTTACTGAGAGCACTGAATAAAGCTGAACATAGTTTTAATATTTTTTATTCCCTTCTTGGAAAATCCTGAGTGGATGAGAATACCGCCAGGGAGCAAGAAGGCACATGGCATGACAGAAAGAAAACCAGTCCTAAGCTTTATGTGAGTTGGTATCTCTGTTAATGCAAGCATTTGTTCATTGTAAGTGACTCAGGCTTTGACTATCAGCAGCAGTATTTGAGCACTATTCCCAGCTGGGCCTGAATCCCTTGGAGGTCTTCTCTTCAGCCCATATATTTTTCACCTAAACAGTTTGTAGGATCTCAAGCAGAATAGCAAAGAAAAAATTAAAGAAAGTGTTTAAATCCTGTTCTTATACTTATTTTTCAGCTCATGCATAGAACTTAGCTTGCAGTGCCTCCTGTTCTCTGAATTACCCAGTCTTCTCACCACAGTCCAAGGACTAACTGCACCCTCATTCTAGTCAAGCCCATTCACCTGTGTACTGCAAGCCTTCACTTTCTATAAGAGTACTACAAGGGCCCAGGTTTCTGTTCTAAGCTTTGAACATGACTTCAAATTTCACATCAGAGGGCCTTGTGTGTAGCTTTACAATACAGGTACTGAAGTGTTGCTGTGGCTAACGGGGACATCAGACTGCCCACAGGTGTGCTTGACTGACTTATCATCTGTAGGGACAAGTTATATTGCTTGGATATGCTGATATCCAAGTCAGCAGAATTTGTGTTTTGCTAGTCATAGAAAAAAACATTTTCATGGAGCAGGCAACAAGGTTCTAATGTGATCTGAATTGTTATCCCTTACTCAGAGAACGCATCAACACATCACCTCAAAAGTAAGCTTGTCTGGATTGCTTCTAAGAAGACTGGCATAAATGCAGACTGGATCAAACAAAAACTAATTTGTGCCTTCTTGTTGTGTCCCCCCCCCCCCCCCCCAACATTCTGTTCATTTCCTTTAAAAATATTGACATTTTACAGAATATTTCATCCATCTAAAAAGACTAAAGCATTAATGCTTTCAACAGATTTTCAGTCAGAGTCCTTCATAAAATATAATGAAGCACACTGAGTTTTCTCTGAAAAGCTGAAGAATTTCAGAAGAATTGATCTTTTCCATGCAGTAATCTAGTTATTTTTACCATCAATAGATTATCCAACATATAAATTCAATCTTTAATTACTTGACAGGAAAAGATTTCTTTGTTGCACAAGTGCAGCAGAAACAAAGCCTATCCTATGAGTACCATCGAAATTGTAATACAGAAAATACAGAAATAAAGCAAATACTGTTAAAAACAGATCTTTGCCATTCTTAAGTCAGCACAGTGTTCCTGAATTATGATTTCATTTTGCATTGCATATAGAGAGTTGTTAGAAGAAAAACATGCACTGAAATTAAAGAAGCATCAGCGCAGAAATCTAAGAATTAATTTGAGGAAAATATTCAGATAACAAATTTCATGTTGTTCATGTGAAAATAAGTTAAAAAAAAAAAAACAACACAGAAATGTAGTGTCAGAGCATTAGAATGGGGGGAAAGAAGAGTGGAAATGCAGGCGTGATTGAGATCGTGATAAGCTCCAAGTGGCTCTGATGGTACAAGCTTGTTTAACACGAAGAACAGAAGTGCAATTCATACGCCTGAATAAGCCAGCTAATCTTGTTAGGATATGCATTCATGTAAAATTAGTCTCTGCATCTCTGTCTGAAAGAAGCACTTAGACCTTTTTAATTTTTATAGCCTATGGCAGTAAACGATTGTAATCATTTAGCAATCACGATCTTCGCTATTCAGATCTGTTCTTAAGGCTGCTACTGTCCCCACTTCCAACCCAACAATGGCCAACGTGAACTCATTTGCTTTGACTCTGTATGTGCTATGTTTCACATTATCGGAATACAGTTCTGCATTAAAGCTTCCTGACAGAGATCTAACACACGCTGCGTCAGCTACAATTCCGTCCATCACATAAAATAGCCTGATAAACACTGGCAACGCAGAAAGCCTGCTGCCTGAAATCGCAACGTGATCACATAATTATTGACCACATTCTCTTGACCTTTCTATTACTAGTTCAGGGCCCCGTCTTACGATTATTCAATGATCCTGTTATAAAAGACTTCAGTACAAATTACACATTTTAAATAAAAACATTTATTCAAGAGCAGTGTGTGTCACAGTAACTTAAAATAAAATCTATCTGGGGAATCTAAGTGCTTATTATTACAGTAGCTGTGCTGCTGGGCTTCTGTAGATTATCTGTCCCATGAGAGTTCAGCAGGGGGGTGAAAAAAAGTAAGCAGCTGAATAAGCAAAATCTTCTTGAAAGTTTCAGAGCAACTTAAAACTAGCCATAGTGAAACAAACTAATATCTTGCAAAATTGCATTAAACTGGGTTGCTCTGAATACTTGCAAATACAAACTATACTAGCTATTATAACAGAGAATGCTTCCTAAATGGAATCTAATTATAAATAGAAATCTATTACTCCAAGTGTTATAAGTACCTTTTGTATACTCACTGTGAATACTAAGGTACAAATAATTAGGATTGGCAGGTAAATGTCTCCACTGAATTTAAATGAACGGATTAATATAGCTTCTAAACTTACATATAATCTCTGTATTAAAAAGCAGAGACCCAGATGGGTGTCTCTCATAGCAATGGTTCCAATGGAAAGATGGGACAATGTACATTCACAGAAGTCAATAAGAAGATTCCTCAATGAACCCAGGAGGTCAATATTCCAAAGCAATTGAACAATATGAATTGTTTATTGAATATTAACACTTTTATTGTCTTTCCCTACTGTATTGAATCACGCTTCTTTATCTGTTACTCCTGTTTGTACAGGCAGATATGGAGCATCACAGTGCCAGTATTACTCTATTATCTTAAAGATTGATCAGAGAGCAATAAAACAAAGTTAGTCTACCTTAAATAGAAATGAAGCCATGAACAACAGTTCCATTTGGTTGTTGTCTTCAGGCTGCCCTTGAACTTTTGACTTTTTTCTACTGTTGGTTGAGGAAAATTTTAACAAATGTAAAATTGCTGCATTGAGAGAGGAAGAGAGAATTAATCTGAGGCTCCAAACATTTAGGGAAATCTGACTGCATGGCAAATGGATGTATGATCAATAACAGAGAGAGAAACACATTATACAAACATACTGAGAAATATTCCAGATGTCAGCAACACTGAGCATCAGACGTCAGACAACAACAAATGCAAGAACATGTTCATTCTTTGATGTTCAACTCCACTTTAGGGCTGATGGTTGTTGCTATTCTCTTCTAGCATATAATATTTGCTAATACAAATCTGGATATTGTGCTTTTTCCAATAGTATTTTGCTAGTGACATAAAAAGTTAGCTATGTTAAAATCCAACGTTTCCTCACAAGTATTTATTACTAAGGATAAAGTTGAGCTGAATGCTCCTGAATCTATAGAGTCATCACAATAATGTTTTATGGAAGAAAAAACTCGATAGACTATATAGTGAAAAATAGTTTCATGGAAAATATAAAGCTGCTAAATCTGATGGCTATTAAAAAAGAACAAGTCCAGCGTTTTTTCATGAAGTTTACAATATTTGGATAATAAAAGCTGCTGAATTTAAGAGCACCTTAAATATTTCTAAATATAATATGAGAATTTGAATTAATTCCAGATTCCTTCTGATCTTTCAGATGAATAAGAGAAGTCCCAGATGAATAAGCAGGAGGATGTCCTAGAACCATGATATATGCAGGGAAATCACAGCAGCAAGTTAAACTATCTGTAGAGGCTTTGATGCTGACAGTGCCTTTCAGCAAACAACTATTGAGAACACCAAAGAAATGCAGGCTAAAACCAATTCACAGAATTTGAAGCCCGAAAGTAAATGAAATTATAATGTTGCCATTATGATGCAATGAAATGGGAGTCTTAGCATGTATTTCTAATAAAAACAGATTAAGGAATTTTGTTTATACAAATGGAAGAGTTAAAACAGAAGTAATTCTATCCTTTCCAAGAACTCTCTTACTTCTTGCAAGTGAAAAACCTGTAAAACATATTCCACCGAACACTGCAACATATTGTCTGATTAAGATCCTCTACTTGGACAGACAGTAGAAGGTGAAACACAAAAATTATATTAAAGCAGAATGATCAAAGCCTTGTCTCCTTTAGGGGTGTGGATTCTGTCTGCTGATTCCTCACTTTCCTTTAATGATAACAAATTCCCCAGTGTTCTCTTTGCCAATCTGGTCTGCACTTCATGACTGAATTAGGATGGGTCTCTGTCCTTTACCTATCCCACTGACTGTCCTGACATTTGTAGAACTGAATTCATTTTATAACTTCTCTTTTCTTGTCCAGCATGTGTCACACTTGGCCAATGGATTACAAATTTTAGGAGGACACAGGAAAAAGAGAAAGATCACATTGCCTCTGTTTCTTTAGGCAAAAATACATGAGAACACTCTATAAACTCATACATTAGGTATTATTCCTTGAAGTAGTCATAGTTCCTCTCATCAGTGATATTCCAGAGTTGGTCATTCAGAGTGACAGAAAACTCCATGAAGTTTCAGACTTGTCCTGACAGCCTGAGCAACGATACCAGCCCATGTCTGCCTAACAGCAAAGGTCTGAACTGACAGAGCCTGACCCCTACCACTATTGTGCTGCAGGAAGCTACAAGACAGCTGGAACAGTCTAGAAGCATATAAAAGCCTCTCAGTACAAATCAGATGTTCTGTGCAAAAAAGCCCCACATTTCAGCTCTGTGAATGGAAATCTCTCTGCTTATATATCTACTATGCACATACACTACAAAAGATCTATAGAAATTACAGAATAGAAACCTTTAAGTTATGGCCAAATACGTTTAATATTAATATTTGATATTTAACACATGAAGCACATTCATTCAACAGTGTATTTCCTAATCTTACTGGCATTTGTTGCTCAAGAGGGGTAGAATTCCCAGATTTTGCTGTAACCAGATGAAACACCCGTACGCTCGCCTTTCTGCCACCAGCATTCTTCTGCCTGCATTGATTTATCAAACAATGCAAGCTGGTAGCAATATTCCACATATGTTCACTTTGTGTAATCCTCAAAAAACAAAGGAGCTCAGATGTGTGAACAAAGTGAATGTAATTCCTGCATAAACCATTTGCAGTATTTTTTCTTTCTGAGTAGTAAGCAGAAATGCTGGCTTTGCTTCCGGATTTCTGGTTATCTTCAGTAAGATCATAATCAATCTTATTCTTTGTGTAAATCTAAAGCATGGTTCTGAATAGAAAAAAAAATAAGCAACACATAGAAGAAAACCCATAGGAAATAGCAAAAGCAGTATTCCCTGCACAAGAATTTAGATTTATAGTGATATATATTGTTTCAGCTTTTCTCTAAGACAACAAAATCATATTCCAAGATAACAGGGCATAGAGTGAACCTAAATCTCTATACTGTGTATGTCTCTAAGAACAAGAGGAACTACATTGCTCTGTTTTAAAACATATGAAAAGCCCTATGCATAACTAAAAGAAAATTAGTTCAATTTCTGACACTACTAATTTTTGATAAATAAATCACAGCATCATTCTGGTGCAATTAAGGTTAGCTAAGTATATGCTGCGGCCATGCAAATAACTGCAACACACAGACAGCTGGGGAAGGATGCAGGAAAGGTGAGAGCGCAGTTGTGTGGGAGCAAAGGAATGGATAAAGCATTTTGGATGTGAGTGAAATCAGTCTGATTCCTGGAAAATATAATTGCACGGCTTGGTTGTACTGAGCATTGAGGAGAAACTGGTGCATTTATAAGGATTTGAACAACATATAAAACTGTGATAGTTACCTTCCATGAGCAAACAGTAAAATTGTGTATTTAGCAGTGAGCAAACAGAATGTAGCAGTACAATGCATTGGAAAATATGCCTTTTTTTTTAATAATATATGAAAAGTGAATCACAAGTTTGGAAGAAAAATCATCACTGTATCCCAACAGATGGCCAGGTGGCAATATAATGCTTAGTTAATTTTGTAATGAGGGCACTAAACGTTTTGTGCCTATCTAATCACCTGATGAAAAAAAAACCTTCCCCCAACAAGACCCAAACTTAAGAGTTATTCATATGTATATATCAGTACCTATCTTCTGGGTAGAGCTGTTCTTAGCTCACTCACTGTGTGTTAAGGTACATTTTATGAAACTTAGATAATGACATTTCATTCAGCTACAACAGAGGCACAAAGAGTACGATAACAGTTAGTGTTCTGCCTACCAATGGATAATGTGATCATTTTCAATGATGTCAGTGTTCTTTTTTTTTTTTTTTTTATAGTGCTGTTATCATTGTCTGTAATATAAGTGAAATTATGTCGGATATTGATGTGAAAGGTGGTGAGGGCGTCAGTCCAGAGAGAGAGGCAGAATCCAATACTCACGGACATCATTAGGACCTTATACATGTAATTTCATAAATTTGGGACAGAAGTATGATACAAAATTCTCTGTCTTATAATAACCTCAAAGAAACTTGGTTTCAGTTTTGGGCAATTGATAAGAGGAACTGAGTAAGCAGATATGAACATTGACAAGCAAAGGGAAGTCACTGGGAATTTGTTGCCTTTCATACATCCATCTCATTTAAGGATAAACAGATCTTTAGTTTTCAAAGATGTCAAATTTTGAAGGTTTCAAGATTGTGTGTCTCAAACTATTCATTTTCTAAGTGACACAAGACAAAATATTAGCTGACACAGACTGACTCTCTGTACTAAAACAAAAATGACAATTATCGCTAAACTTAAAATGTTAAGTACCAAAAAATACCTGAAAGCTGTGAAATCTGTAACAAATATTCATAGATTTCATTTCAAAGGTTAGAATTAGAAGAAGCACATGCCAAAAGTAATACAGAACAGCACAAAACACTGCTGCAGGTATTACAATGTCTGATACACAGGTAAGTTTCATTCGTGCTCTTTTAAAAAATGCCATCTTATTAGAAATACATATATATATACATGTCCATAACGCATTGTAGAATCATTTTGAGCCACTACATGATAAGATTAAAACTAAAAAAAAAACAAAAAATAAAAAAAAATTAAAGCAAGACCAATAAGCACTATTGCCTATTTTCTTCAGTAATCTACAACCAAATAAATACGCCATATGAAGACTGGAAATCATGTCAACACATAAAAAGTTCAGAGTGTGCACAGTTATAGATAGAATCTGACTAAGAGACATCTCAGATGCTTTTGTTTTAGATGTATTGATAAACGTAACTGTTATTCTACAGTGGCAAAATTTGGCACAGAACTTACTCCCCTGAGAATCTGAGGTCTGTTCTCCAAAAATTCATTTTAAAAAAGGATACGAACATGCATAGAAGATGAAAACAAAATTAATAAAGTAAAGCCACCACCTGAATGGAACAGAGAACGCTTTGATGGTTAGTGTCTAAAAGTGAGTACTGCAGTCCTTCATTTACCACATCTCCTCACATAGTCAGGCAATGTCTACAAGAACAACACTTAAAATTTTTCTGACATCTGAAGTACAGTCTGAAGGCTTTATGTGTGGTTATGGATATTTCTGCTGACAATTAAACCACCCATTTTGTGTGGTTTTTGTTGTTGTTGCTGGTTTGGATGACAGGCTTATTTTGCATTTTTAACAATACGGAACAATACCCATCTGTACATACAGATAGACACACAAAGTTAAGTAGTTATGGTGAGAAATTTGCATCACATTATTCTCAGTTTATGTTACTATATGTAATACCCAATTCCTATGATGTAAAATCTGGAAGCTAAGCCAAGTTTGGGGCACTGTTCTTTTCCATGGATATAGGCATGCTACTCCAGAAAGCAATACAAGCCACCTGCCAGCCTCAGCTGGCCTTTCACACCTGCGAATGCAATCTCTCCATGTGCAGGAATAGTCACTGAGACACCAAAACTGGCAGATAAATTTCTACATTCAAGCAGCTTAAATTGCAGAAGTAAATAACTGTGGGCAAACACATGGATAAAATAGATAACAGCCTACAGATTTGTCTCTAACATCAAACAAAATGATGGGAAGAGAGCTTTCTGCATTTTCTATTTCACCTGTACTCCTCCAAAAATACACTGACTTCAAAGAAATACTCTTAAGTGTCCAGTTGTATCTGAAGTTCACGTGAAGCAATTGCAACTGTTTTTTCTTATTTAAGCCATGTATTACAGTTTGCTTTATTAATTCCTGCTTTATTCCATTTTCTGTTCTATGTACCAATAACAAGGAGACAACTTTTAAAATTAAAAGCATTAATAAAATGCCACTTGTAAATATTTTTAAATTAAAAAAAATGTCAAATGTAAATAACCATCTAGGGATCTGAATAGTTATTTCTTCTATTTCAAACAGCTTCCAGCAAGTGAAATATTTCTGGAGAATTAAAGGTATATCCTTTACAGATCCACCAACAGATACTTCCTGATGTTTGCCTTGTATTGATATCTGAAACATTTTCAGATAGTATATACTTTTAAGTTATTTATATCCCTGTTACAAAATAACATAATGGGCATTATTCTACAATTCCCTCCCTATCGGAACTTACTTGTTTCATGCCTACACTTTGTGTGGATATTGTCTACAAAATTTGGAAATCATAGCCCATCTGTTATGGCCACACTCAATTTAGGTTTATCTGAGGTGAACCCTATATGTTCCTGTAGAAATTTGGAGTGGTTAATCATCCTCAGTTTCCCATTTCACTTTCCACATAGTCCCTGGGAAGTGGGGCAAGTGTTCTTTTGGCACAGGATGTTAATACTGCATTGCAGCAATTTCTCTCCTCCACCTCACCAAGTTGCACTGCACTGTCAATCCTCTTAAACCTTATGGTCATTTACACACTCAAGATGTAGTTTAATCTTTAATGATTATTATATACCAACAATGTACTCAGGCAAAAGCATTACTATATAGAGTCATCAATCTAGAGAAACTCTGTTGACAACAGAGTTCAACTATAACAGCCAAAAGGCAGAGGCCTAACCTTTTAGAAGTGCCAATTTAAACAAAAACACAACACAGCAGCAATGTGTTTCATAAGAGCATACTCATGTACTGATGAAATAGAACCAAAGAAAAATTGAAATGGAAAGAAAGGAGAAACACATGTATGAGATGTGAGAGGAAAAGAAAATGGGGAAAACCATAGGCAACACTACGTAACCAAAATCAGGAGGACAAAGGAAGGAAGATATAAGTTGAATTAATGTGCCTATTAAAACCTTTTTCCCCTCGTTCTCTGGCAGAATAATACTATAAGAAAATGAATTTATCACTTACTTTGAGAGGCTCCTCATGGAAATGCTTGCCTATAGCTAGTTTGTCTTCTGAAAAATCTCTGAATAAAGGGCAGATAAAGTGCGCATTCTTATATTTGCCTAAGAAAATACTAGGTGCAACTAAGCTACAGTTAAACATGAAAGAAGTGTTGTTATGGTAAAATGTTACCCCATTCTCTAGCTTTCTAGAGAAACCTAGCGTTATTCTGGGGAACGAAAGAGAGAAAAAGAGAAAGTTGAAAATGTTTACTTTCTGAGAGAACGACATTTGATATCCTGGAAAGAAAATAATTCTGGTTTTGTTGTGTGTTTTCTTCATGCGTTTGTTTTGTGTTTTTTTGTTTTAAATAATGCTTTTTACTACTTTTTTTTCTGTTAAATACAAAATGGCATCAAAATGGAAAGACACTCCTTAAACAAGGAGGTTCTACTTTGAATGAAAGTACATTATAAATTCCCTGAGATGCCAGGAAGATGTATTTTTTCCTTTTTTAACCACTGGGACCAGATGTCCATAGCTGCACAGTCTCTTCAGAGCCTTGTACTAAGTATGCTGGCCTCACACACACATAACAATGACCTGCTGCCAGACACAATGGTACTTCAATTTGCACAAGTTACTTCTTGTTATCACAAGTGCCAGCCATTCAACATCAAAGGCACCTTCACTTAGGATTCAACAAACATTTATCTTGAAGAAAGAACTCCACAAGTATATTAATGAGATGTATTAAATATTCCTAACAGCTAGAATGAGAGTGAAACTCTCCAGAACTTCAGAAAATTGTTCATTATTATCAAAAGGACATAAGCACCACTTGACAAACTTTTATGTGAGTAAGGGGGGTGGTGTCACAGTGGGGTTTTTTTGAGCCAAAACATTCTAATTTAACCAGACTTTAAAAACCCACTTATCATTTGATTCACTGTATTTCCTAAACAATTTTACTTTCTTACCTTTTCCCTTTGTTCACTTAATTACCAGATTGTTTTAAGAAAATATGAAGATCAAAAGCTGATTTTGCCACACTTTGAGGTGTGAAAATCAAAGTCAATTATAAATGAAAGATGATAAGAATATCTTTTTGCTTTGTAAAAATATATATTTATAGAATATGTTGTTTTCTCTGTTTAAAATATAATACTGTTTGGGAAAGGTGAGAACTAGAAACTATATGGAATTCTTCAAAATACCACACCCACCTGATGGAAATCAAAAAGAGGTACAGAATAGCTATGATGTGAAGCCAGCACGTGCACTTCACATTGCAGCAGTTCGGTATCCTAATCTTCAAAAACATAGCATACACATCAAAAGATGCATACACATCCCTGTATGGTGGGGCATAACACTACCTAAATTAGAGCAAGCCATATAATTTTAAAGATCAAGGTTTCAGCACCATTAAATCAGTAAGAAATATGATGATGTTGATTTTCTAGGAATAGTTGAAGTTTTGCCTTTATGTTCGTTATTTGTGTATTATCAATTTGTGCCACATTTATATGGCAAACTAGGGAAAGACATACTCTTCCTGCCCACCTTAATATAGGTTACCTCATCCCAAATTCCACAGAGGGATGAGGCTGAAAAACTTGATCAGAGAAATCTTGTAAACACAGACACTATCTTCTCACATAGAGTACACTGAGTGAAATACTATGACAGGTAATGTAGGACAACTGGTTGCCTGAGGCTTCTACCCATTATGATGAGAAAAGTAAAGCTCGTGTTTTGTAGATGCATACTATGGCTCATATTGGAAACAATCAAACAAGAGAAGGAAAAAATCAAAACAAACCAACAATACTTCCCTTGTTCTTGGAATGAGAAATTCCATAAATAGCAAATATCTGCATTAAATGTAGAAACATTGGAGGTTTGAGATCAGCAATCAGGATGCAGTGAAAAAATTACAGCTCAAGATAGTAGCAGAAATATCACCCTCTAACATATTTGGATTAGATTCTTCATAGAAAATTCTCAAAATAATGGCATCAGACTGACCTGACTGAGATGGTAGCAAACTAGAGGGACATAAACTCTTTATAAGTCTTAGCTGTGAATGAGAACTTTATACTCGTTACTAGTGAATTTGTCACTGTACCAGCTACTAGAAAAAGCTGTTTACTGTTGAGATGATACCCTATTTTGCTAACATTACAAATAAATCACCTTATTTCTTTATGTTCTAAATATATACTTACTACCATTAATAATGATAATAATATTAATAAAATAATAATAAAATGATAATCTAAATGAAGCTGTATTACTAAAAGTGAATTTTCAGCCTGTAAATATCTTTGTCAAAACAGCTGTTTGTTAATAGTGTTTACACCATCATATTAACTTCAATTAGCAATTTCCTTGTAAGTAGACGTACAAGAGTAAATAGATACACAAATAGCAAATTTTAAGTGTTTTTTTCCATTTGTTACTTCAAGAGGTAAAACAATTTCACACAACCTAACAAGGCCATAATTTAGCTCAGATCAGACTGTGCTTGATCTAAATTTTCTAATCAAAACACTAACACCCATTTTTTAGGCACAAAGAACATGAAACAAATAATTACATATTCCAATACTGATGATGTCTCCAGTGCTGTATTTCAACAGCATTCATGTCCTAAACAATATCATATTCCTTTCAATTGGGTTTTCCCTCTGAAATTGTACATTTCCCTCAAATTGTGTGTTTTTACATAAAATGTATCAATGACTCAAGAGACAAGGAAAGTCAAAGTTTAGATGTAAAGTATTGGCTACGTGAAGGAAATATATTTAAATTACGTTAGCTTCATGTCAGCAAACAAACCGGTCTGAAAGCACTAGAAATACAATACATTGTCCATCTGCAGGATAGATAAATCTCCTGCCATTGGTTACAGGAATGCAAAGTTCACAAATATGAAATAGTTACTTCTTCTGATAAGTATTCTATACATGTGCTGTTGTAAAAAATATGCAAATGTATTTTAAAGACCTGTGAAACTGGCTCAGCAGATGGAGAACCAGAATAATTATAAAAAGATGTATTAGAGAAAAATAGTAAAAATAAAACCAACTGCTCAATTTCTGGTCTGTGCAGGGTTTTCAATTTTAATCCCAAATAAGTCATCTTGCTTTGTTTGCCACTCTTACACTGAAGCCAGTATCATCATATGATGGGTGCACTGTCAGGTCCAGAACAATTAGACCTGTTCAAATCATGAAACTAAAAAATGCAGGTGGAAGTTAAAAATAAAAAAAAAAAAAATAAAAAAAAAAGGAAATCATAAGATAGGTCAATCAATGGATGAATATCGTGAACATAAAAATAAGCAGTGTAGAACATAAGGGGCTAGTTTTGACCCTAATTTTCTGATATATTGAAATTTTAACCATGATATGCAACATCAATAACATCAAAGACTATATTTATGCATTAGAGATTAAAGAATAAGAATGCTGCCACTTAAAAGCCTCTTCGAAGGATAAACAACTGAACTTACGGCTAATTACTTGTATTTACCATCATTTGGGACACAGTTTTGCAATGAAAGTGTAAACATCAAATTTGTGTACATTTTAAAATAGTCTTTAATGAGGATGCGCAGGTAGTATTACAGCAGTACTTTCAATGTTTCAAAGCTGTTCTCTTTCAAGGATCTGTTTAAATCATGCTCGGTACTGAAAAAGAAAATCCAAATTCCTTTCATAAACCTGAGATTACTTGAATTAAAGCAAGAGAAAGTTTATGAAATTAGATGTACGCTGCTGTAATTTCGTATCACCTAATAATAAGCACACTAAATAAAAACACTACTGTTTTTAATCGCAAGATCATATGGTTCAAGACTGCAGGAGACCATCAACCACACTCCAAAGACATGCCTGCCATATAATTCCTGTCATACCTTATCTTAAAATCTTCCAATGACAGAGTCTCTGGGATCTCTAAGACAATAAATTCCAGTACCACACTATTTTTATCATTACAAACTTTGGTGTCATTGCAAATTCTTTGTGTCACCTGAACACTCATGGCTGTAACACAATTACCTCACTTCTTGTCTTCTCTACAACAGATACGACAAATGTATCACTGCACTCCCTACTTTCAAGGCTGTTATCACTTGTCCGTATGTTCTTCTGCACTATGCAACAATAGAAATCCATATTTTCCAGTTGCTATCCTTTCACAAATGCTTTCTACCTTTCTTGTTTCCAGTATCCTTCTGAACTTGAATGTCAACACTGGATACAGTGCTCCAAATAAGGTTCCACTAACACTTGGTGTCTTAGAAATGAAATAATCTACCAAATCAGTAATATACTCCTTTTCTGTTGCTGCTGACTCACACTGAGTTTGTGAGCATTTCTAAGCCATCGATCAGTTCTACAGAATTGTAGCACAGTCAGCTTTTTCTTCATGCAGTTTTTGCGAAGATTATTATTTCTACCAGGTAAAAAAGCTTGCATTCACCAATATAGATATTCTCTCCAATTTGTAAAGATTATTTTAAGCTCTAATGCTGCCTACAGCACTCTTGTGACCTACCTTATTGTACCTGCAAATTTAATAGATATGTTCACTAACTGTGTAACTCAGGTCATTAATAAAAGCACTGACAACATCTAGAGCTATGACAAATATTCGAGGTTAAACTGTAGCAGATGACTCATTTTACTGACAGTGAATATCTAAGCATGCTTTTCTGACCAGTTTTGCACCCATTCCACAGCTCCTATGTGACAGACTGTTAAGCATTTATGATGCCCAACTGTACAAACATGAGCTGTTTTCCCCTCCTTTCTAAAGGACGCAGCATATGTTTTTCATGTGATTTTGTTCCTGAAAAAAATGCTAGCTTCTAATCTTGTTCAAGGATGTTTTGGGGAATTTGCTTTTCGTAATTCTCTGGCTTCTGTTTTCCTCTCTTCTGAAGTGATTTATGATCACCGCTTCCATGAACTTACTGTACACTGGATGATCTAAATATAGGTAAAATTTGAACATTTCACACATGGGTGATTTAGTCATTAACAACATGAACAGCCTAGATTTCATTTCCATCACAATGGGAAAGAGAATGAGTTCAGAATATTACTAATGGATACAATTAAAGTATTAAGCCAAAATGTGGTGAGTCTGACACTCTGACACTTTCAGGTCACATAACTTGGTACAGCATTTCTGTAATGTGCTCTCAACTGTAATCTGGAAATATTTTTCCTTAGTTTTGTGAAGACAAACTATCATGGTAAAGAGTATAATCAGGATCTTATATTATTATCATACTCATAAAGTCATAAGAAATGGGTGATTGGTTTTGATTAATCTGAACGTGAAACACAGGAGATTCATATTTATATATATATATTTAATATTGACATTTATAGTAAATATAACACTTAAACTAACAGACTGTACTTTACTATATGTTTGTACGTCTGATTATCAGCAGTGCACCATGATAACAATGAAGAGAGCCATTCAGTGCTCAATTCACTTATTTATCCGGTCTAAATGGACAGATTCCTAAATAAGATGCCTAGGTACAAACAGGATTATTGGAGAACAAAGCAAAACAGCCATGCAAATAAGCTCCCCAAATAATATCAATGGCATATGTGAAGGCAAGCATGTAAAAAAGACTTGTACAATTTACTCATTTCTACAGGTAAAGAAACTGATTGCCCCGGCAGTGAAGCAAATTGCACAAGGGAGCCCATAAAACCATTAAGAAAACAGTCTTCCAAACCTAAACTTCCCCTGCATGGGATGCATGCTTGCCTGTTTCCAAGAGTACTTTTGACTGTGGCTGCACAAATACAAAAGACTAACAAGCTACAGCTGTTTAGAGATGGTAAGTCTAATTAACTTGGAGTCAAAATGTATCTAGAGCACAGAGCACCAAAAAAAGCTCAACCTACAGGGTTTATTGAGGTTTCATTTTTGTTAATTACATGTGGTTTAATTGATTGGTAAAGCAGTCTAGAGTAATTTACTGATATTACAGTTTAACTGACTGTAATGTTGCATTGAATCCAACAAATACCAACCAAAAAATCAAACGTATTCTATTTTCCCAAAATGACTTGTGCATAAATTGAACAGCATGGATGAAAAATAATGATCTGTTCAAATATTCATATTCCCTATAGAACTTATGCTACCATACAACTGTCCTAAAATAACATTGCATTAATTTTAATTAAATTTTGCATTTCAAAGCATTCTTTCCACACATAGTATGTTTTCGTGTGACTTCTGTCAATACTTGAAAGATGAAAGGAAAGCCAAAGGTTATATGTTAATTATTAATTATCTCTTGAAAATAAGTATAATGAGCTTAGTTAATACTAGGTTACACTATTTCTCAACTATTGTTTGCAAGCAGTTGGAGTAGTAAAATCTATAGCTGCAGAAAGGCTATCGTATCATATCGTATTATATTCTTCAGAAAGAATAACTATTCTATAGTTTTGTGGACTGTGCTGTATACCCACCTCTAGAGATATTTCTTTACAGCCTAAGGTTCCAGCATTTGTACGAACAGGTTTCTAAATAAATAAGGACATATATGCTATGCTGCTTGTGTCATCATGTGCCTACTTTCTTCTTCCTTTAACCCAGATAAAAGAGAGAAGCCAGATGAACTGCATGGCCATGGTTTGCTCTGAGCACCAAAGAATGTTTGTATAATGTTTGTATAAACAAACATGTACAAAAACCACAGAATTTCCCAACAGTCTGGGATATGCTGACATTCACAACCATGAAGAGATTCTGATGAGAGAGTAAAGAATATAATAGCACAGACACTAAAAAAAAGTGACACTGGTAAAGTTAACAACTAATTTTTGGTTCCACTGATCACTGCATTCCTTTCACACTGAAATGCATTAAAGCTCAACCTTAGAAGGGAAGTATTATATAAGAAAATTTTTAAGAGATGCTTTGGAGATACTAAAGAAAGAATAATTGTGTATACTATCAGCAGTAATTGTAAGAAAGAAAAGGTCAATGCAGTTATTTCCCAATCCTGGGAAAGCTGAGGAGGAAGCAAAGAGTTTTTGCATTTCCCTTAAGGAGCCATTAATTCAAACTTTCAAACTTCTTCACTCTCTCTTTATAGCAGAGTTCTTCCAAGTTTCCAAGCATTTCTGGTGTTTGCTCCTAAATCCGCTCACTTTTTTCTTATACAGCTCTGTTTGTTTTTCAATAGATAACAACAACAACAACAACAGCAAGATGCTACAAATAGAGGACATACAAATGTAAAGAAGAGTCTTGCCACTTCGGACCACAATTCAACACCTGCTCTTTTGTTTTGCTTAAGAAAAAAAAAGAGTCATCTATTTTGGTGCTACTCTTTATTTACAAAGAACATATTTGCCATCTCATTTCCTTTACACTGTGGAAATGACTCCAGATGACTTTTCATCTCAGGAATTCAAAAGCAGCTCTCTTGGCTTCTTCCCAGATCCCTACTGCAGACTGCCTTTCTCTCTGTCTACTGCTTTTTGCTGACAGGTATTTTGCTGAAAAATCTCCTATTGCTCTTATGTTGACAACTGGTCCCATAGAAACTTCTCCAACCATAGAGCTCAACAACAACTACAGGTCTGCCAAGTGGCCATTTGCCTCAGGCCATCTTCACTTTGTTCAGGCCCCACTTTCTCTTAAATAACATTAATTTTTTCTTCCTGTTAGCTTGAAAGCTTAACCTCATCACTGGTAAGATTTAACCAGGTCTGTGAAAGATAGCAGGAATTAATATACAACAGTATATGCACAAACACACATTATCTTCAGTAGCATTTTATTCTAATCTGAACTCGTAACAGATTCTACTGAACTGAAAACCATAATTATTAATTTTAAAGTGCTGCTATCATCACTAATAACTATATGCAAACTTCATTCTATATACAAGAATTATACATAATGAAATTAATTTATTTTGATTACCACCTCTTAGGACCTTCAGGCTAACTACACTGTGCAAACATAAAGAAGGAGCTTTGGTTATTATGTATTAAGCAGAGCAAACAATTTTCTTCTTCTAGTCTTATCTAGCTATAATTAAAACTCCTATCTAGTTTACTTTTTTTTTTTTTTTCTAAGAATTAGCACAATTTTCTTTGTAATAAATCTATCATCTGTTATCTTCTCTACTCTCAATTTTTGTGAGATAAAGAAACTGAACTGTAGGAAGCTATCACAAACGCTTCATCTCAGCTAAAACCACCTTATCTACAAGCACAACAGGATTTCCTTTGTCTTTTACATCATCCTGTTGAAAAAATGTTTCTTGTACTTAATTTAAGAAAATAAGTCCACATGGAACTGGGGGCAGGAACAGATTTTCATAGCTCAGATATGCAGGTAGCGTTGAATTCACTCTGAAGACATTAAGTCATAAGCAGAATCTATGCCAGACCACTCAGATTCCTTCCTGGGATGGATGCCTGTGGCAGGAGATATCTACTCTTCAACAACTAAAATGAGCCCTTCAGTCTCAGATCTTGAGGTTTATGAATTAGTTATTTATGAAAAACTCTTAACACTGTACAGTTATTAGATATCTGTATCACATCAAATTATTTAACTCAGCCCCACAAGAAATCTTTCCAGTCTGCCACTGGTGCCATTTCATATTTTTCTATAAAGAGAATAAACGTGATGAGCAGTACTAGCACAGAAATTAATCAGATAATACTCATTATTTTTGTGAAGTGACATTAATACTACTATAACTTCAGTTTTACAAAACTGAAGATTAAGTAAAGGAGATTTGACTCATTGGGTCCTTATATAGTCAGTCTCCCACAAGAAATCAAAGTGTAAGAATTAACACTGCAAAACCTTGGTGGGATGAGCTGTTTAGAGATGCGTTTTACAGTCATGAGACAAGATCTAGTGCCAACTAACTAGGCATATTGCTTGAAAGGTTCATTCAGGGAGGAACCTAAATTTTAAATTGGAAAGAAAGCAGAAAGTCAGACTAAAATAAATGCCCTAGCTTTATTGATTTCAGAAGAGCATGAGCAATATAACAAGTTGAGATTCGAGTCCTATGAATAGCTTCTTTGACTTCAGAAAGATTACTCACGGTCTATGAGTAAGTACATATAGATGTGTAAGATATTTGCTAAGCAACAGAAAAGAACGTAACAAAAAGGAAAAGTGATCTGAGAGGTTAATTTTGAAATGTAAAGTATATAATCCCATAGACACCTACACCCATTAGAAGAATTAGGCATTGGGGTATGTTAATCATACATGACTACTGCTTGTTTTCTTTGTATCAGCTATTGGTGGTCTCTTGCCCACACTAAAACACATGCAGTAAAGTGCTCCTTTTACTCCTTTGCTTTATGTTCAACACCATATTCTACATACAGCAGTATTCCTAAACTAAACATGTTGCATTCCATAAGCAACATTAAACACACAAAACACCATTGTTATATTTAAACATACAAAAAAATACGTGTCCTTACAATAGAAAGTAAAACTGCTTTAGCTGGAATTCACATATTGTCTACGTTCATCAGTACTACCAACATAACCAAGCTTTCCTGTTCTTATTGGGTTACCATAGAAATGAGCTTAGAGCTATTACATGAATTGTTACTGTTATTAAGTAGATTCTTTCAGTTTCATTTGTGTTTTAAGAAGCTTTGAATATTCAAAAGAATAAAACTACCTTGATGTTAAAATTAAGGCTAGAAAGGTTATTTTTTTTAAAAACAAACATAAGCTTATTTAATAAAATGAAGCAATAAGTTGTGTAGAACCCACACACTGTGGGTAAAGCAAGCATTCTCTCTAATTCCACGTTTTTATGCTTGTATATGCTATTCTTTCAGACATGCAAATGGTGCACAGCTGACTGTATAATGAAATGCTATATATAAATATGAAAATTCCAATAAAGGAATGACATTAACCTTTAAAGTTAGGCAAGCACTTATATATATATAATACCATGCTTTCAAACATTTTTACACAAATGTGTGATCATGCATTACTTCCTCATTTCTCAAGAGACTTACAGTGTATTACATGAGCAAATAAGATTCTAAGATGTGCTTTTAAATATATAAGCTCTTTCTATTGTGTAATTATGAAAATATTTTGAAAATATTTTCATTTAAAAATATAAAAATGCATTTTAACTATTTAATTGACCTAATATACACAAATGTATATATTGGCACAGGACATGTTGGCCTATAAGCGCATTTTCTGGGTGTTCATGTAGGGGGAGGAATAGGACATCTGTATGTATATCTTCCATTGCATGCCTATGGATTAATGGCAATAAATCCCCAAAGCATCTGGCTGAGTTCACAGTGTATCTGATCAGCAGCTGCTTTACCTTATGAAAGATGAATATTTGCCAAAACACCTCAGCTAGAAGATGTGTGCTTTATAATCCCATCTGTATGAGTTTTGTTAGTGACATCAGTGTAGAGTTTTTTGCAAGCAAAAGAAAGTTTGATATGCCTTTAACGTGAAATCTTTTTGGATACTAAATTCATCTGCAGTGTGCTGCCTTTCAGTAAAAGCTGTTCCACATTTGAGCCACTACAAAACCGTAGGTAACCTGTCAAGATTTCTGTACAGTGACCTATGAACAGATTCATCTTCAACCATTCTTGACATAAGACTGTTTAAACATTTTAAATATGAAACATACAGAGACATCAAATAATATGCTCTTCAATTTTATTATCCATTGGTAAAATCTGGGTAATATATCTTGTGTGTCCGTGTGAAAAAGGAAGTTTCAATCTGACTTTGTTTTCATGTGTGGTCTCTTGGGTGAACTCTGGGTATAGAATGCAAGAGGTCTCACAAATCTTTTCTGGGAGAAAATGACAGGTCTCACTTCTTCATCCAGTGAACTAACAAATGAAATTTCACGGAAAGGTACTTGTAGAAAGGTTAGTCTGTTTTTGAAGGAAAAAAGAGGACGAGAGACAAAAACCTAGAGTATATATTTATATATATATATCCATCTATCTTTATGCAGATAGTATAGACTGTGCTAAAAATGCTTTCCTATTTCTAAGCTTAAAATTCTTAGGAACTTGTTTACTTTTGGAAGGACCCCGCCTTCTGCAAATTAGACATGAATTTCCAAGCTTGCTTATAAATGTTTGCCTGCTTTGTAAGTAGGAATTTGAGTTTGGTACCCATAAGAATGTTCCAAATTCGTCCAGTTTGTTCCTTAAGTAAGATAGTGCTGTAAGAATAATGCTAAGGAAATCATCTGAAAAAATTCACTCTTATACCTTTCAAGGATCAAACACTCTCAGATAAGCAATATTCCAGTGTTCTACTTCTTTAAAAACACTATCCCTAATTTTTTTTAAATGTCACTGATCCGTGGGAGGGATGGGTAGGGGAAGATGTCAAGCAATGCCAAGCAGGAGGTTGTTCATGTTCTGCTCAGTATTTTGTTGATCTTTTTAGACCATGAAATAAAGGAATGATACTTCCCATTTTCTTTCAATGCACAGGGTGAAAAACTTCGATGGCAGAGGGTGAGGGAGTATCTATCTGCTCTTTCTTGTTCCTTCAAAAGGCAGGAATGAAAAACAGAAACTCAGCCAGGAGTTAAAGCATAAATTCAGATGTTCTAAAGATAAAGTACATCTTAAGAGGCATCTATTTAAGCAGGAAAAATATGAGAAGTAAAATTTTGTTATGAATGAAAAATACCAAAACTCAAGTACATAGCCCATGGAAAAAAAAGATTTCAATGAATGAAATGGAAAGACCAACAGATATGGAGAAAGGAAAGCTCAATTTCAGTATTAACAAAGAAGAATAAAATTATGGAAGACATAATTATATAGATTTGCATATACATATATATCACGTCTTACATGTACATGAATACATGCAAAAGAATAGTTCAAGTGACCTACCTACTCAGTAACATTTTGACAGTGATCTGAGCAGCAGAATCTAAATCCTTGCTCAATAGATAACAAATTAGAAAAGGAATTGAAGATAAAATTTCTATATTAACAGGAAAATGAAGACATTCCCTTTATACAATGGAACTCACTCTTGGCTTGTTTTGGACTGATGCCATGCTACATTCAGTTTAGAATCAAAAATGACCCAGTTTAGCCAAGCTTTAAAACCAAACATGACAAAGATATGAATTTTCATCTACACCTAGAAATCTAAGAAAACTTTAAAAAATTATTTGATACTTTTGACATCCTGATAGAATTTTTACTATCAGAACACATGAACAAGAAGTTTCTACTTCTCTTGTGGAAAACAGATTGAGATGAACAATAAATGGAGAGTTCTTGATGAGTAGCTATTAGCAGCTGTGAACAGGTTTTCAATTTTGGTCATGTCTACTTTATAGTTAATGTCTTAAACTACACTTTGAGTCCATATTGAGGCTAACATCTGAAGAGTCAACATTTCTGTATTTCAAGGACTAAAATAGATGAAAAACCCATCAGACTAGAACGGTGGGATTTAAAAGTAGGTACTTAAGAATTTGATAGAATAATAGGTAACATTTCTGAATCAGAAAAAACTAAGTTTCTCTAGCAGGAGAAGCAAGGATCAGTACTCAAGCACAGACCTCTGAGAATTTTAATCCAGTTGCAAAGTATTTCTTTCTACTTAGCTCTTCTAAAGAAGCTGATTTATATTTATAGCATATTTATCAGTCATTTTGCATGAGCTTTCATAAAGACATAGAAATAATTATTATGATATTAGAATAATAAAACTTGAAAAACTTAAAAAATCCTAATTGGATCTGTTTTTTATAGAATGATACTTCAGACTAAATTTAAAATGCTATAAAAATCTATGAGAGTAAACATAGAAATCAGAATAGAGTCCCTTAATCTGTAAATTCATATGCTTGTATTTGTTCTTAAACATGCCAGAAAAACAACCTGATAAACGTGGGAAACACATTAACAACTATTAACAACACAAGTATTGAGACAAATTTCAATGAAATATCAATAAGTTTAATTGAATACTGTAGTTTAAAGTAAGTTTTATCTGTATTTTGCAGTAAGAATAAATATATGAGCACTTGCCTTATGACATACAACATGATTAATAATATTCATCTGAATTAAAAAAAAAAAAAAAAAACCTCACTCAAATAACTGTAACATATGTTTTTCTTTCTATCATCAATTCAAAGCTAAGCCTGGTCATTAGCACATTATAATTTCAGTGAAGTAAAATTGTAAGTGCTAGTTACCTGCCACTCTTAAAGTGTACATAAATTCTCCACAGATCAACAATCAAGCCCAACCAAAGAAAAACTTATTTAAACATTTATAGTACCAGAATATTAAAAAACAAACAAACAAGAAACTAAAGAAACACTCGTTTTTTTTCTTTTTTCTTTTTTTTTTTTTTTCCTTTTTATATCTAGACTACATTGCTATGAAACTTTTTTTTTTTCCTGGACATCATCTAGATTGGAAGCATCACAGGAAAATAATCAGTATCTAAATATATTTATTTTATTTATGAGAATAAACGAAATATGACGAGTGTATATCAGCGGAATCTTGTCATATACACATAGGAATACACATAACCAAAGTTTAATCTCATGGAAGTTTAAAGATTTGTTAAACAGGTAATAATAAATATTTGGGCCAAGTTTTCCAAAACTGCTATGACATTTCACACTATAAAATAATAATTTTATGTAAAAATACATATCGTGCTAAGAAAAAGCTACTCATGTCAATAGGCGTAGAATTTTGCTTAGGATTAAAAAAAGACAAATGAAAAACACAACAAACAATAACAAAAAGAAAATAAAGTAAGTAAAAACACTTTGAAGAGAGGATTGCCTCCTACTATACGTTTCTATGACCTTTGATAATGACACAGCAAAGTAACAGAGCCAGATAACTTCCCGGGGAAGTCTGAGCGACACATGATCCTCTTTGTTTAATCAACTCATCAATGTTTTTAACTACCACTTTGAGACTATTTGAGAGTATACTCCATCATAAAGAAAATTCAGCTTTCTGCAATCTAGTTCTGGAGTGTCTGTAATTTGTGACAGGTAAGAGGAAGAAACAATATTTTCTTCATTTTCAGCATGGAATGTAAAGGCAAAAAAAAAAGCGTAGAGGAATTTTTAAAATGTGTATACAGGGAAAGTGTGAATATGATTGTTCAAAGCTCTCAATATATTCTTTAAGATAAGACACCACAATAATCTTAAAATTATTAATACCTCTCTCCGTCGAGAAGCCCAACAGGTTTGTTTGATTTTCCAAACGACGGCAGCTACCAGCAGTAAGGATAAGAAACAACTGCAATCACAAAAAAAAAAAAACAAAAAAAACACAACTATTTGTAATATAATGGTCTGAAATGTTTATATATTAGGACATCAAAGGTAATAAAAAATACACTTAAGCATGGAAAAAAAAAACAACCCACAAAAGGAGAGGAAAACTGAACTCTTCTAGCATGACAGGAAACTGTCAGTCATCCATGTTTAAAGTCAAAAGAGGATGCATATCTACAGTGCTATAGTTAACTCTATAAAATTTTATTATTGTCTCCATCAGTTTGGGATAAGTTCAATTACGACAGTCCATAACAGTCTACATACCCGCAACTGACTCAACAAACATGCACTGCATGTCCACGCTCAGTAGACAGAAAAACAGGGTAAAATATAGTGAAAATTGATATCAATTTATACTTCTTCCCTGGTTTGTAAACTCTGAGTTATTTCCAAGGATAAAGGAACTGAAGTGTGATTGGCTTCAGGAACCAGGTTTGCAGATTTCAAGAGGTCTGTTTAATAAAATCAAGTTTCCTTGAGAATCACTCAAGGAAACACTACTACTTTGCAGTCTCAAAGACACAACAGAAAAAAAAAATCAAATCAAAACCATTTAAACTTCTGCAGTTCACAATGATAGCACATACTTTCTCTCTTGCTTCAATAATTTTGTATTTGTAACATTTAGTCCATAAAGAATTTTGGCAAAAAGATCACTGGATTGTCAACATCTTCTAATAAATTTCTGGATATTGATAAAAGGCTTCTAAATTTGACACCTAACATAAACAGTTAACACATCTGTTAATTTATTTAGATAGTTTTTAATAAAATACCTGGATTATCTAGGTGTGTCCTGTGAACACATCTGTGGTGCATTGTGTCTGTGATTAATACAGCCCTACAACTATTAAAATACACATTATTTTTGCCAAAAGTCTTCAGAATATATTCTTTAACCAACATGGAATATACCAAGAAGTCTGTGCACTAGTGAAGTTCAGTGAAATACTGAATACTAAATACAAAATACATTATCCATGCAGGAACACCAAATTTTCCCTGTATCACACCATAAACAGAGCTGAAGTTATGACCCAGCAGACGCATCTCTAGGATGAACAGCTTATGACATTCAATATTTATCCGCAATATGGAAACTATTAGAAAGCAGTTTACGGTGACTGTAGTATAATGTCTCTATTAAGGTAATGAAATGAAAACATCCAGCCACTCCTTGGTCTGCAAGCAACAGAGAATCAGATGTACAACTGAACGTTTAACAAAATAATGTGAACAAAATATGTTCAAAACTCAGTGTCCATAAAAGTGTCTTCTCTCTGAAAGTGACAGGATCCAAGGGAACAGCATGGAATTGCATCAGGTGAGGGTATTAGGAAAAGTCTCTTCCCCACAGCACTAGAACAGGCTTCTGAGGGTCATGACACCAAGCTTACCAGAGCTCAAGAAACATTTGGACAACACTCTCAGACAAATGATCTAATTTTGGTGGGCTTCAGTTTGAAGTCAGGAGCTAGACTTGATGCTCCTTATGGGCCCCTTCCAACTTACAATATTCCATGGACACAAGTTTTTCTTTATGATTAAAGTAACACGAATCAATACAGCTTTCTATCAGCATCTTATTGACATAAAAATTCCTTCTAGCTTTCTAAATTCTTTACATCCATTTTTTCTTTGTACACACTTGAGAAAGCCTGCCAGAGTAAGGCTAGGTCGGAAAGAAGAAAGCACCATATGTACAAGTGCTTTGGACATAGAATGCTCAACTAATGCTCAATTATGTAATTAACAGCTTGTTTTTGTTTATTTTGTTGTCTGAATTGTTTTTGTTTCACATATGAGATTTCAGTCTGTCTGTTTAGTTCCAAGAAAGTTGACAGTTCTAAGCCTCAAAGTAAAAAAAGAATCTGTTCCTAAATGTAAAGTTTGACTTTTCCCTTAACGGCCAATGTCAACCAGCAGCATTTCTTTTAGCACATTTTTAAGGCTGTTTGTGACTTAGAGATTTTTATGGAAAGGAATATATTTTCTGCCTCTCTCACTGTAAGGCCATTTTAAATATGGTGTTGTGCTTTTATTGGTCCTTGGCATGGAGTGCCTAACAAAAGAAAATGGAGTTTTGACTGGTTCTGATCCATAGATCAGAACATTTTCAGCATATCTAAGAATCATCCTCCCAAAAGGAAACTATGGAAGAGTCAATGATCTGTAGTAAAAAGACAGAATCACAGAATGGCCAGGGTTGGAAGGGACCTCTAGGATCATGAATCTCCAACCCCCCTTCATATGCAGGGCCACCAACCTCCACATTCAATACTAGAACCTTAAGGAGTTCTGAAGAGAAATCTCTTACACTTTAATGTATCTCGGTGTAATTGTCTTTCTAGGTGTATTATCACTGATAGAAACCAAAGCAGTAACAACATTTAATTGATGCACCAGTTTATTAACACAGTATTACTTACTAAAAGGCTTTCACGTACGAGATTTTAATGACAAAGTATCTGAGAAACACAAACTACGTTATGACAGAAACTGATTATCAGAGACTTTCCTATTTTGTTTAACACATCACTTCAGTTGGTGCACTGCTCTCACTTTTTAAAATATGTCTTTGGCTGCCTCCTTTTATCCAGTCTTTTTTGAAAGTAAGCACAGGTTGACCATGAATCTGTACAGCCTGCCCAGGGATAATCAGAACAAAGACATCTCATTGACCCCCAGAATAATACACTTTTGCAACAAAACTTTCTAAGCTTACATCAACAACTGCTTATAAATAATCTTTCTTACTCTATACTGTACAATCTAGCTAGTAACTGCAACAGGATTAGGAGTGATGTAACATCAGAGTACTGATATTTTGCTATAAATTAGCATGCTGAACATGCAGTAAGGGTAAGCCATCTCAAGCTTTTTTATAACACAGAAATAAATAGGGAAACAGCAGCAGCTGTTTAGAATGATGAACTCAAAGCTTGTGGAAATTAAAAAGGATGGTAAACTGGACAGAAGAAACTGAGAAAGCCTTACACCGTGCGACTGCTTCATTATCCCCAGGAACTGGATCTCTTTCCCAAGAATTTTTTTTTTTAATTAAGTTCTTGAATGCTTCTCTTAATTTAGAGGGGAAAAAAACAACACACAAGAGTTATTGTCTTAAAACTTTAGTCAAATTCCTACTTCACTCTGTACACCAAGAAAACTGGGTCACACACCTAACTTTACTGACATCAACCAAAACATCTTTTACTTTGTGTGTAAAATCAGAAGCAAGCATTTCAAAGACACATACAAATCATTTGAAAATTACAGTGGTGATACTGTCTGATGTTTACTTAACCTCATGTGCATTCTTTTCCTGTTTTCAGTATTTTTTTCTGCTATAAATCAGAAAAAAAGAATCAAAATTCTAATTAATGAAGAGAAGAAAGATAGGGAAAATAGGTTTTCTCAAACTAACCTCGTATCAGGCTGTGTGGAGATAAGTCTTTTTTTATTTTAAGCAATAAAATTAAAACAAACAAAAAAAAAAAATTAAACCTGACTGCAAAGCATCTTGCAGTATTGACTGACTTGGCAACAAAATAAGAGAATAAAATTTAGTGCCAATGAACTGAAGGGAAAAAAAAACAAAACAATCTACCTACAGGTACACAATAGGTTTAAAATAGCAATTACCGCTCAAGAAAATGGCCTTGAAATCATTGCAGATAGTTATTTGAACATATCAGCAAATGCTTAGTGACAGTCAAAACAGCAAACAGGATGTTAGGTGAGATCAGAAAAGGAAAAAAGGAAAAAAGAACAAGACAGAAAACACTGCAGTGTCAGTGCATAAATCCATGGCATGTCTGTATCTTGAAGACCGCCAAAAGCAACCATCTCTGAAGTAAGCATGTAGAAAGGAGTACAGTCAATTTGAATAGAGTATACTAATAGAAATGTGTTTTTACCCACAGTTAGCACAATACTATGGCAAAACTGACATCAGTGTAACACAAAATAACTGAATTAAAAATTTACCAGCTGACATCTCAAATGTTGTCAGAATGTGGTCAATATCACAAAAAGACATTTCTAAAAGGATTTGCAAGGTTCAGAGTACCAGACCCAGCCAGTTTTGATGAGAGAGATACCTACAGCTCTGAGATGTCTACGCATGACAAAGACTGATAAGAAAAGTTAATAGTATTGAGGACAAGAAAATCACAGTGTGCCAGTACCAATTGATCAACTGCACCTTTTTCATCAAGATGCACAATCACTGCTAACATGTATTTGTGAAGACAAGGGTTCTGGGCCCTGTTTAGGAGTAAAGTAAACATGTTCTCCTTGGACTGAAGCAATTCCCAACATAATTCACAAATCAGTGCGAATGAGCTGCTTAGTTGCTAAAACAAAAAAAGAAGTAAAACAACTTCAGATAACCAGATGAACAGTATTAAGCAGCACTTTGGAGATGAATGTATCACTATACAGGATATTCCCAAAACATATATGATGCGACTTATTGAAATTCTGCCTACAAAAATTCCATTTTTCATATTCTTTTAAAAGAGTTTGACAACATGGAAAAAATACACAAAATAATCAGGAAATACTCAAAAGTTGAGAAAATCTTCTACTGATAGTGCATTAATAAGCTCAATCATTTCAATTTTTAAAAAGACCTACGGGTGACTAGCTTACAGAGTGCATGAGTTTCCATGGGGAGTAAATACTAAGGGTCTCATTCATCTAGCGCAGAAATGCATAGTAAAAACACTAGCTGGAAGCAGAACAATTGGAATTAGACTCTGGCACTATTATGAGTTATTTTCTGTATCATAATTGTCACAATGAAAATAATAAATAGATAAACGCCTCTGCAATACAGATTGGTTACGAATTATTGTCCTAGAGTACAGATGGAGTGAATGACTACTTGCACTGATGAATGTAAATCTGCCCAAGAAAATAGTTATCACGTGAATACACACTCAAAGCTGCAGCAACCCAAGTGTTACCATAATTCTGTTGTCTTTAAAACAGAGGAAAGTAGTGACATAGCTTGAAACAACATAGAACCAAATAAGGAAATGCTAAAAAATGATCCTTGAAAACAAATAGTTCATCACCATGACTTATGTTACAGACTGGTCAGAAGTTATTATCATAGCATTAGCTAGAATACAATAAACAATTAAAGAATGGATAAATTGAAAAGGATGCACTGAATACAAGTATGTTGTATCTGACACAGTAGAGGAAAGTGACCAAAGAAGGTTTGCATTAGAACAACATGATCTAGCAGCAGGGTCCAAGCTAAACAGATGATCTTCCTGCAAAGGGAGATTGATTTATTTGAACACAAAAAGGGAAAATAGCATGGAATAATTACCATCTGCACATCCACTTTAGCGATGTACAGAGTAAAAATTTAAACTTAATCACTTTTAGACATGTTTAGTTCATTCCAGAGGCTGAGGAATGAGATGGTAGTGTTTTCTGTGAGTGAGAAACGGCTTTTCTCAGGGAGTAAAAAAACCCAATATGATTACTCACTAGCACAGACTGTAAAGGATATTAGGAGATGTGTTGCTGCTTGGAATCTGAAAATTAAAATGCAACATGTAGATCATCTTTAAACAAATTCAAATTACTGGGATAAATAGAGGGGAAGATCATTTACTCACTTTTGCAGTGATGTAAGAAGAATTATGTCATGAATTGAATACAAATATTTTTAGAACCAATATTGTAAGTGGAAGATAAACAGAACAAAACAAAATGTTCCATCCTTTGCTATTTCTTTTCTCATTTCCTTTTGTCTAACATGCAAAAGAAAATGAAAATGTCCAAAAAAAATATATGTAAACATCTATGCATGAATAATTGTTGTTTCTATGATTTTATTTAAGCCACCAATTTGCATAGCAGTTGAGTACTGGATGAAAGGAAACAGTTTAAATAAAAAAATCTTTACCTTAAACCTAATACAATTTTAACTGTATTAAAATTAAAACTTGGCTGGGATCCTACTTAGTGCAACACAGCGGTTTAGTGTGGATTAGGAGCAGGCTTTTGAATGAACCTCCTCATTGTCACCGACGTTGAGCTTTGGAGTAACAGCAAGCAGTCTTGGAGCTCAAGATGTAATGAAATGGAAGATGTCAGGTACACAGAGCTACACTAGAGCTAGCCAAAAAATAAGATGTGTCCAGTATGGACATCAGGTCCTTAATGCCAACCATTTTATTCAACAGATGACCTGTTTGTCCACCCTGCTTATTCATGGAGATATAAGCAACTAAAGATTCCATTCATAAAGTTATTTAGGTGTATGCTAGTCTCACTGAGTGTCTATATGTGTACAGTTACACTTATTTTAAGAACTACTCCTAAATCTTTTTTTCAAAAAAATAGGAGATGGGTCATCAAGGCAACTATTGCTCAGTTACTTAGACTTTGCTGAGCTGAGCTAACAGTTAAATATCCCTATAGATGCACAAAACTCATGCCCCTTTTTTGCTAAAAGCAAAAAAATGTACATTTCACACTGTAACATCAATCTTAGCAGTGTGCCCTACATGGTATTAAAGTTTTTCATTCATACCAACTACGGTAGTTTTAAATATGAATGAAAAATAGTAGTATTCTTTAAAAAATAATAATCTAATAACAGAAAGCTTTTTAAAGTAGATTAATGCACAGAAAAAAGTCTTGTAAGTTAATGTTTTAAAATTAATATTGCAGAAGTTTCCTAAGAGATCACATATGCTGTATTTCTGAAGTATTATTTACTATCTTTTTATTGGCAAATAGAGCCCATTTTAATTGATGTTATGAAGCAATCACTGTTCTAAAATAAACATAATTGAACAATTATTTTTCTAAAGCCATGAATTTGAATAGTAATTATTGTCACAGCAATTGATTTCTCTCATTGTACTTGACAAGAACATTGTGTTTATGATTATGATGTGCTAGGTTCAGCCATCCTTACTTGTGTTAACTAATATACACATGACAAGCACTTCAAAGATTTCAACAGGATTGTCTGAAGCAAAAAATACTGTAAACATGATATTAAGAGTCTGATATGTATGAGAGCAGGATAATTTTTTTGAACAATTAAATTGCTCTGAATCATAGAGTTTTACAAACACTGTTAGAAATAGCAATATTTCGATGATTAGCAATTCTAAATTTTTCTGGGAGTGAAGTGCCACAATTCCAAATCAAAACATTTGTGAGGACTGAAAAGGAAAGGAGCCTTAACTGCTGATGCAGTTGGATATGTAACTTTCAGCCAACTGTGGCAGGGGGGTTGGAGAATCATGATCCTTAAGGTCCCTTCCAATCCTGGCCATTCTGTGATTCTGTAAAAGAAATATTGACCTCGTGGAGCCAAGACACAACAGAACTCCATTCCTGGTCTAAGATCTCTGACTGCAACAGGCAATGAAATATACTGCCTCCTAAGCCACCACTACCATTTGGGTGGGTTTAAGAGATTTCTCCTCTGACTTTTGTTGGCTGTGAGAAGTACTTGTGAGAAGCAACTAGCACCAGCAGATCCATGCACCTGCTGTGCCCCACATGCCATTTTCAGCAACTGATCAGCTAATAGCTGCACGATTATTCCCTCTTCACCTAGACACATTCTATTGTTGTACATACAGCAATATGGCAGGAATGTTTCCTCTTTTGTCAGCCTGGATATATCCCATTTCTAAACAGATTTTCCTGCTCCTGTAGTTCTAATACAGCAACAGTTCTAGAACTCCAAATTCTCCCTTGCACTCTCTCCATTAAACAGAAGAAACTGAGGAAAACTTAATTCAACTGTGACCTCTCTAATCCCAAAGCTGTGCAAATGATTTAAGCCCTTAGTTTTTGCTTTCTGAACTGGGAAGTGAAAGAAACATCTGGATATGAAGCAAATGATATATTACGGTATGTAAAACTTCAAGTATTACCAAATGTCATTTAAATGCAAATTTGTATTTATTTATTTGTCTCTCAGTGGAATTCACGCAAGTTAAGCAACACCTTTCAAGTTCATTTAAAGCTAATTACATGGATAATTCTTCTTATCCAAATGACAGTGCTTAAAATGCTATTTTTGGTTGCAATCCTGAAAACCCATACATTTCCATAAATAAGTCTTAACCTGAAGCATCTCATGAAAGTCACATTAAGTTGCCTCTAAAATTCATATCTCACACAACCACAACTACCAACTTCATAAAAAAAAGAGTAACAATTAAAAAGAAACACATATGGCCTTCTGCTAAGCTGGTCATCCCAGGCAGATGGGATGGCCAGATCAATGGTAAAGATGCACATTAAAGGAGACCCATGTTATATTTGTTTTACTGTGTTGAGGTTGATTACCAACAACAGCATCTGCACAGTGAGTTCATAAAATTACTGACCAATGTTTTAAATGAAGGCTCACAAACATTACAAGGAGATACCTTACTCACGGTTTAAAAAAGGCTTATGCATACTAAGTCAACTGTAACCACTGCTCCTTAACAATACACAAAACTGCTTAATTGAAAAAATTAGCAACTGAAAAATCTGTATACTCTTTCTGCAAAGCAACTACCAAGAGCAGCTCCTTAGGACCAATGCATGCTGTGCCATAAATCCTTTGAAGTACTTGATAGGAGTTTAAAGAAATCCATGAAAGAAATGAGCCTAAAAGAAGCCTGAAGAGCAGCATGCTGTAAAAGCATACTATAAGAAACACGTAAAGAAGTGCATTTAAACAGAATGCTGAAAATGTAACCAAAATTCATTTACTAAAAAAGAACAAAATTAAGTAAAACAATGAACTAAAACTTTAATATTGTTATTAATAAAGCCTTGCACTTTAAGTACAGAATACATAACTGACAATACAGAGCTTGAAATACCTATGGCATCTACTACTTTTTGGATAACCTATACATTAGCTAAAGTAAGCAGCATCAATGAAACATTGCTATAATACATATTACTTAATTAGCAAGAACAGCTACTGCATTCTTCTATTAAATGGTTTTTAATACATATTGAGTGTAGAAAAATACTCATCTTCCCAGGCACGAATACAACCCAACAAAGCAGAAATTTTCATTGCAGCAAAATGTCAAAATTCTTATTGAAGGTAAGGACGAACGAAATGCATTTATAAAGGGTATTTGTCATTTATAGTAAAATTAAGTATTTAGATTTTTTTTTTCCAATTTATTTATTGAAATAATTATTAAATAGTTAGCCAAGTATAAGTACAAACATACATATTGTATGTTGGATGCTCCAAAAGTAATGACTCCTATTTTATTATATTGGTCCATGATGTCAGAGGTGGTGCTGGTGGTATGGTAGTAAAAGTTGAACCTTCCACCAATATCCCATTGCATTTTGTTACCATGTAACAGACAGCAGCAAAGGGGCAGTCTGACAAAATAGACTGTGACATGGAAGCATGGATGAAGCAAAAACGTGTCAACTGATTCCTTCAAGTGGAAAAAAATGGCATCCACTGACATTCATCAACACTTCCTGAATATTTGCGGAGAGCAGTCAGTGGATATGAGCATGGTGATGTGTGGGTGGTGTATTTCAGCAGTGGTGACGGTGTTGTGAAAGACAAACCACATTCCAGATGGGCATGCGGATGTTTATGAGTTTGGCGTGCAGGCTCTTGTTCACTGCTGGTTAAAACATATAACTAATGGTTCGTGACTATGTTGAAAAACAGAGTTTTGTATCTGAGAATTTGCTCTACTGAACAGTGCTACTGTGCTCTTTCTATCTATGGTAGTTTCCAAGTAGATAAATAGGAGGCATTACTTTTGGAGCAATCTACATAGATATAGTATTTTTTCTATGTGCATAAATGATTTTTAAATCTATACACACACACACACAAAACTGTCTTTTCATATTAAACATACCAGAGGCCATACCAGAAGCTACTGTAATAAAGTATGAATGCATGCTCAATTACGTGAACAGCCTTTATTTACAACTAAAAAGGGAAAATAGCTATAGTGTACATCGGGATGCTATTTAGAAGACTAACATCCACATTTCATTCTGCCAATACAATATCAAACAGAAGGGAACAATTTAAGAGGACTGTAATAAATTATGCAATAAAGTTTTAGATGTGAAGTTCAACTCTCAGCAGTTCCTCCTTTCACCTCTTTGAAGCAGCAAATAAAGAAGATTTATAATTAAAGAGGTTTAATCTAACATGAACTGAAATTAATCTCCATAGAATAAATAGAACATCACATCCATAAAGTGTGATTATGTTTCTTTTACTCACAGAAGAGACTTCCATATTTCACATAATTTTATGAGCTTGCCCTTCATGGGTAAAATACTCCATATTTTTTTTCCAAAAAGTGCTGTTATGCGTGTGTGTGTATATACACACACACACACACACAGAAAAAAAGATCAAAAATGGGAAAAAGATAAAAAATCTATTTCCATTAAACTTCCAGACACATTATGAAATACCAAATTTAATATTTTCTGCAGTAACTTTCACAAAGAATAAGAAATGAAATATATTATTTCAACTTAAAAATAGATGAGTGTTCACTTCAGATTTTGATTTTACTAGTTTATAATAATTATCTACGTTTTTAAGTTAAGGAAAGAAGCTCCATCTCATTCTAATTATGGCCTATTAGTGAATTTGGGGAAGTACTGCAGACTAAAGCCACATTTCAGCAGCCTTATAGATCAAAAGACTCACATTGTTTCAACACCATCTTTAATGCTTTCCCTTCATTCTTTTCTTCCTCTATGCTGTTTCCTGTCTGGCCGTTATACTTTGATATTAATCATAGAAATACATATTTAGAGAGCCACCAAGTCATGGCTGTTTAACGACAGCATTGTTTAGCATACTAGGATCAAATATAATTAAGATGTTTAATACTTTGTTGAATGACTTTTCCCTTCATTATATGCTATTTCTACTTCCTTTTTCCAAAGAAGCAAATATATTTGAACCTGTAAGTGTAAAGAAGTCGCAACTCTTCCTATTAAAATCCCCATTATAAAAAAGTTTTTCTAAAGACATTATAAGGATCCTCTGATTTCTAGACCAAAGAACCATCATTATTGTTCTTCTAGTTGCAATACATTAAGAACTCAAAACCCTAGTGTCTTTGGATCTGATACTCAGAAGTTCAGCTGAAATGATTCAAGAGAAAGAAAATAACTTTGAAACTGCAGAGAATTTTCCTAAAATATCATTTAAAAAAAAAAAAAAAAAGCCTGAAAAAGTATAGGAAGATAACTATTATAAAGAACATAATTAAGCCATACATACAGACTAAATCCCCGTTTTAATACATAACCAAATGATTCAACTGCTTCTTAATGCAAGCCTAATGTTCCTCCAATAGTTTAGTGCAGATTTTAGAGTCCACAGTGTAACTGCCATAATCTTGCATCTTTTTAACACATAGCCCAAATCCCAAATATACACTCACACGCTTATTTTTATAACAGAATCTTCCACACTAAATGCTTCATTTGCTACGTGAAAATTTCACTGGGGTATTTTTATTAATATTCCATTTAAGAGGCCTGTTGCATAAATGCCTTTTGAATTCAGATTTCTCCTTTCAAAAATAATAATTAGATTTAATATTTTAAGAACTATGTAAACGACAATAATACACGCAGTCTAATGCAATCTTTCTGTGTTTTACTAGAACTGAACGCAAGGACTCTCAGTATTTCTCCGCTGCCATAAGCAGATTGTTCATTTTTTCAATGTCACTCATTTAACAGCATGCCATATTGACTGCACTTGCAAAGACAGACTGGCAGAGCGGTTGAGAAGTGGATAATGACATTATTCCTTAAAGAAAAATTCTACTTTGTATTTTCCATTTTCTTTAATTACTTAGAATCATAGAATTTCCCAAGGGACCCATAAGGATCATTGAGGCTCACTCCTTATTTGACCACCTAGTTGACCAAGGGAAGCCAGTTGATGTAATCTTTCTGGATTTCAATAAAGCCTTCAAGTAATATTTCTCACAGACTACAACTAGACAAAAACATAATGCAATGGGTGAACACTTGGCTGAGGCATCAAAACAAAATACACACTTTCTGCGTGTCTTGGGATGTATCTTCTAGGTGCCATCTAGAAGATGGAGTGAGAGACCTCTGGTGTGAACACTACTATGGAAGTAGCAGCTGTTTCCATTTAGATTTTATAATAGCAAAAGTGGTTTTTTGGACTGAAAGACTTCAGCGCTATACAAAATGAGCAGTGCTATTTAGGATTAACATTTTCTTTTTTTTTTTTTCTATTTTTTTTTTAGGAACAAATAAATAAATCTTGCAATTCCTGTTACTATCACCCAAACCTTATTTGGATGCTAATATGGTGTTGTAACTAAATTCAAGATCATAGCAAGGGAATAAAAATGAATATATCATATAAGATATAGGACTTCATATATGAAACATCTAATAACTTTATACATCTACGTCTATCTGTTCCATCCCAGAAAATACTTCTTTCATGCCCTTCATCAAATTCAATTGCAATCACCACTTAATATTTCATCCAGTCACAGAAGAAAATGCAACCCACAAAAGGTAGTATTTCAAATCTATCCTTGATTCCTTCTGCAGCTTATCAATTACAGAACATGTTTCTAGATACTATTAACTGAGCAGAACTTGGGATTCAGCACTTCCCCAGGTACAGCAAACAGCAAACTTGCGCTGTGCTTGACATATATGTCAGGTCAGAAAAGGATATTTTACATGCATGTATTTGAAGGAAGGCAAACCTCAAATCTGCTATATATCAAGAAAGTGCATAGGCCACCTCCAGATTTAAAGCTGGGCAAATATTTTCTACTTTGAGGAACACAATATGCCAAAATAAAAATACTTCAAGCTGTGGCATACTGAAGTGCACTTCCAACTGACTGAAAAGGATGATGAACAAAGAAAGAACAAAATAATGGAAAACATTTCATTCACTGGGGAACTAAATAGCTCATCAGTTGTTCTGTCGAGCAACCAGTTCAGTGGTACTGGGGAATCTCCTCTGCCTGCAGGCTAATAACAAGAGGCTGCTTTCTTAGGAAATATGAATGCATCAAATAACTCTACAGTGATAACAAAGCTTGCTGGTGAAGCATAGAACACAAAATAGAGCTGCATTCCACAGTTCAAAATCACATATTTTTAACACAAACTCAAATTGGCCACTGCAGTACAGACATGTTCATCCCACTGAAAGTAAGACTCTTTGTTTCTAAGTAAGGTAAAAACTGTTTAATGCATCACTAAGTAAAAATCAATTTTATTCTAGCCCCAAACATAAAATCTATTTTTTTGCTAGGATAACTTGATTTTATCAGAAGATATTCTAATTCTGATTTATAAGACTTCTGCATTTTCTGAGAATCCAGCCATGGCAGATATGATCTGATCCTTACAAACTGCACTTTGTTTTCACGACAACCTTACAAAACTAAGTATATCCAGAATTAATTTATCATCCTTACTTTTAATTAAAACAAATCCACAACTCACTACAGCATGCTAGTAAAGAGAAGGAATCCACTTGTTGCAAATTATCACCAAGAATGGCCCCTTCGGTTATTGAACTTCTCAGGAAATCTTACATAATCACTTTTAGTGCATCCATCCAGTCCAGCTGAATGAAATTTAATTGAAAGAACTGGTTTGGGTTGTTGTTACCAACAGTAATACAGAAGGACTTGATATATCTGGCTCTTCAGTTACGAGACTTCTCTCAACAAGACTTCGTCATATCCTAAATGCCCATGCCTTCCTCCTGCAGTAAGTTCTAGGCAAATTTTGAATATCGCTTTCTCTCATTTCTAACGTGCACAGAAAGATGTGTCAACAGCATACACCTGATTTGGCCATGGCTTTCATTGAACACCTGATGAACACACAAGAAAATCTTGGTTCCATATTTCTTAATAACACTGCACTGATTACAAAACATAAATTCAGTAATCCATAATAGTAAGGAGGCATAATCTGAATAGAAATAACATGTGGGTATCAGCTGGCAGCTCCACCCCAACAGGTGAACCAGAGACAAAGGAAGGAACCATTCTGAGAGCATAAAGATGCATACACAGAGAAAAGCCTGATTAATTAGTGATTGATATTTTGTATTTGAAATATGTCATACGAAAATAGTTATGACTGTAGCAGATGAATATCATTGCCTATCATAACAATATGAATAACTAAACTTGATCTGTATCAATAACTTGCAGGATTAGGAAAAAAAGTTTTTTTTTTTTTTTTTTTTTTAACAATACTTCTGCTTCAGATTATTGATACAAAAAAGTTTCCAAGAAATGGATGAGCATTGTTTTAAATTTTTAATTATAATCTTACTGAGAGCAGCTTTAGAACTCAGGAATTTTTTGGCTTTCAATTCTGAATTAACTGAGAAAAAATATATAATTAAAATTAACAAATACTGGCCATTACAAATTTTATATGCACAAGGAAATTAAAGACAAAATAATGTTTTCAGAAGTTAAAAATACTTTGAAGATCTAAAGATTTAAAATCTAAAGACTTAAAGATTTGCAAACATTGAAGACTCCATCATAATTTATAATTTATTTGAAAATGACAGATTTTAGGTTATTGAATGTTTATTTTTCAAGGTAACATTGGAATGGACTTTCTACAACAGTTGGGATGGAATTTTTTCAGTATAAGAAGGGGGATCATTCACACACACTGCCTGTGAAATTTTCTAATGAGATTTTTACTGCTTCAAAGCAGGTGGAAAAAAACCTCGCTTCTCAACTGGTGCAACAGCTAAAATTCTTCAAGGCATAAGCTAAAAAGCATTGACTAAAGCAACACAGATGCTACAGTCTCTGTAGTCCTATTAAGAATGTGCTGCCCTTAGATATCTGATTGCAATTCTGCTTTTAGAGAAGAGGTCACTAAGCCAGTAGGTACAATGATACATCCCAGTACAAAAAGAAAAATTAAATTGATTTCCTTTTCCACTTTTAGTTTAAAATAAATTCCTTAGAGAATAATACTTTTAAAATTGTTGATACATATTGAAAATTCTAAAAAGTCTCCTTATTTTGATGTTAGTGACTGGAGGAATAAAATGCATATTTCATCCTTTACTCTGGAACATTCACCCTATAAAGGAAGAGTTTTAAGCTATACTTTTGAATGATTGTTAAAAAGAACATCATTATCACATAAACCTCCTTCCTGGTTTAGGTAGGCAGCCAATGTGAATAGGGTTATGTGCTCAGAAATACAAAATAATAATAGATGGCAGAAAGTCCTTGAATCATTTGCTGTTTCAACAATCCTGCTCAATGTGTTGTAGGTATTAATATCACCACCATAATTTGTCAATGTTTTAATATACTACATTTAACTATCCAGTTAAAAATACATATATACATATAAATGCATATATATATATGCACATACGTGTATGTATACGTACACAGTATTGCTAGGCTGCAATTCTTGTTGAAGCAAAATTGTAATATGAAGGCTCGACCACTGTAAACCACTTTGGAGAGTTCACGTTATAGCTTCCCTTGGTATAACTCTATCCATAGTGTGAAAACAAGCACACAAATAACAACAACGAAAAACAATTCATTGCTAATTGCTAGTCCTTGCTAAATGTTTCTATCATAAATATTCTGCAGTTAGTTAAGACTACTGTTCCTGGGGAAAGAACATCCAGTTTAAAATCTACTGGAAAATGCAGTGATGTTTACAATGAAAATCTTTCATTCTAACTGCAGAAGAAAACAAACTACAAACAAACTACAAACAACAAATAAACATGCACAAAGTACAGGAAAGAGCCAATTAGCCAAATCGCACGCCCAGGCTCATCTCCCAGGCAGAGTTAGTTAACTTGGGAACACAGTGCTACTAACTTTTTATGTCATTATGGCACCAATTTGCAGCAACTCAAGCTCCTTAGATATTTTCCATTCTTTCCCAGATCTGCTTTGCATAGTGTGACTCTGACACATGTTTTTCTTTTTATTTCTAGGTTTTTTTTCTTGGATATATAGGAGAGCTTCTATGCTCATAGACACGTTGCCTGCATCTAAAGGCACCAGAACACTCTTCAGCATCACAAGCTTTGTGTCTGGATCTGAAGACATATAAAGACACACTTATACACATAGAAATCAAGTCAAAAAAAGACTTTCCTTATTATCTTCTTTTAAATAATCCATAAAAATAAAGAGCACACAGATCTGTTTCGCTGTTCACAGATGAATACTCTTATCACCTTTAACCTTAAGTATTTCAGCAACTCAATTCCAAAGGTTGATTGCTAATGCTATACTGAAAACAGCTGCAAGACTCTCTTATTGAGCTGAGTGCAAGCTGAAAGCCTTGTTAATTAGACTGAGCTGAATCAAAGGCAATGTTACCCTAGCAGCCAGCTAGGACACCCTTTCTCTCAGTACGGGGTAACAGGTTCACATGAATATCACCTCCTTCTGGATCTTTATTCCCCAGAAACAAAATGAACTACTGCTAGACTGGCTTTCAAGCAATCAGCATTGTAATGCTCCATTTGCAGTGGAAGAAGAGGAATAGAATGCTTGGCATCACCTGTTGAAGTGCCCTCCATTAGCCAACATATTGGATGCAGAATACATCAGGGCCTGCTCCTTTCTGCAGGTGACAGTGATTAATAGAAGTTTGCTTGTTCACAGCATTTAACTGTCTGTTTGTTTGAGTACAGTTCCTCAAAGCATGGTTATGAAAACAGGAAGAAGAGCAGTGCTGTGAACTTGTAAAATAAACACATAGCATTCTCAAGATACGGGAAGTCTGATGAACACAGTGGTCCATCAGTCTCTGCATTTTACATACACATTGTGGTTACTGCATTCATAGCAAGATTTCAAAGAACTGTAAGTAACTCATGTATTTTAGCTTTGTGACATTTTATAAGACAACTGAACTTATACAAAGTTTCGATTGAGTTTTGTTCAGATCCTAGAATAGCTGCCCAGCTGCACATAAAGCCAATTCCTGCACTGCTGCCACTAAAGCTTCTGCATCACTTAGTGACTTTCACAATTCACCTCTAACTCACAAAAGCATTAACAGTGATTTGGGGTCTTTTATTAAAACATAACTTTCACAAAACATTGAACAGAACTGTCATTTTTAATAATTCAGTAAAACAGGTCACAAAAAATCATGCATGCACATTACTGGAGTCAAGTAAAGCTGGCTTCACTTAATCACTCTGATATGAAGTGCTGCATAAAGATCAGCCAGATGTGTAAGTGTGAACACTGTACCAATGAGCCTATGAACAAAGCCAAAAGCTCCCTAAACGTGCAGTTTCATGCCCCCGATTCTCCATCAGTGCAAATTAATGAACACAGCTTAAAGGCTTCCTTTCAGACATTTCTTAAGATTAAAGAGCTTGGAAAGGTATTTGTTCGATGGAACAGAATCAGCACAATTTCAGTCAAAAAACAGAAAAAGCAATTTACCTGAAGAAGGTGACAAAGAACTGCACCAGATCCATGATAGTATTGTGCTGTGAGAAGGCAATCTGCAAATAAAATAGAAGTAAATTACAACATTTTCAGAGCCATTTTCTTTTTAGGCTGGGGCTTTATGGCTCCACGGATGATCAGCTTCAAGTGTAATTGCCGTCTGGTGTGCACACACCTGCATTCACCATAAAGTGAGATGAGTAACTAACTCCCATGTCTTTGTCAGAATCAAAATATGCACAATGAAATATAGCCTTTCTACTGAAGTAATGTTAATAGAAATTACCCATGTAACTCTTGCTTGTTATAAAAATTGAAAACAACATGGAGAGTACTAATAAATCACATTGATGTAAATCATTTTCTTTATAGTTAACTATTTTTCAACTATCACCATTTTCCATTCTAATTAAAATACTGAGACGTATTTTTAGAAATGAAAAAAGCCATTTTTGCTTAAAATTAATACATTTAAAATATTTTAATTGCACAATTTAAAAATGAATGCTAATTTTAAAAGAAAAGCAGATTAATCTGGTGCATAATAAAGCAAAATATTTCAAAGCAAATTAAAGACAAAGCAACAAATATTCTTTTGGCAACATTGCTACAACCTCACATGAGCGTGCATTAGTTCAGCCCTTCACTGTAATTTCTTATGAAGATTTAATAATTATCTCTAAGACAGCATACACACACAGCCACACACCCACACTTGCATGGAATAGAGCCCATAATTGTTATTATAATTAGTTATCACTGATGTTAAGGACTGCACTTAATATTGAAGGCATATCTGCAAATATCCCTAAGTCCCTGAGTTGTTCTACATTTCATAATATGTAAGTACCAAACTGACACTATACAGAGCTGTCTACTTTGAATTGCACAAAGTGATCTAACTCTATTCCTGGCCTGGTCATATGTGTTTTTTTAGAAGTTTTCGTGCATTTGAGATCTGATTATGACTAACAGTTATACCAAATTGTTTGGATTCCCTTTCACTGCTTGTGAACTTTCTTAGCAGTAAATGAGAGAACTTTAGGCCAGCAACAGAACCAATAGATTTGGTTGTGTTCAGAGGTTGTGTTTAAGTGTAAATTGAAACAAATGGTTCAAAAAAACCAAACCAAACCAAACAAAAAAACAACCAACTCCAGACATTTTCTGAACTTTCCTCTTTTCCTTCTTTCTTTCTATGTTAAGAGAATTATTACAGCGATATAGCTCCATTAAAAATAAAAGCTGTCTTAGGATTAGAGAATTTCAACCTTAATGAATTTGCAAGAAGAATTTTTCCTGGGTAGTTCAGGACATTCTAATTGTAATGAAGCTCCAGCTATGAGGATCTATGCATAATAAGACAAAGCCATAGGCATCAATACATTTTTCACAAGATAATAATGAGTCAAGTTCTTGAGTATGCAAGTTCTTTTAGTAGCCCAGTACAGGTGACTTGAAAGCAAAGTAGAAGTTAGGAAGATTGCTCAGTTTAATTAAATATATATGTGCACATAATGCAGTTTTCTTGGGTGGAGCAGAAGGGATGGGTAAGAGAGGAGGAGGAATTGATAAGGTAGGGAAGTCATGAAAGAAAAAGAGGGATGGAGAGTTTATAACCAGTGAAACATAAAAAGATGAGCATGTGCAAAGAAATTATTACATGCCTAAAACTGATACTTCTAAATCCAAGGCTTCTTGTATCCTAGTCTCAAGGTTCGTTTTGTGAAGGAATTGTGAGGATCAGTACCAAGAAGTAAGAACTACAGCAACTATTTTATGAAAAATTCTCTATAATTAAACTGTGAGCAATTGCTTTCAACTTGGATTTAGCTTTGAAGTCTAGAGCTCCTGTATCAGACATGAAGGACTTGTGTATCTGAATGTTTGTCTAACTCTTCTAGTTACCCACCTGGCTTAAGAAAAGAATCCAACTTTTATCTCCAAGCTTCATATTGCCATTTTAACTTTAGAAATATTACTATATGTTTTCTCTACCAATATTTCTGCCTCGATTTTTAACTGCATGACTATTTCAGAGAGCACTTATACAAGGATGCGTTACAAACATTTCCCCGTGTGCTATTTCTAAATTTTTGTAAATCTTTGGCTACGTACATGACATGGGAAATGCATTTTACCCTAGATAATGATGTATAGAATGTGTCTGCTAAAATAGGAAAAACTTTTGAACACAGGGATTTTTCCAGGCTCCAAAGGTTAGTATCTGAAGGAGTAGAATTTCTTCCCCTGCTCTAGATCCTTCATGTCATCTTCACCTTGGCTATTTTTACTTGCCATAGGGCAATAATAATCCGACAGAACAATAGGTCAAGATCTGCTCCACCATGAAAATGAGACAACTTTTAAAGTCTAACTGGGGTACATCTTTCATATAAAAACAGTAAGTCTGGACATAGAATTTTGTATTTTAACATGAAAAAGAAGCTGTGTCTGTAATTCAAAGGAAACCAATCTAGCAAAAGGAAAAATTACAGACCACATGTAAAAACATTATCTTGTAGTATCCACTATGTTTTATTCTTTTCCTCCAGAAAACAAAAATTCCAAAAGAATACAGTAAGAAAAGCACAGATTTGCCAAAAATAGAAAATAAAGTTTGAAAGAATATAACTCAGAATTTTGACACGTGGAAGTTGAACCTAGTGAAAATTATCCATCTAGTTTATAGGAATCAATGGAGATAGGAAGGCTTAGGATAGATGAGTGACTCTAAAATAAATGGACCAACATAATGTGGGATGAATTACCCGATGGAGCTGCCCTTTCTTTCTGCTAAGAACGTGGGGAGTCTGTGACTATGATCTTATGTCAGACTCAGGATATAAGTAATGTTAGGTGAGATAAAAACTCTCGCAGCGTTTCTAAATACTGATTGGCTATTTCTGCAAAACAGTCCAATGCTAAAATAGAAAGAAAAGAAATATTCCCTCTTGCTGGGATGAAGTGATCAGAGAAGCAGTATGGAACTAAGTGCCTTCTGGCAGAATCCTACTGCTTTCTGCTGTGTAAAGAATTTAGTCCAATTTCAACAAACAGTCCTCTCATTTGCGAGAATTAATGGTAGTAAAACTTTTATATTGATAAGATAGAGAATGAAAGATAACTTCAAGAAAACTAGACTCAGAATCACAGCCTTCGTATCAAGATTTGATAAGCAGCTTCTAGAGATTAGTTCTGCATGCTGAAGTCCTGTCTCTCACAGTAGCATACATTAGATTATCCAAATATCCACCCCTTTCTTTCTCAAATAATGTGATAATTACAGGATATTATTTCCACTACTCAGAATGATGAAAGGCTGAAAGACAATCTAAGTTCGTATTCAAGTGAGAATGACATTCTTAAAGTAGGTTTTTACTGTTGAATTTTTTCCTAGCTTGCACTTTGCCTATTAAAATCAATATGTACACACTTATTTTACTGCTATCTTTAATCATGTGCATATGTACACATATGTTCAAATGCATACCACACAGTGAAATCCTCAGTTAATAACCTGGAATTAGTCAAGGAGAAAAACTGGGAGAGGAGACCTGCTATCTAATTGACTGTTTAAGTCAGTATGTAAAAAATAACTTTAAAGTGACTAATATAGACATTATTAAGAAATTGAATCATTGAGTATTAAAGTCAATGAAAGACTGAAAGAAAATTAAAAGGTATGGACAAGGGAGAAGTGACAGGTTTCAAAATTAAATAATAAAGAAAGTCATTGACATCTATAGTACCTACAGTACCAGAAAGTTATTTTAGACATAAATCTTTGCAGGATTGAATTCTCCCAAAAACTGAGTGAAATGGCAAAGTTTCTAAACAACTTCTGCAGTAACTGTTTGTTTTTTTTAAAGCCTGGAGTTGTTTAAATGGGCTGGCAGGAAAATTAATTAAATATGGAATTAGAGGGAATGGAGTAAAGGAATCTTTCAAGCAAAGCTGAATGAACACAATAATGATTTTGGCCATAATAAAGAATTAGATTCTAACAACTGACAGACTAGAATTTTCTAGAGTACCAAAATAAGTGAAAACTGCAAATTATATTTATTCATTCAAAAAATAAACACATAAAATCCTCAAGTTTATACGTGTTTGATGTTTCTACACAATGCAATTGCCCATACAGATTAACTTCATGCATTAAAAATAGTAACATTAATTTAATAAAGCAAAACTGAAGTGCTATCTTTCTTCTTATCAAAAGAAACTATAAAAGATAGTAATGCCAGCACATTACTGTTGTATTACTCTGTCAAATGGTGGCTAGATGTAGAGTTGATGAAGCGATTTGGAATTCTTTTTGAGTCCTGATGTATGAGAACATATCAACTGCCAACTAATTTTTAAGTCACAGTTCTGTACCCACTGGTGAAACTGGAAGGCAATTTGAAAATATATGTTTTACAGAATTTGCGTAAAAGATCAGATAAAAGCTTCCTAGATGATGAAGTCATCTACAGTGGTAGGGTATATTTAGCCTTTGTAATGCCATCTGCTGCATCTGAGTACATCTCGTTGAGGTGAATGGGTCACTTCACCACAATTATACAGTGCAGACAGTGGTTTAGAATTCTTTCTCATACGAAGAATTAAAAATTTTCTGAAATTCAAGAAATACAACAGTCCAGTACACACCAGTCGTAAGCAAGTCAGACCTCAGCCACTGAAGTGCTGACTGATCAGACAGGATGCAGAAATGCCACCAAACCACAGCTTCTTAACAGGTCAAATCAGGGAAAAATTTTCTATAAGGGCAGCTAAAGCAAATGTCTACCAAGTCAGACTGGCACTTCACCTCTTCACCTGCACACAGTCACCCCATATCTCCTATTCACTGTCCCTTGAGGAGGGGAATCCTGTGGCACTGTGTGCACCTCAGCACTGTTTCATCATACAGTACATGAGTACCCAGAACTCCACAAGAGTTTGCTGTGCTCCTTAGTTTATTCAATCCACAGAAGTTGACACTGAATCAAGTTGTCTTTTATAAATGGAAAAGCTTACAAACTGAGCAGAGGCAACCTGTGGAAAATGCATGCAAATTAAGGGGGAAACATAATTCTGTGGAAAACAAAATGTCTCACGAAATGGCATACTTAGGTAGTCATTCATGTGTCTATTACAACGTGCCTCTACTTGAAAAACAACTTTAATCCCCCCCCAACTTCCTCCTTACAGCCTACAGGAGAAAACTAGCAGCTTCAGGATACGATTGTAGACATCTTAACTCCATTACATCCATATGTCTTGTTCTTCCAGTCTAAGCTAGGGGCACTGGATGTTGTGAAAGGACACCCAAGTGCCAAAACATTATACTTTATTAATCTTGTAGGCAGTTAATAACTTTGCACTGACTCTACTAAAAAGTATACTGTTCAAATGAGTTTAATTTACAAAGCTATCCCGATGGCTTAGAATAATGGACCTCTTATTATTTATCAATATGTAATTTTTTACTCCTGTAGATTATTCAAAATGAAATTCAGAGGAATCAGATCAAATTAGAAAACACAAAGAGGTTTTCAGAGGGCACTGAGCTCCCTCAGGAATGACAAGATTTCACTTTTACTGTTATCCCACACAGAAATCTAATCAGTGGTACTGTACCTCAATGAATGAATTTTAAAGGTATCTGAGATTCAAGTCAAAATAAGTATTGAATTATCTTCTGCTTTTAAAGACGTTAATAGCAGTCTTATTTCTACAAGATGTAGAAATGCAGTCTTATTTTACGAAGAGTGAACTAGCCGCTAGCACAAGTTTTAGCTCACCAAAGTAGACCCTGATTTTATAATAAAAAGTAAAATAAAATCAGATTCACACGCAGAGAGATATATCTGTGTTATATAGTTATATATCTGAAAAATACAAACTTAATACACCATGGAAAACAGTATATTGTTCAAATTATCAGTCTTCAGCTTTCAATTCTTTAGGTACCAAATACAAAATTGTAGTTACTTATTACAGAAAGAAGAAAAAAAATAGTTTATGACAGGTACTTCATGTGAATTAAGAAATATAAGATTTCAGAACTCATTATTTGTTCCTTTTTTTTTTTTTTTTTTAAACAACTCAGTTTTCAATACATGGAATAAAGACAGGGCTACTCAAAACAAGCCAAGTAAATAATTGTATTGCAGTATCCAGGAAATAAAATATAAACCCAAGGAAAATGCTGTTTACTTCTTGAAAAGAGCGAGTTTTAAATACCACTCTTTCTATAAACAGCATTCAGTGGAGATTTATTAGTACACATTAATTATATCCCCAAAGAAAAGCAGAATTCTCACATTCTGAAGTTTATAAACATAAAAAATATATTTACTTTTTTGCATGGACGACATTTTTTCACCTTTGCTAAAAAATATCTACCTTAGCCATTTGAATAACTGCAGAACTTAGTATGATTACTGTGCCACTTAATATGTATGTTCAAACTCATGTGCATTTGTAGAAATAAATATAACAGGGAAAATTTGTTGCTAAATAAGATAATGTATTGAAAAATTGACACCTTTCTCCTTGTAGGTATAGAGTCAATCTGGTTTGGTCAGACAATCTACAATCTTCAAGCTAATAAAAATTATAATTAAAAAAAATATAAGACTATATAAGCCAAATTCTTAGATTTCTGTACTGTTTTGTTCATTTTAGAAATCAAATACTTAGAAAATGCAAAACACGCACTGAATTTTGCATAAAGATCATGTTGCTCAAAATAAGGTACGTAACAGTCATTGCTGATATGCCAAGAAAAGGGCAAAGCATTTTCTTAAACGTGAAAAGAATAATGTTCCAAAGTTTATTGTTATAAATGAAGAGCATGCTATAAAGCCATTGGAACTATGGAATAAAATTTTTGTATTTGCAGTAGCACTTTTCTTGATTACTCCGGATTAACATATTTATGAGGTTACTCAGCCTCAGGTTTTAACCCACAAATCAAAGGTTTATATCAGCATGGGTAATGGATTACACAAAAGTCTACAGCCTACAATATCCCAAAGGTATCTGTCTTTCAGAAGATTTATGTATATAATACCACTTTGTAGAAATTACGTTTTCTGATCTTTTCCATGGTCCTTGTTGATTCCTGACTCTAAGATGTACAACATCCAAAAAGGATTCCCACTTAGCAGAGAAATTCATTCATCCATCCTCCTGTTCCTCTCTTTACCTACAGATAAGGCCATGAAAGGGAGGCTTTAATTTCAAGATGTAAATAACGCTATTGCAACAAGAGTAGAAGTCACTGTGAGCATATTTGATATAATTAAACCTCTGAAAAAGAATGGAACCTGTTTTCCAGCAGCTATTCGTAGAACAAATACTTCAATTTTGTTCATCTTATAATTAGAACTATTATGGAATGCATCTAGAAGTAGAAATTGGTCTGGTTTGCTTGCCACCTTCAGAGGCAAACGTTGACTACAGCAAAATTAATGGTAAATTACTTTCTTTTGAATTCCAAAGAGCCAGGATTTCAAAACATGGTCAGAGGAGAAATTGAAATGCTTAGTCCTACCCCTCACAAGACTAACAAGACAGAAGTTGTCAGGAGAGTGGCTCATGCAGAAAAGCCTTCTGAAGAGTATGAGTACCCAAGTGAACTTTTACTTTTTTATCATAATAGTCAAATCATGACAAATGAAGACACAGAAATCTCATCAACATAGATATCTATCTGCTAAAACTGCGATTTTGAAGTTCTGCATGGGTCGCTCCCACCTCACGGGCAAACCATAAAGCACTTTGTAAAGGCCTCAGTCATTAAGAAGAAAAAATATTCAAAGTTGGCAACACTGAGGGTACTGATGGTACTTTTTGTACTTCCCTTTAAAAATCTTTTCAATTATATTTTCCAGAAGATCTAACTGTCTAATTAGGCAAGTGCAAATGAACATTAACTATTCAGTAGCTGAACAGCTTTAACAAAATCCAAATTCAAAGAAAATAAACAGTGCTTTTTTTGTTAGGGCACCTTATACTTTCAAAGAATAAAGGATAATACTTCTCAAGGTCCCTATATAATTATAACATGACCTGAATGTAGATCACATCTTTTCTTATATTGAATACTTCATACTAACTTACAGGAGAATCATTAGAATGTGCTACCTTGATTCTTTTTATTTGAATAGCAGCAGAAAGAACATCTGTAGAGCAGAATTTGATCCCAAAGTAACATCTTCTGAACAAAATATGTATATAAGTCAGGGCAAAGATGGAAAACATCCAGTGAGATAATGACTTCAGTTTCTGTTGCACAGATGCATACTTTGGAATTCTGAAACATCTCATTTGCTGCTCCAGATCTGTATGGCAGGGGAGTTAGGCAATGAGTAAGAAACCTACTTGGAAGAGTAACTCAATAGAAGTTTGGGTACCTTCCAGCCTATATTCATGCTTCAGTAAAATTGTTTCTCTCTTTTAACTAGGAACACGTTTCAAAAATACAGTATGGCAATTTCTAAGAAATCCTTTTTTGTTTCCTAAGAATCAAAGCTACAAAATGTAGCTCTGCCTGTCCTGCATGAACAGGCTCACAGGCTGATTTTAATCACGCTACATAGGAGGCTAAGGGTCTTAAAAATACAGTGCCTACAAAACTTGCAAAAAGAGCAGAGGAGAGATGGTCTTAAATATATGGAAGACAACAACACGAGTGTATGCATTATCAGATATCACAAGTAAATGAAAAAAATATATATTTATAAAGCAATTATCAGCATTAACTTCAGATAGAGCCTGAACACATTTTCAGGTTTAAGTACCAGGCTTCTCCAGAGACCTAGAAATTTTGAGGTTTCTTCTTACTCCTATTAGCTTTGAGAAGGTTTTTACTGGCTGAGCTGGCCAAAAATATATATAAAAAACTTTTGACTATGACAACCTGTGCAGGGAAAGATTACTTTCATAAAATGAGAAAATATGTGAAAAGTTCCAGCTTAAAAACAGAACAAAACAAAAACAAACAAGCAAAGAAAAAAAAAAAAACCTTGCTTTAACTCTTAAATATTTTCCACAAAAGTTCTAGAAAAAGAAAAAAAATTCTCAGAAACTCTCCCACAAAATCAACATATTTGACAAGCTCAGCTACTGCATAAGCCTGAGCAGGCTTTTGTGAGAGTAGTACTGAACAGAGTATGGAAGAACAAATATTAACAATGACATTCCCAAAGAGATAAATACCTTTAAATATAATTCTAACTATTTGGCTTCAAGCATAGCAAAGTGATGAAAAATAAATTAAAATCATAATGTTTACTCCCTGCAGAATGAAATTCCTCACATTCAGATTTTAAAGGCATTTTTCTTGACAGAAGCCATATGTAAGAGAGATCCTCAGAGTATTCCAGGAAGGATTTCAGTGCATTTTCTAGAATAAGAATACTGCAGAAGCAGCCTCTAACATATCTTTAACTAAATGCATTGACTGCACTCAAAGAGAAGGTATTGTGCTATTTTTTCCCCAATGGTTACAGAAATCCTCAAAATCATTTCATTCAATCATATCTTTTTGTCCAAATGAAAGTTTTCTCAGGGTTTTCCCTGAGAAATGAGCATACATAAAGAAAACATTCTCTAATTTTTTTCCATATATTAATTCTGAGACCTAATATTTGTTTTCTACGTGCAATTTAATCTGTTTTTAAATTATTTTATGTATTTATAGAGGGCTTGATGCTGATTTATGTTGTTCACTGAAATCTTGACTTGCCTTGTTGGGAAAAAGTCTCACAAAAATAAATCACATGATCATATTCAAAGGTTACAAGAGATTTTCATAAACAAGATGGTCGATACAGTACATATCCTATATCATCATAAATTCATTCTCAATAATCCTTTTTAAAAATGGTAAGTCAAAGTGTTTCACAAACAAGCCTGTATAAATCTGAACCTAAATCAGATCAAACTGAAATACAGGAAGTTCCACTTAAACACAAGTTATTGCTTTGTGGTTCTGTTTTGTGTTTGTTTTTTGTTCGTTTGTTTTTTAATTGCAGGGGTGACTGATGACTGGAACAGGTTACTCAGACTCTCCGCCTTTGTAGATATTCAAAATATGACACTGCCCTGGGTCACCTGTTCCAGTCGACCCTATTTTGAGGGGTCAGAGTATCTCCAGCTGGTCTCCAATACCATGATGATCATATTTACTGCAACATGCCATTGCAGAAGCACCAATTGGAATTGTATTGGAATGGAAAGATGCCCACTCAACAACTCTTTTCGTAAAGTATCATTTGTTTGATTTTAACCTAAAGAGTTAAAATTGTTTTTGCTAATAAACAAGCTGGAAGTATGATCAACTTTTATGACAACTAAGTCTTTTCAGCCCCTTTTCCTTTTCCTTTATTAGCTGCTTCTTAAATTGCTAGTTATTTGTAACATTTCTAACAGCTGCATGCAATAATTGAATGTTAAATATGTCCTGTACATGAACTGTGAGAATGTGGTGGCAGGTCTAATCTTACATGGAGAAAAACTAGAGCATTTGAACTTGCAGAACATAGGAAAGGTTCTCCATGACCGTTGAGAATCAAACAGAGTGATCAGGTCTCGTGTCCCACAGTGAAAATTATCATCTTATCATGGATAGTTAACTACTACAGAAAACTCAAGGCTCATGTTCTAACCCAAACACAAGCTGCATTTCCTGACATGCAAAGTAGAAATACAGAAATAGAAGTACAGAAATAAACCTTCTTAGCAATTAAAAAAAGAAGAAGAGAGAAGAAAGAAAAGAGAGAAGAAAAAGATATTTGATAGATAAATTTACAGATACTCAAAATCCATTTGAACATCATCTTGGCCAACCTGCTCTAGCTGACTGCTTGAGCAAGAGATTGGACAAGATGACCTCCAGGTATCCCATCCAATCTAAATCATTCTAAGACTCTGTGATACCAATAAAAATAAGTGGCGAGACCTGAAATTGCTGCGGTAAGTCTGCTTTCTATGTCCTATTTCTTGATATGCATGAAATCTTAAGTATGGTATTAAAATTCTTTGCACTTCATTTAGAAACTCAATAGCTGCAAAATTCAATACAGAATACCAATGAAAAATAATATAGATTAATATATGTTACGCAGACATAAACTTTGGTTGCTTGAAATGTCTCAGATATCAATAATGCTACAACTAGACGTAACAGAAAATCTATTTATAAAAGTTTATACTGGCCATAACCTTATTAAGGTACTACATGTGAATCCAAAAAAGGGGTTGAAGATAAAATGCAGTAGCAGTCACCAACAATGAAATTTTAAGCCATCTGATTGCACAACTAATCCCTGGTGCTTTGGAGTTCTTACCTTCAATCAATCAAACTTAAAAGTTTAATATAGCAGGGAGAATAAAAAATCCCTTCATGTTTGCATTTGTACTGTACCTGACTTAGCTAAAATGCATCTGTTCTAAAAACAGGAGTCTTAATTTAATCATCAACAGTATTTGAAATTGTCCTTCATCAGTCCAAATATTAAATGAAAAAATAGTATAGAGAATGGACCGATTAAAGTAATAAAAAAGGATGACTACTGAAAAAGAAGAAGTAATCCTACTTTATTGAGAGCCTTCATATGTACATACAAAGATCTATCCTCCTTTCAAAGAAGTAATATTTGTGAATTATGGTTTGATTAAAATCAAAGGGAAATCTGTATATAGTGTACCAGCATACAAAAAGCACAAGTATCGTCAGATAAAATCTAGAATTTCATTTTCTGGGAAAAATGTGTCACACACCTTCAACACTGAATGGTCTGTGAGGCAAATCATCTACAAATATGTTTTATTGCTGAGAATGAACATGAGAAATAAAAACTCCTATGCAATACAATTTCCCTGTGTAAAATGATCACTTGTTCAGAAGGGGAAACAGGCTCTTTAGCAGGGCCTGTTGTAACAGGACAAGAGAAAATCGTTTCAAACTAAAAGTGGGGAGATTTATCAGAAGTTTTTTACAATTAGAGTACTGAAGCATTGGCACTGGTTGCTCAAATTGGTGGTGGATGCCTTGTCCTGAGAGACACTCAAGGTCAGGCTGGATGGAGCTCTGATCCCATGGTCAAGCTGCAGATGTTCCTGTTCATTGCAGGGGAGTAGGACCTTTAAGACGACCTTTAAAAGTACTTTCTAATTCAAATGATTTTATGATTCTACAAACACATCTCAATAGTGAATCATCTGTAACATAAAATTTCTGATTTCTTCTCCATACCAAAGGAAGAATTTATGCTTATTTTTCCTTTGCTTCTTAACTACTAAAATTCTGTCTATAAATTTTATTCACTCTTCAGAGTCTCAAAATATTCATTGGGCTATAATTTAAGATTCTGACAGGAATCAAATATACTAGAATTCAAGTGCAATTTCAGGTTAACTCTTCCTTTCTTGAACATTGATAGGCTTTGATCTGATCCACTGGAACAGGCTGCCCCATCCCTGGAGGCATTCAAGGCCAGGCTGGATGTGGCTCTGGGCAGCCTGGTCTGGTGGTTGGCGACCCTGCACATAGCAGGGGGTTGAAAACCAGATGATCATCATGGTCCTTTTCAACCCAGGCCATTCTATAATTCTATGATTCCTTGACTAAGTCAGTATACCAATGTCCCATTTGATACATTTGTTAAACACACTATTTTTGGAATGTAAAAATTCTGAATAATCTAAAAGGAAAATTAACTCTCAATTCAGCACAAAACCTTAAACATTTTCCATAACACTTTAAACTCAATTTATCTTAAGTGTGACTTTTATTTTAAACTCTAAACTGCCCCCCAAAATTCAAAAACAAATATTTAAGCAACAATTGATCTAATCTTTGGTGGAGATAACTTAAAACACAGAGTAAAATTATGATAAATTTTATTCAAAGGGATTTCAGTAGCATGGCACATCACACTCCTAAAAACAAAAACACAAACACTAACACATCATGATATAAGTGGTATTCCCAATCTCGTAATATTTTCACCCATAATAACACTTCTGCATTGCATTAAATGTTGTATTATATATATGTATCTTGAACTTATAAAACTTGATAATTGGAATTTCTGCGTAATTACTGTTAATCTGTGTCTTTTTAGGAATCTCCAAATTCTGTTTTGCAGTCTGAATACGCTAGAGCAAGTAAAGTGCACTTTTAATGGAAACTAATGTGAAAACAAGCAGAAGTGAAATTGTAAAAATACACCCACTCTGAACTTTCATGAGGAGAAAAAATAAGCTCTGAATGACCAGATAAGAGAGAAAAAAAAATTTATGAGTGGTAGTGACTTGAAAATGATGGGAGTGAGATGTCATGGAATGGCAGATGAAAGCCAGTAGAAGGTTCTGTATAAAGACTGAAGACTCTAAGATGCTTAAAAAAAAATGATTAAAACTTTGCTAGTGTTGAGGAAGCCAGACTGATGGTATATTTGCCCACAGACCTCAATACTTGTACTTCATCCATAGTTATGACTGATCTATTAAAGAATAGAAATTCAGAAATTTTTACTTCTGTGGATTTGCCTGTTATACAGAAGTTGATTGTCTAGGGAAGTAGGTTTTCAACATTTCAATTGCATCTGGAGATATGCTATCAGAGGCAAAGACTGATGTCGCTGTAAGCAGATCAGCACTTGGAAACTCAGCCTAAAGCTAAAAACTTGAGTTCCAGAACAGTCAGAACTAACTTTTTGAATCACAGAATCACTTAGGTTAGAAAAGACCTTAAAGATCATTGAGTCCAACCATGACTTAACCATACTACCCTAACAACCCTCTGCTAAATCATGTCCCTGAGCAAAGCTGAAAGGTCTCTATAATCTCCAGAGCATCAGCAGCTTTAAGAGACTGTCAGTCAGAAACTGGATCAGACTGGCCAAGACCTTTAATCCTCTGCTTGGGTGTAAGAGTCATACTGGATGGGTCAAGAAACACCTTACACCTCAGTATCTGTTTCAGATATAATATTGTTGAGTTATATATATTTCAGCTACATTTCTAAGAGAATCTCACTGCTTTATGCAGAATAAAGATAATAGCCACATAAGTGTTACAATATTAAACTTGTTGCAGAAGAAATTCACACTTTTATTTTTTTTAGTCTGTTTCAGTGCTGCACTTATGTCTCATGTAATAGAGCTTGGTTTAAAATATAAGCATCTATAAAAAGGTGATACGATAATACCTTGTGCTAATAGTGCCATTATCAGGCTCTAAAATTATGCCATTATTTTGCCCAACTATGGGGTTTCGTGCCCAAGGCCATTGTTCCAGCTGGAAAGAACAACTCACAGTAATATGATGCATTATGAGATTTTCCTAAATGTGTAAGAAATTTCATAAATAGAGTGCATTTATGCAAGCAAGATTTATATGAAATAAAACAGTCTGCTGATTTCTATCTGAGATACCATGTCAAATCATCTCCTAAGATTCCATACAAATTGAAATATACTTTGAAGACTGATAACTGAAATGCAAAAAATATACATACTTCCCACATATTCTGTAAATAAACCAGCTGTTAGAAATTAGGGTGATAAAACTATAAACAGGAAAAGCTAAAAAATTTTTAAAACTCAAAAGACATTTTATACGCACCTAATGCATATAAATATATGCATTATAAATAATGCTAAGTGCAGCATCTGCAACATTTCTCCTACACCTTGAATCTTGTCTGTTTCCCAAACTATAAAGCATCTCTTACTCTGAGCATTCTTGAGAGTCAATGAGTTCCAACCCTGTCTTGCAAGTTCAAGAGCAGCTGACAGTCCTGCTATGCCATTTTAGCACATTCATTATTAACCTCTAGTCAGTTACTGGTTTAGAACTTCAAGCAGGATCATTAGTAAAACCACATTCCTCATCACGCCCACAAACAAACTGCAAAAGGAACAACAATTCTTGGCATCATTCTCACAAAAGAAGCAAATCTAAATTATGACATCAGTTGCAGATTGACTCAATAGTAAATTACCAAATCCAATTTACTCAGGACCTAGTAATTTAGTTTCAATCTAATTTAATTCAATTTAAGCTGTTATATATAAATGTTGATTAGTAGTCTATTGCATAAGAATATAAAGTACTTAAGTTTAAGTCACTGCTGCTTAAGCTACAGCAGCTCTGTTCATTTTTTTTTGTTCTTTCAAAGATGGAATTGAAAAGTATCAGGAACCATAAAAACAAATGGTATTAAAATCAAGTCTGTAACCCACGTCAGTTATTCCAGCAACACATTTTCCTACCATGCAGGAAAAAAAAAAAATCATTATCCACAAAGAAATCAAGCTTCAAATGTACTCCATTATTTTATAAAACAGCCACAAGACATGGGTTTATCCCTATGAAAGAGCCATAACTACAGCTCTTTAAAAAAATGCAGATTACTAACATTCAAAATCTAGATTTTAATAGTGTAGCAACAAAAATACACTTAAACTTCTCACTTGAAATATGTAATTTGATATAATTTCTTTTACATTTTTTTAATCAAAAGAAAAATTTAAAGGAATTAGAAACCAATTCAAATGGATTGAAAATAAAGGAGGATTTTGAAACAATATAGAACAGTGACCCAAAAGTTGCAGTGATTGTCAAGGAAAATTAGACAGCAAAAGCTTTTTCGAAAAAAAAATTCAAACGTTGCTTATAGGACAACCAGCAAATACTCATGTTCAACTCAGATGGAAAACTTCAGAAGTCCATCTTTGGCTGGAAAATAGTGCAACAGTTAACTCAAAGACTTAATAATTATTCATATAGTTAGAATGAGTACATAGTTTTACTATCTACTATTTTAGTTTACCCCACTTAATAAATAAATAAGCCAAATAAAATATTTTTTCATTCCTGAATGATTCTATTCAAAAGTTTCCAAAAAAAATGTTGCATTCCCCATCCTGCAAAAGCATAATAATATTGTGTAGATTCAGAATAGTGACCAATAACACAATTTTTATAAATTTACAATTATTAAAACTCACAGCCCAGATTTTTCATAGTTAATCTGCTTGAATACACCAATACAACACAACTTGTATCTTAGATACCAGCCCCTGAGACTGTAATACCAGTGAATGTATACAGGTTTAGCATCGTAATATATAGCCAATTTGCTATTTTTTATTAATTAAAATTTCCTATTGACATATTCACAGGCTGCAACTTCTTATTCAAAATTGATGATTAATTTATTTGTGACTGATTTTTTATGCTGACCAGCCCATTTTCTCAAGATGGCTGGAAGAAAATGAACAGGAAACACTCAGCTGTGACTCATCAGTAATAGACAACAAAGATTTTTTGGAGAAAACTTGAGGTTTGTCACTGAAACAGCCCCCTAGGGATCAGGCAGGCTCCCCCAGGCTCGCTGCTTGCCAGAGGTACTTCCTGGTTTTATCCACATTCAGTGAAAGAGCCTCTTGTTCCTGCCAAATCCATGATACCAGCACTCCCTCTGGACAGTGAGAAAATGCTTGAGCATTGAGATCTCCAGGGAGAGACCATTCACAGACCTTACAGAAGTCTATGATCTTTTGCTTTTGAGATCTTTAATACTACAAGGTGAAAAGACAGAAGAATAGTACTGACATATGCCAAATTGTCAGGTTCTTTTCTCCACAATATTGCACTTATTTGTCTAAACTTCAAGGCAAGTGAATGATGGTAAAAGCTAAGCTATAAAAAGCTAAATCTAACACAGTTTGACATAACATAGAAGCAACATCTCTAGTGCTGAACTGAGTGGATCCCTTAACTTGTTGGAAATACTTCATTTAATGCAACCCAGGACACCATCAGCCCTCTTTGCCAAAGGGCAGATTACGGGCTCATGTTTATTTGGTATTTACCAGGATCCCCAGATCCTTCTCTGACAAGCTGCTTTCTAGCTGGGTGCCCCAGTCTGTCCTGGTGCCTGGAATTGTTCTTCTTTTCCTTGATGAACTTCAGGAGGTTCCTGTTGGCCCATCCCTCCAGCCTGTCCAGGTCACTCTGGATGTACCAACAACTCCTTCCAGCTTTCTGACATTAGCAAACTTGCTGAGGGTGTGCTTTGCCTAATCACCCAGATGAATGCATTAAAACACACAGTTTTATTACAGAAATGAAGTGCTGGAATTAATTGTGTAACGGACAGCTTTTAATTCAATCTAAGTACTAATGGCATTCTTACAATATACAGTTCTGACACTGGAATCACTCTGACATATTTATGGAAGTAGTATGGAAGAATCAGATACTACATATAGAAGCATGTGTGTATTTATGCATATATATGTACAAATATATATGTTTATATGTATAAATGTATATACACGTATATATAAATTAGAAAAAAGCAAATGACACATGGAAAACACAACCAACAGGCCACATTCAGCTTTAAATAGCTGTTTTTCCCATTCAGTTTCTTTTCTCAATTTAGTTTCTTCTTCCATCAATCACCAATTCCCCTCTTATACACATTATTTCAAGTCCAACTGAACAGACAAAGGAAAGGTATTAAATAAAATTGAGAAAATATCATTGAACAAAGTTCATTTGAATATTGATGCAGCACTTCTGAAAAATCAGTTTCAGACTCATAGTTAAAATCTATTTTATGACTAAATGAAATGTATTTCTGGTAGGAGAAGGATCCTGTGGCAAACTGATGCTGCTTTGCAGCAAATTCTTACGTCTGTGAGTGTGATGAGGGAAAAATACCTTTAAACCTGAAACTATGTCTTAATGACACATAACTAATTTTTCTGGCAGTGATGTCTCAGACAAGGTCAGAGTAGAAGTATCTTCAGAAAGTGCCTCAAAATGTCCTATAAAATCCATAATCCATTCAGCTTAGCTTTTCCTAACTGAACAAACACTTCCTATCTTTTTTTTTTCCTGTGAGAAAAAAAGGACCAATACTGTTATATCATTTTTTCTATTAACTACACTCATTCTTTATAGAAGATAATATATCTTGTTTAGCTGATAACAAAGCAAAGCTAAGGAGTTCATACATAAAGCAATTTGTGAACAATCCACATGCAATAATCAGACTATTCATCACTGCCCTTAACCACAGGAAGAATTTGTTTTCATTGAGACATGAATACTGAGTCAGTGATAGGGGGCTGAATAGAAGGTACCTTAAATATGTGAAAAAATTACCCTAACACTGGCAAAAGAAAACCACTGACTAAAATCTAAAGTTATATTTTCTACCAAAAAAATGAGCTTAATTCATACGAAAAAGTTTCCAAAGTTGAATTAGAAGGCTTGCATTCCACATTTCATAAATAAAAGTGTTTCGTCAAGGTGGTCATTAAAATAGCTCCTCAAAAGTTAAGGGGAAGAAACTGAAAAACCAAAGGAATCCAAGGACATTTCAGCAGAAGTGAAAGGGAAGAGATTGCTGAACAGCTACAGATAGTGATGGGCACTGGCACAGCAACCACCCAGCGGAGCAGCTGGTGGAAACCATTTTCAATTCTTGACATAGACGGAATTTGAGATTGAGGAAGTAATTTCCTTTTGCTCTCCATTTATATAGAATGAGGCTTTGATTTAGGACTAGCACTACATCACAATTATTCTAATAAATGCTTACCCCACATTGCTTTGCTGCAAGATCAATGTTTTAAGGAAAATTGATAGGAAGGTGAGACTATTGATACAGTAGGAACAGGAACAGGCTTATGTGACAGCATGAAAGTGACAAAGACATGGGTGATGTGATAAAAGAGGTTCAGATCACAGGCAGCAAAAAATAGGAGAAAGTATATCCTAGCAGCCACAAAACACTTTTTGATTTCTTAAGGAAAGGTTAACAAAAAACTATCATATCAGATCTGTGACTACAAGCAGTATAATGAAGCTAAAACCAGACTGATCATCAATAGTGTGTTTGTAGAGATGAGTAATGATTTAAAGGAAAACAAAATCAAAAAAGTGTACTTTTACACTAAGTTTGTACCAAGTAACTTACTCCCAGAAGATTAAAGAGACCTTCCCTATGGAAGACTAACTAATGACAAACAAAAAAAAATCCTTTTGTTCTCTCTGTCTATGAATAATGGAATGTTTCACTGAGGGAAATGTGTGCATAAATCCGGGGCTATATTATTACAGAAATTTGAAATCAGAATACAGAATTAAAATTGCCTAAACTGAAAATATCCCTGATCACTATGAGGTGCCAATAGAGTGTTCTGAGTTTCCTGGTAGAAAAAAAAAGCAAAAATAAAAGTAAAATAGACACCAACTTGGTGATAAAACTTTTTCAGCCTTAAATCATAGGAAAAGATCATTAAAAATTTAACACTTTTTTTTTTTTTTTCTGAATAACGTTTGATAGATTGATTTAATCTCCTTTACTCACATGGCAAATTAAATTAAGGTCAATCTTTTTAAATTGAAGATGGATGTTCACCTTCATGAGAACAGCATAGGATATACTTATAGCACACCTCCTGGAACTAATCAGTTCTATTTCACCACACACAAGAACATGATGATCTAAAGAATGATTTGGCTCACAGAAAACAACTCACTGCCTAGCAGATCCTCAATCACAGGTAGAGTTGCTCTGTATTATTTACTATACTGTATCCTCCGAGTCTTTTACAATGTCTATCTAGCTCAAAACGTAATCTCAACTAATCCAATACACAATATGCAAATCCATATGAAACACTTATCTGATTTTCCCACAGTGACCAAGTTGCTAAGTTAAGTGCTAAGCTTCAATATTATGTTAAGAAAAAAAGGAAAAAAGAAAACAAAACAAAACAACTCTGAGGAACTAATGTAGCTTAGGAAAATAAATGGCAATTCATCTTTTACAGGAGCAATGCAAACTACCTTAAGTTAATGGAGTCATGCCTTAATATCCTGGCAGCAATCTTGATTCTGTAACTACTGGGCTATGATTTATTTTATTTCACTGATAGAAGGGTAAATAAAAGTTAAGCTTATCTGATTACTAACCATTTGCTGAGCATCTTCTGGAACCTTTACAGAAAATAAATACTTTAACTAAGCTTCTATATATCCTGATGGACACAGTTATCTGTGGTCAGGAGTTAATCAAATGTTATCTCTTGCTGCAGGAGGATATTCTGCAGTTGACTCTGAAATGTTTGGGGCCTTATAAAAGCACAGAGGCAGTACAACTGTTAAAAAAATAATTTAATAAACAATAGCAAAACGGGACATTGTTACAGGAAATATATTGTACAATTCATCTTCTAAAGGTCATGTGAACATTCTATATGCTTTCAAAAAATTGCATTTTCAGTGCAATATCTAAATGAATTACGGATATTATTAATGTCAAACATGGACAAAAAAATGACACATTTAAACTCATTTAAATTACAGAATGACACACCAGTCACACTCACAAACTTCCCATCTATGGCATAATGATGTGCTTTTCTTTCTATAGTCTGTCTTAGGAGGTAGGGGAGCCAAAGTAGACAATCTTTAATGATCCTTTCTAAACCAAACCATTCTATGATTCTTTGATTTGTATGATTAAATAATCACTTTGAGAACCCAGTTAACCTGATTAATAACAAAAAGTTATTCACCGATGGCTTAAAGTCAAATAACCTTTAGAAAAACAATATTAATATTCACCTTATGAGGTCAAGAAAGACACTCTCTTCAAAAAAATGTTCAGGGAAAGAAATAACTGTTATTGAAACCTCATAACTCTCAATTACAGACTAGCAGTACTGGTATTTCAAAACTGAAAGTTTATTTTATCTACATGATTAAGCCACACATAACAGTAAACATTGACCAATTCCTAAAATATTACACAGAATGAAGATTGCATTGATACTGCTGTTCAAAACAAACTCTATGATGTCTTTAGCCAATTCTGAGTGCTATTTCACCAAACCTCTTTCTATTCCTAAAACAAACAAACAAAAAAATCCTCCAAAAAACAAAAACAAAAACCAACAATGCTCAGAACAGAAGGTTGTAGCAATTTATCCATTCTCTGAGCAGCAGGGTAATTCAATTAAAGAGCATGTACTAAACCAATTGTATCATCGCTCCTTGTGGAGTAAAGGGCTGTATGTGCCAATGAACTGGCAATGAAAGAAGAGTCAATAGGTAAAAAATCAATTTCTTTTGTTTTTAAAATTGTCACACTTGCATAGCTGAAAAATGGACCAACTCAATCCTTCTTTCTAGTAATCACTGTTTAATTATGTCAAACTTTTAATTTTATTTTTTATCTTGAGTTAGTGGTCCTTAATAGCTTCAAAATTATAAACCCTCCTCCACATTACTGTTTTCTCTCTGTAGTTCCTAAGAACTCTAAATGAAGAATCTCACAATGGTTACATTCTTTTATCTAGATGACACCAATGAAGTCATCTCACTTTTGCTATAAAATATTCACAGCAAAAATGGAAACAAAATCACCAAAGAATACTGAAAAAAGAAAATGATATCTCAAAACATCATAAAAGCATAGCAAGTACAGCAGGTGGCACATACCTGCTTTTGCAAAGAATCAAACCTACCCAGAGAGATGGTTATACTTTTTTTTAATTAAAAAAAAAAAAAAAAAACACTGATTTCACCAATTTCAGAAAATTCCCATGCCACCTTTTATTTTAATGTCTAACAAATATCACTTAGTGATATTTAGTCTCATTTCTTCCTCTAAAGCTCTCTCTCCATTTCTTTCCCTCTCCTTCAGTCAAAAATTTTTGCTGCTTGACTGCAATATCATCCCTTAAATCTTGTCTTCATGTGATTAAAAGTGAAATCGTTTCAGAATTTCAGGTCATTTTCTTCATACCTCTTCACTTTTTACTATCCTGTGAACTCTCAAGCTGAAACCAGAAAGAGCTGAGTAGACTAAAAAGAGTGTTTACACCTTTCACTTAAAACAATATTTTTCAAAGGAACTAAATCACAGAATCACAGATGCATTTTCATTTTGTTCCATTTGTATCCTGACTTATTTTTTGAATAGTATTAGCACAAGACATGTCAGTCTAGCAATAAAATTTTAAAGGTATAACATTACTTAGCATGATCATTTAAATAACAATTTACTTTTTGTACATTGTAAGATTTAAAAGCCTTATTAATAATATATCATTAATAAAAATTGAATTTCAAACTCCAGAAATGTTATGACATTGACACAGCATTTACAAATAAGTTCCTAGAGATAGAAAACACAATTCACCTTAGCACACCTGACACCATATTATCAGTAAAATACATTGTCAGTATTGTATCTTGTATATTTGTAAATTTAAATTGAAAATATCAGAATGAAAAAAAAAAAATTCTTCCTCTGTAATTTGATTTTACGGTAGTGACTGAGGTCAAACAGAAGTTAACATTTAAATATAAGTATATGAAACTTTGTTTTAAAAGTATGAACAAGATTTTAAGCAGTATTCCACAAAATAAAAACTCATACATGAAGCACCATATCCAGTCAGTGCAGCCCCAGTAATGCAGTACTCATACCATCAGAGAAAGCATGTAAGTGGACCTGAATAGAAACCGATGGTTTAACGTCATAGTACAATGTAGTTTATCACTGTGAATGAAACTACATTAATAATCTGATCGAGCATTTGTAAATTCAGAAGTGTAAATTCACCTTGGTACTAGGATGATAAAGACTCCAACCACTGCAATGACATAATGCCATCTTCAATGATTGCTTAAAGAAATTAAATTCTATCACAGTAGAGTAGCACTTGAGAGTGTCACTTCAAATGAGATCAATTGCATGACAAATTCTTATTCTTTTTTTTTAATTGAAAGTCCCATCTTTTCTACATTACCTGCTACAACAGGCATGGAGTAATCACCAGTAAAGCAACTTACACAAATTTTGTCAACAAGCTCAAAAAAAAAAAAAAAAAAAAAAGCACAAATGGAACATGAAACACATTATTGGAGTAACAAAAATTTTAAATATTACAATAGTAGTATGCAATTTATTCTTCTGACTGCAAAACAATGTCTTGACAGACTAATATCTGCATACTCACTGTCACTCTATTCAAAGATTGATTCAAGCTGAAGGTGAAGAAACTTAGGCTGGCCAGGAGGTGAACAGAACATAAATCTTACAAAAGGCAAAGAATAGAGTTTGCTTAGCCAGGAAATTCAAAGGCTGATGGGGAATATGATTGCTATGTATAAATATACAAAAGGTGATTAAAAAAAAACCAACAGGAATAATGAAGAGCTACCGAAGCCACAGCAAATGGATGCACGTTAACAAATATGTATTTAAAAAATGACTACATTAGCACTTGAAATAAAGGAATTTTCTGAGAATATGCAAAGTTCAGATAGTAAAGAAATGTATTTTTTAGAGTAGATGGATATGTTTATGAAAACGTATTTGCCTGTAATATCAGGTAACGTGACCTTGACAACAGAAAAGTTCCCTGCTGGACCTTAGCCTGTGTTACTAATGTGTCAGAAGACACTAACAACACGATGTGGATGTACCATGTGTATTTGCAAAACTTGGAGCTCAGCTCGTAACATCTGTACCTCTATACTATTTGTAAATCATAAACACAGTGCAGTCAGCAAAAAAAAAAAAAGTTCAAAATATATAAATAAAAAGACTAATAACGGAATCAAATCTTGGCTAGAATAGTGGTTAGTATGCATAAAACCCAAGGAGTGAAAAGTTACTGTATGCATCCCTTCTACACTTAAATACATAATCTGTGACATTGTTAGCGCCATAATAATTAACATAGAAGATGAACATATCATTTAAATGTGAGAAGAGACAAAATAAGACCAGATAAAACAGAGGACTGTAAAAAGAGTAGGGTGATTTATATCCAAGTTTTCAAGTAGCCCTTATTTGTATGGGTTCTAAATAAAATTTAAAGGAAGTGGATGAAAAGAGATGAGTATCTGTCTTTAAAATGAAACAAAGATAAGATCCAAGCACATCAGATTAGTGCAATTTTTCCAGCTCTTCAGGATGCCTCTTCTAGTTGGAATGGAGAAGTGAATTGATTACCTTGCAAATAATACAGCTGCAATTGATTTTTTACCACCACTAGAGTTACCACAGATGAACATAGCTTTGAAAAGGATTTTCAAAACAAATGAAGTTCTGCAGTTCATGCTTGTAGAATATAAATGAAGTGTTATCAGTTTAGTTAAAAAAAAGGTGTCATCATTCTACAGAAAAAAGCATTACTAGCTTACAGTAGTTAATACAGGTACAATATGAATTAAATAATTTTTCCCCCTAAGTCCTAAAGAGAGAGAGAGAGATAAGGAAAAAATCTATTTGTACTGATGCGTATAGGACTTAACCACAAAAGTGCTGTTCCTTAGGTCAGAAAACACATCTGTTATATTCATGCTTTAAAGAATGCCACTGAATACCTTCACTTTGTCATGGATGCAGCAATACAGTTACACCATGCTCCTATTAAGGAGCATAGCAAGAGTACATCCTCAATGAGAAAGCAGAACTGAAAAGTTCAATTTGAATGATTTTAATACACGCCTTACAAACACTTCTTCCATTGACATGTCACCACTAACTCTGCAAAGTGCAACAGTAACAAGAAAAAAAATTAATGTTTCGACTCTCCTATTCCAGTTTAAATGCTGCTTTACACTATTTCCCCCCTTTTTTATCTTGCTTCTACAGAAGAAATGCAGTTCATCTGTGTTCTTTTCAATCCCTACTCTGTAAACACCAGCAATCTTAAACTTTTCAATCCAGAAATGTACATTTACATGATTATATATTAAAAAAAAAAAAAAAAAAAAAAAGCCATGGGGGAAGAACTTAATACTTAATACTACGGAGGAAAGATAACAGTTGAAGAGCAAAAAATAAACTGAAATGGCACTTTATATGTTAAGCTCTGTACAATGCACGTGGCCTGCAACCAAAAATTCCCTCCATAGTAAAAGTTGCAAGATTCTGTGGCGTGCTTCGAAGTGAATCATGTGGTCATATCACATATTACCTGCTAACTCATCCTTACAGGCATTAATAAGCAACTTACAGACTTGAAAGTAGCCACTTGTTGGCACGATACCTCCAAAAGTGAAAAACTAAGATCTCACAAGATATAATTGAACACTAAGTTTCTCACAGAAAATATCATTCACATATTTTACTATGCTAATGATTAGAATTAGTGTCTACTAATTCTACTAAAGCTATACCTGCTCCCTTTAAAGGAGACTATCCAGATGCCATTTAAATAAGGGTTTTTCTCTCCAAGAAGGTGGATTTAAATATGGAGCTCAAAAGACCAAGCAGTGGATAAATACCAAAATAATCCATCTTGCACTAATATTGGATGTCTTATTAATTCAAATAATAATCTCAAGATCTATGGCCATTTTCATTATTTTGAAATTTTGGAGGTTGGAGAGAGTATCAAGCAGAATTGCACTCCTGAGTTTGATCTTAACGTATTTGCAAATTCACTGAGCTCACAGAGTAATAAGTCATTAACTTCAAATGTCTCAAGGAGATGCCAAAGAAAGAAACTTATTGCTGTCTTCAGCTAACAGGTAGGTTGTAGAGCCAGACTATTTTCAAAGATGCAAAGGAAGAGAATTACATACAGTGGACAAATCGCATTATGAGAAATTCTGAATAGAAGGAAAAGATGTCAGTTGTCAAGGATCTGAACAATCTGATCTAATTTTGAAGTTGATCCTACCCTGAGCGGGTAGATGGACCAGAAACCTTTGGAGAGATTCTCCCAACATCAAGTATTCTGTTTCTCAGACACCAAAATTTCATACCCACCGCAAGTGAATTCTGTGCTCTATGATGAAGATGCTTGATACAAAACATTTCAGTTAAAAGTTGATTAATGTGAAAACTTTATCAGTGTAAATTAAGCATTTCTGTATAACTCTATGTATGCAGGAGACAATTTCTCAGACACTACTGCTGGGATATAAAGAAAAAATAAAATTACCTTAAATGAAAACAATTCAAAGTTTGCAAAAAATAGTATTACAAGACAAAGTAGTAATGATGATTCTATATACATACAAACAGCTTTTATCTCACTCATTTGCGAATATCTGACAGCTTGAATGGTTTTCACTACATGGACTGCTAGTTAATATGGCAATTTTAACAAGACTGCAATCTGTAACAATGTCAGTCTTGAGTACTTTTCTTGTCACAGTGAAGAATAATAATAAAAGGAAAAGCTAAGAAAGTAAAATGAGACCATCATGAAACAAAAATGAAAAAAAAAAAAAAAAAAAAGGAAGGGAAGTCAATCAGAGGAAAAGAAAGTCAGAAGATTCACATTGCCCAGTTTTGTGTCAGGTCGTCAGGGGATAAGAGAATGAAACACTGGAGGAAACGTAAAGTGCAAACAGGATAAAAAATAGCATGGGAACAGAACAGTAAAATTTATAGAGCATTTTAATCTAAAAATACATTTTATTAACTATAGAACATATGTGTTCAAAACAAGTATTTTGTACTAAGTACTTCCTACACATCTAGAGGCAACCACTACTCTCCAGTTCATACCCACTCAGATCATTTCCTGACTCATTCCCAACAACATGCATGCCAACACAAAAATAGCAGAGCTTCTACTCCTTCTGGAGATTTTTCCTGTTTATATATCCAGATGTTTTATTAATCCTTCTGGCAACAGCAACACTTTGAGAAACTAGAGTAGCATGATTTCAATACGGCATGAATTCTATTAAATAACGTGAAATGTAATTGCAAATAGAGATTCACATTCGTACAAACATGTCTCTAATGCAAAGCACTGTGAAACTCTTGTATCTTCTTTTTTTACCGTTAAAGCTTTTGTCAGTTATTGGAAAAAAAAAAAAATCATTAAGTTTCACTATGGTATACTGAGGGAAGGGAGTGAAGATCATAGGTCACTTTAGCCCTGCCATCTCCACAACAGAATAGGTGGAAGGCAAAAGTAATAAAAAATTGTCTTTGGAACTGCAAATGTGAAATCAAAAAATGAAGAAGATCATTCATAATGACACTATTCTGTACTCAATAACATAGAGACAGGATAATGGTAGATGATTAAATTTCAAAAGCCATGATGAAAGGACTACAGTAATCCTGACGGTATAGATGAAAATACTTAACATTGGGAAAAGACTGGAGTGGAGTCACAAGAAGAAAGGGAAGAAAAGGAGGTGCTTTGGTTCTCCAGCATCATGGTGTGGTCAATGCAGGAGCTGCTAAAGAGCATCGTTTTTGTGCCCCCTCAAGAACCATCATTACCTCTGTATCTGAAACAGATGTAATCATGCTTGGAAAACCATATCCAGTTCTAACATCCCTAATTCCCAAGGAATATTGAAGGTCAAGAGGAAAGCCACAAGAATAAGACTGGAGAAAGACTAAAGAAAAGGTGATGGAGTACATGATAAATATTTACAACAGCACAAGCTCTTCTCTCTAGCATGAAACTATATTTCAAGGTAGTGCATAAAAAGCCACACTTCCAATGAAAAATATGTTTTTAAATAGCGCAAAGATTAACAGTCAAACTATTTAGTAGGTAGCTAGTATGTATCCCCTTTCTAGGAACATCAAAGCCAAGACTGAATCTTTATTTTTTTTTTTCTAAATATATGGTCTAATTCAAACAGCAATTAATTTGGGAAAGCCTATGCTTTGGTTTATGTCTCATTTCAGATTATACGATCATAGCAGTCCCTTCTGGATTTATCATCTAAGAGATAAAACACCAAGGTAGCAATGAAATCAAATGCTTACATGAAAAAGTAATGACAAGTAACTAATGTACTTACAGTCAGACTTAAAAAAAAAAAAAAAAAAGGAACAGATGACATGAAAGCTCTCCACTCCCTTGTTTAATATAATTATCTGGCTATCTGTGCCTGATAGAGTTATTTGCATTGCCTCTCTGAAGGCACAAAACAAGTTTATCTAATACAAACCAAGCTGATTTTTTATTTGTTTCTTCAAAATATAGCTTCCTGATAACAAATAATTCGGACAGATTATAAAAATGACACCGTTAACATAAACTGAAAGTCCTTAAGACATTTTCAAATGAGAACTAATAAGAACAGGTCATGAAAATAAACAGAATCATAGATCTAACATTTTTTTTGCAGAGTCTAAAGAAGTGAGCATTCACACCATAATCTGTGAAAGAGCACAGAGCACAACCCTCCCCAGTATCTGCCTTTCGGTCTTCTCACTATAGAAAACTTGTGATTCTGCCCAACATTGTGCTAATCTTTGAATGTTGCTCAGGAATGACATTTGTGGACTTGACTTTCTCACATCTTAGCACACTGGTTAGCTCATTTCAAACCATATAAACATTAGTTAGACAGTGTCAAGATCAGGATCATCGTATCACAAGACTGAGCAGACGTGGGGGTCCCAAAGAAGCCTACTTCATAAAAATCTTACACTGGAATTTTTCAGTTCAGTTTGGCCGCTGAAATTTTATTTAGGAATATTGAAAAAAATGCAATTCAGTCCAGTTTGGCACAAATTGAAACCTAAACAAAAATATAAGACACAGAAATCTGTTCACACCTATGAAATCCTGATTAGAGAGGACAACTAAGGTTTCTAGAAACAACAGTCATGATAAATAGGATGAAAATCTTTCTACTGCCATTCTGATTCCCTGTGAGCCAAACATCTACTTTGAAATTATTCTGTGTGAGAGCCACCGTGCTCGGCCTTTGTAGGCTTCTACAGCTCAACAATGCGTGGATATTTTTTTTCAGGGAGAACCTTAAAATGTTCTTTTCTCCTTATTATTTAAAAATATATATTTCTACATTCTGTCATAAGCTCCCTCGCAAAATCTCAAATTGATTTCTTCCGTTTTAGCTAATCAAAAGTAAACAAGTAAAAGCTACTTTAAGCAATATTTGCTATTTCATTCTAAATGTTCTAACTATCATTTACTCAAGTAGATAAGAGAAATTGAAATTACAGAAAAAAATCTCAATATCTACTTGCTAAACATAACAGAGAGATGATTTTTACTACCAAATACCGTATCTATACATCTCTAATGTATTATACAGCTATCAGCAGATTGTATCCTGGCCTGTCTGGAAACGAAAACTTGACACAATTGGCAAATCAGTTACAGGAGTTCTTATCTCTGACATTCAAATTACACACCAATTAAAACTATGCATCATTGAGGACTAATTATCTCTTAATTGGCTGTTTTGCTTCCCTTAAATCATGAGCTGAACTATTAACAGTACTTCTGCTTTCTGAGAAATAGCAGTTATATCAACTATGTTTAATGTGTCAAAAGCTGCCCAGAGAGGCTATGGAATCTGCTGACCTAGAGACACCCCGACCCCCGGGATGCTTCCCTGTGCAACCTATGGAAAGGAACCTGCTTTAGCAGCAGGTTGGACTCAATGATCTCCAGGGGTCCCTCCCAACCCCTACAATTCTGTGATTCTCTGACATTCTGGTGACTCATATTATACCTGTTCTAGAGTGACTAGAAAAACAAATATATCAAGTAATTAAGTTAATATTTACATGTATCAAAGTGGTCTAGAAGCTTGCACAATATGGGTAGCAAACTTGTTCTGGTATACTTTAAAACAAACCGTAGCAGTTCTACCATTATTTGTTAAGAAATAAAAATTATCATCAAAAAACTCATTTAAGCAATAATTCTGGATATTCTCAGGAGTCATAGGAAGCATTTTGGAAAATGCTATATTGTGTTTGGGCATATTACATTTTTAGGAAATGTTATATCATCTTGTAATATATTCTCCATAATATTGGCCTTAAAACTACAAGAAAATAAATTATTGATATTATAGAGGGGCAATTTTCCGAGGCAAGAACCAGTAAATTTACTGTACAATAAGAAAAAGGTAATTGAAATTATCGTAACAGTGCGTATTTGGCTCCCAATTTTTGTCCTTTAATGCAATAATTACACTTTTAAGCAATACCTCTAACAATGTAACTATGACACAGGAATTTCAGTAGTGGTCTCTAATGTTGAAAAAACAAAAGGGAGTTTAGCTTTTAGAATCTAATATTGAAAGTAAATCCCTCTACCTCCCACACTGCCATCACATTGATTTCAATTTTAAAAGTATTTTGAATTCAGGAGTTGTTGGGAACTCTAGAGAACATACTCTGTTTACTTTGAGCTTAGAAACAATGAAAAAAAAAATTATATATTTTAATGTGATATAAGAAATAATCCTACAAGAAATATAAAATTGAATTTCCAGGCTTTCTTCTATAAGACAAATGCGATGTTTCCAGTCTTTCATGCTCAGAAAGGTAATTAGATGAGCCACTTTGGCAGAATATTGAAATGCAAATGTACCATGAGTAGCTATGAGATCTGCTACTGAAAGCTATTTCTTTATTGCCACATTCTTGTAACCCTAGTTCTGCATCATCCTTTTATGATAGACCTAAAACAATAATATCTCCTCATGGTGGAATCCATGGTTTATTCATTCATTTCTCTGTTTCATATAATAAGCATATATTCTGGAGAAATATTTTGGGGGAAATATCAATAGAACAATTTTAAAAAGTGGCTTTAAATAGAAGTTCAAAATAACAGTTTCCTATCACAGCATCCTCTAAAGGGTCTTTCTGCCGTATCTTTCTGCCATAACTCAAAGTTCTGTTTGCTTACAAAGCATCACATCAGTTGCACCCAAATATGGTTGCAGCTTACACAAACCTATTAAGACCTAACAGAAGCATATTAATTTTTCTCTCTGCTTGTTCCATTCTGATATTGTCTAGGACTTTGTTCTTTCAAAGGTTAAGCATTATCTTCCAAATTCTTGTATAAATTTATAATTCTTAACTGTTTCATGTACTATTTCACATATATGATTTCCATATTTCAGTATGCATTTTCCAGATGTATACAACTTCTCTCAGTCTTGATTTTGCTATGTAAAAAAGCCACCCTGCTAAGATGAACCCTCTATCCCTAATTTTCATAGCCAACACCTACGTATCTAGTTTGACTTCATCCTTAAAAAAAGAGGTTCAAAACTACATGAAGTATTCCAGAAGAGCTCTCATTAGATACTAAAACAACTGCACTAGGAATATGTATCTTTTTAAAATCCATAAAATCATAAATTTTCACAGTTGTACCACCTTTTTCTTTAACTGTACTGCCCTGACAACACACAGTTACTTTGTGAGTAAATCTTTCTTCCCACTGGTAAAGTTTGCTAACTTTTTCTAACTGGTCCTCTATTAGACTCTAAAAACATTTTCTTAGGTCATCAATCAACATACTAAGCATCTGAATCCTCAAGACTAGTTTTTGAGAATTCCTATTTCATGGAATAAGTAGTTCCATGCATCCTGTTGTTGTAGCCTTTCCCTGCATCAATACATTCCTACCACTCCTCAATCCTTACCCACTTCAAAAGCCCTTCAACATCACCAACTAATTCTCTTACTGTCCATCTTGATGCAAACAGTCAATACATAAAAACTGAGAAAATGTTAAAATACAATAATATAATCTTTCAGAATATCTTCCAAGGCACTATACACTACTAAAACTGTTATGCAAATAAGTTTTCTTATGTTCAGATAAACAATTATTTTCCAGTCCTAGTCTCCTGCCTTTTCCCCCAAAATTTCACATCATTTCTTTCATATTCTAGGACCAATATTCTATGGTGCCTAATCTGAGCACATTAAGCTGCTTGACTTTTACATACAATTCTTGAGAATTTTCATAGACAAGTGTTTATTATTACTATTATCTATTTTGACGTTACACAGGACGTTCTTACTGAAAAATAAAACTATGCATGTATTCACATTCTAGACTATACCTCAGCCATCACAAGTCTTACCACTCTGTATGACGTACAGGATGCTTTCTCTCCCTCTTCTCCCAAAGAATTTCACACACCTTGCAAAATCACATCTAAGAGGTTGTTTGGGGGATTTCCTAGGTTTTTGTTCCCTATTACCTTCAAACCCAATTTCAAGAGTGATTTTAAATTTATTGAAAGATAATATCTAAGCGATTCTGAAAACTAATGCATCCACTCCATCATCAACACCTGTTCAGTGTTTCAAGAATTATAGTGTCTTCACACACAGCTATACACAGTTACTCAGCAGCCTCTATGAAAACCATTAATGCACTTAGAAATCAAATCGTTCACCATAAATCATAAAGATTGGATTTTTAGGTATGCAGTCACTGATGGAAGGACATTATGTACAAGCACAGCTCCATGCAGAAATGCACACATTTTCTTACAAAGCCTTTGCAAGTTTTGCAAAGGTCCTAAACCACAAAAAAGCTCTGAAATTAATTTGTTAATTTAGTAATTAGGATTGTGCTACTGTTGTAAATTCTGATGGCAATTCCTGCCCGTTTTTACAGCTTTTACAACTTAGGAATGTTAAAAATTCAAAGCGAGCAACAAAACAAAGGAAGTTAAAATAAAAGTGTGCTACACCTAGTAAATTTTATTACAAAGCTAGATAAGACTCTTGATTTACATTAAACCATTTCTTCAGATGGTACATTCAGACTATTGAAAGGAGGAAGAAAATCAATTCTGAAACAGGAGCCAGTAAGCTAGAAGAATACTGGTTTCCTCATTAAAAAAAAAACAAATTTACATATGAAGCCATTTAAATGATTTGTTGTGCTGCGTCCAAATGGAATGTAAACCATCATTCATTACATTATATTCTTGCATACAAACTACACAGAGTGGTAAAGATAGTTTTCCACAAAAACAACTGCACAGAATATACTATGGGAAAATATAAGGCATGAAGTATTCCTTGATGAAAAATGAAGAATGAGGCTGTTTGGATTTTTTTTTCTTCAAATACAAAACCAAGCCTAATCTTGGCAGGCAGTTCTTTCTTGTTGATGCTGAACCCTACAGATTAAGCTGACCCTCTCAATTAAAACTCTGACACTTGTGAATCTTCCATTTACACATTACAGGAGGAAAGAAAATAACTATTTGAACAGTTATTATTACCTTCTGCTTTTTATAGAGGATTTCGTTTTTCCCCCGAGTCTTAGTAACTGTGTGAATCATTCTTAGACACAGCTGAGCTAGTCAAGTTAATAACTGACAGCTGACACACTCTGATGGCACAGGTAGGAAGGACTGAGCAACTGTAATTGTGATGGTATTCCCTGCGCCAAGGCGAAAAACTGTTTAAAACTGGCAGAAAATGCTGCTGATTAGGCACAAGGTGAGATCAGACTTACACAGCTGACACTTATAAAGAGGTAAAGGGGCATGAAAGCAGCTGATCTAAAAGCAGGAATGCTGCCCTTTGGGATGAATTTCATCAACCACGTAGTCAGGACAGCATCTGAAAGGGATTTGCTTGCTTCACGCATTTGTTACTCTTCCGACTATGGGGACAACTAATGGAAAAGATGAAAAATATGTTACTAACTTCAGCAACGAAAATCTTGTGCCATAAAATCAGTTTCCAGAGACTGAAGAACGTACTGTTATTATTGTTATTAATATTTGCATAGCTGTCAGAAGCCCAAGCTTTATGATTGTTGGCTACTCTGGGGACCGCTGACCATTATTACAACTGCTGGCTAAATCCTGAATTATTGCTTTTCAATAAATGCTACAGCCTTGAAATTCTATTACCAGCAGAGTTTGAATTACATCTACTCTCAAAATAAAATAAAAATGAGCAGAAGAAAGTGATGGGGTTTTGCCACATTCTCTGTTTGCAAATCTAGCCAATTTAAGATAACTGCATTTTCTGATGGAGTCCTATTTAAATGAGATATAAAACATCAGTACATATTAAGGGTCAGCACTATGAAAGATGTGTTACTCTTAGAATTCAGAATGCCAAACACAGAGATGATGAACCTGGATGAAAAATCATGTCCAATTACTTGGATACTTGAAGTCTCTCATAACAAAGATACTTTATAAAGACATCCTCTCAAAAGATTCATAAAGTACTGTTGTCCACAAAAGCATTTAACAGCTAAGATCATAGAATTGTTTGAATTGGCAGGGGCCTTCAAAAGTCATCTAGTCCAACTCCCCAGCAATGAACAGGCACATCTATAGCTAGATGCATACAGCTTGTGTCTCTCTATTCAGTCATGGCTGGCAAGTAATTTATGAGTACACAGAGCTGAAGAGCTTGGATTCTTAGATCATCATTAGGCTCACCAGTGACAAAATAAACAAAACGGGTGACTGGTAGCAAGCTGCTGCTGCTGAGTTACCACAGATCAACATTTCTTCAAGAAGTTGATGCATGAATACAACCTTCCCATTTCTGTTTTTCAAAGGCAGGAAATCACATTTCAAAAGAAGATATTTTAGGATCATCAGGTATTTGCTAAAGTCTAGAAAAAGAATCCAAATTTTCTGAAAAGATAACAGGAATAATAAAAGTACCTGAGCAACTGTAAGCCATCTATCCATGTAAAGGACCACCTGATGAGATGCACAGTTTTTCTTTCTTGTATATGTTAAAACTGAGGTAATGCAGGTGACTTGGACAGGGCTACTGGCCCTTCTGCTATAGAAACTGCACTGGTAAGAGCAGTAACTGTAGCACCCAAAGCAAAACCTTCCCAGTGAAAGACAAGTAATCTTAACTCTAGTGTCAGCATAGCAGGCATAAAAGGAAAGCGGTGAAGTACATATGAACACATCTTGAAGTATCAGTTAAAAGGGAAGTAAAGTCACTATTTCTGTTTTCTGAGGAAGTCTTTATATAATCTATTCTTCACAAATCATAACCAATAATACAGATATAGAACACTGGTACTCATACTGTATTTGAATAACATTAGATGTGTTGAAGAGAGTATTTAGCCCTCTACCAAAAGCATGTGCTAAATCTCATTTTGCTATCTTACTTATTTCTATGAATACAGTATCTCTCATGGAAGTTACAGTAATTTCTTTGGCTCTAGCAGAATTAAATGAAACCTTTAGTGCTGAGTTGATATAAAATATCATTATGCTTTCAGCCAAAGTGATCTGACCAATGCAGTGTAACACATACAGATCATACATGTGACACAGCACATATAGTTCAGTGTCTAGAGCACTTATGCATAGGCCAGCTTTCTGTGCCATCCAAAGCCCCTGGGAGAGGAGGCTAGCTGTATAATCACTACAGAAAAGCTAAGGTGGCTCATTCAGGAACATTAATTTGGCTAGAAAAGCTTCAGAGGCTATCTAGAAAAAAATCCTTACTTCTAACTGAAATTTTAATCCATCAGCAGTATTTCTCCAGGGACTCTCCCAAAGAGTCCTGTCATCAGTACAACAGCAACATCATTTTTGTAAGGATTATCACTTCTAAATGGATGCTCTCTATTAGTAAAGATATCAGTCTATTAGTAGACTGATTTTAGCCACCTTTGAACAATGTGGAAGTGAAATCTGGTATGCTAATAGATGCAGATGCTCCTGAAAATTAGAACTATGAGCTCTTTTAGTATATTGGCTTTGGAATTTACAGTCTCTGGATTGGGACAAACCATGACCTCCTTTTCTTAATCTTAAGTCTTGGGAAGGCCAATAGATTATAAAAATTTCTACTATACATGGAATCATAAAGGTATCACACAAACCTAAACGTGTTATCTGAAAAGCTCCGTACTCATTATCCCTATATTTTATCTGTTGCAGATATGCTGGTAACTATGAAATCAATATAGCTAATGTGAACTTCACACACTTCCTTGTAGAATAACAAATCCCAGCATGAAAATATCGAGGAATAAATATTAATTCTTGTCAATTTAGGAAGGCAAACACGGAGAACAACTTTATCATCCTAAAGCTTAGTTTCCATAACTGAACCTTAGCATTCCTTTTCCTCAGCATAAAATTTGTGACTTACATCAATTTCGAAATTTTTATGAGAAATTAGCAGGACAGGAAAGGGATGCAATAGCCAAACACCATCACCTCTGAGACAAGAGAACTTCCAGTAGTCCTCACAATTAAAAAAATAAATAATAAAAACAAAATCTGTGTGTCTAAGGCAGGTAAGGAAGCAAAAATAGAAGGCTGATTAAAAAAAAAAAAAAGGAATATAACTTGATTAGGCATTACCTTTATCAAGCATTAAAACACACTGCCATTAAGATTTTATACTGCAGTGGAAACAGCATAGGAAAGAGATGCAATTTGCCAACATCTGACAAAAGGCTGCATATCATAAGAAAACGCATTGCCTTAATAATGTTTGTCTTACAGTGATATAGACATCTTTCAGTCTTCAAGGTGAAATTGGCATGTAATGCATTTACAGTTTAATTGCTTCATGGGTTTGTTTAGGAAGGCTCTCTAGCAACTGAACTTGGTCTATCCTTGGGAAATGGGATTGGTGGCTAGAAAAAATCTCTGTTATGCATAAAACTGCATAAATAAATGTAAATAAGTTACATAACTTCATCCTTTGACAACGTGAAACTTATTTACAGCTTCCGTTTATGGTTAAGAAAAGCCTAGCTATAGTACAAAGCTGGTCACCCACAAGAAGAGCTCTTGTTTGGCACGAGTGACAGAGCATTTACAAACACAGCTACAGTAATAGTAACTATAAAAACTACGAATCTTCCAGCAAAGAAACAACACATCGCTGTACCGACTTGCTTGAGTCTGCCACCACGCAGTACTTCAGTATCCCAGAAAATCCTCAACAAAATTCATTCAATTGAAGTCAAAGAATATCAATTCTACTCAAATGCGCCTAATGTTAAATCTGAACTTTGAAATATTACAGGACAGTGTAGACATTCAATTTTTAAGAAAGCCAAAAGCTAAGAAAGTTAATGATTAGTAAAAAATTACACACAAACATCTAGGTATGTACATGCATAGTCATCACATACATCACATGATGACTTACAAGTTTCTCTGTTGCATATCATCTTTTATATATACACCAAACTGAATAAGATATATTACAAATATATGTATGCGCTCAATAATATTAACTTCAGATTTAAAACTGACAATCTGAAGTCTGCTTCATTTTAGGAAGAAAAAAGCACAAACATCAAAATATAACTTTTACACACAGATAACACAGCATGCAAAAAATACTATTTGTACAATTTCTGTACAAGTGAAACTAAGATGTCTACACCTTCATAAGTGCAAAACAGTTGTACTAACCTGTATTTTGATTGGCCAGGAAAAATTGCTGACATAGACGTAGAATGTGATGTTTGGGTTGCTCCGGAAGTTGAATTTTTCACAAGAAAAGCTATCTCTGTATTCCTTAATATTTGCCTTAGAAACAACAGGAATCTCTTCTCCAGATATTGTTCCAGCTAAAAAACCAACAACATATATACATGTATGTACATATATATACACACCCTTATGAAACTTATTAGTCATAATAAAAGGTGTGAAAGTAAACTGGCAAATGAAACTTAGATTCTTGAATTGCTTTTAGTTTCAGCCTTCTACAACTTTAACTACCCTTTATTACAATGTAATGGTACAACAGATATTTAATATAGAGAGAGAATTTACTAAATCTCTTACTCTGCTTTCAAAAGATTATGAATGAATTAAAGAAAAAATGATAGAAGTTGCATGAAATTTAGAAAAAAAAGTTACCTCTAGTAATTTACATTCAATTTCAATAAAAGCCTCATAGATTGCTGCTGGATTTCTTCTACATTAAAGTATTAGAATTTGCTGACTGTAGTATATTAAAGTATTCCATAAATACATTGATGAAGAAATTTATGAGTTAATGTAAGAGAAACTCTGACCTTCCTTAAAAACATTTGTATTTTGTATTTTATTTCAGTACAATTTCATGTAAGCATCATGCTTCTCCTTGGATGTATTTTCCGAAAGTCAATACAACCAATTCAGAGAAACTGTCTAAATAAAGCTTTTCTTCCTTCTTATTAAAACAAAGAAGAGTAATGGGGTTGAAAGTTGGAGAAAAATAGATAAGCAGCTCCTTTTATCAGCATACACAGAAGAACTTTATTGTTTGATATCAATGTTAAGGTTAATAATTAAATTTTTAGCTTGAACACTGAAACAAAGAAATTAAAATCTCAGTCTCTACAGTAGTTAAGGAAGCAATTTATCTTAATTAAAATCACAGCATTTCATAACACTGTCATTTAAAAAATTTAAATAGGCTACAAGCTTTTCCTACCAAAGTAATTTTAATTGAATAGGAGAGAAAGTTAACATATTAATGAAGCTTTGTTCAGATTGCAAATTATCATCTGAGGTTTAAATAACATAATTAATAATGGCATAATGATAATGGCAAAAGAATAGATTTTGTAAAGTTTTATTATCAAAATGAGCAACAAAAAGACAATCAGGTTAAAACAGCTTACAGGATCATTAAACCATATGGGAAAAAGACATCATACCAAAATTCATCCTTACCAGTTGAACCAATAGACCATGTAATATTGAGGTTGAAGTTGTTTGATGCATTAATTGATATATCCAAATTTTTATTTGACTGTATAAAAAAAAAAAAGTTAACAAAATATATCAGAATTTATTGAATATAGCTTTAGTGCACAGAATCAAATACAGATTTCCGCTCCTCTTCCATTTTATAGCTTAAGCAGAAACTGTAATAAGCAGTCTACAGAAGCAAAAGCAGTAGTCTCTTTTGCTTGATATGGATGGGTCACAAGTAAGCATACAATACATCAGCTATCTTTTCAGATTGTGATTCAAAATAGTGAAATAATTATTTTTGCAAAAATAAATTAAAAAATACATGGCATAAAGATACATCTCAGTTCGAATTCAGAAATTATCTTTTATATCTGTTAATAAACATTCTTTCACTGAAGAGTATATTCCTTTAATTCAACTCAGGACAACGTTACAATTTGTTATTCATGGGAACAAGAAGATAGAACCAACTGATACATTTTTGGAATATTAGTTGATTTAAACTAGTTAACCTAACATTTACAAAAAATTCTTACTGAATGCACAGGAGTATTATCAGTTTCCATAAAATTTTGAAATATCTCTAGTGCCTTATAAGCACCTGATAGACCTTTCATTATGATCAAATACAATTGAAATCTTAATCACAACAGCTAACCATATTTTCTTACCTGTTCTGGATTTGCTATAAAGTTTATGGCAGTGTGATGACGATCATCTTCTTGTAATAAGCTGAAGGTAAATTGGTAATCAATCAAAAGGCTGTCTGTGGGCACAACAGAATGTAGAAAGAAAATAGAAACAAGTGTTCGTACATTAATAAAATATTATGCAATTACCTAAAAGCTTTACTGTTCACTTTTATTTTAAAAATCATAAAGTCAGACGTATTCACATGCATTCCATTTTATAAATATTTGTGACTAAACAATATCTTGAAGCAATTAAAAAAATATTAAGTGAAGCAATGACAAAAACTAAAATGACAAAAAATAACTAAATTAAGAAATTGAGTTTATCACAGAGTCATATTCCTTGATTATTCCAAAATACAATATCAAGTGTTGCTGGAGTGCTACCAGTTCCCTAAGGTTACTCTGAAATAGTTATTCAAATATTATGTTCAAAATATTTCCAGTATTATAGTTTTCCAGTCATAAGTTTTACTTATGCTTGTGTAAAACAGTTTACCTAGCTACATTACTATATGACAGCTCAGAATTAGTAGGTTTAAAGTTTTGGAGAAAAAAAAGTTACATCTACCATAAAATTACATAGTTTGAAGGTATGATACTATAGCAAATAACATTGCTAATAATGAAGTGGCAGAGTGGAATTCTGAATAGAAATCATTTAACATACCCATTCCAAATTGCCAGAATTCTAAGCCATTTTCTAAATGGCAAGTGATATAAACTTTCCATACAAGAGAAGCAAGTAGTAGCATTGACTCAGATTTTATTACAATCCCAAATTACATTTGTTCTACAGATTTTTCATTCAACCTATTAAAGTAACAGAGGCAAGAAATTGCCATGCTGTTTCTACCCATGTGATTTCCGTCACTCAATCCCAACAGCGCTCTTCTTATGGCCAACTAAAGCTGCCTTAAGTACAGAAAGGAGAAAGGAATACCCTCGGATGACCCAAATCACATTTAACCCTTCCTGAAAGGACAATAAAATGATTGCAGTGAGGCTGAAGACATCAATTTTGAGACAACTCATTGAGTTCCTGAAGTTGGAGGAAGTAGATTGAGTCTTAGTAGGATCGTGTATTTAGTAATGACTGAAAAGGAATTTCCAGGGGTAAAACAGACTATGACTGAAAAGGAATTTCCAGGGTAAAACAGACTGTATTTATCAGGGTGAAGCAGCTTTTCAGCAAGACGACCCCATCAACAAGGACAACTGTGCTGCATCTTAGAGACAGCTGTGAAGAATCCCAGTACACACTGTTCAGGGCAACCAGATGGGTCAAGAATCGCAAGAGCCCTCAGAGACACGAACTGTGTTAGCAGTTTAATAATCCTTGTGCAACAGTCAGTCAGGATCCAGGGGTGGGTGGGTAGGGTGGATCTTAAATGCTCTTTTACAGGGGCAAATCTCTTCAGACCTAACAGAAGTTTTGTAAATCTAATCACCACGGTCCTGCAAGGATCAAAAGATTCTGATTTTTTTTCTCTACCAATGGAAATAAAGAGAGCCTTATAAGTGTAAGTGTACACGTGTGTGTAAAAATATGGTTAGACCCAAGTGAGCTTTGACACTAGACACTAATGAATGATTACCATGCTATATTTTGATCCATCGCTTGATGACATTGTACTAGCTATCAAAACCACACTAGCAAAATATTAATAACTTCTTAAAATTGATAAAAACAAAATTAGTAAATACAAAGAGAGTGACAGATTAAGACAAAAAAGGAAAAAGCTGTGTCAGCCTTCTGTTGGACTCAATAGTTTGCTTAACGCTGACAACCACCTTTTTTACAGCAACATATAATCTCAAAAAAAATACACTCTTATATCCCATGGGAAATCTAATTTAGAAGGAGAAAAAAAGCCAATTGATCAATGAAGTGTGAATACAGCCCACTGTATCATCCTAACAATTAAAGAAAATAGTAACTATTTAATTCACTGAGCAAAGAAAGAAAATAAGAAGAGTTGCATGAAAGGAATTACCACGACCATGGAAACTGAAAAGTCCACTTTATCTACTACCAGTCAACAAATTTCAATTATTTAAATAAGTTAATCTTATCATTAAACTTAGGTAAGGAGTTTTGATCTGGTATTTTCAGCTTATACAAGTGAAAGATGAATAATTATTAAATTCTAAATTATTGACACTATATTTTTGTAACTATGTAAATATAATTAAGAAAGTCTCGTTGACTTTACTAATACCAATGTATCATATCAAAATAGGAATATTTCCATTACACCTATCATACAGAGGTAACAGAACAGCAAGAGATTGGAAGCAGAGACTGATCCCTATTAAAGGGATCAATGAGTCCCTTAATAATCACGAGTAGCAAGGCCAAAAAAGGCCTTGATAAAATCTCTTGAACCGGCCAACTTGGAGGCAGTTGCAAATGAAAGAGCTGATACTTAGCAATATTCCTTTTCAGTATTCAGAGGACTGCTAAAGAATTAAGTTTATTTTTCTTCACAGCCTGGAGAATGGGTTATTTTCACAGTGAGCCAAAACTTTGAGCAAAATTTGCCTGGATAGATTCCATAAAACTAGATTTTATTAGAATATAAATTAGAAGAACTAATGTAAGAGGAAATTCAATGTGAGAGTAGAAATTAAAAAGGGCTGTAAAGAAGTCACTCCTCTGCTGTATCTGGGTCCTATTCTACCTCCTCCCTCTCATAGGTTTCCTTCTGCAGACAGTATCAGGCAGCTTTACTTCATGCTGCCAAACCCCATCCTGAATGTAATACCTAATATATAATCTGTGCTAACGTGTTGCAAATACCCATAAACGAACTAAGCAGTTACACGGTACATCATACTGTATCTCCCAGTTCATAATGCCTAGGCAGCTTATCATGTAAATACATACAAAATTTTAAGTAAAATTTAATTGCATGATATGATCCATTCTGAATAGTAAAATGTATAAATAGCTAAACTGTTATTCAAGTGTACATTTAATGCATGCTTTTGATATATAGCTACGTATGATTACAATCAAGAATTCAGAAAAGCCTGAGACTTTACTGCATGTATTTTTGTTTCTACTATAAATTTTGATCAAGTCAACCATAAGCGTTATTACCCTTTGGATAAATCCAAGACATATCCTAAGTGCCTCTGTTTATAAAAACAGATGTAGAACAGATTGTTTAAATCAGGAAATAAATCTGTATCACAGATACAGAGAAATTTAGAAATCTCTCTGTACTTATACATAGCATAGGATGAAAAAAAACAAAAGCACACAGACACCAAATGCCAAACACAATAATCAAACTACCATAGAAGCAACAGCTGATAAAAGCAATCATTTTCAACTACCTGATCTATACAAATAACAAGGTTGCAAAACTTTTAAAATCTGATGAGCTCTGAAAACAAAACATAAGCAAATTCAACCAACAAGACTTCTGTAAGAAGTGCTAGAAATAAAAATATTGTCAATAACCATTATGTTTCAAAAGCCAGTATCAATTAAGAGTATTTTTTCAGTGAATTATAGAATAAAGTGCTTGGTTCTCTAGAATTACAATGTATGTAATTGTTTTTTGTTTTTTTACAGTTGGTTTGTTTGGTCAACTGTTTCATTTTTTCTGTAAGAAAAAACAAGGCTGTGTGTGCGAACACTGTAATAGTTCCTCTTAAGATATCTTCCACATATCATTTTACATTTGGTTTTACATTCGATGATTAAAAGATAAAAGCAAAGGTTAAAAATCCTCGATTATGAATATCACCTTTGTTGAAAACATTTTTCTTCAACCTAAATTAAATTCCCAACCTCAATTTAATTCACAAAGTGTTAATTATGATTATAATGATATATATAACCATTATAATGATTTTCTAAATAGACCAGGTAGTTAACTATGTTGAGCACTGCATAGATTCTTCTCTTAACTATGGAAGAAATGTTAATGACATTACAGAATGATGGTTGTATTCTTTAATTTTTAAAAAACGAATTGAAAAAGAATTTACCTGGAACACACAGACAATTCTTAAGCTACTTGTTTTTCAATGCATCCCCAATCTTTTGGACCTATTATGCACTTCCATCTTAGCTTTAGATTGTTTCAGTAAAATTTTAATATTCAGTACTTCACTTTCTTATGCCATCAATATCCTTCATGCTTACACTGCCTACCTTTTTTTTTTTAATAAATATATTTTAAAATTTATGTTCAGAATTTCTCTATGCCAATGAGCAAGAGAAAGTCACTGAGGCACTATCACACGATAACAGCAGTAATCTCCCCTACTTTGGGCTGGTACAAATGACTGTAAAACGCCCAGCATGTTTGCTCTGCAGCCCAGACCTTCATCTCAAATCTCATAGAAGATACATGTGAATAAAGGGGCAAGCAGACAGAATTTAAGCAGCCACATGCCAGAGTGCAATCTGTAACCCTTCTGAATTTTAATGTCTAAACGTTCTTAGGAAAAGTTTTAGAGAAATCAGAAATCTCCTTCATAAACTTAACGAACCCACAACTCGGATGTTAGTTCAGCACGGGTTGTACTTTGAATCTACAGTCTGGGTATACTAGAGCTGAAGGTCCCCAAGCAACTCGCCCAGTGATGAAATACTAAGCTCAGTTCCTGTAGAATTCAGCACAGACATGTGCATGGCGGTTGGCAGAGATCCCACCACACTGTGTGCTGCCTTCTTTTTGATAGTATAAAAACTGAGTCCTATTTTTGTCTAGCAGGATGTATGCCTCCGTCAACTCAGTGTAGTCAAAGGAGAAGCAGTGGGAGGATTCAGTCCATCAGGGAAAAAGGATTCAGTTTGCACACAGATGGAAAGAGACAAGAGCAAGTCAAATGACACAGGCACTCAGTAGGCAGGGAGGAGTCCTACAGTCTAATTTCTGTTCCCAAGCCATTCCTCCATTTTTTATTAAAAATTATTGAATAAAATAGAAAAAGAACCACAATACAATCCCAACATTATCAACAGCCAGACATAACAAGAACTCATGATTATTGAGCATTTTCATATCTCTATTTCAAAATTTTGCAACACTCTTGACGGTTTCCACTGTCAAAAGAAATCATTAAAATAATTCAAGATGTCAGTAATGAGCACATGTGAGAACACACCAATAATTAGGCAAAGAAAGCCATTTAATTAAATGAGAAAATAAATTTCAAAGCAATTCTTTAATACTAATATTACTGTTAATTTTCAAGAAACAGCTCTTTCTTTAATGAAATCCATGCCTTTCAATATGGCTAGTATGGGAGTTTTCTGTTCACATCCAATGGGGAGCAGACATACTCTGATATTTAAGCTTTTAAATTAAAAGTAAACCGTGTTTTCTATAATACAAGAATACTTCCAAAAGAACAAAGGCTGGTCAGAAACCTCAGAAGTTTTGAAATTCTGCTTCGCTATTTCTGAGTGCCACTAAAACCCACTAAGAATATACAATTATGCTATTATTTTTAAAACATGGATATATATAATATAACAGTGATAAAGATATATACAAAAAGGTATGTTAAAGAGGAATATTAGGACTGTAAAATGAACCACTACAATCAAGGTTGCCTGTGAATTATTTTTGGGTGAGTGCTCTGTTAATGGGCAGCTATTCAACACTTTGTTCTCTGCCCAGTACTTAGTTTTGGGCCCATGCCTCATTTACTACATACCATACAAACCCTTTTCCCAAGACTGAATTAATTTCTAACAAGACTTTCTACAGTATTCATCACTATCATTTTCTAAGTTCTTCAGAAAAGTTAATGAATTTGTTATAATATTACTGTGAGATGAGCAGGCACTATTAGGCCATTATTACAGGACAGGAAATGAAACAAAGAGACCAAGGACTAAAACATCCATTAATCATGAGTAGCCAATCGAAAATATCTTGAGTATGACTTTTTCATATTTCAAATTAAGTAATAATACATATGATCATTCTTATTTTGTAGTTCCTTCCATCATTCACTATCGTTCTTTCAACTTTTTCTAGAAAATAAGAAAGGAACATACATTCAGCTACACGATCACTTATGTGTACCCCACAAACAATTCCATTCTGTTTATTCTGAAGGGAAAGATTCTGGGGAAAGAGCATATAGACGTGATACTAATAATTACCTGATCCAGCACTACTAAAGAATAAAAATAATTGTGCTCGAAATTAGTTCCTCCACTTTCCTGGCATCCGATGCCTACATAGCATATTTCACATTTCACTTTCAAAGGGGTTTTTATTAAGCAACTTTGACCAGACAGAAGAAAATTCTAGAGGATTGTTCTTCTCTTGAACTGCATCTCCCTTTTGCCTGTTCTTTCCAATAGAGCATCCCATTTTCCATGAGGAAGGAAAGAATGAACCTGAATTCCTAGCAAGGATGTGTATAGCTGGATATATTTATGGGACTCATGATTTTGACTGGTGGCCTTTCTCCTACGGATTCTGTCACATCATTTCTTAATATGTGTATCTAAAATTGAACAAACAGGCAAAAACTTTTCATTACATGCAAACGCTCAGAGAAAGATGTTCAGTATTTTACCCAAAAATTAATGTTCGGAGTAGTTCTTAGCCAGAAGTACTGCAGTACATGTCAAAGAGCCCTGCACTGTGGTACCAGACCCATGCATAACATCACTTAGTTCCTTCTAGAGCAGCTGATTCATTCCATTGTCTGTACCTAACAGTCACCCGCTGCCTCATTTCAATCCTATATTAAAACACATTAGTACCCAAAAATTGCTTGTCTACAGTAACAAGAAAAGTAATGTTTTATAAATGTTGTGGATCACATGACCTTCACCTGATCAGTGAGTAAAGTCTTTTTTCAATATTTCTTCTTTGTGTAACTGCAAGGTACAGGTCATAAAAATATGAGACACCTCTTCATTCACTGAATAAATGTCTGGCCTTACACACAGCTTTGTACATATTAACAAGAACTTTTAAGATCATAGATAAGATACCATATTTTAACCATTCACTGCTACCAATAATATTATTTCAATATTTTCTTCACAGTAAAAGGGAAAAAAAAAAAAAAGACAATTACATGCCTGAATTGGTACATTTTCATGATAATTCTGTATGACCAAATACACTAATTCTGCAAACAGACACACCATAAAATAGCATTGTTCTATTTTTATTTCTTGAAATCACTTTTGAAGCTAGAGCAGGAACCCCACTCATGACTGCTACATAGTCCCATCAGTCAGTCTACCTACATTCTTCTATTTAGGGAACTCTCTATTCATGATGATTCTAAAAGTTATACTTCAACCTCTTCAGTGTACAGACAATTTGCCTCCCTTTTGCTCTTTCTAAGCGATTTTTCTCTATTTTCAGTAAGTTTGTTGAGAACAGCCTTATTCATATTCAACTTTGTCAGCAGAAGTGTTGCTTTTGAAATCGTTTCATTATCAAATGCTATAAATCAAATTCATTTGTGACCAAAATAAGTTCTGCTTGTATTACAAAGTTAAGGGACTACTACCAGAGCTATTTTCAGTCAGGATAATTATTTTGAACTTTCAGAGCAGCTGTTTAATTCATTCTATCATCTGCTTCTGTCATCCATTGCCTCATTTTTGTTATTATATTAAAATATGTTGGTGTCCAACATTGCTTGTCCATTGTGACAAAACAAAAAGTCATTTATTGTAAAGACTTCGCTATCAACTAGCAAAATTTGCATTTTTGATAAACGTAGTAAGAATGGAACGAGCTTTAAAAAACTCCAGCAATTACTAATTAAATGCTTCCTTCCATGTAGAGAAAGCATGTGAGAATGAATTTCACAGAAGTTCAAAGCTATAATAAAAGAAATATATAGTAACAACAAATTAGTGTTTCTTCTAATGTACTTTAAAAGGATAGAATAGGCTAAAAGGAGTACAAAAAGACATAGGGATTGCAGTCATAATCAACAAACTGAGTAACTAAATTTTATTTAAAGAGAAATTCTCTCTTGCAAAATGTTACCTTCTATTTGGAAAGGTATTATAAGTTGTCAGTTTTTATCGTGGGACAACCAGATACAGAAAAACATGATCATGTTAAAATTTTATTCAACTAAATGTTGCTAATAGTTTAGGCTCACTCTACCTCAGCCAAAACTTTCTAAAGACAGCTTAATTCTTCCTAAGATAGCTGCTTACAACATGCAGATTCTTGACCATCACTAGTGAAAAATGCACAGCTATTGGTGCTAACTATCTTGAAAAACAGTGCTCTGTACCTGAGAATCTGCTGTTAGAATTTGCTATTGTGTTCCTTGGAACAGTTGTAGTTTCCATGGAAATAAGTAAGAGGCATTACTTTTGGAGCAACCTACATAGTTGGACATTTATCATTGTTTTTTTCCCAGCCCTTCAATAATTCAATACAGACATCAGCAATTAAACGGCGACCTCTGAGTGATCAACTATCACAAGGAAACAGAATATATCCCTTGAAAACTGGCTACAAATATACACAGAAAGTATTCCTTTAATATTGCACTGTTTTCAACATTCTTTCTTCCTTTTTTTTAATCATTTAGCTGATATTTGCTTATGAAACCTTAAATCTACAGTCCCAAATGTCAGAACTTACTCCATACCGCTCAGCTCCACATGAGTGGTATAAAAAACACAATGTACACTGAAGTTGAGATGTTTCAACTTTGCTGATATTCTTTGTTGTTTCTTAAATAACTTTAACATGTTCGTTCTGAGAATTAAAATCCTTTACAGCAAATGAAACCAAAACGTTTTCAGGAAAGCTTCAGTTAACACTGAATAGAAATACATGTTGTATATATACCCCACTGTGCAGCCTCCTGTATTATAGTATCATGAACTGCAACAGGTAGTTGCACTGTAAAAAATGATATGCTAAAGCACTTTCTCACAATGGGCAGTAGAATATTTTTGCATTAGAACTTCTAAGATAGGTAAAATATGAATCTTTTCATTTAAATTAAGATCAGGTGTATTTCAAGTAAAATCTGCTGAATTAAATAAAATTTTCACTGCTTTTGGCTCATTGATGAAATATTAAAATTTCAATTCATTTACAAATATTGCCTACTCTAGCCTATGGAGCCTTTAAAACAGAGAGATAGTACAGACTGGTAAGAAAAAAATGAATCCAGATTATTTTCCCCACTCCCTGCACGTTTAGCTGGTAGAGCTGGCGGATAAGCATGTAAAATAATAAACTGTTTGCTTAAGCTAACCAAATGGAAATAATGCAGAGAGGAAAAATACAGCCTTGAACTGCTGATTTTTCTCAGTCACCCACTCCTCGTTGGAGATTTATTCTTTGTTTCAGAGAGGGAACCTTGGCCACTGTGGCAGGGCTCAATACCTCCTTTAATAATCTCCTTTCCGAAATAACTTGCAATATTCAATTTCCACCCCAAACAGCTGTCAGACATTAAAAGTAATATTCATTGCACTATTTTTTTCTATGAAACAGGAACCGGCTACAGCTGTGTTTTTATTAACTCATGACCTTTTTGGCCACACAAGAAAGTACTGCTAACCAAAGTGCACAAACAGAATAAACCACTTTTTCATTTACCGCTTTGTCTAGCAGTGACTAGCTTAACACAGAGCTATTTCCACTTTGTGATAGATGTCAGACATGAGCTCTTTAACACAACTTATCTAGGAACTGGAATATCATGCAAAACAACAAAATGTAGACAACAGCGTGACAGCCTGTTTGCTTTCATTATTGAAAAAGCACTAACAGTGAATATCTTCTACATCTGAACTTCAAAGATCTAGTATTGTGGTAAGTAATCCATTACAATGAACACAAAGAAAGTGATCTATCTGCATGATGTAGTTTTGCACTGTCTTTTCAAGATAAATTCAGTTTTTCTCTACCATATAACGTACTGCTTGGTTTAATAACATCCTACCTTCATTTTTTCTTTCCTTAGCTGTCCCTAATGTCACTAAAAGTTCTATTACTTGAAAATCTGCCTAGTTGCATTTTCACAGATCTCTAAAGAAGCGATACACATTTCTACTCAACAAGACTATAATCCTGAAAATGTCACTTTATTGGCAAAAAAAAAGTGAGATTCTTGCCCTTTTAAAAAAAATTTCTGCCCAGATTTTGCACAGCTTATCATTTTTACAAAATTATTCTGATGGTCATGGCACTTCCTTAAGGGGGTAACACAATAAAGCATATTCATTTACTCATGCTAATGAACATAAAGAGACAAATCAAATGCATATATATTACTTCTCTACCAGTGTATCTTCATGCTTCTTGACAGTGATATTTTTCAAATTTCCCTTAATGTCATTTGCTATTGTATCTATTTTGCTAATGTGCATTGCTGCGCTTTGACCTCACACAGTTTGCAGTTCCATTTTTTCCCAGCGTTACCCTTTATATCAAGTGACGAGTAAATTACACTTTGCTGCCAAAGAGTTGTATTTCTGCAATATATTTTAAAATGATATTTACAATTCAAGCTAAGAAAAAGTGACAAGGAGTCACTGACTACTTTACAGTATGCTGAAATTGAGCTGTTAGCCATTCAAAGAGAAAGTTGAACTTGATAATGACCACATTTCAACATAATACAAATTTTCCTAAAGTTCATGAAATCCAAAGTTTTACCATTGTCTTTAGACATAAATGACCCTCAATACATTTCAGTGATCAAAGCCCTTCATCCAAATACCTTGTAAGGGCTTCACACCACTCATTATAAAGCAGAAAACATTATTGACTGCTCTCTTGATTTTTTCAAATGTGTACTGAGATTAGGTGGTTCAAGGCACCTACACAGTGAGTCTTGTGCTAACAAGACCGTTAATTAAGTGCTCAGGCTGTAATAAAGGAAGAGGCTAAGCTGTCCTTAAGCAGTTCATATTAGCCACTGGCAAAAAAATATTCCAGCTGACACAGAAAAGCTATTAGACCATTTGAAGAACTCCCAAAGGAACCAGCAGAAATTCTCCTACAAACCTTAAGCCCCTTTCCTATTGAAGTCAGGTGTTTTTGTTGCTTTTTCTTCTTATTTCAACTGGTTCAAGATTTCACTACAGATCTCTCCTCAAAGTCTCTCTGATCAAGAATTCTCTTTTCCCTAGGAAGTCAGCAGTAGAAGCAATGCAACTGTAACCCATCACAAAGGTAAAAGAGCTGGATTTCCCTTCTCCAACAGAAGGTAAACTAAAGGAATACTGATGGTTACTTTTCTGTTCTACTTGCTCCTTACAGCATCAGGTTTGGGGAGCTGTAAGGCCTCCCAGGTGTTTGAGGATGACAATCCACTTTTCTATGGACATGCCAGGAAAAAAGCACATGCAAAGCACAATGTAACAACTCAAAAAAGTACCCATCTCAGTGAATCCCAGGTCAGTAAACTAAATACTGCATATACACAGATCTTTGGATCAGTTTCCTTCTAAATCAAAAAAGAAAAAAAATTCACTCATGGGCTAGAGTATAGATAAAAGTATTTCTTTTGAATGAGTTCTCCAGTCCAGAATCTCCCTTTTCAGAGTAGTATTTTATAAATAATCATAATTTATATAGCTTATATTTTCTTAACTTTATGTAGTACTTAAACGTAATAGTAGTAGTTACTTACTAAATAATATGGCATACATGGAACAGCCATATAAATAATGAAAGAACCTAATTCAGACTTCTGTTTGCATACCTTCAAATATTTGTCTATCAACTTCTGCTTAAAATTTAGGATACTCCAGCTTTAGCCATCTTTCTTGGGCTAAATGCAGTCTAAATAAAAAGTGTATCTAAACAAATTGTCACTAAAGTTAAACAATCTACTTTGGCAAAAGTAATGTAAATAGTACATGCAAGAAGATGTCAGTTGGTAAATTCACTGATACATAAGTAAAAACTATCAGAGAAAGAAAGTAATCCTTATTTCAAAACTCAAGTGTGCTTTCTGAAACAGATACACAGAGGAAATTCCCAGTGTTAAAACAAATATAAATAAAAAGATTTGCCAATTCATAGCGAAATCTGAAGATGATTGGCAACAAAACCGTTTCTTTAGCCTGCCCAACTGCAAGCCAACCTAGCATTTGGCAAATGAATATATAGAGCCTGGGGTGAGATCGTGATACTTAATTAGGAGCTTGGTATGGTTATTGTTTTAATTCCTTGGAAGGCTACAATTCATTTGTGTGGTTATTTCAGCTTAGGGCAAACATACTGTTGCTTTTTTTTTTTTTTTTTTTTTAATGTTCTTAGTTTGTCGAGACTAATCTTTTCTAAAACTACCTAGAATTGCCTGATTCAAACCATAATCTGTTCTACTACAGTCTTGAAACACTAACATTTCTTTTTAAATAGAATTTATTTGTATAAGCCTGCATATTCAAAAGACAATGACAGACATTCCAATGTATTTATAAATAATAAAAATTGCCTCAGTCTGTATCAAAGTCAATCAGTACTAGATATAATTGGAGGAACTCATTAATTTAAGTCAAGCATGACAGTTTTACAATTACAATATGTAGCCAGTTTAAATTACTGCTGTCCCAAAAAGAAACAGGAATTGGACACATCAGTAGCAGAGAATCTAACTGCTAGTATGTATCTCACAACTCAACTAAAACAAACACCTTTCCAGTAGTGTAAATTTATTGTTTCTGCCCTTTAAGTTTCAACATAATTTTTAAATATCTGGAAAATCTCTGTTAACAGTGTTATTAAAAGTGCTACTTGCTGTTTATCTCCTAAAACACTCTCCTTGGAATGTTCTTGAGTTTAATCTTTTCCTAAGAATAGCAAGTCTGCCATCTAGTGCTTTATTGCCACCTCTAGTACATTCTTTCTTTGATCTTTTTAATTATTATTATTTTAATAAAGAATGTCACGCTCTAAGTTCATAAATGCATATACATGCACATGTACACACGCAGTGCTTAAAAGTCACATTTAATCTTCTTGCTGACAGGTCGCATTACATATTTCAACAGCTATTAACCCATACAGCCATCTTCTACTCTCACTTACCGATTGTGAGAACTACTCACAAGCTGAGAGCAACCAGAGCCAAGCGCCATCCCAGATCTTGCACCCACCTGCTCCTAGAACAACTCTCTTCAGAGGCTGCATATTATGTCTGTGGCCTATATCACAACTCGAATTACAAGGTCAAGAAAAAGAAAAAGGTATGTTCAAATAGAAAGGAAACATCAGCTAGTCTGATCTATTGATAGTTCAGCCCAGGCCTGAAATGTATTTTGACAACATAAATAAGAATGCATTACCTGAGGACCATTCTGCTTGAAGATAGTATTGAACTGATGCTTCTAAGAAGTGAATGTAAGTAAGATGTTGCCATAAATTACTGACCTTCAAAATCTATCCCCCACAGAAAGATGGTTTGCTATTACAAACAAGCAAGAAGTCAGAAAGTAAAAATATAAACACCTCTAAAGAAGTACTAAAAACTTTACTACAAGGTGCAGATATCAAAAATCAGTTAGAATTTGTTTTTCTTAATTTTTATCGAGATGAATTTTAAATAAAAGGAAATTTTGGATATAAATAGGGATACAAGAAACATAAGAACTAAGTGTTTGGTTTTGTTTCAGACACCGCTCACTTTGCATAACAATGTCCCGTAAAAGATTCAAAATTAAAAGTATACTCTTTAGAAGGGTAGGGAAAATGGGTAAGGACTGTATTCCTCTTTATTTTGCCCTTTTTGGAATCCTGGAGTATCGAGTAATGGGGCTAATGCAGCTCCAGGACTGCAATATAAACAAGGTTTACAAGGTTTTACAGCCAGAAGCAAAATTCCCTTTTTCCCGCTGAGCTCTCTTCACAGATACCAGATTTTATTTTAAGGGTGTCCTCTGCACACATACTTCGTGCTTTTCAGTTGGAAAGTATCTTGGTAAGTCACTGATGTACTGAGAGAACTGAACGCTGCCATCCTATCTGCACGTCCGCCAAGGAAACAAGGAAGAGCTATAATTGTTTCAGTGCTGACAGCATGGAATTGGAGGAATAAAATAAAGCCATCAACTTATTATTCATATTGCACTCCCAAAAACTGCTACAAAATATTTAACACCTCACATACTATCACATTTCTCCTTGAAATGCATTTTAAGTAAAATATAAGAAAATAATGTATTAATAAAATAATTTAAAGATATCCTTGGATTTGTTTTAAATCTACAAGTATTATTTCCCCACTAGTTGTTACGCTGGATGTTTTTAGTTATGAACAACTGAGAATTCAGCAAGACTCTCCCTGGCTTTACATTTCCTCCCTTTATGTCCACTGGGCAAATAAGGAAAGCTGAGTGGTGACAGTGCTTTGCAGTACATCTCAACCTTAAGGTTTCTGCAGATGGGCCTACAACCTTGCTTTTTTATATGCTTCATCCCAGATCACATGAAACAGTGGCTGATGTTCTACTGCACAGCTGACATTTCCTAAAACATTGAGCTGAGAGAAAAAATTAGAGCTGTGGAAGAAAACACAACAAAGCTAGGAAAACAGTATAGCCTTTCAGCCACTTTTATGGACAGATATTAGTGCTTCCTCTTTTCTAAAGGCTTTAAATCCAACAAATCTCCTTTAGAGACAGATATTCTGGCAAAGATGTGGGGGGAAAAAATCAATGAATAGGTTTTAACTTTACAGAAAGCCATGAATCATTTAGTCCATCCCTGTTTTAATTCTCTTCATAAGTGACCCATCCCTCTTGGCCTCTACATATACTTGGATTCTCTAATCCTTCTCAAAGGTCATGTTCTAATCTCCCACAAATTTAAAAGCAGGCCTGCTCATCAACATAGCAAAGTCTATAATATCACCCTGGATATATAATGCACATCCTTTTGAATTCAAAATACAAGACTCTGAGGATTTCTCTTTGAGATTACATATAGTCATACATCCAAAGATGTCTAACCCAAAGATGAGCAACAGATTAATAAAAATTGTTAAGTTATTGTAATTTTATTGCTTGCAACTACACACCTGTTGTGCATTGCCGAGTCTATGAATGCTTCATATTTTGAATTCTCTTACCATGTAACTCACTACTGCTGCCTATTTCAAAAGAGCAACCAAAAGAACTACCACTGTTAATCTCAGTTTCCAAAAGAGAAAAGTGCTTCTAAGCAGATTTAAAGCAGTAAAAGGGAGAAAAAAACAAAGGTCCATCAAAGATGTATCTGTGTATAGTTTTTAACTACTTTTTCTTAGCTGGCTACTCATGTGGGCTTTGGCTAGGAATTGTCTTGGTGGAACAGGCAACACTTGAGAGCTCTGCTCCAACAGTGTAGCTCAGTCCTGTCTGAATCACAGGAAACATTTCTGCTCATACTCTTACTTGGGAAAGCTTTAACAGAATGGACAAAAAGCAGAGACGATTCGTGAATGTTTTGTGCTAAATTACTCATCCGGAAATTCTGACAACCACACAGGTGAATAATGTAGTTTATACTCACAGTACTGATTTGCTGAAAGTGTCTATGTCTCTACACAGAGCAGTTATCAGAAACAGACGCTCTCTTTGATTGAAATGTAGCATTGGAATTGAGACATTTAAAGTAACGTACATACTGCAGACATTTTGGAAAGCTTTTGACCTTAATGCAGATTTCTAAAAGAAGTTTATGCAGTAAAGTGTAATATCCTTTCAAAAGGAGTGATTGTAGGCAAGCCTGTACTCCACCCTCTATGTAAAAACATACCGTGAATTATGTATTTAAACTCTCATTTCTCTAGAGCACTGGTTTAACTGTATTTCCATTTATGATTTAAAGCACTGTGTCCAAATACGACCCGGGTCAAAATCTCAGAAGTGGCATTTGTCCCAGTGACTCTTTCCAATCAGTCTAAAACCATCTGGTTGCTGCATGTTTCTCTGCACCCAGGAGCACTGGTTCTGACAGCAGCATATTTCTAATGCTGACGTGTGAAGAACTAATCCAGCAATTTGGATGCATACTTTGCTATCTAGGTGTCACTGTTATACATCACACTGGCTCAGATACCAAAGAACAATAACAACAACAAATACAAATGCATCACGACAAAATGTCATATTTATGGTTTGCGTACATGCATAAGTCAGCTGAACAACCATTTCTGGCCTCCATTCAAAATTCATTTATATGGACTAAATCAGCTTGCAATTGTACACAGAAAAATTGGTTTCTAACAGAAGGGTTTGGAGATACTGAGCCTCCTACATAGAAACACAGAGGAACAACCCAGAAGCAGAACTGTACTCAGTCTCCAAGAGCACTTACAAAAGCAAACAAATCTGACTTTTCAATTAATGAAGCTCCTCATTTTTTATACATATTCTACTTTTTAATGTTTATAAGAAATCTTGGATAGCATTTTCTCTCATACTCCTGAACAGTGGCATTTCCAACATTCCTAGACCAAGAAATCCTCCCTCCCATGGACTTCCTGAGCTGCAAATTGTTGTATGTAAAGAAGGAAACATCTCTATATAGTCATCCATTTGCTATGCTATTCCCTGATATTCATATTCAGCTGCTCACAGTGCGGTACTAGAGCAGATAGACCATCATACAGCTGCTCATACATTCTTCTACTTTCAATATTTTTCTAATTTTTATATCCGTGGTTTGTTCTCATTCTCATACTCTGACAAGTTTGTTTTTGCTGTTGTGATTTTTCAACCATGCAGAGAAGTCATGAAAAATGAAATTAACATAAGTTTAATAGAAGCAATAGGCTGCAGTTTTCACACAATCTGGATAATATAATATTGCATGCCCTATTATGAATGTCCTATTTACTTTTATTAAGTTTTGATAATTTTAACCAAGTAGGGAAAGTACTCATGTCCAGCGCTGCCAAGATTTGAAATGCCACATTAGAATGAAATCTGATGGTTAATGAGCTGCTCCTGTCATCCATAGAATTTGATGACATTTCTGCTGTTTATCTTCCTGTGATAACATCTGTATTTTTTAACATCTATAATGTTTCAACATAATATATATAACTCATTTATATATATGTGTGTGTGTGTGTGTGTGTGTATATATATATATAAAATTCTTTTTGATCATGCCAGATCTTTCTGTAAGTGTTCTTCTGTTCTCATTGGTACTCACGTCACTTCTACAGTCATGGCAATATCTACGCATAGCACCCATATTGTGCTTACTATCCTACACCACTACTAGAAGAAAAAAATATGGAAGAAAATAAAGTAGTCTGTGCTATCCCACTAGGTTTAGAGTTTACTTACTAAATTAACTGTCAACTGATGTTAACACCAGGGCCTAGATCAACACCAGTCTGCTCCCCCTTTCTGGTCTTTAGGATAGCAATGACAGGCAAGAGGGAGGAGTGCAGACAAGAGTTAGGGGGAGAGCAAGAGCAAGAGGTGAAAATAGCTGAATTTTCACATGGCAGTGGGTATTCACATCAAGAGTTGCAGAAGTTTCTGTCAGACAACAAGCATTCTCAATCTGCTGTTAAGAGAAACTCAGGCCAACCCGCATCATACAAAAGTTAGCCGCACACTCAGAACTAAATTCTAAAGTTTGGGCTAAGAAAAACATTCCAGTTAAGAATAGCATTTGCACAAGTGAATAAAAACAAAATTTAAGCACATAAAATGTAGTGAAGATGGCTAAACTTAAGCATGTAACTAAAAGCTTTCCAGAAGATCCCAGCCACTACAGTGAATTACTAGCTGTATTCCTATTTCAGTACCATTCATTAATTGATTGTGGTTATGAAAGGAAGAAACAAATTTACTTAGAATTTTTTTTTTCTCATAGACCTATGATGATTATAAGTATATATTCTTCTCTGTTCATTTGTTTTTCCTCAGTATTTTCTTTCCTCCAGAGAAGTAACTACTAGCATGATGTAGAAAACAAGAATATTCTTTACTTCAAGGAGAAGCAAATGGCAATATAGGTGTTTAAACAGAAAGTTCCTATCTAGTAGCAAAATAAGTACAGAAAAATAGCATCCAAATGCATATCTTCAACAGAAGCAAAACATTCTTATATAAATGACAGTCAATATTAAGGCCATACTTTAAAATACTTAAGCATATATGAAATGAAAGCTGTGCTTTATGACAAGCTTTAATACATGATTTAGCAGGTAATGAATGGTGCCAATAAGCAATTGTTACTGAAATCTTAGGTCAGTCAGTTATCCATAAATTAACAAATAATTTCTCATTATGATACATTATCCACTAAACGTAAGACAGACAGAATTCTATTATTTTAATTAGTGCGGATTCCTTCTTACCTCCAGATATTATAGTTTATATGCTACGTTTTAAATTACTGAAAGTATTAGATTTATCATTCCAAAACAACAAGATCTTTAAAATATTTTGAAATTTGAAAGAAGACAAATACTGGTAGTGGGCGAAAGGTGGAAGGCTATCTTGAATACAGCACAATTTGTCTACAGTATGATTTATAGACCCAACCTGTAACATGATAGCAAAAAATAAGGTTTTTCTTGGAGGTGCCTGAGGTCTACAAATCTCATTAACGTCATTTCTTTTCAACCTCTAAATTTAATAGCTTTTATTTTTAAGGGGCAAAACAACCATTGATGGACGTATCCAAAATAGATTCTTTAGCACTACTTCTCATGTACTCGTTACCTATCTTTGATTCCATATAATTTATAAAACAAACAGATAAGAAAATCCAAATATCTGAGTAATGAAATTTCTCATTTAAAGTAGTAAGAATGTACCCATGGAGACAAATAACAAATGAAAATGAATTTATCTGATTCACATTATCTTCTAATCATAGCTCTTAGGAGTATTTTCAATCAGGTCTATTCTATATAAAATATCAACAATTACAACAGCATGTTTTAAATATCTAAAAATGAACCTCCAGTTTGAAGTGTTACAAACAAACTTGTCTGTGGGAAAAAAAAAACAAAAAAAATTTTATAACTGGCAAAAAGTGTAAGCCTAGGGATATGTCAGCATCTCTAATTTAGTACACGTCTAATTTTGTTCTGTAAAACACATTTTGCAGATACAGACCATTAAAGGTAGAAAGAAACATTAGTAAAGAAAAAAACACTAATTTGTTAGGTAGATTATGCCTTAAAGAGATTCTAAAACAAAAGTTTTGTGTGCATTCTGAACGGATGCTGCGAATATAATCAGATACTACTTTATGTAAATTTAAATTGGAGGTTGGGATGGTGTTGGGAAATGGATTCAGTCTAACATGGAGCAGGTATATGCAAAAGTCTGAAGATATAAAACAGTGTTCTTCACTGTATAAAAGTATATAAAAGAAGTATATAACAGTGTTCTTCAGCATCGGTTCTTTATGATGATTAAAATTACTATTTAACATTGATATTGGCTCAGCAAAATTGACACATCTCTCTGAGGGATTTCTGCACATGGGTAATAAGCATTCCTATGCCTTCGAGTCTTTCATTAGGACTATCAGAAATGTAATGCTTTAAAAGTTAATTTGCCCAAGGCACCTTTCCTGCAACTATAAGGATATGCAGACAACACACGTGCTCTACCATTTATGATACTTTGGAGAACAGCTGTGCATCATGCCCCTTGGAAGTATACAGGCTAAGCCATTCACAATGCCCTAAGAAAACGCTACTGTTTGGTCTATTTGCATTTTCCTATCACAAATTCTGTCATGTGAACAATGATGCAATTACAGGTTCCTTTGGTTCACATACAGAGTTATAACGCAATGACTTGGTCATTGCCTCTACCTTTGGAGAAACTTCCAGTAGACTTTAATTTGCTTTCCCTAGTAACAATCAGAGAAGCCCAGGGGGGCATTTCATTTTTCAAAGAATCAATAGGCCCCAGCTTCAGAAAATCCCAAGAAAAATATTTAGTTTTCAGAGGCAACAAAATTACCACACAATGCATAAACAGCATTTAAGTAATGAACATCAAAAATATAAGTACTCACAGTAACATGTTCCCCTAAGCGGATTTCCAAGATACCTATTTTCAGAGTCACAGCTGCAGGGGGGAAAAAAGACAAAAGCAAACATTTCCATTAAATAAAGCATAGATTTTATACAAATGCAGCCAGAATATTTATTCCAAATAGCACAAGCTTGGTTAGTAGCAGCACTGGCACAGGGAAACAAAGTATAGGATGCATTTCTTAATCAAGATGAGCTACTTTCTGGAAGGACCTCTCTTCTTGCAAAAGTAACCAGGAGTGATGAGGCACTTGAATAGGGACTTCAGGTGTGCTTAAAGCAGGCACCTGCTGCAGGCCTCAGTGTTTTGTGTCCACTTTGGATAAATGGGAGCAGGGCAGGGTAGATGAACACAAAATCTGCCACTATCCACTCAGCCCCAGGGACTGCTCACCTCCTGGCTGCCATCCATCCCTCCACTGGCTCTCTCCAAGGAGACAGCATTTATCAGGCAGATGTTCACTGCAGAAACTGTTCTCAAATAAATCTCCCCCTAACATTCACGGCACCAAAACACTATCAGAGCAGGCTTTGCACCCTTATATAACCTTCCAAATGTGCTCAAGCCATTCCTTTAGCGATGGAAATATACATCCTCAGGTTCAAACACACAAACATTATTTCAAACTCTTTTATATGAAAACAACAAAATACCCTTAAGCATAAATTAATGACTACACTTTCACAGCACCTAAGAGAACCTAGATGTGCTCCAAAACTACACAGACTGCTCAAGAGAGGCTAATCCTAAACTATTAACTGTAAACTAGACCATGGCAACTGGTTCTGGGGCCACAAATTGCAGCCATAGCATAGCACAGTGGTGTTCCAGAGGCAGCAGACCATGCACAGAACGCGAGGTCAAATTTAGGCTGAATAGAGCACGCTGCATCCAGACTGTCACTGCTGGGGAAAAAAAAATGCGCATGAAAAGATCAGGAAAAATACCTTCCTTATAAATATATCTTTGTTTTCAGAGGCATGAAATATGCTATGGAATATCATAGTGGTCAAATTGAGTTATATAGCATTTCTCTAAAAATGTCACGTACTTTAGTAGAAAATTACTATCTTGTTCTAGGTTTTCTTGGCTATTGTACAGAAGTCTCCAGCAAAATTATAATTTGCTATTAAGCATACAGAATGTTTCATAAAACAGAGAGAAAACTTATCACCGCCTATTAAATTTCATAGAAATATTTCCCCACAGGAAATCTGGCCCAGTTAATGCATGGAATACTCTTTCATTACTTTGTTCTCTTAGAGAAATTTAAACTGCAAGGAGTTTTTGCTGCTTATGTTATTTTATTTGTAAGTGATATTAAAAAACTTTCTGATTTCGATGTCATGTGAGCTAACGAGCATGCTGTACAATACTGCCCGCCTTTCTGTTGTTCTCTTCACTGGTTTCAAACCTGGTGTTTATTACCATGCTCATTATTCAAAATCAGGTAGAGCTTAGTTCAGTCCTACCTAATAGAGATCTTTATTTCTTGAAGATCTCTATTAGAAAAAAAAAAGAAGGAAAAAAAAAAGCTATTTCCATGCAGCTCCCTTTCACCATTCAGTTCCCCTTCTATCCAGATGAAACCGTCTCCTGTGGGTCAATAATTATCAGAAATCAAGGATTTCCAGAATCACATACATATTTCTATTTCTATTACAGAAGAAGAAAAAAGGAAAAGGGAAAACAATAACTAAGAATACATAAAATAAAATTAACCGTAAAAATCAGTGTAATGCACCACAGGTCCTACTGCTTAAGGAAGCACACAAAAGAATGTTTGATACAAAAATTATTAGGTGGGTTATACTTTGCCATAGACAAGTATTCATCCAAATCCCAATAATCATTAATTTCCTGAGAATTTTAGACATGACCTTCCCAAAACTTGAGGAGAAAATGGCAATACAATTTTACAGCTACCATTTCAACATACTGCATGATGAAATGATAAAATATGCATAATAATATTCTTAAAAGTGAATTATAATACAGTAACAGCATTTGACGTACTATCACATTTATTATACTTCCTGTATAATGAACCCTGCAGAAGACATGTTACTCAAGGGGTTGGGAATTTTGGGCAAGCCATGTCCAGTCTACTGGCCTTAGGAGACAGTACATGAGCATGAAGAACTGCTGTAAGGGGATGTACTGGAATGCCCTGTGCAGTCCTGTGCTGCATGCTATGGGTGCTATGAACAAGAACCTCCAAGTCTGTCCAAAGCCACACAACTCTGTTACATCACCACAGTGTGGGAAGGAACCTCTTCCATGGGAAGGAACTGTGCAGCAGGCCGGGGAAAGTCCATCTAGAGATCACCCTGAGCCTGGGGCTCCCACCACCTGCAGTGACATAAGCTTTTCCCCCTGTATGTACTCCCCTTTTTCATCCAACTTGTTAAAACAATATTTTAGTATTATGCTATTCATTATCAGGCCTTTCTTACTGAAATACAAGGGAATCACCCTTTCTTACACTTCCCCTCTGTCCCCTGGTGCAAAACAATTTTATAACATTTATTAGTAGTAACATGAGGTGGAATTCTTACGAATTAAGGAAGTCTGCTTTAACCAGAATGAAAGATACTATTTAAACACTCCATTTTCAGCACAGTAAAAAGATAAAACTACATCTAAAACTACTCATGTGAGTACATATGCTAAGTTCTGACTAAATTTAGTTTTGTCTTTAAATCCAACCATACTTCATTAAGCATATCTATTGCTCTGCTTTAGTCACTAATTATGCTTCCAATTACAAAATTTTATATTTGCTGAATTATTTCCTTATGAGCTTTCCTTGTAGTAATTTTTGTACATTTTCCAAAAGACAGTACACATTTGAGCATATCTGAAGCATAATGTATGCTTCATATCTGTAAATTGGGAATTATACTGTTTATAACATGTGCTGTGAGGCTATGATCATTTGCTTTAAGTGGCAATAATGAATGAGTAGTTCTTCTCTGGCCTGCCTCCAGAGACCCAGCTCCCATTTGCAATTACAAATGGAGACATTTCCTAACAGGTTACATACAAGTACTCTGGTTTGGTTCAGTACAGAAGTGTTCATCAAGTTACTGAACTGATGGTCAGCTATTAACAGTCATCCTCCAATCTCTCCCTTAGTTATGCTTTCAAAACTAAACCATTTTCTTCCCCTCCCTCTATATTTCCTGGAAGTTCAAGCTAAAAAGTTATGAACAAATACATAAAATAGTAATACTGTTCACGTTTCCTACCAAGTTCATACTAATTTCTGGTTTTCTCTTCAAATATATGTTTTCAAGAACACGTTATCAGTAAGTTTCACAGATTTTTACTTATTTTTTTTAATGGATGAAAGGCTTTTTTTTTTTTTGTAAGAACATTTATAAATGACCTGATGATGATGAAGATTAATAATATGTTTGATTTTGTGCACTGTATCAACATTTTTCAACTTTACGAAAGGTTGCATGGTATTTATCGTTATTTCCCTCAAGTAAGTATCTCCAGGCCTCTCACCTAAATAAACCTGTCAGAATATAACACCAACCTGGATGATCACGTGGAACCTCATAATATTCCATCCAACCTTTGATCACAAAGGTAGGATATTCTGTAGTTCCACTGCTACAACTATTTGGTATTTCTTTTTAATTAAAAATTAATGCAAAAAAGAAAGAAGGAACAGGGAAAGAGGAACCTAAGTACCACTGGTCTTTCCTTGATTTGCATTTGTTCCTAATGCCAAATTCTGAGGGAAAATAAAAATGTATGCCAGACCACGCTATGGCGCTTCTGGGGCTGTTCTATCTTGTTTGCTTAGGTACAGATAGCTACTAAAGAACGATGACCCATAACTCACATTGCATCCTTCCAAATCTGAGATTTGTGATAGGTGTAGACTAACACAGAATCTGAGGGAGAACCATCGTATTTCTGACCTTCAGCTAGTTACAGACAGCTCTCAGACTGATTCTGCCTGGGATCTCAGTCTTGAACTACAGCAGGTTCCTGATAAATAAAGACTAGTGGCTCTGGTAGACTCTTTCATAGCCCTAGTCAGTGGCTTGCGCCAGCTTTTAGATGAGTAATAATGTCCTCCAGGAGTACTGTTTATCATCTGCTCTAGTGTTCCACTCTGGTCTAGCCTTAATTTTTCCATTCTGCTTCTTGTCCAGTCAGAGGTCTTGCTTCTGCTGCCCTTCATGCCAAATTCCTGCTTCTGAGGTACTTGTCCTAATCTGATGTCCAGAACAAGCTTCTGTTATCATTCCATATGCTGCCATTGATGTACACAAACTTTAATGTATGTAAAAGGGCACAGTTGGAAGAGCAGGCTTCTCTCCTATCAAGAACTGTTCTCTCAAAGTTGTGAACAAGAAACGAACATTTCTTCCTTTGCACTTTGAAAGAAAATTCACATCCTAAAGATAAAGTTTAATTCAAATACCTACAAGTTTTACATTAACCTGATCAGAACACATCACTTAACTGAACAAAGTATACTGATGTAGATTTCAAATACTTTTGTTTAGTATTTCTTAGTTGTTATAGTGATCTAAATTCTGTTGTACATGAGGAACTGTAGACCTAAAACTCCCTTTAGGGAAGGGCAGTGAGAAGACTGCTCAGTGATCCTGGTGGATACCTTCCTATGGGATTTTCTATGATGCTATTCTATACCAACTTTTAGAAAACAGGGATGTTAAGTGAATTATTTCTCTGCCTGTAACTACTTACATAGTGTTAAGGGCTTCATACAATAAGGGCTTCATACAATATGAATGTGAAGAATAAATATGAAAAAGGTTTAAGTAAATTATAAAACGCAAATGGCAATTTTTATATGGTGTCTTCAAGTCATATGTTCAGTATTCCTAGGTGTCTATGGAATTTCTGACTAGTCATTCAGAAAGTATGTTGATAATATTAAACTTATCGTACTTGCTTTCTTGTGACATTTAAAACCAAGTTTTTGTCCATCAGAACATGTCAATATTTATTCCACGTTGATCCAACAAATTCTTTCTCTGACTAAAATTAATTTTTATTCAGTTTTCCTTTACTCTCCCATCCCAAAGCAAAGTCCATTATGTTCATGTCTTACTGCCAGCCATTGTTCTACTATAACCACGTTCAGCTTCCTTTCAAGTCTTTTTTAATATCTAAGATATCAATCCCATCTAAGCTGCACTACCTTTTATTTGACTTTACTAAAAAGTGATACCAATCCAAAGAGATACAGAAATATCTATTAAGGGTAGAACACATGGAATTATGTGGGTGGTTGGAGAAATCATGAAGATAAATACACGTGTTCATTTTTCTCTGGTCCCCTTACCATGAAGGGCCTCAAACTCCATTAGCCCATTACAGTCCAAAGTCTTGCAAATTTCTTAGAGCAGAGATGACACTGATACTCCATTATGAAGTGCCAAATAAGTGGAAATAAATGTTACTGTACATGTTATGACAACAACTGTATATCTGCCAATACTTCTGGTCTTGGCTGGCTCTACTGAAAAGTTATCTTGTCTTTAAGAAGAAAACTTAAAATAAATGGCTGTACGAGAAAGCGACTAAAAATCACACTATAACCTCATGGCAGGTTACTGCAAAGTATCTTACAGCAGAAGTCCTGGCCTGTCAGTCTTGAACAGAGCTCAAACTCTGTTTATGTTGGTTTAGAGGAGCACGCTGCAGAGAATTACCATGAACAGCAATGCCTGCTCCTGGGCCAGTGCAGTGCCAAACAGTGTTTAAATCTGCAAGTAATCCCAATGCAAAGTATAAAGCACTTTTCAAAACAGTAGGTAGAAAATCACCCTAAACACTGACAGATTGATGAAAGAAAAATTGTTAGCTACTACCTTGCAATAGATTAGAATTCTATCATACCAATTGGGAGTGACTAGGAAAGACAAAGACTCCTCAGAAAACAATATTATTATCATCCCATACTGCACATTAAATACTCAATCTTTCAACAAAGAGACAATAAATGAGCAGGGCTTTGGTTATGATTTGTAATTACCTCCCAAGTTTTGCAAACAAACAACATGCTTGGGATCTAAGTAACTATATGATGATCACTTGTTTCTGTGTTAAAGTATGTTCAAAATAAACAAATAAAAAGAAAGGAAAAACAGCTGTAACAGAAATCTTCATGCATGCTTGAGTCTGATGAATGTGGAAGATTAATGAGCAAAAAAAAAAAAAAAACAACCAGGATTACAGAGTACTGAAATTTACTAAATGGGGACCTTTTCTGACGTCAGAGGTAAATGAAGAGAACTCAGGAGGCATCCAAAAATCCTGTTTTGGTAATCCAGTCATACGGCAGAGGTGGGATATAACTGATGCAGAGATTGTGTGGGAACAGTTACGGCATAATCCCTTCACAAGTCTCTATTTCACCAGCCTTGAGCGTTTCTATTTTCTATCCATCATTTTCTGACTGTCTGTTGGGTTTGCTTCTTAACTCAAGCCTGCATAGGATAATAGGCTACAATTACATTAACCGCCTTTCATCTCAGTTTGAATTAAATTTGTTCTGCATGCCAGCATGAAAATCTGTCCCAAGTCATTTTGCTTAAGTCAAAGAATAATAAACTGCTTCAGTAATAATATGGCCAATGGTTTTATTATGAAATATTCAGATTATTATTTTTTTTTTTCACAGAGAGATAAGCTCAGAATTAGTTCCCAGGAAGAAAAGTTTCAGTTAAAATATTTGTCAGAAATATATATATGTATTTTACATTATGATGTTTTTTAAAATATTTAAAATAGAATCCTACCCTGAATTCCTTTCATCCCTTCTTTCTTTCTTTCTTGTTTTTAGATCGCATTTCTAATTTATGCAAAAGTAACACTATAATTTGTAATATTGCACACAAATCAGAAAAACAAAATACTTTAACGTCACTTGAAGCAATTTTGATGAGAAACAAAGTACTTATCACATTTTCCATAAATAAAGGAGAGAAATCATCTGATGGAGTGGAGAAATGCACTCTGAGAAAAATGTTTTTTTGGCAAGATGAGACTGGAAAAATTCCAAAGAATTCACTCTGATTATATAATGCTTTCAGAGTATTCTGATGCATTATAGCAAACACCTCAAACTTGGATGAAATCTACATTTTTAATTTTAAAATTCTCAAGTGACCATTATGAGATAAGCTCAAAAAATGCTATCTTCTGTACTACAATTTTAATCCTTTCATCGTTGCTTGTACATATTTCCTCCTGGACTTCTTAGTTTTAAAGGAAATATAACTGCAAAAACATTCCATGATCCTACAGTTCTAGTTTAAAAATAGCTTCAGAGAAGAGTCCTAAACCACAAGGCATTTTGGAAATGGCAGAATATTTTATAAGCAATCTTGCTTTCACTGATTGAAATAATCAAGAGTATAATACCAAGAAGAGTAAATACTTAAAAGAAAACAAAACTTTTTCTCTTCAAAGCAAGAAAAAATCCCCCCAAAAATTATAGTATAGCAAAGATTTAATTAAAGTGAATATCAAAATTGATGAAAACATATATAATTATAACCTTACATAGTTTTATCCTTTTTCTACTCTGAAAGCAGGGTTGGAAAATGCATTTGATTTTGTAATGTCAGGATGATTTAAATAGAACTAGCTGGAAAAATCCATACATAATACTCAACAATAAGCACAGTTTCTAGAAATAAAATAATAACAAATAATGATTATCTTTTCCAAAGAATGGATTTACTGAATTCCCACTTCTGAATCTTAGAAGTATTTTATTTTTGCATAGATGGCACTGAACAGCAGTAAAATTCTTCAGCTGTTCAGATATGCTGTTATCTCTCATTTATTCATAAATATAGAGGGATGGTATTTCCCTCTAATGTGAAGAACTGATTGCCTTAATTTATTTCTTCCTTTTTTTCTTTTCAGCCATCATTTGTTACCTTCAAATTTACCTCAGACTTTCTTTACTGACTCCAGAAAACAAAAATAGTAAAGAGAAGGAAAATGAATGAATAAGCAAAATATCAGGAGAGAATGGGAGGAACTTCTGAACCACTTTTGTGAAAATGTTGCTGCCATTCTGTACGTGATAATTTACGGTTATTGACCCAAGAGTAGAATAAAGCAGAAGTAAACCATGTGGACCCTGGTGCACACCAAATCAGGAAACATTCCCTCTTAAACTTCAGGAACAAGGCGTTATTGTGCTCTTAAATATTTATCTGGATCCAGGCCCAAATCTGTGATTAAACCAAGACCATACGTAAGAAAGGATAAAATGACCTAAACAAGAATGGGATTACAGAGTCATTTTGAAGCATCTGTTAAGAAGTAATTGTGGTCCTTGTCTCCTTCTGGATCTCGTAAGAACTCATTCGCAAGCCAATTTTTTTTAATTTTTTTTTTTTTTAAGCTAAACCTTCTTTATGAAAACTGATTTGTTAAATCTCTTTCAATATCTCTGTCTGTTCCTTTCCCTTATAATTCTTGTCACTTCTCTGTGAGCAGCCCAACAACTAATCCTTGGGGACAGTAAGCCCTTCGGACATGTTTGGCAATCCCACTGCTGTCTATTTGGCCTCCTGCTTAAATTTAATATTACTCCATTTATCATAGCTCTGCGTAACAGTAAATGAAAGAATAGTGTAGTCACATTTTCACATCTGATTATAAACTTGCTTTGATTTTAAATCAGACTCTCCTTGCTATTTAAAACAGCTTTTTCAGGTGAAGTACTTACTTTTCACACTTTGTTCTTTTTTAAAATTGCTGAAGAAATTTCTTTTCTTGTAATATCAGATGGAGCTGGAGAACTAAATCTGTAAATCAATCCTTCTGAAGTGATAATCTAATAAACCACTTGGGCATCACTGTTGAAGTTTAGGATATCATCGAGGCTCTTGAATTGCTTTATGCCTTCATAATCATGCTCTCCAGCCCCATTATCTCGTACGCTTGATAAAGAACACTACCTTTTCTCCTCACCCTAACTCAGCCACAAAATAATACAGATATCAAAGCATGGAAAGGTTATGCAGCTTAATTTCTATTTTATACTTTCTAAAGTCGGTTATTCAGTACAAAAGATGAAAAACATAAGGGAGCACTTCTGATGTTAAGAAATTATTATCTTTTAGCTTGTAAGATAGGATAAGTTCTATGCTATTTGTTGTCATTCTGTTTTTATTTGCCAAAAATACTTTACATATGATGGAAATTTGCTGTCAGTGTCAATTTTTGTTAGTTTATATTCTAAAAGGTAAAATATTATAGGTACTTTTTGATAATAACGCATATACTAAGGCAAAGATATATGTTTGCACATCAAATATTGATTGTTCTCTTTAAAATGTTGCACAGAATATTCTTATCTTCATAACAGGATGAAAAAGAGTGTATCATTTCAGTTAGCCTATCATTCAGGCATTACAGCTTTCCAAGCTCCAAGCTATTGAAGTTGGGCCACAAGGATGCAACTGAGCACAGGGTCTTCTGCAACAGCTGCATAGTTGAGATGGAAAGCAAATACAATGTATAAGAAAATGTGCAATGAACTTCAAAATATTTGCATATTCACCTATAGAAGAAAATGTGTCTGTTTTAAATGGAAATCTCCCCAAAGTTAGGATTCTCTCTAAGCATAATTTAACACTGTGTAATTGATTGGCTTACTCTATACAATTATCAGAAGCTTCATGAAAAATAGAAATGAAATATAATGCATTTCTCATTCCTATGTCTCAATACCAAAATATAGTTTTTAGTTCCATCTATGCATAATTTTAATACTTTATGTGAAAATTTCTTTTTAACATGCTCAACAACTACTGAAGCAATTTAAAATTAATAACTGGCAAGAAATTGAAGCAAAACGTTTTTAAACTAGAAATACACCTATTGTAGCTAAATTTTCATCTATATGTAAAGGTATACAATTGACTAAATGAAAACAGCAGTAGGAAGATGCATATTACTTCTATTAGTAACCATAAGAGCAGAAGAAAAGCAATCTTTCCATCACCAGGAGATTTTAACAAACAAATGGTGTCATCAGTACACCTCTGACCTAGCATTTCCTTATTCGTGTATTAAAACCAGTTCTGTATTCCTTAGTGAATAAAACCAACAAATATCACAAGCCAAAGCTGATAGGTATATCAGTAAATTTTTTCAGGACAAAATAGCTTTTTTCCCTTTACTGCTTTATAAAATTTTGAATATGTATTCAAAAGTAAAACTAGGCCACAATATTTTGTTCATAAGTATCCCATACCACCAACATTAAGAAGAAGTATTTTAATTTCAAACTTTGCTGTGCACCAATGGCTTACAGAGCTCTGTGCTACCACTGCGGTATTTTCTTTTCTCAGTGCTACCTAGTTGGCTTTTCTTAGATTAAGGATGAAGTGATTAAAACTGACGTTTTAATGATAACAACTCTTGTGTCACTTACTAATTACCATACTAATGGGTTACCAGGTATATATTATAGGCCCAGAACTACACTGCATGGAAAATAAAAGAATGGACAATAATTTGCTCAAAGGGTAATATTTAATAATATTGAAACAGAAGTCAGCAGGACTGCTTATGCATTAAGAATGCAGGTGCCACAGAACACAGTTTGTCTTTCATAATGATTTCTAGAAGTTCTCTTATTTAAATCTTTGGGGAAAAAAAAGAAATCCTCTCCTTAAATGCTCTCCTCCTTCCAAAAAGAAATATCTGTTTCCTCCCTTCTGCTCCATAGCTAATTGTCCACAACTGACTTTGGTAGAAGTATTCACCAACAATAATAATGATGCAGATACTACAAAATAACACCCACTGAATGTAATCAGTTACTATTTAGCAGCATATAGAAGAAATATAAAAAACTGCTCCCTCAAATATCTAGATTTATTATTCTCAACCCAGTAGAAAGTTTTATTCCGGTAAGCAGGATGAGTAGCCAGAAAAGCCACCAATTTATTTTTTCCCCATCTGTACAAAGAGATCCCTCATCTCTGACCAAAGCAGTAGGAAGACGCAAGCAATTTCAAGCTGCACTGGAAATCTGTATCATTTTTTCTCTCCTTTCTTTTCTCCATCAAATATTCTAACTTTTAAAATCTGAACTGAAGTTTTGGGTTAGAAAAGAGGATTAAACACATTGTCATCTGAGATTCAGGATTTAAAACTCTTAAAGTCTGCTGGAGTTAAGTTGTGGTGTACAGTCTGCATACAGAAAGATTTAATTTCAAAGAGGAACAAGTACATAGGGACAACACTGCAGTTTCACTGACTCTTTTAGAGCATCTTAACAGTCAGTAAAATTGTTCTGATATGAGTGTCTGAATAATTAAAAACTACAGATCCAAAGCATTTACTGGACTTAGGCAAATATACACTTTCTCTGAAGAGAAACAGCTGAGTCAGAACATTCATCAAGCAGATCCGAGACATTCATGACATCAGGTAGACCAGTTGTTAATATCTCAAAAAAAGCTGGAATTGGACAGTGAAAATAGTAGATACTGAAGCCTTACAATGATAAGGTACATGGGGCCTGACTACAGTGAGGCACTGAAATTCATTAGCAATAAAAGCAAAAAAGTGCTCTAGAAGAGACTAATCCATGGATACTATCCTATCCAGGACAATCTATATGCTATTTGTGAAGGTTCTCATGAACATAAGCAGAATGCAAAGTCAGCCCCAGTCATGCAACTCTTTTCTCTGTTTTTTGCATTACAGAAGTAGATTCAGAATCCACCAATTTCTTTCAAAAAATGAGAATAGACGCTAAGGTCACAACTTCACTGGATACCAAAGGTGATATACTGAATAATAAAGTAGTTTTATGGCACTCAGTCTTTCTACTTGTCCTCTCCTCTGTATGTCTTTCATGTGGCAAAGGCTATCCCATTTTTTTCTCTAGTGTAATTAGCCATTATCATCATCCCCACTACATATATACATAAATACAGTCATTTAGGAAAGAGTCTAACTTAAATGTCATGAGCCAAATTACTTCATTCTTGTGAAAAAAAAATTCTCTTTCCCCATACTGTTCCCATTTTTCCAAACAATTAGTACTGAAGTCAGAAAGACAAAAGGCGTATTTCATTGGAAGATCTAAGCAAATTGCACGTAGCATTTTAAATTCTGCTCCTAGCAAGAGACATCTTGCTAACATAACTGCTTTTACACTGCGTTATCAATACTGCAGTACACTCAAGATTAACACACTCACAGCTGACCCATAATGAAGTACCAATATACAAAGCTCTTGGCTAAGTGTTGGCAACTGTTCCACAAAACCATAGCTCCTTCTCATTTCTTCACTGAGAAAATTGTCTTTTAGGAATAACACAGGGTATTCAAACTCCAGTTCTCCATTTTACAGCTGGGCAATTTTCTGAATAAAATGCAATGTTTGCAATGTAACAATTCTTATGAAAAGTGTTGTTTCATATCTACAGGGTCCACAGTTCAAAGATCCCAGAGAGCTTCTGAACTTTACACACCATACACTGAATATAGCAAAGAACATGAAGCAAGGCTACTGCAGTGAGAAAAATCAACAAAAAGGCAGATAGCGATATACAATACTGCCAAAACTCATTAAAAATACTGCACAAAGCCCCTTCCAAATCATAAGCTTTATTTTTCTTCAAATTTTAGATTACATTCTATAACAAATATTTCTAGTTCCTGATATTTGCCCTGTGAGTTTTTAAGACATTAGACAGCACTTGCATCATGTTCTGAAGGTTTGACACTAGAAACGTTGTTTAAATGAAAGCTACAATGAAAGCAAAATGATTGATGCTAGAAACATGGTTTTTTAAAAATACAATAAAGCATCTCAAGTCCTTGATAGATCTAGTAATGGTTACTACAGGTAGAGCAGAAAATTAGTATGTTTAAAATATCTTCAGTGTTGAAGTGGGAGTTTTATTTTATTGTTCTCCTTAGCAGCCCAATAATCTAGCTGTTCACTAGCTGAGGGCTCAAACCTTTCTCCTTACAGAAGCAAGAACACATTTTCATAGACTTAAAGAACAGAAACAGACGCTAAATCCACAAAGATCTACATATCATACTTTGCTGGAATTCTCCTTGAAAGATCACAGCTAACAGAGTAACACATGTAGGGATGGAAAGAATAGAAGTTTTCATCTGTATGGATAATTCAAAGTCCAGACTCAGCAGGAACAGAGAAGAAATAACCTCATGTCAAACACCCTACATGTAAAAGTAATGGTGGAATATGATCAAATGGCAAAAGAAAGTAAAAATCTTGGAAATACAGTTACCTCTAGTATTTTAAAACATTGTATATTATATTTTTGAACTTCATGTTAGAAAAGCACCGCCCAATATATATATAAAAGCCTGCTTTAGTCAGCTTTCAGCAGCTAAAATCTGTGTGTATGCTTGATAAAATTCTAATTAAGTTAATTTGTTACATGATTATTGTTAACTTTCCCCCTACTGGAAAGCACAAAAGAGAATGCTGAGAGGAAACAATGGGGAACAAATTTACTCTATGTAAGCAAATAAAGCAGCAGTGCTATTAAGAGAATGATGTCTTTTACTCAGAATGCAGTATGCTTTTACCTGTTTGGTGAGAGGGATTACCAAACTCTTGGAAGAGGATGTACACAGGAGAGAACAGCTGGATATTTCTGATTTTTTTTTTTTTTTTCCCTCTGAACACCAAAAAACCAGGATATATTTTCATCACAAAAAATAGTATTTCTTCTACCTCCTCAGAATCATGACACAAAAAATTGTCTGAATGTTCAGTATGATTAAAATGAGCAAAATATTAAATTTTCATTAAAAATAGCCTGGATCTATAAATTTTGTACTCTTAAATTTACCCTTCTTACAACCACATAAAAGACACTGAAAAAAATTAAAAATTGTTTATTTTCACTTAACATTTCATTACAAAAGTCTTAAAGATTTGTTTTCATGCATTTTTTTTTTTTTGTTGTTGTTGTTTTTTAAATCAGCAAGTGAGAGCACACAATTTGCCAGTCCCGAGACAAAAACTAATTGTTTTCTCTGCAGATTGCTACAGCTCTCACTCTGAGGAAAAAAAAAAAAAAAAGTGTCATAGGGTCTCCCTGATTTCCTAAAACCTCCATCCCTAAGGCACAACATGTACTGCACATGGCACACAGCTATAAAATCACAAGAGAGAAGGAGGAACAAAGGAAGGGAGAGAGAGAGGGAGATAACATGCAGCCCTGCAGCTAATGCTTTCTAATCAATAGGGCTCTTGACAGGAATATAAATCTAACTTTCACACAGCTAGAGTTTCAAACTTTCACAGAAATCCTTATTCTAGAAATTGTAGGATTATAGGTTTGCTGCTGAGATCGCAGAACAGCCCACCTAACAAGTGGCAAAAAAGATTTTATCTAGAGCTGTGGAGAACAGTATTCTCACTTTGTTTGAATCAAGAACATTATAAAGTAATAAATATGAGTAAAGCATTGACTTAAAAATCTTCCTTACCTTCAAGACAACAACTGCATATATACTCTGACAATATAATATGACACTTTCAAAACAGGTTTTGAACATAAGGATAATTTTCTCCTGGATAATAGTTCTGAATACTTTTTAGAATCATATAATCATTTAGGTTGAAAAAACCAAAACTCTACGTTCACCAAGTCCAACTGTTAGCTTAGCACTGCCAAGCCTACCACTAAAAAACATCCCATCTACATGGCTTTTCAATAACTCCAGGGATGGTGACTCAATTGCTTTCCTGGGCAGTCTGTTCCAATGCTTCACAATCCTTTCAATGAAGTCTATCCTAATAATCCAACCTAAGCCTTTTCTGGAGGTCGTTTTCTCTTGTCTAATCACTTGTTGATTGGGAGAAGAGACCAAGACCAACCCCTGTCTTTCTATAACCTCCTTTGATGTAGTTGTAGAGAGTGATGTCTCCCTTGAGCCTTTCCTCCAGGCTAAATAGCACCAGTTCCCTCAGCTGCTCCTCATGAAATTTTTATTATCTTTAAAGATTTATACATTTAATGTTTATTAAAAAAACAAACAAGCAAACAACAAAAAAAAATACTTATTGGGTATCTCTGTGTATTAGATAGAATGAGTCGAAAGAAACATCTATAAATGTAAGGCTATTCATAGTGTTATTTGTCCTGCTTAACAAGCTTCTTCACTTCAGTTGTTCCTTGTTCTTAGTCCTCTATCTCAAGCTGCAAACTCCTTCTCTAAGCAAAGACAACAAGCTATTCGAGTACAGCACACAGTAAACTACCTGTACATTACAGATCCATACAACCCATTCTTCTGTATTCAGTGATGTGGAAAATCTTCTAAAATACTGTGTCCACATTAACATGTTTCTAAAATTCTAAAAATCTAATTACTCTAGATCAATCCTGCAGATCGTGCAGATCAAGATATTTGACAAATATGAGGAATATAATTACCAATGTTGCAGATATTTTAACTTAGTATCCACAAGGTGCATAAAAGAGGGAAGACAAATACAGCTGTTTCCTTTTACAATACTTTAAAAATCTGTTACTGATGTTACAAAATGTTACTAATATTTCTGATGTTGTTCTTTAAGAAGTGATTAAATAATACTGAACTTCAAAATCTAAAAACAAATATATATATATATATATATTTTTTTTTTTTTAAGAGAAAAATGTTACTATTGACTCACAATAATATCAGGCTACATTTAATTGTACTCACAGTTGACACTGGTCTCCTTTGATGCCCTTAGTTGTACAGAAACATTTTCCTGTTTGCATGTGACAAATATTTGCATGTCCACTGCACGTGCAAGCTATAAAATGAAAAGGGAAGAGTGTGATTTATTCACCCATATTATACTTTATAACTAATAAAATTTTCATTGATATTAATACCATATCAAACACACTTCCTACACGCTATACAAAAAAATACTACTTCAATTACAATTCTTTGTGGAATATTTCATATACGTCACTTAGTTTATTTTCTGTAGAGTTAATAACTTTGTATGTGTCAATAGATGCTCTCCACCGCAGATTATTGACAATTTAAATAACAGAAGTCTGAGAAGAGTCATTACAGTCAACCATTTTTATGTTCCTTTATATAACACAATATTATCAACACATTCTTTCTAGATAAGATAAAATTCTGACCAATAGGAAAAGCAGAGGCAAAATTCCATTAATTTTAAATGTCAAACTACAGAAAACATTATTGTAGTTGCACATTAAAATCTTAAATATATTTGGGACTCTTATTCTTGAGAATAAAAAGAATGCTTTGAAATCATTCAAACAAAGACTGAGTTAATACTACAGTTATGGTCCACCACAGGAATATTCTAGAAGCACCAAAAAAAAAAAAGATACCATGAAAAGCTCCTTAAGTATGAACTGGAGGAGAATCATAGAAACATCACAATCAACACTCCACTCTAATGTCTTTATTTTAAACTCAGTGGCTAAAGTAAATCTCTCCACGATGGCCTCTCCATTGCAACTCTTTCTGCCTGATTGATTCCCATCCCAGTTCAATCTTTTGTATTCCAAATTCTTCATTTTCTTTGCTCTTCCTTCCCGTGTTTATGGGAAGGATTCTTTTGTTTATGTAGTAATCCCTCTTCTGTACCCATGTGTACAAAACAATAACTTCCTTCTGGTAAATATTATTAAGTTCCCACATCACACTGGAATAATTATCTGCTAATATTCACACTATGTTTAAATACTTTCTTTAGTACAAAGCAACTCTGAACTTTTCTTGATGATCATACTATCCTTTTACTGGTGTTTTCATTGAACTAAGATAAAAGATTTAATATCTGGGTTCCTGCTTGGGAGCAGATAATACTGACTGGTGACCTTTATATAATAAAAAATTATTTTCCATTTTATAATCCTAATATTGAAATGTAGTTTTTAATTTCTACCAGAGGAGTTTTAATGTTCCTTTTCTAATACACAATGAGTACAATTTCAATCCTGTAGACAGCAGGGGTTTGGAACTAAATGATCTTTGAGGTCTCTTCCAACCCAAACAATCCTGTGATTCTACCAGTGTGGATGTGTCCCTTTTCACATACACTATAATGCCTGTCTCAACTGAAGACAAACAGGAAAAAAAAGTCAACCAGACTTGAGCAACAATTAGACATAAGGTATCATTGACAAAACTTGTTAATTAGCCAGCTGTAGCTGAAGGAAGAGTTCCTGTTAAAAGATACTACAAACTGTTTTTTATCTTTCAGAAGCATTCTAGAGCTGCTTTTCCACTTAAGTTATAGTTGTGACCACCAAGGAAAATGGGAACCAAAGTAGTATAGGAAGAATTAATAGCCCTGGATGAAAACCTGATTTTGCAGTCACTACTATTCATAGCATGAACTACCAATAGCCATGAGGTTAGCTAACCATTCCAAAAAAAATGACATGAATTCTGAAACGCTTCTTAGAGTCTGCATATTAGGCCTATAAAATTGTCAGAAGTGTCTGAGTTCCAGTGTTCTCCTTTCAAGTTAAGTACCCTGAAAGTATGATCTCGACCTTCCCTCCACAATAAATGATCACTGAAGTTATACTCTCTATAATCAATTACATTTTCCTAAATCCATTCACGCTTTCCTCTCTTCATTACACTTCTAAGATGGAAAAGCCTGTTCTCGAAAGTTAATTTGAATAGTGTAAAATCCTTGCCATACTGTCAATGAAAAACAAAGGAATATAGTCTTAACAGCTCATTCTGCTTAATTGCTATTAATAACAAAGCACCAGTATAAGACAAAACAATTACAAAGGAACCAAAATGCTGCATTCCAGATGAAATTCCAAAAGTTGTCAATATGTTGAGAAATTCAGAAGTTATTGACAGTGAATGTTAATTAGTTCTATAGTTACTGATAACTTTATAAGAAGTTAACCACAAATGTGGAAGTGGAACCTCATTGCTTTGAGCAGCCTTTATTCAGTGTATAAAAACTGAATTATAAAAACTTTTAGATATTATTAATCTTTATCATCTTGAAAAAAAATGATAATTTTGATAAAATGAAGCATATATTGTGAAAATATATGAGAAACTTTCCTTCAGCAGCTCTGACAGGACTTGTATACTCAAACCACAGAATTACTGATAAAGAAAAATTATCACTGCCATTCATCCCCAAGGATATCCAAATCAAATCAGCACCTGTATAGTGCACTTTAGTGTATTATGTGCTCACTCACACAGGCGTCCACAGATGCACTCCTCTCCAATCAGACAGATATCTACTTCCATTTAAACTGCATCACATTTTAGTTTCTGCACTCTGCCCTTCCTCTAGAGTTTCCTGGGTTTATATTGGGAAATTGTCAAAGGTAAATAGCTGATGGAACCATGGAGTCATATCTAAATTTTGATCTGTGCGTATTCATAATATAAACACGTTCATAAGGGGTACATTTATAGCTTGGTCTCTCTTTCTATAAAAACAAATGGAGCTGCTCCACCTCATCTACATTCTTGTGACACATATAAGAAGTTTGCATGGTGCTAAGATTGGTATGGTTGAAAAGGCATAAGAAAAGCTAAGAAGTCACAGAACCTTGCTTCCTCATGAGTAAAAAAAAAATAAATAAAAGAAAAAGAAAAAAAGCCTAGCTCTGACTAGCCCAGTAGCTAATTTTCTTCTATTGCAAGATGAAGAACAATTACCCTCACTAATCAAGTTCCTAGTAATTTAACTGTTCCCTAGATAATACCTTGAAAAAGGACATCATGAGCTAATCACTTTTACATTATTTTTAAAATCTCATCTGGACAAATTTTGTTTAACAGAGTTAAATGCATATTTTAATTAATCTCAAGCTTGCAAGTCTTTGATGAAAAGGGGATTCCTACCAACCCATGGATCTCTACATGAAAAGTAAATCTAAGCAAAATACATATAAACCTTACTTACTGTTAGTGAAGTAAATGTGAATATGTTATCAAACAATTGAAATAGAAGCAGCATGACATTATAGGACATGCAGTGGGAAAAAAATTGAGACGTTATCTTTGAACCTCACTGCAGGTTTTTCCATTGGCCTACTTACAAATAATATAAAAGAAATTATGAGTTTTGAATATGAACCATGCCTACTAATTAATAAACTGCAACCTTAAGCACCATTTGATTTCAAAGTAAGGCAGTCATTAAGTCACAAGATACAAAATCTAAAACAATACCACTTTACTGATAAAGATATTAACTAAACCCTTGCCCATGATTCCATGTCTATATTGGAAACACCAATGCAGGAAAAAACAATAACCAAAAACACAGTGGTTATCAGGTAAGAATGCTTGAATTTCAGCATACCCATTCAAGCTCCTGACTCAAAGATTTTTCATTATGTACTGTATACATTTTCAATAAGCTAATCACACCTCTAGGATACATATATGAAGGGAAACGATAGTATACATGTTGTCTTCTCTTCATCCTCTACGTCATTATTCACACAGCGCTGAGAGTTTTTAATTATAAAGTTAAGCTTGAGATTCAAAATAAATGCCAACTGCTACCTATTAGGCATGGTTAGTATTAGCAGTACATCTTCTGAAATAAATTTCAGTCCACAAATCTCAGAGAAACTTGTTATCAGTGCATCCATTTCTTTTTGTTCAAGGTATTGATTGATACAGCTTAGAAATTCAGCCCTCAGTAGGTACTGGAAATGATCCCCAACCCCAAATGGCAAGATGTAACATCCTATGCTTCTGTAACCAGTGTCTGTCCAGTGGGCTTTGTATTATAGAATGGCTTTGCAGTATGTCAAAGTTATTTCACAGGACCTTCCAACCTCAGGCTGTCTGCAATTATGTGACTCTACAAGCTCACCTCAAGGATCCCAGCTACTTACAGCTGTTCTGTGCTATCCTATCTGTGACATCCAGCTATCCTGTGCTATTTGTTCAATCCATACTGCACGCAGTGTGTTTTACTAAACACTCATTGGACAGTTTTACTAAGCATTGTACCCTACAGATGTGTAACACCATTGCAACAGTGCGACCTATTGCACTGCTCTAATGCACACGTACACTCTGTTGCTCCTTAGGAAAGAAACACAGAAATGAGCTCAGCTTCAGGGATCTTTTCATACTACTGCCAGCATCTGACAAACTTTATTTGCTCCATCGTTAAAAACCTTGACATAGAACTTCTCTAACAGAAAACATATGAAATTTTCTTTACAATAAGTATGTATCAAATGATAGAGATATTGTGATTCAAGCTTTGACAATGCAAAAGAAGTGCTCTCCTCTCCAACTTAGGTTTACGTTATGTGTACAGGCTTTTCTTTAAACAGTTATTTTAAAACCTTAGTTGTCATGCAAAAAAATTATCAATAATTAAATGTTAAAAACATACAAAACTTATACACCTGCTTAAAATACAGAGTTTATTTCTTTATTTCACATATTAACTGAAATCACATTAGTTTTAAAGCCAGCAACTACATTAAAAAAGAAAAAAACAACAATAGGCAATTTCTACTTTATTTTAAGCAAATAGCATTTCACAGTACTGTTTTGTATAAGATGTATTTCTAATTAAGCAGGAAAGTTGCATGAAAATAAAACAGCAGACAAAAGCCACGCTGTAAAATCAGGGGCCTACAGAATTTATTAAATAATAAATCCACAGCACAATTGATTCTGAGTTGCTAGCTCAGCACACAAGCGTCCCTGCTTACGCTGACAACCAAAGAATGCCCATCACCATTTCCATGAAATACGTATTTTTTGACAATTGAATTTAAAAACCTTTATTGTTTAGCCTCCATCTGACATATAGCTGCAAGAGAAAGTACTCTCTGAAATGGAGCTCGCTACAAATGGTACTTTACCTTGACATGTTTGTTTATTTCTAAGATTAGCAAAACAGGAGCTGTCCATGGATAACTTCTTTAAGATGCCCTAGTGACTTTTTTTTTTTTTTTTTTTTAAGGAAACCTATGAACAGTGTTGAAAAAGTGATATTGAATAGGACTGCTCTCCTTTAGTAAGCCCAAAAGGTATAAATAAGACCAAAAGGTATACACAGGTCAAATGCAACTATCATTCCACAGTGGCATGGTTAACTTCCATGATAAGCCAGTCTTATTAGCACTGATGTGACTAATTCTATTTTCATTCTTCATCGTTTGTCCTGTGGTTTTGCTTTCACGGCTCTCACACCCATTTCTTTCTTACAGTACAATAAACAGCATGTGTATTGATGCAATTTAAAGAATTGTACATTGTACTTGCCCAACAGAGAGAAAAGGGAAAAGGAAAGAAGTATTTTTTAAGAATTATACAGGTGGGATATGGCTTCGGTATATGATACGCAGAAACACTACAAAAATTAAAATCACTTATATAATACACACACAGCATCATTTAAGCAAGGTCAGCTATTCCCAACATTCATAAAATCTAGGTCAATTTTCTAAATAGACACTAGATAAAATATTGTTCTGGAAAAGTTAAATATTCCCAATCACTCAGACTGCCATATTTTGTGAAATTAGAAGCTCCTCAGAATATGGTAATTTTTTTCAATATGCACCAAATTTTTCTCACAACTGCAGTGCATTCTACCTAACAGATCCAGGAACATATGTGTTCTGAGCAGTTACAGGAATGCTCATGTTCCCATTCAAAAGGAAAAAAAAAAAAAAAAAAAAATTGGCCCAAACCTGAATGTGATTTAACTTCTTTTCTGGTGTTTACAATCACAGCAAAACACAGTCAGGCCATGGCTTAAGACTACCAAGCTGATCTGGCTACAAGTAAGGTGATTATTTGTTTCCTGACAAACAATGCTGTGACAAGCAATTAAACAATATGGAAATAACAAGTGAAGTTTCCTTAGCTAAATATTTCATCTGGGAAGCAAGAAGCAAGTTGATTTTCTCTTCCAGGAACTAAAAGGTATTATGGTTATACCAACACTATATAATGACAATTTTCTCCATTTTCTCTTAATCCATTTTTACACTTTGGCAACATCGCTCTGCAGTGCCTGTATTTCATTATTGCTTCTGTTAAAAGCAAGTACCCCGAAAATTGAACTGATTTTTTAATTTTTAACATTTCTAATAAATCTCTCTCAAACAATCATAATAAATCTGTCTTTAATCGTCAGCAGCTATTATAAAACAGCTTAGAAAAATAACTTTTTTTTTTTAAATAAAAAAATTCAAAACAGAAGACTAATACTGAAAGAAAAGACCATTTGTCTAGTTATTAACTGAACAGTCTTAAGCAATTAATGAGTGTCTAGCTGTGTTTCTTTCATGCTAATACCATTTAAATATTTTCATGGGAATGGAGTACAGAATTTCTATATCTTGTTCCATGAGAACTCAAAGAATAGTATCAACTTTATTTTCCAAATGTTAATCAGTGAAGAATATGAAATAACTTTAAACATAAACTGAAATACTCCACATGGAAAAATTAAAGTACTTTATTTGGAGAAAAAATTAACATATCCTATGTATGGCTTTCCCTTTAATTCTTGCCACTCATTCTTTTTTAAATAAAGTATAATACATTATTAAAGTAGCCTTCAAATTCAATTTTACAGTGGGTTCAATAGTGAGTTTTGTTAGTTCGGGTCAAAAATAGAATTCTGCATCAGATGTGCAGCATTGCTTCTTCAAGCATGCAAATATTTTGATACGTTCTTTCACATGTGTACAAGATTAAAAAATATCATTTCTTGAATTACTCTTCTTTCACTTGATTGTTAAGAGAATTTTCACGTGAATACCTAAGCTAAAATTAGAGTTGCTGAAAAATGGGTATTTTCAGATGTGGTAGACTGAAGACTAGGTTTAGTACAAAACTAAAACCCAAGGATTTTTTGTTTTCTTGTGGTTTTGTTTGTTAGCTTTTTTTGTTTATTAGGAAAGACAGAAATTGATAATTTTGCATGCTTTCATTGTTTTCTACCCTCTGTGAGATGTGGTTAAGAAGACTTTTTCAGATACCCAAGGCTTCATAAGTTTAACAACAACAAAAAGAAATCTTAGAAAAAATAGCTGCCTCTATATTAATGATTTTGAAAATTTGATGAAAGGAAGTTTTTGGCCAAAAGACTACTCTGATTCCCTCTCTGAAGAGAACATATAACTTCCTAAATTATAGCCGGAAAAAAAAAAAAATCAAAGATTATTATAAGGCAGCATGAAAAGCAAAACAATTTAAACCACTCAGTAACTATTCATAGTGGCTTTAAACGTAAAAAAATTATTCCAATCCAAGGAGAAAAACAACTAAAATCAACAACTGGTGATTGCAACTATTTGTGTGTATTTGGTCATTCAGGATAAAAGCCCAAAGAAGAGAAATTTACACAATTTAGCAGACAAAAAATGGAACAAAATGTAAAGAAGTCAGCTAATCATTTCTGTATTAGCCATTAGGAGGTACAAAATACTGCTGATTTTTAATGCATTTTAATGCATTTTTTTTTTCCTCTTAAATAACTAATGTTGTCTGCCATTGTAAGGCATTGCATTTACCACTCAGGAAATGAAGGCAGAATTAACTGCAATCAAACAGAAATGCCATTACAGGAGTTTCAGTTTTTTGAAATCTTCATTCTACCAGTTGCAAAATGAAAAATGATTTGATAGCCTTAAAAGAATCTATTATTTCAACAGCCTATAGGACATTTTCAAGAGCCTTATGGACTGGAGTGACCATCTCTAAGCATGGCAACTTCTTGCCTCTTCATATCCTAGTAGCATACTCAAATGTAGGGATTCAAGCCAACAACTCCATGTTTTCTTGTTATAGTGGGATTGACTGTCATACCTCTGATTGATGTGTAATCTCTGATCTGATTTTAAATAACGGGCATAAATATAAAAATAAATTCATACAATGTAAAACTAAAATATGAAAATATAAGAATGTAAAGGAACTCATTCATCACTGCCAGAATGATTTCAGAAGCTTTGAGAAACAATCAGATAAACACAGAGCTAAAGAAATCAAATTACTGTATTTCAACAATACATATAAAACTAATAAGTCATCATTAACTCTTGAATTATTAGTTCTCATGCTCAAATAGTTAGTAGGCACAAAAGTCTGCTAGTTAAACAGACAAAGATAGCACAAGTTACTACTATACTTTTTTACTACTATTTAAGATATTATTGCAACACAGGCATCCGAAAAGCTTAGTTTAACATGATGAAATATTCAGCTGTGATGAGTTACCCTCAGCTGGTCACCATCTCCCCACAAAGCTGATCTCTCACTTCTCCTCAGGGAGAAAGGGATTGAAAGGAATATGAAAATCTCATCACAAGAAAACCCTGCTTGACTTGAGGAAGAATAATTTCATTTATTGTCCATCAATAGCAGAGTAGGTAGAGAACGACAAAATGAAAAATTCTTCCCTTCTGTCCCAAGACAGACAGGAAATGGGAGTTCATGGTGCTTCATCTCTGCCCAATCTCCATATTTCTCAGTGTTTTAAAAGCTCAGAAATAAAAACTTGGGTAGGGCAGGGCACTGGGAGCTGATCATTACTGGAGATTGACTGAGTGTTAGCCCTCTTCTGGGAGGAGCTGAGTGGTTGCTTTTGCATCACTTGTGGGTTTTGGTTGCTGAGGTTCTTTTGGCAAGGTTTATTTTGAGTTTCCGTTACAGAATACAAATGCATCTACAAAAAGGTTCCAACTTCTACCCAAATTTTTGCTTTTAATTTGCCATTAACTTTGTTGAAAATCATATTTTATGATACAGATCTAACATACAACAAACAAACAAAAAAATTATATATACACAATGATTAACAGTATATTGAAAAAGCTTGCTTAGCATAATTTGCTTCAAAGCCAAAGAAAATTGGAACAGGAATTTTTTACAGGGATGTTTTTCATCATTCCTCAACTAACTTTTTCTTATGGTATTCTGCCTTTCTTCTGCTTACTTAGAATACATTTTGATTGGATTTAATTCAATTTAAATTCATAGCTAAACCCAAGTATGGGCATTTTATTCACTCTGTATTCAGATTATCTTGAATAATGTTCAATAAACAAGATTCACAAGATTCTACAGGAAGAAAATAAATTTTCAAATCACATTTGGTGGAAAGGTCTTAAAAAGTGCTTATTCTAACAAACTCTCTACAAAAAGTAATATTGAGAGTTTCTCCTGAATATCTTATTGTGCAACAATCTCATGTTATTATCTTTCACAGGCAGTAAGCCTTCTACCTACTACTAAAAACAAATTCCAGTGTTTTAGTTAATAAGTGTGTTTATTCTATAATAGTGTATTGTTAAAAAAAAAATTGGCATAATTATCTCCATTCTACGCTCCTAAAAAAAAAAAAAAAAGAAAGAAAAAGCAACTGAAAGATACTGAAACAAAGATACATGACAAAAAGTGGAACTGGATATCTCTTAAAACTTAGTTCCATTTTCTAGCACTGAAGACGGTCTGACATACTACAGTACGAATCACACTGTAGACTTTTTTCACTAATTTTCAACATTTATTCACTTTTATACAAAATGACTTGATTCACCTAGAGTCTTGGGAAGGGTATCACAAGCCTCCAATCGACTGAGTATCTGCTGATTAAATGAATGACCACACAGTGTCTATACTCAAAGATGTTAACAATTTTTTACTGTACAGATCGAGTCACTTCGAGAAGAAGGGTTCAGGAATATTCTTCCTTCACAATTTGAGCAACGTGATGCCAAAAAATAAGATCTTTAAAGTATCAGTGTATTCCATAAATGCATTTCTCTATATGCTAGACAGCAAAATGACTGAACAGAAAAACTGAATAAAAATTCTGTATTCCAAGTTGCCATGTCATTTTCTAAATGCATCAAAACTTCCATCAAGCCATGTTCATCCCTAATTCTACTGTAGGAAGGTACAGAAGAAAATGCTTTTGATGTTGTTACTGTAGTTAGTCAAGGATATTGTGTTCAATATTTGTTAATTTTTACTGCAAATAATAGTTGGAAGCATTTTGTCCTTATTTTCAGTCCTACTTTACAAAGGACTTGAGTTTCCTGATTCCACTGTAGAAGACCAAGATTAAAGCTGCCTGCAATAGTAGGGTTCATCTACTCACCTCTTTTCTGATATTAAACACTGAGTATCACTTCCACGCGTTCCAATAAAAACTCATAACCCAAACACTACATACTGACAGAGCTTATTCCTGTGCCCCAACAGTTTTACAACAGTAAGGGGCTGAAATCTGTGGACAACACTAGACAAAAATACCCAATCTGCAGGCACTGCACAGAGGCAGTCACTATGAAACAGGAACAAATATTTCAAAGAGTAACACGACCTGACAGTAAATATCTTATACCAGATCTACATGGTATTTTCCTCTTAGGCTTGTGCTATGTTCTAGGGACATCTGTGAACACACACACACGCACACCTAGTACAGTATTTGCTGCTGCTATCACAACCAGCTGAAAAGCATCAGACAGCAGTAATTACAAACCACCTTATAGTTGACTAAAAACTATAGGATCCCTATTCATACTAATTGAACTCATGCAGCAGGACATATCACGCCTACCTCATTTTGAATATTTAGATACAAGAGAAAACCTACACTAAAAATGTATCATTTCTTTTCAGTCGCTCAACAATAATCTATATGCCATTTATTATGAAAATAGATGTCTAATTTATTATGAAACTAAATATTTAACTCTAGTTTAATTTTAATTTGCCTGACTACAAGAAGCTATTTTATGTGATCAGCAGACTCAATGGAAGGAAAGACTGATGACTGCTTGCCAGAATTAAGATGTTCTATTTGAAATTTGTAACTTCTTCGAATAATCATTGCATATAGAAATTCATTTTGTTATATTAATTTGAACTGGGAACATCTGTCTTTTTCTTCTAAATAATACACGATATATGAGCAAAAAGAATAGGTCATTCTTCACTAAATTAATGGCTAAGATCAGCAGCCTTTGTGCTATTAAAACCAACTACGACTACAGCTTAAATGAAAAACATGCCTGTAAGCACCTCATCACTTTGCATTCTTTGTAGCAGGAAAAGCCAATTGAAATAAACAAAGACATGAACACAAGTACTTAAACTAGTTCTAGTTTAATAATTTTAATCCAACTACATGCATATAATTTTGTAAAAGTTGAATGAAATGACTGATTCCTTGTCTCTCTTTAAAATGTAGTCTTATGAAGTTTGTATATTTTATGTTTCTTTGGTTATCTTAGTTTATAATTCCTACATATTTTCAGTGACAGTCAATATGGCCGTTCCTTGCTGAAAACTCCTGTTAACAGATGTTGGAAGTGATACCAGTGATGGATATCAGAGGCTGAGAAAGCTTCAAGGGCAGGATACAAAATGAGATTTCAGTACTAAGACATCAGGCTTACAGCTTTGGGAGCGAAACTCACTCCTCCGAGTCTGACACCTAAACCCCATAGAGAGCACACAGGTTAGCCAGCTCTGACTCCTGATGGTTTCATCTGTGTTGAGGAAGTACAGTTTTGAATCCCCTGACTCTCAGGACAGAACGACTGGATCTTTCAATTGCAGCTGCTTCTTGGACCATCATGAAGAAAATGTTAAGTGTTGCAAAGGTTGCTATTCCTGAACTATAAAATGTTAGACAGTGCCAGAGGAAAAGCAATGTCTAAGTCTAGCTATCTGTCACAGGTAAAACCAAGGGGACATTTGCAATTACCTGCCATGTGTCTAACATTTTTTTAATTTTCATAGACACCGGAAGTAATGACTTCTGCCTTTCCTGAGTCTCTTCTACAAAAAAATATATCACTCAGATAGAAGCTACTCAGCAGAATAATCATATTCTTTGAGTAGCAGAACAACATGGATTTCCCTTCTGTTACTAAAGATACAACCTTGGTATTCATAAGCAACAAATACGTTTTACTTCTTTTAATGAGTAGAAATAAAAATAATCAGAAATTATTACTAGAGAAATGTTTTACTGCCTGGGCCAAATTCATCCTCTTCAAGATACCTTAAAGCTAGGAACTCAATCTAAAATCAAAGTCTTATATGATAAAAATCTGGAGAGTTGTATATGTAGGTGTATGTATATACACACATATACATAATCATAGCTATATAGAAGCATTTATATAAAAACAAGAGAAAAGTGCCAAGCTACACAATGCATAAAAGAGCAGACAATGCACAAGGTGCTCTCTCTCCATGACAGATGTTTCAGAACAGCAAAACAACAGCTGTGCTCTCCCTTTACACTCCAGGCTCTCGATGAACATGGAAGGTATCCAGACCTTTCACCTGTCTCCAACAGATGCTACCAACCCAGTGCACTTTCACAAGAATCACATCCACCTACATTAATTAATAATCTTAAGATCTGATAAAAATCTTTTCAAACAGAATGATTACAAATCAAATTGAGGAGGAAGCTGTTGTCTTTGATGTTGAAATTTCCAATTGTACAACAGCAGAGAAGACAACAGACAGACTCACTTAAAAAACTTCATCCATCAGCCTATCTGGTAGGAGGATTTTGCAAAAGGCTCATTAGCATTTTCAACATCATGTCTTTTAAGGTTGATCAGAGGGAGAGCAGTGGGAGTTAAAACACAATGTTCCCAATGTGCTGGTACTCACAGCTTCACTCCTACTGCAAAAGCAACAGCAATAGTAGTGCAATTATGGGAAAACTGAACACTGTTTGGGATGTTATCGCTTTATGAAAAATGGCAATACAGCAGAGAGCTTGCGTTATCTTATTATTAAGTGTATTATATATTCACAGTATGAGTTAGTATACAGAACTCTCTCCTGGCATCTCATACATTTAAAGAATAATTTCAGAAATATCTTGCATAAAAAAAATGACAACATGATAAGCAGTTAGAGTATTTTTATTTTTTTAACGTTGTCAAGTAAGTAGATGATTAATAAGTTTGAAAATAATGCTCAACATTTTTTGCCAAGACAACACAAATTTGTTTCAAGCAATTTCTTATACTGCTTTCTTCTGTTACTTCACATTGCAGTCTTTAGTACAAATCTTACTCTGCTTTTTCTAGAATTTATATAAAACTGTTGTGCATTTCAAGAATATGTAGTACAACAGAACCAGACCTTGAAGAAAACATGAGCACAAATCACTGAGAAAACAAGCTAATATCTCTGTTTCCACCTAAAGTTAGGCCTGTTTTATTTTTAAAAAATCCATCAATATTTAACAATTAATTTCCTATTACATAATTTTGATATTCATACCCTCTAAACTATACCTAAAATGGAATTTTAGTAGCAGAATTTTACCTGTAAGTACAACAGTAGAATTTACAGAATATATAAGTACTTTTGTGGGACAAGTAGGGAAAAATAAGTTATTCTGATATATGAGTATACTGAGAAAGATATTCAGGCTTTCTCCCACTGTACACCACATCATCTCTCAATTAGAGACACTGGTTACAAATCTTTTCCCATCCCCAATTGTTCACTAATTGATAATCAAGTCACACCCATGTAACTATAGCAATTTAATATATGAAGAATACTGTAGTACTGCAAGATCATTCCTTTTAAAAGTTTTCAATCAGAATCCTAAAAGAAAAACCTCATCAGCTCTGAGGTATTCTTTAGGAAGGGTGAGACTAGGGAGAAATGTTGGAAAGGTCCAACCAGAAGCTCAGCTGGAAGCAGCAAAGTAGGAGAGGAGTATGAAGATGTCTGGTCCAAAGTCCTCTTAAATCCAAGAAAAAGCAATATGACCGTGTTATACTAATCACCGATATTTGTTTCTGCAGAAATCCCTGCCCACAATTTGGACACTATCACAAAAGCAATAGTAATATCTAATAGTTCATAATAACTACATTCATCAGAATGGTTTAAAGACTTAAACTAGTTTAAATCTTAATGGACTCTATACTTCAAAATATAATACAGGTAAATAATAAAAATGAAAACAAAGGTTCACAATAATTACAATCTTTATTTTTAAAGTACTCCTTACACTAAGTAGCTCCTGTTAAAATCACATCTACCAATAAAAATATGAACTCCTTAGGGCAGAAAAAACAAGTTATAAAATTTACGATTTTACTAGTCTTCTAAATTGATTTTAGTCATTATTGTAAGACACATAATTCACTAAAGGTGATGGAATGCTTATTTGGTTAGATAGCTAATGTATCCCTGAAGAATAAAAGCTATAGTAATAAGTCATTTTGCCGTAAAGGTATTATAGACAGCAAAAGAACATTTTGTCAACTTCAGGAAATAAGAGAACTATTAAGAATTATTTAAAGCTTCATAAAGCACCAGAAAAATGTGCAACTGTCAATAGGGACAGGCATTAATCTTTCCATCCCCTTGAACACATTTCTAATATATTGTGCTTAAGTTTACCAGATGTGCAGCTTCATGCATTGACTGCTGGGTGTTAAAGTGCTGAGGAACAAGTGAGCCCTTTAAATGAATAAATATACTTCAAGATAAAGGTTCAGTTAAACAAACATCAATATCAAAGATGAAGAGTTACAGGAGAATAGTGTCTGGCTGCCTATCACATTAAATCTCAACTATCTTAATAGATTTTCATATTAAAAATATTCCCACACTCCCATTTAGTTATAGAGAGGAGTTAGAGTCAACTTCAAAATCATTCATGCAAGTAAAAAAAAGCAGTCCTACAGCAATACACAACAAACACTTTTATCATTCAATTTCTTTCACTTCAAGGAGAATTCTCCAATGTTGAAATTATAAAAATAATCAGATTGAAAAATTTAGAGTAACATACAATCCCTACTACATCAGACTGTCCAAACTATGCACGAATAAGACTTGCTGATCTGTTGAATTCATTATTTTTCCATGAGCATCACATATTTACAGAAATGAGTGCTATTAAGCATGTTCTTAGATACCAAATTTCATTTGTACTTTACTACAAAAGGGTTGCTTAAATGCAACAAAATGATACCTCTCTGAAGTACCACCATGTAAGGTGATGTTCCCCATGTAACAGTTTCCATCCACCTTTGCCTGAGAGAGCATCTTTAATTTACAGCCTCGTTCTTAGAGTGTGCAGACCAAGTGACAACTGCAAAACGATGATTCCAAGCGCAAAGTTGCTCTTAAAAATATTAATCTAGATTTTGAATTATTAATTTATCTGATCGGTGTATCTGGTATCAAATCAACATTTAATCTTAAAAGAAAAGTGGATTTCACATTATATAAATTGTCATTTCAATTATTATTTTTTTTTAAATGCCAGCAGAACTTACCAGTACACTGTCCTCCATTTGTGGGATCTCCATAATATCCTGGCATGCATGTTTCACATTGTTTTCCTGTTGTTAAGTTTTTACACTGATCACAAACATTACTGTTGATACAGGTGCTGTGGCCATTGCACTGGCAAGCTAGAATACAACATTTACAAATCCATCAGTATATTGCTTTTTGGAATAAAATCATTCTTACATTATTACCAAACCGCAGAAAAATATAAATCCAATGAGTTTAATCCTGACTAATCATCAGCACATATATATTTTACTATATATAGTTGATAATGGGGTGACTTTGAGCTTAAGGCTTGTTAGAAAGTATATTGGTGTGACTGAATCCAGCCTATATAGCTTAAAATGCTGCCTAGCCCCTTAAAAAACCTGTTAAGAGTCCACAAATCACTCACTGATACCGTACCTACATGCAAACTTTTGTGAAGTATCTGAAATACTACTGCAGTGGAGAAAATCAACTTACTCATTAGAGTATTCTCTGGTGAGAGAAGGCATACATAAAAAATTAAACAACGATCATCTTATTTTTAACAGTTCTGGTCCTTTCATTAGCTTTGGCACACTAGGAGATTTTTTTAAGGCATCAAAACCACTTCAGACATCTCTAGTATCTACACTGTGTGACTCTGGTGAAACTAGAAGAAACTGGAATCTTACAAACATAAATATTCTATGTTTGACCCTGAAAGCCTAATTAAGCTCTTTGACAAGTAACAACAACGAAGACCACTGGTCTTCTAACACCACACTCCTCCCATGTTCCAGCACCCCACAGACTCTCAGAAAACACTGATCACTACTGCAAGAAAAACCATAACGTGAATTCTGCTAGAACCCATTAATCCCACTGCTAGGCCTTGGCTGAAAGCAAGACAATCTCTCTGCAGTGGGACCTCCAAGCTCATGGTACTCAGCAGATTAGCAATCAGTCAGTTACTGAAGCTTATCAAGTGTCAGATTATGTCAGACCTGCCATTCCCCTGTTGGTGAGGAGTGAGTAGACTCAGCAGAGGGCAGCTATCTCAGTAAGATCATTCTGTTTACTCTTTTTGTAATTTGGATTTTTAATCTAAGTGTCACATTGACTGGTGTTTTGGCTAGAAATAAAAGTGGCTCACACTGCATGCCTTAAAAGTTTTTGAAGTTGTTTTAGAATTACAGTCATTGCCATGTTTCGCTCAGAAACTGTTCGACCTCAAAGTTTAGAATCTTCTTCTGTAGCCATGGCAATAAAATCTTGTAAACAAGTATCCACTATTTCTGTAATACTGGAGAATAAGAGTGGGAGTGTTTTGTTTGTTGTTTGTTTTTTTTTGTTTGCTAAATCTCTTAAGAAATTATAATTTTTTCACCTTTCAAAGAATGCTGAATTTTTAGACAACTTTGTGGTGCCTTTCTGCACAGTCTACTATTCTGCACACTTTACTGCCTTCTCAGAAAAATACTATGAATTGCAGCTCCATTTTGCATGAGTTTTGTTTGTATTTCTCACACACTGAATGACTTAAAGTAAGACTTATAAATAAATAAATAGATTGCAAGCCAATGAGTCTAAAAGTAAAAACAGAGCACAGTTATTTGCTTGTTTTCAAATCAAATCTATACAAATGCCTTTGAAAAAAAAACTGAAGTACCCAGAGGAACAAACACAGCTGCATGTACCAAACACTTTGATTCTAAAGAAGCCCCAGCTTCTGTATTTACCAGCACTAGGAACAAAGACTGGAAAAATAACACTATAGTAAAATCGCACCATTTAATTCTAAAAATAAAATAAAAAATAAAGTCATCTTCTAAAAAAATTATTTTTTGCAGGTTACCCCTGGAAGTCTGTCCAGCTGCAGCATGCCTTCCAGCTACCTGCACTACTCCCTCCTTGTGTGGCCGTATCAGTTCAACCTCCACTGTCTTAAAGTACTCGATATCTTTTCCAATGAACTTAAAGTACTACAGTCAGATCGACATGGCTTAAATTCAGTGCTCCGATATTATAAAAGCACTACTCAATTTAGTCTTAAGGTCTAAAAGGTAACTGGAAGCACTGCTCAGACACTCGCAGTCCTGCAGTGCTTTCCCACAGCCAGCTGAACCTCAGTGCGAGCAGCTGAGATGCAGGAGGCTCATGCTCCTGGCCATCAGCAGTTGCTTATAGATAATTTCTAAGCTAGAACAGCATAAAAGCTGAAGCAAATAAATAAGCTGGATTTCAAAAGGGGGAAGGATGGAATTGGTAAAAAATCATTTGCAATTAAATTGTAATTTTGATTAAGTCATGTATTTTACACACAAGTCTGTACAAAACCAAGCAAATTTGTGTGCTCTAGACAGAGACAAAACAGACATAAAATAAATTAATTAGGGACTATTTTGGAAAAACATCTATCCCATCAATATATTATTTTTATTCCACCAAGTAAATACATTAATTTAGTGTCTAAACAGAGAAACTCTTAATTCATAACTTAAGTTCTGTTCAGAAATGTTACTCTAAAAAAAAAAAACCTAAAGAAAATTGGACAATAAATCAGCAGACCTTACCTGGACACTGGATAAAGGACCATTCATAGCTTTTCTCTTTGGGGCAAAGAGTGGCATCAAGCACCATTTCAGCAGAATGCATGCCAACAGGCTTCATTGGACCTCTTGATGATCCTTCCAAACATTGACCTTTTCCAGTGTTGCTGGGATCATTGCACCACCCACAGCCAGGCTGTTCCAAACACTGTCCACAGGTCCTCAGTCCAGAGCAGTTTTGAGCTTTTTTAGATGAAATACAGTATTAATGTAAGAAGGGTTTTGTTTGTTTGCTTGTCTTTTTTTTTTCTTTTTATGTTTTCCTTTCCTTTGTTGTTGTTTGTTTTTTGTTTTGTTAAATAAGATGCTAGGATTCTACAACATTTCAGGAAAAAATAATTTTGCATTTCTACTTCCTGGTACAAATTCAACCATTTCAGTAAAATTTATCACTATGTTTCCATGTTTAGTTTAAAGGCTGTATTTCTTCAGAGAACAGAATATAGTACAGATGTTTGTTATACCACAAAGCAAAAATGATAATGACACAAAAGAGCAAAATTGCACATCTTCATCCAAATTCAGATCTTATGTTAAATATATATTTTGTATTTATTATTAACATATATCATAGAATGCAAGTATACTAAACATACTCATGTAAACCAATTGAAACACTTTAGACTTCAAGAAAAGGCCAATAACAAAAGAGAAAAAAACTGTGGTAATTCAAATTCAAACCAAAATTTTATTTTCAGCTGAAAAACTGAAAAGAACTAAATAAGTTAATGATTTTAGAAGAACATGATATTCAAAAAAATTTTTTTTTCTTTGAAATTCCACATGTGGTCCAAGGGTGTTCTCCTGTCAGCTATTCATAGTGGGCAGAAAATTCATAGTGGGAAGTGTGAAATGCAACTTTTGGGCAAGCAAATATTAAAATGACCAGACATCACTAATTACATGGCATTCTTTATTTTCCTTCCAAAAAATGAAAACTCAGTCTCATTGATATTAATGGATATTTTTTAAAATGCTTGTGCTTATGTGAAATCTCTTTTCAATCCAAAGCAAACATCCCAAAACTCATAAATCAGTTAAACAAAAATAAAAGAGAATGAGGTTTTTGACCATCTGTTTTGTTGCTTAGTTGTTTTTTTTTTTAACTTGGGATAGTAGGGCAGAAAGTGGAGGTGTTTGGTTTTAAAGATAATAATTTGCATCTTATTCTTCCAGTAGAAACACTGCTCTTTGACAAGGGAATCCACTTAATGTTTCATTACCTCAGCAGCAATAAGGATAAATCTAACTAATAGAATTTTCAAGTTAAAATCTAGTCTGAAAAACAGTCTGAATCATGTTTCAATTGTTCAGTAATCTTCTTGTTTAATGCTTTAAACTGAAAAAAAAAAAAAATAAAAATCAGCCTATAAACATAGAGTCCTGTTTTTCTCTAATTTTTTGAGTAGAAAACATTCTGATACAAAACTCACAATAATGATCTGGCAAATTCCATTTGGCTTACTTAATATTAAGTTTTACAGACTTGACAAAAAAAGGACAAATATATAAAAAACATTTTCTTTTGTATTCCTTAAACAAAGAACCTGCATGATGTGCAAATACTACAGAAACACAACAACAGAATTACAAGTTTGGACTGACATAATGTATGCTACATCTAAAAGTTAAGCATCATTCATGTGATATTTTGTCTACTTTATACCTAAATTTTCAATCACCTTTTGTTTCACCACAACTCACCATCCACATTTTATAAGTTGTAAAATTAAGTTTTTTAAGGACAGAAAAAAAGCTTAATCTTTACACAGTTACATTACACACATATATGGGGCAAGAAATTAAGTGATCCTATTTCTTTATTCTTAGACTAAATGAGGACCGATGGCTAGGATTAGAGGACAAAGCCCTATTTCAAGTCCATGCTGAACCATGCTGAATTAACAACTAAATTCTACTAACCATGAAAATTTACCAGAACAGGTCAACACTGCACTGGATCAATACATTTTATAAGGATTATGAATTATGCTGTTGTCTCAAAACAGTAATACAGGCTCTGCAGGTTCCACTTTGCTTGGATAGTTTCAATTGAAAGAAAAATTTGCCTGTATTACTTTCCACATTCAGTGGTCAGCTTCTGGAGCCCTGTACATTAAGGTCAAGTCCAACTGTCCTGAAGTCCTTTGCATGTGGGGAATGTCTTAATCAAGTTATTAAGGACAGTAAGTAGTGAAAATAACAAGAACCAGTTTTCTGTAGAAAGATGTTTAAGGATTTTTTTTTCAAATCTATCTTGACTGAGACGAGAATCTAAAGCACCAAACTCATCGCTCATGCATCTACATGAAATATGGCACAGATACGTGATGGCACTTCTTGATGTTCAACTTAACAAGGTACAGTCATTACAGACTTGTTAAAAAAAAAAAGTAGCATCAGTTAATAGTACACTGAAAGGTACACTGAATAGGTTTCTTTCTCTCCTAGAGAGGCAGTGAATTGATTTCTGATGAAATGTGTTTCCAAAAGGGATGTTTGGAGAATATCTTTGCTGCTTGACAAAGTAAGAAATCTTAAGGGTGAAGTGAGCCATCTTCTACATTTGCAGACTTGACCCTATCTGATCACATCAGGAAAAAGTTTTCTGCACCTCCTTTTATCAGCCTGAACTCTTTATACTTCTATGGAGAGGACAAGTAATTTGCAAGAGTTTATAATCAACATTTGCAAATTAGAATTTAATGAAGACTAAGACCATTTGTTTTGCCATGGTTATAGTATTCTCAAGACTATTATCATCATTATTATATCACTGTTTTATCTTTGCACAGTAGGAAAATTGACTATTTTGACTCTACAAACAAAATATAACAGAATGTTAAAATCTCTAATTTCAGTTCACCTCCCTTATTTAGTAACTGGATGTCATACCTAAGGTCTATAATATTAGGTTTCCAATTTTACCAGTATTTTGTTCCAATTCACGGACATTATCTCATACAATAAAACAAGTCATCAAAAAAAAAAAAAAAAAGATTTTTTTTCTTTATTTGAAAGCAATAAGCACTTTTCTCCTCTTTCAAAAGATTAAATATGTCTCATCTTAAGATAGACAAATATTTCACTTGTATCTAGAAATACTTACGTAATACTTCCTGCTGACATTAGTGGCGAAATAAAGTCATTATGTAAATTTGTTTTTAATTCTAGTGAACATGTTTAATTCTATTCAAACAGGTATACTTCTGAGTGGAAAAAATTACATCATTATATTTAATAGGATTACTGATCATTAAGGTACTCACGGGAGCATGTTGCAGTTTGCCATTCTAGACACTGTCCATATGGGAAGGAAATTATATAGGCATTTGAATCAACACATCGTTTTGTACTGCTGCACCACATACATTCCATACCATTACTTGTACAGTTGGAACATGTTGTTCTCAGGGAGCATGGCTTTTTGCAGGGTCTTGCATTCTGGTTGGGACTAACTAGAAAGAACAAAAAATTGTGATTTTGAACAAAAGTTCAACGTCTCAGCTAAAATATCAGATTCATATATTCTATTGTCAACATACATTGTAGCTACTTTCCACTGAAAATGTTATTGACGGTGAAAAAATAAGTGTTAAAAGGAAATGTAGAGAGTTCTGTGTGCTTAACTGCACAGCTATGGAGAAATATATGGGCAATCAGAGAATAAATACATTAGTTTGAAGTATAATGTGTAAAGGGTAAGAGTCTAGCATCATCTTTTGTTTAAACAGGAGTTATAAATCTCATTAGTGAGTGAAAGTTAAAAACAAGTATCAGCTGTAAGAAATTCTGAGAAAGCAAGGTTAAAATAAACTACCTTTAAACAAAGAAATTTTATGCACTTCGTGTTGCAATCCAGACAATAAGTGACTCCTATAACAGCTCTAACAATACACTTTTGAGTTTCTGTAGCTTTTAGGACACCAAATACCCCTAGAGAAAAAACTGCAATATGACTAGGTATTGAAAGTGCCAGAGTCCAGCTTCTAACCACACAGAATATTTAGGGTTCTGTGCAGGAGCCTACTCATGACATCCCTGAGCAATTGTGACTTAGGCATTAACGTTGGTTACCAACTTATCTACTGGGACTCTAAAGAAGGGGCATGCACTGAGAAAGCTTCCCAGCTTTCCAAGCCCCTTGGGTAGGCAGTAATGGGGGTCATCTTATTGAAGGATGTCAGCCAACCCCTTTTCAACTTTCTCAAAGTATTAAGAACTGACCAGTAACTATCTGTCGTAGAATTTTTTTAGACACAAACAAACCTAACAGGGGAAACAAAACATTTAGATTTTGTCAGTCTTTTAGATCATTAAAATGTTCGACAACATTCTGTGATGTTCAAAAAGACGGGTTGTTTTTAGCTGCATCAGCTTTGTTAAACATCATCACAGACTCTTAATGCTACTGTTACTGTTGACACTGACTAGTAATGATTCAGAGCCAACTTATAAGACTTTTGGTATGTACACAACTTTACAAATAAATACTTGCTGCTTTAGAAATATTATTCATTTTATCAATTAAAGCTTCACATTTTTCAAAAAGTAAAAAGTAAAATTTTGATTTGTAATTGCTTAATCCAAATTGGCAATAATCCCTTTTAGCCAAGTGAAAATCCAGACAGCTTGCTAATCATTACAGTAACAATAACTGAGTATAAAAGATTGCTTACCGACAGGTTTTTCACAGACAAGACCATCTGCCATTGCAGTGCATGGATTTGCTTTCAGACCTGCCACCTCTGCTCTTTCTAGATACGCACAGAAGCCAGAGTCATTCGGCTCTCCAGGAAGCCATTGCAGAGTTGTGTTTGTAAAAGGAGACATGTCATCCCATCCCCAGTAGGAGATGTTGATCTTGCGTAAACCTACCCAAGGTGAAATTTTCTGTGAAGAAGAATGAAACAAATCAGAGATAATTAGTTAAACACTCACTAATAACATTCAATAAAAAAATTATAAGCCTAGCTGAATACTCGAAACTGTATTTTGTCCAGTGGATACTGTTAGCAATTGCCAGGTCAACATGGATGATAAAACAAAGGAGTTGGTACTTCATAGAAATCAAAGGAAAAAACAGGACAAATATAACGTCCTCTAAAATTTGTACTGCTGATATTGATCAGCATCTACTGGCAGATCAGAGACAGATGAAAGGGATACATCCATTATTCCAATGCCAGTAAGTACACACTGAATATACCTTTGTTATTGATTTCTATCCTACAAACAACCATAGTAAGTATTAGTTCTCAAAAAATATTTAAGATGGATCAGTAACATTAAATCACAAATTCTGTTCACTAACATTTCATCTTATTTGTGCAATTAACTAGAGAGAAGCAGGAAAAAGGCTGCTCCAAGATAAATCTACAAAACATTCTTACTCCTTTCACTTCAAAATCTCAGTATACTGAAAGCAAACACTTTTTCTCACATAGTCTTTGTCCACAGGTGGTTATCAACCTCAGCTTAAATATAGGGAAGAGTTATAGAGAAACCATGGGCTGCAACACTTGTGGTTAGTACCACAGAGCCAAACATCTGGACGAGGAGCTGCGAGATATGGTTTAGTAGCTTGTGGTAGCAGTGGTAGTGTGAAGACGGTTGGACTAGATGATCTTATAGGTTGTTTCCAACCTTGTGATTCTATGATTCTATGAAACACAGCCATGTTTACCAGACAAAGGCCAGATGCTGTTAGCTCCAAAGAAAATATGTTGATCTGCTTGTGAATTCAGTTCTCAACTGATGTAATTTACAGACCAAAGTAGGTAAAACACCACAATATACCTAAAGGTAAACTGCCTTGGTTTCAGATCTATGTGTTATTTCACAAATGAATCAGGAGTCACTGCCGTCGTGTCTCAGATCTTTCATCTTTCATCTCACATCTTTCTTCAGCCACTCAGGTTTAATCTTTCAGATACCTTAAATCTATACCTGATCAGAGCATTCTTCACCTCTTTCCTCTGCCTCATTAGCAGCATCTGAAACACGAAGGGTCATAAATTTTCCTTCAGAAAAATCAGGAGGAATATGATTAGTATTCCTCACCTTCCTAAATTATGTACCCTATATCCTCTCCCTCTTCTTCCCTATCGGTTTGAAACATGATCAAATAAAAACTACTAAGCATCTAACAGACTTGCAGATGCAAGAACAGACTTAAACTAGAAAATGAGTAAGAAATGTTCTATTCCATAAGGAATGATGCATGCTTAGAAACACTCAAACAGCAACAGGAAAATTCAGCAAAAATTCCACCCCCTGCTCTCCTGTCTCACTTCTCTATTGGTTTCATAACTTCATTGCTTCCCCAGCTGACCCAACTTTTCAAGTGTCTGAGTGCTCCCAAGTTCTAGGTACTGGAAAGAGTGTGGTGATGCATGCCATTGGGCATCTGGAAGGTGACAAAAGATAAGTCTTGCATTTGTTATTTAATTGCCCAGATTCTCTAGATGTATGTGGTCCATATGCATCAAAAAACTGTAGATACTTATGCATGGCTTTAGATATTCCACTCTAGAATGCACCCAGGCTTGTACAGAATATGTTGGGGGTGTAGATAGGATATACTGCTGACAAACAGACCTAAAACAACCTTAAATGCCTACTTTCGGGCTGAGAGATTCCAGCCAAGAGAACACATTCAACACATTACTAATAATTTTGATTATGTTGCCAAGTAATTAAGCTCTAGCATCAGTTCAAAGAAAACAGAGATCCTAGTCCAGCTATGGTGAAAAAGATGTCAGGCCAATAATGAAAACTGAGAGGGAGCAGTAACACTTGGAAGGAAATTCCTCTACTTGAGTAAGAGGGTTTCAGAACTTTTTAAGTGATGACAAAGTCATAGGAAGGATCAGCAAGGCCAGAGCAGCCATAGAAGAAAAAAGCAATAACCCCAAAAACATGAAAGACTTCAAACAAAAGTAATGCATATCATATAGCTGTTGCCTTCCTTCCTAACAGCAGCAGTATCTGGACAACCTACAGCCACTGTGCCAGATATCTCAAATTCCATATGTACCATCTTTGGCTCTTCTGCAACACATTTAAATACAGACCTGGCACTGATTAGCATGCTATCAAACACATTATCAAACCTACTTCCTCGCAGGCTCACTTGTGTGGCTTTGGGCATGTAGTTAGGAGGATGGCAGTGAAGTAGGCCAGCAAAATGCTCCAAGGACATGCTTAAAGCATATATTGAATTACGCAGCAATAATTCCATGATGTGGTGGACTACAGTCAAAAACTGCTAGAGATAGCAGAGTTAATGCACTGACAACATCAAGCAAAAATGACTGTTGCTGTGTAGTCAAAGCCAACAGAAAAATACAAACAGTGTATAAAAAATTCAGGAATTTTCACGGTCACCCATTGCCATAACCAGTGTGCTGTGACAAACTAATTTCAATTTAATTGTCATGTTTGCTTTAATAATGTATTTTTCAATCAACTTAAAGAAGTTATCTTCAGTGGAAAAAAATAGCATTTAAAATAAGTGGTTTATATTTTTATACATTAACTATGAACATGCTTATTTGAAGTCCTCACTTCCTTAATACATGAGCTTTATTACCTGGAAAAACTGTTTTGCATAAACTAACCATTTGCTCTGACTCATAATCTTAATTTTGATTCTTCTAATCAAGATTCACAACTGCATCTAAGGAAGGAACTTCCACCTTCAACTCTAAATTTTTTTTACTTTAAAATGCCACTAAGGAATCACAAACTATGGTTATCTTCTGAAGCAAAAATCTGTCATTATTTGGACATTAGCACTGAGCATTTTTGTTCTTTTGTAAAATCATAAAGAGCTAAAAGCTATTTTTCATTTACATTATAACACATCCACAAAAAAAACTGAACAAATAAAAAGCTTTGTGACTGTGTAAAACAGATAATTACTCTTCATAGGATTTCAAGATTATTTCAATTATTGATTTCTATTTAAAATTGAGACGTTGATTTGAAAAAGAAAAAGAATACTCTGAAATGGATCAGTGGATTTCTTTTTTTTTTTTTTTTTTAATGGGGCTCAGAATGTATCTATGAAAACCCTGGTTATATATTAGAAATCATTCATTTTAAAACCACATCAACAACAACTACGGTTTTTCCAATAGCATTACAGCATTCTAGGTAAGTTGTCAGAGAAAAGATAAAAGAAGAAAAGAAGGACGAAAAATACCAAGAAATGATCAAAGTATAGCTCAGTAGAATTTTATAGTGAAACAAAAAGCAATGCAATATACAGCAGGTGGTAAAGTCTGACTTGGGAAAGCTTGTAATAGGCCATACTAACCTCGCACTGGGGAATGCAATTGGATAAATCTCAAGAATTTGAGAGTTATAATCCATTACTTCATCCCATTACATGATCGAAACCTTGGAACCATTTTCTAAAAATATTTCTCTCCTTATCTATTTCTTTCTAGGCAAGTTTTTAAACTGCATCCAGTCTTAATAAGCCATGCTCTTATGCTTGTAATACAACAAGTGAAGTATTATCCATTTTTATAGAACAATCATTCATAACAATGATAAGAACTTGCCAAAACTCTTTTTAAGTGAAAAATCAAACTTTGTGCTAAGTTAGAAAAGATTTGGGTGTTATTAAACTCAGAGAAAAATTGCTGGACAGGGATTTATTTTCATCTAAAACAAGCAAGATTACAATCATATGACACAGTCCTATGGAATATTTCATGTCACTTTGTACTCACATCAACAGTCCTACTCAGTTGAACATAAGAAAAGCTCTTAATAATTACATCAATTTATTAAATGCTGATCACCACTAGCTTAAAAATGTGCTCTTTTCCTAAACAGTTAACATTTTAATTTTCTTCTAGTAGTAATTATGGAACTAAGTTAGAAAGTGAGATTATGTACCATTAACTACAGAGCTGATACTTCACATTAATTCCACTGTTTACTCCGAAGATTTAAGACAGACTAAGTTGCTTCGAGATATACAGCAAACACAATCATTTATTTATCACACAACATTTTTCAGGCTCTACTGCTGCCTCAGCACAAACTAAATGAAGGTTGAATAATTTGCAGATGAGTAAAGTGAGCAAGTCTACCTTTACTGAATAGCCAATTAGTACCGAGGCATATAATTACCCTGTTTCATAAGTATAGAAATCGCTGAGCAACTATGCATTTCTTTAAAAAAAAAACAACGAAAATTATCACCAAATTCATATCCACCTTTATTTAAATTCTTTTCATTTTGGATATTAAGTTCTGCAGTAAGTTCTCAGTACGCTTCTGATTTGTTTGCTTTTGTCTAACTCTGTCACAATAGCTTACAAAAAAACTTCAAAGAACTTCTCAAGAACCACTTAAACTCCTTGCCCTCATAAAAGCATACAACGGAGCCTTGAAAACACTGCTGCCCCGTAACGCTCACATTCCCACACCATCCACAGTTTTGAGAAGAGCTTGCCCTTAGAGTTCTTTTCTACGTCATTATCAATGAAAAACTGCTTTATGAGAATAAGAGCTATAAGAAGAGAAATTATCTTTTTCAGTTACTACCTCATTTGATGGGCTTTTGTTAAGAAAGTATGCATTTATTCTAGAATAGGTACCTACACATTTTACTTTTGTTAATATGTACACAGAGTTCCCAAGGCATCCAAAGTGAGCTGAGCTCCCACCTTTCTGAAAGTAGGAAATTAGCTCATCAAGAGGTAAACTAATGGACAGTTAATGTAACAATACAGAGGTTGAATGCTGAAAGAATTTATTACATCTCCACAAACACAGTGGTAATGTGGGACTGCTAGGAAGTGTAAAAAGAGACCAACTCAGAAAAAAAAAACAAGTGCATGTCAGCTTCACTACAAGCAAACAAAACAAAACCTTAAAAACACACAGTCCTCTGAGAATACTTGGAGCTAACAAGGAATAACACTGCCATCCAAAGCCTCGCTAATTAACCACAACCGGCACTCAAGAGTGATTTATAAAGAATGCCTCACCCTGAAAACAGCACAGTAAAGGAAAAGTTGCAAACAGTTAATATAATGAAATGCATCATTTAAAAACCATTCTCATTTTTGTTTATGCTTACTACAACAAAACCAAATCTTCTCACAATTTATTGCCTAACTGCAAGAAATTTTTTATTTCTAGTTAAATCCCATGGTGGTAGGTAAACCCACAAGAGAACTAATTGCACTTTTAAATGAGTATGCTCATTTAAAATATAGACATGTTAGGATAATATCAGAAGCAATTAATTACCCTTATACTGCTGTTGTTTTTTTATCTTTTTTTGCAGAAATACATGAATCTCTTATAATATTTTGCTTACTGGGTCAATAAAGCAACATATAAAAAAATGTCAAGCACTGTTTTGTTTTACTATGAACTCTGCTGTCTATCCATTGTGTTTACTTTGGCATTCTCTCAATGAATTCTATTTATTTTCAATGAAAAATACAAGCTAGACAAATTCAGTTGTTGGTCATCATTTTAGAATATAATTGCAAATTCAGCAGTTTTTGATTTCTCATTGCACAGGTCTGCACATTGTCACTTTTTTTAATATGAAATGAACTTCATCCTTTAAAAGGAGGCAATTATGTATTTCCAGTTTAGTATCAGAATTAAGAAAAAATACTGATACAGTATGAGTTCTTGACACGATGTAGAGACAAGGGCAATCTTCTCCCTCTCAGTTTCTCCAAAACATCAATGTTCTGTATTACTTTAAAAACCTGATGAAGAAATTAAGCTAGATTTGTCCCAGAAGAAGGATTTTGTGTTAGAAATCAATCTACAAAGCCCCACACGGTTTCTATGAAAAAAATCAAGAATTTCTGAGTCCTTAATACTGTTTTAGCAGTTCTTTAAAACACTCAACAGCAGCGAAAATTTTCCTTCTTTTTTCAGTACAAGAATATCAAATAAAGTAAAGATAAAAGTAGATTCATATTCTTATTTTGAAATGTCACTCTGACCCATTCCCTAATCCTGAAAGCTTTTGTTCCAAACAGGAGAAAGGTTTGAAAGCCTCTGACATTAACCTCCCTCAAGTCACACTCTCCACCTTCAGCTTAAGGCACAGTGTTCACCTCCCAGCTGCTCTGACTACATCTGTGAACTCCACACCACCATCTGTCACAGAAACAAGCCATCTGAAATGAAATCTCGCACCTTAAATCATCATGATTGCATTTTGTGAGGAAGAGGCAGACAAAAGAAAATCAAGCAAAATTTCAGAGAGCCTCTGTCAAACCTGATAACACATTTAGACTCTCTCACAGAGAATAAATGCAATCGGACAGATACAAATGTATTCTTTCCTTTAAATGCAACTGAAAAACAGCATAAATCGTGGCAGCATTCCATTAGAGATTCAGGTAACTAACTGACTGTTTAACTTGAGATATACCTCTGAAGTGCACACATTTGTCTACAATTACATAAACTGTATATGAGGTATCTAAAATTTATATCACCTCATCGGTTCACAACATATTTAAATAAAGCTACACACAGTAGGATGTCACCTTGCAGAAGTTCTAAGTTCTGAAACAAAAAACCAAAGCACACAACAATAAATCTGGCTTCCAAACACACAGAGCAATTTTTCATCAATACTTCAAGCCAGTCTGGTAGGATCAATCATTCCAGAAGTCCAGTACACAGTTAGATTTGAGGATCTGCTATACAGCAATTTTAATGGGAGACCACAAAAAAAAAAAAAAAAAGGCATAATATGTAACTAGACAAATCACTGCCATTTATGATTTTGTTACTGCGATTTCAATTACACCTTTAATATTATCTCACATCAAAGAGTCAGCTGACAGAACGTTTTTGAAGGTTTCATTAAGTACAGTGTCAGGAGAGATCTTCTGACCAAGCATTACTACTCCCTTTCCTTCGTTAGCAAATAACTGAAAATATTTGTATTACTGGAAAAAAAAAAAAAAAATGTTTTCCATCCAAGTTCTCCATTTATTGAAAGAAACTGAAATATATAACCTATAGTTGTATCTCCTTCCCTGAGATAAGTATGCACTTTTAACCAATTCCTTCCACCACTGATAATTCTGACTCATTCTAGCATCGCCTTGCAGGGCATTCCCACATGCTTCATGCAGTTGCACAACTCCTCTGAGCCCACACTCTGGACATATAGGAAGCTAGGGGTTTCCAGCAGCAAAGTACACTTCTTCAGCATTTTCCTTTCCCCAGTTGTTTGCAGCCCTTGTGAAATGAAGGCACAGGTTTGCATGTGCATTCAACTAACACGAGACTATCAGAGACTTGAATGTTTTCACCAATACATGGCTGTGTTGATGACTGCTTTCTTTTATATTGTCATAGGCAGCTACTGACTGCATTGCCAGGACCAGCATGTGAAAAGATGCTGTAATTTGAAGATCTGAAGGTGCTGAGCTTGAAAAGTCAAAATAAACAAGTATTTTGAGTTCTCAGAGCAATTCCCTAAACAGCTGATGTAGTCAATCACTGACACTACAGGTTCCCAGTCTAATCAAAGTTAATGAAAAAGCTGCTATATTCTAAGCTACCTGTAAGCAAACAGATGAAGACAGTCCTCCCAGCATTCCTCAGCAGAACACATTACAGTAATGTAATTCCAAGGCAGCTAAGGTCCAGACAGGGAAAAGAGACATATTCTGTCTCACACTGACAATCTTTTAGTACCAGAAGTGGGAAAAAAGCTCTTAGGAAGTACCATGAATTTTTACATACAGGATAACAACTATTAATTAAAGAAGGTGATATGTTAGAGCAAGTTGTTTTACGTACATCATCCACACAAAGTATTTTCTTTATCCAAAGACTTTCAGTTGAAATATGTCTGCTTCTAACAGAAATTAAATGACTCTATATTTTACAGAAATATATATTGACAAAAACAAAAGTATGCACGTGCATATATATATATATATGTATGTATACACATATGCATACTCAGATGCACAGCGTATACATATAGATATATGTAGGTGTACATTCAGCAGAACAGTAACATTAGGTAAAAGAAAAACCCATGCAGCAGCTGGGAGAACATTCAAATAAAAAATAAGAAAAATTGTCTGGGAATCCCAAAGGCTTTAAGAAGTTTTATTCACACCCATTCCACTCCTATCTTTCCATCAGACATCACAGTCACGAGTGGTACCTTGTCATCAATCACTTTAGAGATAGCAGACAGATGCAATTCTGCCTTGGACATGTTGCTCTCAGCCACAGACTGCCATTACTGCAGTATGACAACCAGATTTAAAAATAGGAAATAGCGTGCTTAGATGATTAGAGGAAACTTTGTTGTGTATTTATACATGTTGTATTTTTAATACCTTACCTTAGATGCTGTAGGGAGAAGCTATTTCAGCAGAGATAAAAACATTAATTTACACTTTCCTGAAGAAAAGGCTCACCATGAACTTCTAGAGAGTTTTGATCTGCAGTATTCACAATAATGCCCTTTTTGAGCAGGTGAGTTTATTCCACTTCTCTCTTTTGCTTTTTAATCTAACATAACTTTAATTTTAATGTCCAGATAAAGGTAGAAAATGCATTTCCCTTACAGTAAGATTAACTGTAGAGGCAATTAAAAGCAATGCTTTCACGTATGGGCTGAGGAATCCTCACATACCTACAACTTCAATGAGTATTATACATGAAAACACAAAGAAAATTCCTTTTGTTTTGAAGAGAAGGTGTTCATCAGCTAAAATTGCACGTATCATGAGCAAAGTCTGTTCTGCTACAAAATGAGCAGAACAGAAAGAAGGAAAAGTCATGCCATGCCAGTAGTCATTTAAGCTTACCTTTTGGAAGGTATTCACCACCCAAAAACAATCCTAAGAGAAGTTTTACTTACACTGATATGAAAGCGAAGACATCTTTCTATGTTACATTAAAAAATATTTTGCCTTACACTGATTCCTGTTGTCACAGTGCATTCAAGAGGACTAGAATTCCTCTAATCAGCCTTCTTTTCATCTCTTGAAAGTCATTTGTAAACAGTAATCCGAAGCAGTTAAAGCAGGTGAGGAGAAATACTTGGGAACTGCTGTGTCATTAGGTTTAAGCACAAGTTTTCTTTAATATCCTACACATCACTGATATCAATCTTTAGCACCACACTACATTTCCTTCAAGTCCTTATGGTGGCAGACACTTTCCCCTGTCTACTGTGGATGAAACCTTAAAATAGATTCCTCACAGAAAATTTAATTCACAGGAACATCAATTACAGTTACCCAAGTTACCTGAAGTGTGTACTTCTGTATTTCATCCAGAACAAATTCCACTTCTTTTGAGGTTGTTAATGAAGCAAGATTCCCACTTAAATTGTAGCAGTACAGTTTGGCATTGTCATAGCTTTCACGACTAGAATTTATGCGGAGGCAGGCGTCTCCAATGTGACTCCATCCTTCCCCACACAGGTGAGCTAGTATAAAAAGCATATGGTTAAAGTTGAGTTGAAAAACAATTAGAAATTCTAAGAAAATACGAATTTTATCTTCTTGAGTCTGTAGTTCAAAATATAGGCAAATAACAATGTTCCATTTTCAAGTCATATAAAATAAAAATAAACAAATATAATACAATATCAAGCATTCGCATTAAAGAAATAGAGTATTATTTTGAAAACGAATGTATAACTATCTGAAATATTTATTAGAGATGTACTAACTTTCATTATAAAAAATATTGTTATTACACTTTTTCTCTGTATTCATGTTTGTGCACAACTACATTAAAGATCAGATGATGTATATAATTAACAGCACTTAGCAATCAGTTTACTTAATTGCAGTCTATATTTCAAAAAACATGAAAGCAACCATTCTGGAATTAAGAGATCAAAACTGTATCCTATTTTACTTTATCATATTTAAGCCTAAATAGAAACACAATCAGAATGATAAGAATTTCTAGTAACATCTTAGGAAGTATTTCCTTTTCAACATATTTCAGCATTACTCAGATATAGATAACTATCAAAAGATAAGTAAATAATTCCGAGCAATTATTTAAGTTAATATCTACATAAATGTCACAAACACAGCTTAATACTGCATATAACACGTTAACAATTTCTGTAAGAAATGGTGTTCATTAACTTCAACTGGACATAAAGATCAAACGGGAAAGGCCCTGATATCTACCTGCATATATGTAGTTATGAATACAAATTATAGAATAAATATTATTCAAAATGTTAGCTTTCACCTTGTGAGAATATCTTATATTATCATTTTAATATTCACAGGCTTCCACAGTATTACTAACATTATATAATCAAGAAACTAGATCTTGGGCCATAACTGTGCAGCTAAATCAAAGAATAATTGAAGTATAATTTATAAGGCAAAACTCCAGCCAGCAGAAGTAACACTGTCAGTGAACGTGTAACAGCAGAGCATGGTAGTACAGCAGTTCAGTTCTGCACTTAGGGATTCCCACAGACTGGAGCCCATCACCAGTCTGCATACCAGCAATCCGTGAGTTGCAATTACACGTATTCACATTGCACAGGCTCACTCATCAGTGAAGAGTCATCAAGAATAAAACAAATCTAGGCCTACTTGTTAAATAAATGAACTTGGCAATAATCAGAGAATAGCTGAGGTTGGAAGGAACCTTAAGGAGCATCCAGCCCCACCCAACCTGAGCACCTCCAGGGATGGGGCACCCACAGCTCTATGGGCAGCACTGCCAGTACCTCACTGCCTCTGAGTAAAAAATTTCTTTCTAAACATCTAACTTAAATCTCCCCTCTTTTAGTTCATAGCCATTCCCCATTGTCCTGTCACTGTCAGACTGTGTAAAAAGTAGGTTCCCCTCCTGTGTATAACCTCCCCTCAAATACTGGAAGGACACAGTGAGGTCTCCCCAGAGCCTTCTCTTTTCCAAGCTGAACAAGCCCAACTACCTCAACCCATCTTCATAAGAGAGATGCTCCAGACCTTTGATCATCTTCATGGCCCTTCTCTGGGCCCACTCCAACAGCTCCACATCCTTGTGCTGGGGGCCCCAGGGCTGGATGCAGTACTCCTTATCAGGGCAGAATAGAGGGGGACAATCATCTCCCTCACCCTGCTGCCACCCCTCTTCTGATGCAGCCCAGAACACAGCTGGCCTTCCAGGCTGCAAGAGCACACAATAACGAAGGAGATTTCCTCAGTTTTGACAACTATAAAAAACAGCATCCCTGCTGTGCAGCCCTTACCAGGTAAAGCCTGGCACTCCTGCTGCCGCTGGTCCCACTGGCAGTTCAGGTGCAGAGAGCAGCTCTTGCAGCTGGTCAGCTTATTGCAGATCTGTTCATTTCTCACGTGACATTTGGTGTAGTTTTTAACAGACTACAAAAACAAAACAGACACAATGACACATTTTAAGGCAAACTGTTGACAAACCAGAAGTCAGAACTGAAATACACAGCAGGTGGGCTTCTCTCAGAAAACCACAGCCATCTAAAGCCATCAGCTCTTTGCCTGGGTTCACCTGGCAGTCGGTGGAGGGCAAGAAAGGCATCCCTAAAGCACAAATCGCCCCACTTGTCATACACAGCTCACTTCAGATGGGTAAAACAGCACTTTGAAAATGCCACATCTCTGTATAGGAGACAGAAAAAGCTTAAATATCTTAAACATTTTCCCTTAGATAGTTTAGGGATATGCTCTCACTAAATCATTTCATTCCCAAGTTATCTGCAGGCTTAGCAAGTGAAGCAATCCAAGAGATAAAAAATGAAGCAAGATGCAGGTGTAAAATAACTACACTTCACTTACTGATGATATGAGAACACCCTTTGCACTGTCTTATCTGGATCCAGAGAAATAAAATAGGAACTATAGGTGGACACAGGTGATTGCAAGAAGATAATTTTAGAATTTGTCAAAAGTCATTGTTATTTTACAGTTTTAATTGTGAATCTGTAAACAACTTAATTACTGTAAAATTTAAAAAACAGGAAAGCATTTTACCCATCAGTTACACAAAAGGGCATAAGAAAAGCAGTAGATACAAAGAAGATATTTACCCAGTTGTTGGGTTTCATTCTCCCGAAAACTGAAGTATTCCTTTCTAAATAAACATTCTGAATACAAATTCTGGCTTTTTCTTATGTGCTACTTTAAATCTGAGGTCTTATGCTGACATCTTATTTTGTAAACTGCCCAAGATCTTTGGCCCATTTATCAGTTTATCTCTAAATCTATTTCAAATAACTTCCTTGCTGGATAATTAAAACAAATCCTAACTGAAGACAACAACATATTCTCAATACCACAGGCTGCTTGATGTTAGAAGGGACCTCCAGAGGTCACCTGGACTCCTACCTGAAGCAGAGCCACATGCATGTGACTTTTGCAGATCTCCAAGGAGGAGACTCTACAGCCCCTCAGCAGCCTGTGCCAGTGCTCCACCACCCCCAGAGCACAGGAGTGCTTTCAGATGTTCCTGTGTTCCATTTTGCATCCATTGCTTTCTGTTCTGTCACTGGACACCACCACAGCCTAGCTCATTGGAGCCTCCCTTCAGACAAGATCTATGCTCAGGCTTCCCTTCTCTGGGGTAAATAAACAGTCCCACCTCTCTCAGACTTTCCTCATGTGAAAGATATTCCACTACCTTAAAACACACAATATGCAAGTTCACATTAAAGTACATTTCCATAACAGACAGGTAAACAAAGCAGTTATGAAAAAAAGAAAAGGTACCAAAAAGGAGATTACTTCATGGAAAAAAAGGAAAAAGATTCTTGAGTTATTATAGGCTTTTCAAACTGCAGAGAAGTATAATTCATCTGAAAAAGAAAATCATTATATTGAGATAGCTTATTTTTGGTAAAATTAAGAGATAAATGACCCATGAACTAAGGTAACATCAAAATATATTCTAAAGACTTGAGAACATGCTCAGCCTTTCAGGTAACCAGAAGTTTTAGATAAATTAACTCATTTGTCAGAGGTCAATTCACAGCTATAAGCAGTCACGTATATATTTAATGCAATAGAAATATATTTTCTCAATTTATTTTAAATACAAGTATTTTTCTAGATTTCAGTTATTTAACTCTCTTTTTTTTTTAGTCCTGAAATAATGCAATTGTTAAAATGAATTTTTAGTCTCACACAGGACCAGCTTAATTATTGTTGTTTAAGAATACTTTTTTTATGCCTTCATTGGATGAATTTCCCACTTGTGAGCATAACATGGAAGATACTCTTTTTCTGTCTGTAAGAAGTTCTACAGTGAAGCACAGAGAAAGAAACGAAAACTGTTCTAGGGGAAAGCATCACACCACAGTATGAAACAGAGCCAAAGGCAATGCTGCAAAGTAACAGAACATCTACCTAGACCAATAAATGCATACAGACAGTAAAGCATGCGATACCTCTGGTATGAATCTGCATGTAGTTTCGCTCAGCCATGACGCATATTCACAAAACTGCCTGAGAGATATTGAGAGAAAAAGCACCACCTGCTCATTTACAAGCCCTCAACTAATCCACTTTTGAAACGTGATATTGTTCAAATTGGCGTCCCCCCACCAGTCTGTCTTGGGACCGGTGCTCTTTAACATCTTTATCAATGACATCGATGATGGAATCGAGTGCACCCTCAGCAAGTTTGCTGACGACACCAAGCTGAGTGGTGCGGTCGACACGGCTGAAGGAAGAGATGCCATTCAGAGGGACCTTGAGTGGCTAGAAAGGTGGGCCCGGGTGAACCTGATGAGGTTCAACACGGCAAAGTGCAGAGTTTTGCACTTGGGCCGGAGGAATTCCAGGCATCCATACAGACTGGGAGGAGCGGTCCTTGAGAGCAGCCCTGTGGAGAAGGACCTGGGGGTCTTGATAGATGAAAAACTTAATACGAGCCAGCAGTGTGCCCTTGCAGCTCGGAAGGCAAATGGTATCCTGGGCTCCATCAAAAGAGGGGTGGCCAGCAGGGGCAGGGAGGTGATTGTCCCCCTCTACTCTGCTCTTGTGAGGCCCCATCTGGAATAATGCATCCAAGTGTGGAGCCCCCAGCACAAAAAAGACAGGGAGCTGTTGGAGAGGGTCCAGAGGAGGGCCATGAAGATGATCAGGGGACTGGAGCACCTCCCTTATGAAGACAGGCTGAGGGAACTGGGCTTGTTCAGCCTGGAGAAAAGAAGGCTGCGGGGTGACCTCATTGCAGCATTTCAGTACCTAAAGGGAGCCTACAGAGGGGAGGGGAATCAACTCTTTGAAAGGGTAGATAACAGCAGGACAAGGGCAAATGGTTTGAAGTTGAGGGAAGGGAGATTTAGGTTGGACATCAGGGGGAAATTCTTTACAGAGAGAGTGGTGAGGTACTGAAACAGACTGCCCAGAGAGGTTGTGGATGCCCCATCTCTGGAAGTGTTCAAGGCCAGATTGGATGGGGACCTGGGCAGCCTGGTCTAGAATTAAATGAGGAGGTTGATGGCCCTGCATGTGGCGAGGGGTTGGAGTTTCACGATCCTTGAGGTCCCTTCCAACCCTGGCCATTCTGTGATCCTGTGATTCTTTGAAATCCTTAAGCATTCTGACTGCTTTTTAAAATTATATATTCCTTAGTAACATTATATACAGATTACTGTTGTCCAACTAAACTATCTGTTCCATTATTTTCTAATCATGAAGCTTGTTTTGCGCTAGTTATTTACTGTTTAAAATAAAATTCAAAGTATTAGTGAGTCTTCCATAACAATGTTCTGTTGTAGTCCCTTATTCCCAGCACTTATTCCCCTTAAATCCAATTTAAACATTGCCTAAAAATTTCATTAGTTCAATGTAGATGTAAATCCAACAGGTAATTCATATTAACGCAATATTAAGGTCATAACTTAAGCTAGCAAACCAATAAAATTCAGAAATATGACAGCCCATCTGTTACTGAAGTTCTGTATTTTTGTAGGATATTTATTTCTGCACACTCAAGTATCATTAAATTGTTATGTATAGTTTCCTATTTCCATCCGATTTACTGATTTTTCAGAACTGATCTTGATATAGTGGTAATACAGACAAACTTTTGAACTGCAGTGATTTTCAACATCTCCACTCTAGAGTGAAAATATTACAGTAGTTAATGTTAAAATTTCAGAAATTACTATTGAACAATGTACATCTCTACCTCCTCCTGGATTTTTCAGGGTAATGATACAATCTTGTCTAGTTTGCCCAGCCTAGTTGTAAATTATCAGATAGGTTTGCTACTCTTTCTCTCAATCTACTGCCAAATTTTACTTAAATGTTTACATTTTACAAAAAAAAAAAAAAAAATTCTCTATTCACAATTCCTTCTACTACTTTATACAGCATTTCCCCCTTGATTGTTCTTTAAATTCCTCATCTGTAGGGATATCACTATGATTATTATTATTGATGTTAGTGTTGTACTGTCACTATCCTTCTGGAAGTTGTGCAAATATTACACTAAGACAATGGTTCTTGCCTCTAAGGTATTGCATGAAAACACTTAATAATGCAGGATTACACTTTTCTTTGAAGCACCCTCTAGTACCCTCTATCCCTCCACAATATGCTCTTGACCATCCCTATCACTGGTTCTAAAACATTTAGTTTACATTGCCGTGCTCAGAAATTGAATAACTTAAAGTAACTTAACCCTTTGGAGTGCATTAGATTACTTAAATCAACTGAAGTTTCACTATATTGCATGTGTGGAGACTGACACAAGAAATGCACAGACTGCTACTGGAGACACAGGTGTGGGTTGGTCACAGTTGCAGAAAGAACACATCCCCCTTGTAGCCACAAGCAAAAATACCATACAGACTGGATGCAGGAACACCTCAGCTATGCTTCTTCCCAACACAGTCTCCCCAAAACAAGAAAAGCACATACACTCCTCTTCAAAAGACACATCTCAAATTGTTCTCTAATACAGAAAATTATTATGTGTGCACTACTGCCTGATGTTCTTGATCCCAATAGTTTAAGTGTTTTCAATGGAGTTAGCCTTCTTTATATATGCTGTTTGTTACAGTGAAAGTATAAGTATTTTAACAAGCTTAAAAATATGAGGATTCAGCTCAAGAACTGAAATGTTATACAGAATATCTTTTCAAATTTTTCCAAGGACTCGTACAGTTTTGAAAAGAAAGCATTTTCTTTCAATCAACAGTGACAGCATTTTTCATGTGATGTTTAGCACTACTTCCTATTCTTTCTATATTTCAACTCTTCAAAATATTTTCTAAGTAATATGGAAATAAGTTAATTTATTTGCAAAATGTTAGTGCAAAATTCATATATACTGATGGATTATAGTCAAGATAAGAGCAAAAATTTGCAGCTTATTACTAGACCTACATTACCTGGAGTGACTGCTTCAAATTTTACTGTAGAGTCGTACAACAACAACAAAAATTGGGATAGAAGGAAGAAGTTCCCATTAATTCCTTCAGCTGGCCTTTCAGGACTCATGTTTGGATGTGAACTGGAGCTTGATATGAATCAGAAAAGGGGATGATTTATGTTTAAGATATGAAGAAGCAAAACCAATTTGTTTTGGTATGCACCTAGTGCAAGCATTTCCCAAAGAACTGGGTGAGAGAGAAGACAAAGAAATGGTTTGGAAAAGATATTAAAAAAGGAAAAAGAAAACCAAGTCTTCAAAACCTGGTAGCATATATATCAAAAATAAATCAACATAATGTCTGGTACCAACCTATATGTATGCTTCAGTGTTTCCAGACGTTTTAGTCTATAAGCCCAGGCACTTGAGCTGATCACAAATGAAAGTGGCATGGTACTTACCCAAAAACCAGCTCACCTCCTCTTTCTCAAGCACACAGCTTAGAGAAGACTGGCAAGCAGGAGGGAATCTAGCACTTTCAAGGCCTCAATGCAAATAGTTTTTCAGTGTGTCTGCATGTATCTGAAAAGCACAACTGCAAAAATAAAACAGCTTTATGGCCGTACTGCTTTGCTATATTACTGTCCTTACAAATGATTACCCTCTTAATATATCAAGAAACTGCCACATTCTCTACCATTATTTCGCTCCATTTCAAGAAAAAATAAATTGATAAAGCACATTTTTACTGTAAAATTCGTGCTCTCTCTTTGTCTTTTGTTGCAGCCTGCAAATTCTCTTCAGCCTCTGTTCACTGTACTGTCACAAGGAAAGATTTTGTTTTCATGTGATGGCTCAGCTCCTTCCTGTGGAACTGACCAATTCTTTGCTTACACTTGCAATACCTTGTAAAGGATGCAGCAACTTGGAAAGAAAATCTTTCCAAAGACATATTTCTTTCTGTTCTGTTTTTTAAAGGACTGGAAAGTAAAGTTGATAAATAGCTTTTTTTGTGAATTTTTTTCTTTACAGAATAAATACAGTTTTATGAACACATTCAGCAAGTATCGCTGACATATAGTGCAAAATAAAGCTTTTTATAAGCAGACGTCCAAGGTGATTATAATTTCATAAAAAATTATTTTGATCCACATGTGAATTTCTTCCTCTATCAAAAAACAGGCAGAACACATCAGAATCAGTGATGACCAGAGTCCCACAGGTAAAAATCAATACAATCTACTCCACAATCACACTCCAAATAAAACAGATATATAAAACAAGCAGTACACAAATTCTTTTTTAAATAGGTGAAATAAATGAAGGTGTGAAGCAGAGAAGTTAAGGAAAAAAATACAGTGACAGAAAGCCATTGATTCTAATTTTAGAAAAGTGCAGTATGCACAGCTTGGAATAACATACATGTGATACTAGTAGGTTTCAAAAGCAAGACAGAACTTTCCTGTTTAAATTTCCTTTTTTTATGCAAAGAGATCCAACAAATGGGAGAAAAATTTAAAAAAAAGTATATTGATGAGGTTGTTACCTCCTTGCAAGAGTGTTATATAATATTCTTTGCTTCAAAGCTGAAAATAGCCTTGGACTAGATGCAAGAGTCTCCACAGAAGGACTTGCAAGAAGAGGTTATGCAGAGATTAGCGTGCCATATATCATGAAGTCTATATGAACTCTGAATAAGACAGTATTAAGGAAATTATTAAGTCACTAGCTAAAGAGAAATTTCAGTACCATCTTGAATGATTCCATATAATTTAAGTTAGCTGCTTCCTAGTTGGTAAGATTGGACAGGATAAGCTTCATCCCTCAATGTTTGTATCAAATATTTGTATTATCAATTAAAATCATAGTATGCGAAAGTATTCAATTTAGGTGAGGTTTTATGGGGAAAAAAACAAGCCAGCTTGCTAGTGCTAAAACAAGACAGACCTCCAAACAACCTGTCATTGCAAGCCTCTGCTCACAATTACACCAGATTATTATACAGTATTGTGATATATCCTGATGATCCATGTGCCCCCACAGTGGTGGAATACAATGCCCCGTTAATGTGCTGATTCGTATCAGATGGTGAGCATAGGCAGGTATACGTGTATCATCAGTGCATTAGTACAGCTTATGAAGTCCATCTGTCCAAATAGCAGAGTGGTTTCGGGAAATCTCCTTATTTTATAGCCCTGCCAATCAGTGTCCCTCACATACTTGTGACCATGAGGCCAATGCCAAACTGATTGCCAATATACCTTTAATTCTCTGCCAGTTTCCATGAACAGTACACAACAAATTTTGTAACATTATTGTCATTCTCAGCTGGATGTTCTATGATCTAAGTAATAAATCAAAGACTTTGCACAGCTGCAAAAACAGGGCTTTCTCCTTGAGATATTTCTGAGTCCTCAGCTTGTTATCCAATATTGCCATCACAGCACTGTCAAAACATTTTCAAATTGTAGGACTATAAAAATGGGTAATCAGCCTGATTTGTGCCATTTCTCCACACAGTGCCATTCTGTTGATGCTATTTTGGTAGGTTTATATTGATAGCTTCACAATTCTGCCACCGTAGTCTACCAGAAAATACATTAATTTTGAAATAGCCACATCCAACTTATGGTAACTCTTTTCAAAAATCTTTTGGATACATTTTCACTATCACATTCTCTAGTAACTCCTCTAAGAGCCTTTGCTACCTGCCTTAAATCCTGGATAAAACATAAGAAATGATACAGAAGACTGGTGCATCTATCCCTAATTAAGCTAACAATCTTGGTCATGAACAGTTATCAAAGAAAGATACTGAACTGAGAAGCCTGTGCTAGAATACCCAGCACTCCATATTTTCTAGGTATGAAGATGGTCTGCTCTTTAGCAACTCTTCCTTCCTTAAGAGTTGAAAGCCATGGCTAGAAGATTGGTACTTAACACAATATTAGGAAAGGAAGAACCCTTGAAGACCACAAAAGAATGTAACCACTAGAGCCTGGAATATTAAATCACTCTGAGAAACTATTATAATGCTGTGATTTGAGGTGCCTCACTCTGAATGGGCAAGCTTAAAGTCAATCCAGAGTCAGTCCAACTCATGCCTTAATTTATCTATCTGGAGAATAAGACTGATTTGCATCAGGTTCAAACTAGAAAGCAAGCCAACAGTTAGTCATGGAAGTACGTAAATAAAAGATTTTGAATTCCAGTATAGCTAATGTCTGGACCTAGCCAAAAAAAAAAAAAATATATATATATATAAGGAAATAAAATTTATAAAGCTAAAACGGTATTATAAGTTTCTCAAAAATCAAATGAATGAGCAAGAGATGCAGCAGATGGTGGACAAAGTTTAAAGCACGTCCCTAAGCAATATTAAAAACAAAAATCAAAGCTGTTTAAATCTATATGTTCTATCTTTATAAACATAAACAATATACAATCTCAGCAAATCACCACAACTCAGCTAATCTTATGCTGACACAGGCTCATACTCCTTTAATAAAAAGAGATGAAACCCTATGACTTAAACAGAAACATTTGCATGATGACCAGTGATCAAAACATCAAGACTAAAGAAACTGACCTGGTTCTGCTCTAAAGGGAAAGAAAATGAACTGCCCTGCATCATGGGATTCCACAGTTTCTGCCTGCATACTGTGGGCAGCATATGCTCAAAAATCAAGCTGGTAATGACTCTGGGACATTCCAAATATTGTTAATTAGGAGATAATAGTATTTGTACTGAGAGATATGCATAGTGGGCTAACACAATCAAAGATCTTTTTTTCCTGCAAAGCATATCTTTACTGCAGACCAAGACTGCCCTCTGAAATATTTCTACTGCAAAAGTCAAGCTTTTGTTCAAAACAACCTACTATTTGTTCACTGTTCTATTTAGTGTAACAGAATTTGGGTTTAGTTAGGAAAAAAAAAAATTAGTATTAATAACATGATCATGAATTTGCAAAGACTCACCACACTACAGTTACTATTTGCTGAAATGCACTTTTTGTCATCGCACCATTGGCACCCGTTTGTATTGGCAGTACAGCTTGCACAGTCTGCATATCGGTAACATCTGTCATCTGCAGCAGCTGCAATACAAATGAAAGTCAAAAAGAAACATAGGACTGTATTTTAAAAAATTGCCTAGAGTATTTTCTGTTACATCTTTTATTTAAGCTGTAGCCATTAAATGAGGGTTTAAGCTATTCTGGGAAATAAGTTCTATTCAGTTAATAATATCCTTTAAAAATTCCCCAAGTAACAATCATATTTGAAGGTTAACTAAATGAACATTCACTGATTTGCAGCACATGAGCATTTTTAGGACAGTGTGTAAATTTAACCTATAAGAAAGCTTCTTAAACGATTCACTGTTCACTCCTTTAATGTAGAAGATAGATTTTCTTTAGATGCAAGTTTCTGATAAAAAAAAAATTAGATTGCTGTCAGGAAGCAACGGTAAAAGCTTCAAATACAAAAATCTAAGACAGCTGTTAGCAACACATAGTCCTTCCAAGTTAAATTATCATCATTAGTTTAGAAATTAGAGAGTTCTGTTATTTCAGTATAACAAATCTTGGAGGAAAACATTCATGTCAATTCCTTAACGCAAAGCTGTAGGACTTGGACTGAAATTTATGCTAATTGCTGTGCTTAATGCCTCTGTATCTAGAAACAAGTCTTGGGATCATGAATGTTTAAGAGATTCCATTGCCAGGAAAGGCTTATTATCCAAGAGTAGCTCTTTCACAAACCCATTAAAGTTTCTGTTTATCTTTTAATCTTGACCATCATCACTTTCTCACATGATGCTCTCAACTAGATAACACTTGAGCCAAGTGGTGTAAAAGAACAGAATGAAAGCACAGCTTTGGGCAAAATGTTATCACCTGAAACTGGAAGGATATGACAGTAGTGAAGAGGTGCTGTCCAGTTAGCAAAGGTTTTGACAGATCCACACAGTTTCTTCAGAACTGCAGTTCTGAGCAGCTTGTCACATTTATGTTTAGGTGCAGTTTTATCCCAGTGCAGAAGCATTGGAAATTGGGCCTAACTTTTCTATTTTCTTCAGCCTGACTACATTTTATTTTCGTAAACACTTGTTGAAACAAAGCTTTGCTGGGGTTTTCTTTGAAAATAAGTTCTACTTTCATCTGTGTTACTTCTGAATTTATAGTCTCAAGATTCTTCTTTCTATAAAGAGCTGAAACTTTTCAGATTAATATTACGAAACTGTACAAAAGCAGCTCTTCAGAAAACTACCCAGATAACCTTTCAGTTAGATAATGCATCTTTTTCCAAGTTTATATTCAGTTCAGAAACAAATAAGAGCTAACATCTTGAAACACTAATAGCAGAACTAATAATTTATTAAGTAGTATACTACCATTTGTACATTTAATAAACAGCCAATGGGATGGTGATTTTATACTGTATGCAATGAAAGATGTGAGTAGAAAATAGGTATATATAGTAGTGATGCCTATTCTGTTCACGTAAAGCGTAAGAATTACACTTTCAAAAGCAATTTATTTATGACATGCCAAAATACTCAGGAATAGAGTGCTACAGTTATTCATAATGTTCAATTGTTCTTTCAAACAAATATGGCGATCATAATACCACACAGAAATTCACCAGGCAAACTTGCACCCACTTCAACATAGTGCTGCAAAGGACTTGTTTGTCTCAAGTTTGTCTCCAGCTGTGGCTGAACTCTATACTTCTATGCAAATATTCCCACTGATATGTAAACTACTTGAAACAGTCATGTTTTCCTTTTCCTGTACTGGTACATACAGACATGACAGTGCCATATGCCTGTAATGGTAGCTATCACTTGCAGGGGCCATCTGCGCTCTGTCTGCTGTTATGATTTCCTGGAATCAGAACAACATGAGAGCTTTTATTTAAGTAAGCATCTATTTATATACACTTTCATGCATACACACACACAGTCCAATAAATGAAAAGGTGGAAAAAAAGGAAAATTATTTCAGAGAAATTATCTCAAACCTCAACCTTCAAGTTCTCCAAATACAGTGCACAAAATTCAATCTAAAGCAATTTTTGTAAATTCTTCACTTTGAACCCTCTTATTCTTTAGCACTTTAAGCTTGTTTTTTTTTCCTGTATTTAAACCCCCCCCCCCCCCCCCCTAAATCAGAGTTCAAAAATTTTAAAACATTATTCCCTAAATTGTCAGAATCACTAGATCAGCTTGTTTGGGTTGTTTTTCCCATTTCATTGGATTTGTTTTGTTTGTCTTCCCTCTGTCTCCTACACTGCATCAAAAATTTCATGCTGTAAAACAAGACTTACCTGTTTTCTTCGGACATTTTGCTCGAAGGATGTTGTTAGCATTCCCAGATTCCCAGGATTCACAGTGTTTCTTGTTCCACAGACACCTTATCCCTGGACGAGCATTCTTACACAGCTCTTCATCTCTGAATGCTTCACAGTTTGGAGGCTTGTACACAAGGATGTCATTCAAAAGAACACTTGAAAATCCCCCAAATATGTACATTGACCTGTTAAGAAAAAGCAAGCAAATATAACATATTGTAACTAAAAATTTCTTTTTCTTTAGCTGTCTTGATACACAATAAAAAATAACATATTACAAAAAAAATCAGTGTTTGCATTATAATTATTGATATGCTTTTCTACATATTTTTTCATTGGAAATATAGACTAAGAAAAAATTGCTCCATGTTAGTTGTATCAGTGAGTGACACACACCAAATGTGTAGAAAGAAGAAAGAAGGGATATGCAGGAAACAGTACTCATTTTTTAGTTTGATAATGAAAGAAGTGTGATAAAATCACCTGCAAGGAATGAGAACATTTTCCTTGAAAATTTCAGAGCCTACCAGTAATGCTTAGAGATGGATATTTGGCTTTAGTACAGTAGCAGCTAACATCAAAGACAGAAAACTAGACTTGAGATCTTATCCCTTTTTTCTCCTTTAGGATTAAAAACAGTCTCAATTAAGAGATATTTAGAAAGAACTTGTGTATCTGCTGTATCCTATACTCTTATAACAGATACAATCATATAGTTCCCAATAAGAGAAATTTTTGAGGAGTATCTCATAATATATTATCTTTTACATAAAACCCTTCTAAAAATACCATTAAACTCTAGAAAAGAGATAGTCATTTTCACCTTGAATCCAATTCACTGAAAAATTACATTTCTTGAGTATTAGACATAGCTTAATTGTTTCAAACAAAGATCAGAATGTGAAAATTTATCTGTTGCTAAATTCACTCATTTCCCCAATTTTCTCTTAAGTAACATTTGCTGATTAATTTCAAGTGCTGTGTTACAGCTTACTGCTTTGTTTTTATTAAAATCTGTTAAAATCTTACTTGAATTGTTACACCACCTTTATTTCTGATCCTATATAGAGGATCTGAAGATTGTCTACCTATGCTAAAATAATGGGCTTATAATAATGCTGAATGATGTGTAATGACCAGTAGTGTGGGACAGTCATCTGCAGTTGTGCCATGCTCAGACACTGGGTCATTTGGCAACAAGCAATAATAAAACTCACACAAGCAAATCTGACCATACTTTTCTACAGTTCTGCTACCAAAAAGGAGACGTGTGTCCTACAATTTTATTTTGGGAGATTGGAGTGGGGGAAGCAGAGAGTTCAACCATCAAATTCTGTAAACTCTAAACCCATCTCCTAGTTCTAAATGACAAAGATTTACTGAGATTTACTATTCATGGCAAATGTCATGAAAGTATGACATATTTTATAAAGGATAAACAATAAACTTCATATAGTCAGATGCTGACAGGCTTTTATTTTTCCTCTTGCAATGAGTTAATGGTGATCACTATCAACATCTACGAACTTGCTTTTTTTCCCCAGTAAATTTACATGTTTCTGATTTAATGACTGTAGAAGAAAAAGGAATAGTTGTACGCTATAAAGAAAAAGCATTGTTCTTATCACATTCAAGTGAGGATTATAGTGGGTCCTAAATTCAAATTCACTGCAGCTCACAGTAGTGACAAAACACCTCAGTACACTAGGACGTTTGTATGAACCAGCATTGGAATAGGTTCCACTGCATGTCAAATTAACTCTACAGCTGACTGCTGATATGTCAAGCCACTGATAAGTGCTATTTTTCACGTTAATAAATTATATCAGTTATAGGTCATTGAGCCATACTTCACATGGATATAATTGCTGTCATTTTTTTTCACTACAAAAGATGGTCAAGAAAATTTAAAATATGCTTCATTTACCCATTACTGACAACAGCAGTGTGACCAAATCTGTTGACATCTCGGTGTAGATTAGGTTTTGGTAAAATCTTCCACTCATCACAAGCTGAAAGACAAAAGGAAAACATACGGTATTATACAAAATAATCTCAAAATTTGCAACAAAATATGTGCAGAATGGATTTTATTGTATCTGTATTTTAAGTATGAACTAATTTTATCCCCTATTTAACTGTGTTTACTTCCAGTGATCTGGGAAAGGTTATGTCCACTGTAAGAAGAGACCACCTACTCCTCATCTCCTTCAAATGTTCTTACATGATTTCATCACCTGTTGGTCCCACCAACTCTGAAGTAAAAATTCTGGTTCCAGTATATTTTAAAACTTTTAATACTATCCTGTTCTTGTTTTTTGTCATTTAGTTTTTTTATTTTGTTTCTTAATTAAGCTGTTCTGTAAAAATCAGGACTTTTTTTTTCCTTTCCCCTGTATCCAGTAGCAAAAAGCTGCTTTTTCCTACTCTAAGCAGAAGCATCCTACAGAGATCAACAGTCTGAAAAGTTCCCTAGTGTACAGCAAGACTGCACAGAACACTTTTGAAACAAGGCTTTCCAGAGTGTTAACGTAATTATTATGCAGATTTTTACCTAGTACTGCTGAATTCATTTATCTGTACAATTCTAAAGACAAGCGTGTCTAAATGAAGTAAACTTTATGCACACTGAAAACATATTTTTAGATATGAATATTTTTTGCAAGTCGTAGAGCTGATGAAAAACTAAAGCAGTATCACCACGCACATAGTCCAGGAAGGTCTGCTTAAGATTGAAAAAATAAAAAACAATAAGAAATTTCAACACCTTTTCTCCCTACTCCCTTAGATTGAAAACAAATAAAAAGAAAAAAAGAAAGAAGAAAAACAGAAATGCAAATTAGGACATCCAAGAAGGAGAAACCGTCCTTCAGGTCAGTGTTATCCAGCACCAAAGTCACTCTAACTGCAGGCCATCCTGATTCTGCTCTCGTTTCTACTGTCAGAACATTTCAGCTCCACTCTGGCACATCGAATGCAGAAAGCCATTCACAGCAGCATTCTGTCCAGTTTGCTTTCTGTGATAGTACCACGCTGACACAGCCTGGTGGAAGGTCACTCAGTGGTGGATTTGGCACATGAGAGGAGGCACAGCTAGAGACAACACTGCAGTAATTAGCAGCTCAGGGGACCAACGCTTCCCCAGAGCAACAGCCAGAACCCAAAAAAATTAAAAAACTGTAATAGATAAAGCAATTACAGCATTCTATTATTTGGAAACAGAAACCTAAAGCACATCATTACCAGAGTAATGCAGATGGTCCAAGCAGCAATAATTTCAGTATCATACCTTGAGTGAATTTAAAAGTTTGAAGAAACGGTATAATAAAGTTTTTGTTCACTATCTTAGAGGGCCAGTAGATGCCAGAATCCTCTTTGTCAACTTCTACATTCTGTCACCGTAACTATTATCATAATACAATTATATTTTTAACACACAGCACCTCTCAACTCTTCCCTTTTGATTTTCTTTACTTAAATAGAATGGTACATATATGCCAGAGAGAGATGCTCTTCAACAGGGTCAACAATAGAGCTCACAGTGGGCATCAATTGTTTATGATCACAAGGTTGGGAATAACATTAAATATAAAAGTTGTGTATCCACCATATATATAGGAGTAACGTTGGCATTTGAAGCTTCTATGATGTTTGAATCATCTGATAGCTTAAGACCAGCAGCAGTACTATTTATTGGAAAATAAAACTGATCAACAATTGTGTGTTCGATTTTTATTTCAAGAATGTATTGTCATTTTAAAAGCTATAAAAGAAAACATTTTTAAAGTTTCAGCAGATCAGCAAAATCTTTGTGTTGCACTTCAAAACCAAAACATTGCTGCTGCTATAAGTCATTGTATCTTAACACAAACAGCATGTCTTAGCTCATGTCAATGATGGTAAAGGAAACACTTAAAGAAAACATTACATTTTCAGCCTATCTTGGAAAGCATTACATTTTTTTTTTTTTTTTATTTGTACACATATATACAAATAGTATTTCCTGTACTTAGAAACTTATTTAAGAAAAAAATGGGATTTAACACTGAAAGAAAACCATAAAACCATAATAAAGGCCCATTTTCAGATAAAAAAACCCTTGAGGGCTTGAGATATAATAATTCCTAGCTTGCTGATGATATTTGTCAAACTGGCAGTTCTTTTCAATACAGTACAAGAGGAAAAGGAGGAGGGAAGCATGTTACAAATAGCCTTTCCTCTTATCTCCTCCAAGCTTTCTCAATGACTGCTGAACACTGAACAGGCCATTGTGCAAGAAAAATCCGGCTGTAGTACTTTAAATTCCTCATCAGAACTTCTCTACAAAGACTGGTTGATGTGAAATACAGATAGTTAACCAACTGCTGGTGTGGGGCTTTTTCTTGGTAAAAAAAAAGAAAAAAAAAATCAAACAGAATTCATCCATGCCTATCATCTTCAAACTTCTTTTGAAGATTTCAAAGTACCCACATTTCCAAATTTACTGTATGGCTTCAAGAATAAAATGACAAATAGCAAACAGTATAGTTCACAACATTACCTGTCAACATTACAGCCTTGTCCATTGCATTTATTGCAGTAATAAGAATGGTAAACTTCAAGGAATAAAAAATAAAATACTTTCACTGAGAAACAGATATTTCTTTTAAAGAAACACAAATTAAGAAGATGAAGGAATTATTCTATTCATCCCAAATGAACAGAATGTCTAGTCAGTGAGAAGTACAATGCAGAACACAGGTCCCTTCCTTCCTGCCAGTATGGCTTTAACTTCAAGGACAAGTATTATCATGTTATATCATAGGAAAAAGACTCCTATTCCTCTCCTTGTGATAGTTATAGATAATGCCATTATGAGATATTACAATGAGATAATACAAAAGTGGCTCTTAGACTGAATTCAATCCCCATACAAATCACATACATCAGGAAACACACCAGAAACATGCATTAGCCTTGAGGTAACCCAGCAGAAGCTGGTAGAGAAATACACTCGTGCATACTAGCATGCATGAGTTTTAGAAAATAAAAACATTTCTAATCAACATTGTCACATAAGTGAAATAGTCAAAAACAGACATGCTTTACAACATTGAACTAAGACCAAATTTACCAAAATACAACTGAGGTGAAAATGAGGTAACTACTGCATCCTAACTGTGTCCTGCTCATTGTGCAAGTCTTCTTGAGAGTGAATTGTGCTTTTCAGAGACGGTTCAAAACATTAAAAACCTGTCTTGCTGTGGAAGGCAGCATGAAGTTTACACTTATTCTTCAAATCTAATTTTGAAAAAGATATTACTAAAACATTAGGACAAAGCTGGACCAGAGACGAGTTAACACAGCCTCATTATGTCTGAATTAAGTTAAAACACTTTAAAAAATTATACAAAAGATCAGCACTCAACCATCTCAACCATCTCCAATTCAGATTTTGATTTACAAAAATCTGAGAAAACAGCACATCACAAGCTGTTTTCAGAGGTGACTACTCATTTTTTTTCTTCATCTGATATATTAAATATATTATGGGCATCTCTTATTGAATTATTATTAGTAATATGATCCTTAAAAGCTTAATAACTTACAATGCTACAAAATTTTGTAAGGAATACAGAAGAACCAAGAACTAAAATGTTCCCTTTACTGAAATACTGTAGAAATTCCAAAAGAAAAACTGTAGGGATAGAACCGAAGAGAAGCTGATTGGTATCTTATCAGCCTTCCCTCCCTGGCAATGCCCAATACCACATTCAAGACTGAGCAGCAGCACCATGCCCGCTCAGAACTTGCAGGTGGAATGTGACAAGATGCTCACACTGTTTCTTTTAAAGGACAGAAAGAGTTCATAATTCCAAAAGACGATAAAAGGAAAAATACTTAATTTTCTATAACTCTATAGTAGTTAGAGTAATGACCCAAAATGTAGAAGAAACAGGTTCATTTCCTCCCCAATGGGACTTAAACTTAAAGCTTTCATCTCCAAAGAAAATGCTCTAGCCCTTCAAGCTAGGTGGCTCTTCACCACTCTGTTACTGCTGTTTCACTGAATAGAAAAAGAAAGAAAAAAAAGAGACAGAATATTGTCAGAAGCAGGGAGGAAGTGGAAGCATTGCTCCAGCCTCACCTTTGTTAGTGCAATCTAAAAACAGGCAGTGTTCTGTACCTTACTTCCAGAATCTTATCTGTATTTCTGAACTGGAAGACAAGGTAGGAAGGCTCTAGAGAGGGATATATACACCAATGTATCAGTATAACTGACTGATATATTTAGAAGCATATACACAAATAGCCATCTAAATCACCTGAGTTAGGCAGAAGTAGAAAGCTTATTTTCTGACACATTCATGCTGAATAAATATTTTTCTCGTTCAGGTAATAAACTCTTACTCTCAGCAAACCAGAAAGGCAAACATATTTGAAACAGCATAAATTTAATTTTAACTGTAGGTGTAATGTATACATCGGAGTCTATATACATGAAAGTAACTCTACAAGCAATATTCTAAAAACAATTAAGCTTAGCTTTTAAATAAAGCAATTCGTGCATTATATTATTATGGATTTCCTCCCCTAATTGTACAGTGATACAGAGGAAATTGCTACTACAGACTGCACCAAAATTACATATATGACTTCAGTGCTCAGGAAAACATAATACTTAATATATCATAGATGTTGTTTTACATTTTCTTTGTGGCGGCTTATTGATAATCTGCTTGTAATTCCAGAAGAACGGACAATAGCACAAATACATTCTTTCTTAAGGAGGACTGAAAAAAAAATCTTTACCAGACATGCAAACTTAATAGTTACGACAAAAACAAGAGTTTAAACAATCTATTTTACAAGCATGCAGCAATTATGAATAAAGAATTAGTTTTATCATGAAATACAAGCAATTTGATTACCACTGAATGGTACCACTGAAGTCAATCTCAGGAGACAACTTTTTAAATGCTTTCCAAACTTCAGATATTTAGTTCTTAAACTTTGAGTAGCATAGAAAAAAATCTTAGCATTCTACAAATAATATTGTCTTTCATAAGCAATTGAATTTACATATTATTTATTCTATAAAAAGAAAAAGTCAGTAGAAATCCAGAATGTAGCAAGACTTACAAAAGAACCTTATCATAAATGTGTTGATTCTCGCACTCTCCTATAAATACAAGCAAACCTGCAAGACAGCTACCACTAGAAGAGGGCATGCAAGCAGCTGCCACATTCCAATGATTTGAGAGTTGGTTGGGTTGAGTTTTTTTTTGTTGTTTTTATAGAGGTTCTCTGCCAGTCATTCTGCACACATTTTGGGAGAAGCAGATGCAATGCATGAAACAAAAAAGCAGAGACTCAGATTTCATACACTGAAACAACAATAACTGCCTTAGGGATACAGAAATATATTTACTAACATCACCATTTAGCCAGAGACTAAAATCAATACCCTATTTTTTTTTAAAGCTTTCCTTTTGTTTGTTTAAGTACCAAGCTCAGTAGTTAGAATCTCAGCTTTAACTTCCAGTTCTTATGTACAATTATTTTTTTAATCTGCAAACTTTTCAACTCAGTACTCATAAAATATAACTTCAGATTCTTCCTAGGCTATGATAAGAATAGAAATGCAAAAGATTTAGGCCTGAACTGATGTGATGGTGAGGACAGCTCCTAGATGATGATCTTACAAGAAAAAAACATTGATCTATTTAATCACAATGGGCTGGAAACAAGTTCTTCAATACACGCTCCTGAGTAATTTTGTGTGTGTATAAAACATTTATGTTTATGAATACATACTTCTGTATTGTTTTTAAAAAAATCTTTCAACAACTTCCCCAAGTTGAAAATTGCGCTCTCATTCAGACTGTCAAAACCCACATGGACACAGCTTTCTAACTGCTCTCCCCCTTATTTAAAGACCACTTAATTTTGGCCAATTCTCCAAGTTCCACATTGTTGAGAAAAGCTGTGGTTTCAACTAATAGTTTGGAAAAGTTATATATATTGAGAGAAAGACTATATTTCCAGTGGTGTTAATATTATAAAAATATAAATCAGATTTATACATTTATAAATAATGCATCCATCAGTTCTGTAGTAACAATTATGCAGGAGCATAAGGAAAACAAACACATGAAATACACTTAAATCCCCCCCAAGAATATATAGGACAAAAGTGAAGAAATAAAGCCAGAATCCTGCATCCCTCTCTTCTACCCGAGCATTTAAGAGAGAACAGAGCAAGGTGAGATTCTAGCTGCAGAACCCATTACCAGTTATACTCATGGCAGAAGTTGTTTGTAGTTATAGCCCAGAAAATGGAATATCACTGAGTGTTCATAACATAACTTTCATTATAAAGGACATCCAGTCTATGTCAGCTTCCTTTTACCTCCTTCACCTCTCCAAGGAAAACCTCCTCCCCTCTCCAAGAATAACCATCTGAGGATCTTTACCCAAAGCTACCAAAGCAACTTGATGATAAAACATCAGAAGAAGACAAACACATACCAAAGAACATGTCTGCAGAGCTCATTTTATGCTGCAGACTTCTCATTTTTCTGTTGTTTTGTTGGTTTTTTTTTTAAATAAATATGTGAAATAATATTAAATTATAAACATAAGGGCAGCATTGTTTTTATAGCACCTCCAGATTTCTGAGTCTTCAGCATTAACAAATATATTTAGATACAGGAAGCACTTAAAATTACTGAATTCAGCTCTTTCTTGGCTCATGGCACTTAAAGCATCTAAAATTTATGTATGTAAACTAAGTTCAGTACCTAGAGAGCAATGGTTGGCTCCAGAAAAGATGAATAAAATCATTCTGTTCAAGCCTAGTGAAATGAATTGCTCTCTGGAAATACTTATTTCCCACCACTGACTTCAGGAGGAGCCTCGATTACCAGTTGATATCAGAAGCCAGCTCTTCAGACAGCAAAAATTAACTCAGATGAATGTCTCCAAATCATTATTTCACATTAATATGAAAAACAGTAAGCATTTTCACGGATAATAAAAAGCTGAAGCACACTACCCATAAAACTATGTCACACACAATGAAAGATATTATCAAAAGTATTCCATAGCTCAACTTGAACATAAATAGTGGAGGCCCTATCTCTAAGACTCAGCTGGTTTCCAGACAGCATCCTCTGCAAGGTATCAAAGAAAAGTGATATAGATAACATAGTATATTTTGTCTCCCAGTCGTTGTTCAAAGCTCATCATACAAGCAAGACAAATACATTCTGAAATATACTCATTCTCTATTTATCAAATTCTTAGTAAAATAAGTATTTACTGCTTTCTGAATAAGTATGTCTGTATCTAATGTGTGCCATGAGACTGTGTATTTAATTTGGCCAAATGAATAATACAGAAGATTAAGCTTGCATCAAATCAATCTTTATAGAATTTTTTTAAGAATAATTACTACATTTGTTCCCTTTTGTACTTCTCCAGTTTGAAAATGCATGGAAAATATTACTTTCAAGAAAATACAAACAGCATATTAAATATTGTAATTAACTAGAAAAAAAAAACAGAGATCCTATTGCAACTAAGAAGTGTACTTAATTGTCATGAACTAGAATAAACAAAAAAGTGTCCTGGTGTGCAAAAGTCCAAAGGTTACACTTACTCACACCCTTGGACTCATATTATTGGTTTTCAAGTGCACATTCTATAAACAAATGTATAGCACTAAGTAATATTATCCTCTAACAAAACAGGAAGGGATAGTCCTGTTTCATTAGCAATTAAAACCAGCTGTAAATTTAAATAATGGGAAAAATCAATAGTTCGTTCCATCAGATACCTACACAAAAAGCTACAGAAATGTAGTATAGAAAAAAAGTAAAAAAAAAAAAAATTTTTAAAGTTGCTATTCTGAGAAGGTTTTATTCACAAGCTCAAGCGAAACCATCAGGTTAGAGCACATATTCCATGTAATAAATTTACAGTTTGTTTACTTACATGAGCAAATGCAGAATGGTTGATAGATACCCAAATCCATAAATAGACATCAACTAATCCCTACAAAAAAGGGTCATGTCTCACCACATACTACAGCAGTAGCCAGATGACAAATGCTTGCCAAAAGCACATGCAGTTGCTATCTACAAGCTACTCTCAGCAGGATCAAGCGTAAGTATTTCCAGAATTTTAACTCCCAGGAGTTGTGGTTGTGCTTTTTGGCCAAATATGACCTGTGTGTTTATATTTGTAGAATTGCATAACATGGGAACATGAACAAAAGAGAAGGGCAAGAACAATGGCAATAAACAGAAAACGTTATGGACTCCTAAAAATTGCCCAGGTTTACTGCCTGCACAATCCTACATAAAGGCTTTCTCACAACAACCACACAGCTCTCACAGTAGGAAATGGCTGGAAACATTTAAGAATGACAGCTTACACCCATCTAGTGTTCTCTGGAGACTTCTACCTTAAACAGTTTTCCTCCAAAGTGTATTCTTTTCATCTATTTGTAAACAACAATCTTTTCTGCTCTCAGCTACTCTCTTGTAAAATTAAATATACCACATCCTTTTATTCTCATCTCACAATGATTTTTCATGCTTCAAACAATCTTAATACCCATGCAGAGCCTGAGTTGAGTTTGTTTGTATGAAACTCTTGCCTCACAAATTCTTCAAAAAAAACCTTCTACAAAAATATCTCCCAGGTCTTGAAAATTGAACTTTTCTCTGTGTGTTTATTTCATTAGAACTGCATAGCCCACCATCACAGCACAATGACACTCCAATTGGACACACAAGCCATTCTCAACTCCAGCTCATAGGAGACAATTCTTACACTTCCTAACTGCACGTTCCACTTGACACTACTTCATGACAATTGTCTGAACTGTCAAATCATCTCATTCTCCATGTATGACAATTCAGCCCCCTCCCAGCTTCTTAGTGCTATCACACTCTGTGTGACTTTTTGTTTCTTACAGTAGAGGGTTTCACTTATTTTGTTCAGGTTTTGGGAGGGGAGGGAAGAGAATAGCAAAAAGATATTTTATTTCAGCCTTTGAGCTCCAATCACCAAGAATTTTACTCCACCATCTGTACATCTGTAAAGCATACCAGCAGCTTCAGTGGTTCTGAACCTTATTTATTTTTGAGCGCTCGAGGCTCAGATATCCAAAACTAAAATTCTTCTGTTCCATAAAACTAACAAAGCTCATACAGCTTAGCCACTTTCTTGTCTGTGGAAACAAAGCTTATTTTTAGCAAAATTATGTAAGTGTCCCATATTCTATTATCACCCTGACTCATTTCATGTCACTGTCCCATTAGCCTACATGGGGGAGTAGCCCCCAAAACTCTCCTTCCACTTAGCAAGGCTGCTTATTCTAGACTGTGGGTGAGGTACTGTTTCACCTGAAAAGACATTCATCAAGCCAGTCATCCTGATCAAATAATGTTTTTTCAGTCTCAAAGGTGGGAATCTTAATTGGTACTCTAATCTGAAATGCATGGGAAAGGGAGTGGGTGAGAGGAACTTGCCAGATGGAGATATCCAGTTCAATCCACACATCCTGGCTATTACTTCAAGCTGACTCAGCTACAGCTAGTACCACAATTGCTCTCCCAAGGGTCTGATTCTCCTCAGTTTTTGTTGATTCTGTTTTGCCTCGTCCTCATTCCATATGCCTCTTTCTGATACAGACTTCCTACATATCCTCACTGCTCTGTACTTGTGACAGCTCCAGCTTTCTTAGTTTTCTGGCCATCACAGCCTGACTAGTACATCACCTTTCAGACCACTGCCTACTTTGTCTCCTCCGTGTCTCATTTTTGGTCATGGCACTTTGATATAAGCACTAAGCAATGTGTTTTACAAAATGCCCCCAGTTCCAAACCATTTAAGGAGCTGGGGGAAAACATTTTCTTAAAATTCCAGCACTGGCCTTTGTAAGTAACAGGTAGATGTTCAGTATGAAAAATAAACTAACATTTGTTGGTTATAATCACTAGACAGTTTTTGCAACACTTTTTGACAACAGTAAAATGCACTTTTTGCAATTCATGTAGAAATATCTGCTATTCATAAGAGAACATTATTCAAATGAAAACAGAAGTCACCATTTTAGATAATGTGTTTTGTCCCACAAAACAAAACCTGAAGACTGTTACGAAACAGAAGTCTGATTTTAGTTTTACAGAACAATTTTTAAATAACTTTAAGGTGTTTGTGATGAAGAATTATAGGAGTGCATTAGCTGGACATTTGAAAGCAACACTTATTTAAAATTCAGTGAAAAAGAGAATACAATACATACCTATGTCGTATGCAAGAAAGTCAGCAGAAAAGCACTTCGCTCCATTACTCAGGGAAGTATCATTATGAGTATTTCCACCAAAAATGAGCATAGCTCCATTGATTAAGACAGCTGAATGGAGATACCTTGCAAAACCACTCTCTTTCAGAATAGTCCTGCAAAATATAAGATCAACATCATATATAACAACACTTGGAAAAGTTGTAAGTGTGCTGCACACCAAGAAAATTTATACGTGAAAACACTTATGGCTGAAAAAAAAATACAGTGAAAACACTATAGGTGTTATTCAGTAAACAGATAACATTCATTGTTTGTAAGACTTTGAATTTGTTCATGTTATAACAAATACACTTATACATTAAAAAAAAAAAATACACCATATTTTAAATCAGTCTGTCAAATGACTTCTCTGAAAAAAATTGTATCAGGTTTACATTCTCCAGAAGTTATTAATGATATAATAAATTTTACAACTGAATTAAAACTCATTCTTTTTATTCATTCGTAATCTTATATGTCCCCAGCCATAATAATTTTTTCTTCAATAAATGTAGAAAAAGATACTCAGGAAGGCGAAGAGAATATTTAGACCCCAAGCATCAGAAGAGGGCGAACATTTTTTATCTGAACACTCAAGCTTGGAAAAGAAATGGTAGAAGTCATTCCAGTTAAGATGAAAAACACTCGCATCACTTTGTCCATATATTCACTTTGCCCGACTCACACAGAGTTTCAGCACACAAAAATTCACACAAATGGAGAAAGATTCATCGTTTCATCTCTATCCAACTATTTCGACCCATGCACGTGGCCTGCCTTGTGCTGGGGAACAACACAGGCTTGTCGATAGCCCCAGCCTGTAAGTACTACAAATTCAGAGAGAAGAGATTTCTAAAGTGGTTTAAGCACAGAAAATAAATCTTAGCAAGGGAAAGAGTAAAAAATTGTCAGTTTTGCCATCTTGAATTATTTAAGTAGAACAGCTCTAGACACATTTGTGAAAAGCTGCTCTGACCACCAGTAGTAAACTTTTATATAACTTTTAAATTGACAAGTTTCAAGTTCAAAATTCCACTCTGACTTATATTGTTACGTACACATACAATTAACCTGCTTTGTCCTTCATTTCCTGTAATGAAATTCCTGACTTGACAATCTTTCCTTCTCATTGAAAAATACTGTCTGCCTTGGATCACACTGATAACATTTTTTTCAATAATTTTTACAGCATTACAAGGTCTGGGGATGAAAGTCTAAAGTATGGCTCATTACTTTGACATAATGATTTGAATTAATTAGCAAAACATCAAGTTTTTTGTTGTTTGGAAGGGATTTTTTATTGGTTTCTGTGTTCTTGGAGGAGTTTTTGTTTGTTGTCTTTTTTTTTTTTTTTTTAGGTGGACTTTTTTGTTTTTGCTATTCCTGAATAACGTACTTTGAACATACTGTACCACATGAATGTATTTTTCTTAATCTGGAATTAGCTTGATGAAGAACATATAGGTAGGTATATTGGGTAGGCATAGCCAAAAGAACACAATATTTTGTTTCAATTCATCAGTTATAAAAGTACAAAATTAGAAATGACAGGAAAAATAAGAATAAGGCATTATTTTTAACTGTTATTTTCTACTAGTAATGGAGAAATATTGCTGCTATGAGTTGAAAGTATGATAACGCACTAAACATGCTGTCCTTAACCATTCTGACCATATATCTCTTTGCAAGTCGTTTGCTTTATCATGTTTCTCACCTCCATCCTCTCAATTTGCATTACTTGCCATATTTGATTATCCAGCCTTGCAGCTGTCTACAAATGCCTGTCTTGGTCACTAAAGTCCTAAAGAGTCATACGCTACCTTGGAGAAAACTAAGGATTCTGCTCTCCACTGGAGCTGTATTAACAATCCCATCAGTTATTATTTGGGTTACTCAGTTTCCTACTTGAACCGTGCTGCTCCAGCTCCAGCCTCCATGTAGATTTGTTGCGTAGATTTCTTTCCTTAACTTTTTTCATATTGTTTGCTCAATTTCACCCCTTCTGGTAACAGTCTCTTTTTCCCCCAAGAATCAACAGAAGCAGAAGTGTAATACAAATACGAGTTTGTTAATTTGGCCGTGATTTTCACTATTCATCAGCATCAGTGATGAGAGTAATCTTCAGAACTCTCAAAAACATTTCAACCCTATGCAAATTAGGCACCTCAGCACACTTTGCACTGAATTAATAATCTATGCACATATACATGTATCTGCAAGCAGCAGTTGCAAACAGTAGCCCCAGTTAACTATATCGATGCTAAATGTTGTAGATAGCAGCATATTATAATGGTAACAGAAATACCCAGCAGCAAGCAGGCAGTTCTGTGGTTTCAGGCCATCGTCTAAGCTCAGCACAACATTGCCCCCCATTACCAATTGCAGCATCATGCAAGTAACGCAAAGCAACAGAAGCGTTGCAAACACTGATCACACATTAGAAATAATGTTCACACAAGAAAACAACTTACTACTCCCTCATATTTTAAGAAATATAAAGCTTATTCCTAAGTGATATGGAGAAATGAAAACTCATGTGCCTCTGAATAAAACAGTTGATTAGCTTTGTATACCAAGACATAGAACAGCATATGAACCTCAGCCACATGAGACTGAGGGAATGGATAAGAGGGAAACAGTGAGCATGCATGGGATGGGAAAATAAACAGGCACACGGGTATGAGAATCAGTTGTGACACCACCTCTGCCTTATACACCACTCTTCCAGTGACACATTCAGGCTCAGCTGCCTCACTGAGTATTCTGAATAGATTATAAGCTCACTGATACATTAACCAATTAACCATTACTGTGTGATAGTGTCTTTGACCCGTGCCCTCTGCCAGTTTTCACTCCCATAGTATGAAACCTTCATGAAACAAATTTGACTTATGCTCTTTACCAGCTGCCAAGAATATGACATTAATATAAGCATAGAAGCATTCATAAATAGTTATGGCAGTAATAGTGAATAATAATTTTATATTATTATTCTCTGAAAGAGCGGTCAGGCACTGAAATGGGCTGCCCACAGAGGTGGTGGAGTCACCAACCCAGGAGGTGTTCAAGGAACGTTTGGATGTTGTGTTGAAGGACATGGTTTAGTGAGAACTATTGGTGATAGGTGGATGGTTGGACTAGATGATCTTGTAGGTCTTTTCCAACCTTGGTGATTCTGTGATTATACTATTGAATAGATTTTCAAAGGATACAATATCACTTTGATCCGAGAACATAGTAAGAGAGCATTAAAATTTTAGCAATTTAAAAAAAGTATATTAAAGGGAACAAAAAAATTGTCTAATGCTTCTAACTGATATGAGCTAGTAGCATTCAAAATAAAGAGCGTCAGCAAAATCAAACCCACATTATTTCCAACAGGCTGATCTGAGAGCAAGTCTTGCATGCTTTAAGTTAAGCCATTAATGCTCAAGGCAAACATTAAACTGCAAGAAGAAAATGTTTCAAGAAATAGATCTTTGTCTCACATCATCTTTAGGAAGAAAAAAAAACAAAAGCGTTTAAGGTCAGCTTGCATATATAACACATAAAGAGCATTCAGAAGTTAAAATAGACTTGATGAACAAGGATCTGACAAAAATAGAAGCACTGAGAACAAAAATCACTACAATCCCTATTCAACAACCAGAACATTTTCCTTCAGATAATTTTGTGAAATATAGCCTTCCACAGTTCTCAGATTTCTCTGTTTACGTAACTTGTACATGAATGTGCCTCAGCAGTATAGTTATATCATGTGGAAGCAATACAAGAGCTACCTCTGCATGGTGGCTATATATGAATAGGAGAACCTTTAATACACCATTAATCTGCTGGTTAGAGTCTAATCCTTCTCATAATTCTTCAGTTTTGTTGCAGAGCACATAACGTCTTGCCACATGCAAAGGACACAGTCTCCTGCATGACTTTACTAGAAGCTTCTTTTACGCTTATCTTTTCTTATTCAGTATCAAATAACTTAATTTGCTCAGTTACAAACCCGACTTACCATGTTCTAGTATTAACTTCATATTTGTAAAGATCATCCACCAATCCATATTTATTGCCAGGTAATGCTTTGTATCCACCATGGACATAAACAGATTTTGTCAGCTCATCATAGACACTAGTATGGCCATATCCACCTTGTACAATTGCTCCTTTTGTTTCTGGTACAAGCCAAGAATTTGACCCTGGAATATATGTACAGAAGACATAGGTTTAAGGCTTACTAATACTAACACACAACACTAGACGTTCAGCACACACAGAGAAAAACAAAAACAATAAGCCTGGACCTTTGGAGAATATGAAACAGTGGAACACAATGTCTCTCAGCCTTAACTTAGTCCCACCAGAGATGGCTAATGAAAATTAAGCATTCCAGCTGTTTTAGGAACACCTGTGGGGAAACCATCTGGAAAAGCCTGGGAGAAAATGAACTGTCGTGGGCTCACAGAAATGTGTAAAGTAGCTCTAGGTATGCACACATACAGATACTACACTAGTGAACTGTGAAACTACTGAGCTAAAACCAGTTTTCAACTACTGTTTATTAGTATTTTAACTGCAAACATACCTATTCAGTTGCTGAAGACTCAAAAATGGATAATTTGAAAGCAGCTCTTTAAACTGGCACTTAAATCCACCTTTGACATCACATCATTAGTAACCACAAAGAGATATCAAATAAAACTATTCACAATAGCTGTTACAAGTGAAGATTAAAACACAACTGGAAAATATCTGCCATAGCACTGAAAAAGGTTGAGAGTAACCGAGTAACTTCTTGTTGCCTGTAGCCCTAAAATTTGTATTCTTCCCCCCAGTCTTTCCAGATGTTGATGATAGGAGCCACACAAAGAGCAAGCTAGTGACGAGCATTTTCTGTAGAAGCCACCTTATTCAAAAGAGGCTGTGATAAAGAGGATGCCAGTTCTGCAGAATGGGAAATGAGAAAAATAATTCACTTACAGCCTCTTGAAGATTATGCAAGCGAAACTGAAAGCGCGGACAACAAGAACTTCACATGAGAAACAGTCTCTTCCTAATTCTTAGCCTACATTGGTTACTTCTACAAAGATACTTATCCAAAACTAGCACACAACACCATACACCCCGCTTCATCTCAAAGTTACACTCTATTTCAGTTTTTTATCTGATGCTGTGTAGGGATTTTAAGATTACCTCTTTTTTCCTCCTGATTCGTCTATGCAGTGAAAAGACTCATTACTTTCTGTTATTACTGTCACTATTCCACTTTCACTAAACAGTTTCCAGGCACTGCGTTTATAAACAAGTTACATTTTTTCAGTAACAAAATCGAATTCTGTGAAATGCAAGACAGCACTTTTATTCCTAAGTGCTTGTAACAAATGAGAAGGTATGGATTGAACTGGAAGACTTGTGCTGATTTTTCATGTGTGTACACTAACGCTGATATTTTTAATAATGTACTAGTTATACATTTTTTTTTACATTATTGATATGTACTCCAACGTAAGTTGTATTTTACTCCAATCTCCATCTTGGATATTATCAAGTTATTAGGAACAGCAGCTCCAAATACAATCATCAAAATTGCAGCACTAATACTGTATTTTACATACATATTACCTTCTAACAAACAGATTTACTTGATACAACTTACATATGGGTATCAGTGAAAAGTCAACCTGCTGATACACCTCCCTATCACCAACTCCGTCCTCATTTTTCCATTTAAATACTAATCAGTCCACAAGATCAGCATATATGCCTTTCACGGAGAAAAAACGACTACTGCTTTACATAGTAAATACCATCATGAAAGTTTACTTGTATAATATAATATTTTGCATTTATATCTGTCTGGTTCATGTAATAACTAGAAGATTCTTGCAGTAAAATTGCATATTATATAGCTCTCCAGGATTTGCACAGAAATATGAATTGCTGTTCCATCTTGTTTATTAAAAAAAAAATGTGCTATTTATAACTAAATTTGAGAAAAGAGGTTCAGAAGCATCATTCTGAAGTCAATCAAAAAGAGTATTAGTTTCTGTTTCTGTTTTTCCTCTTTCTAAGATTTAGTTGAACCACCTGAACTTTGACTTCTAAAACTGAGAAGATGTTCAGTGTTGATCTCTTCTGTGATTCTTTATACCGAATCATTCAGTGCAAAAAGCAGTTTCTGAAACAATTCCGTCTGAATTTCAAGGCATTGCTCAACTCAGATGTGAATCTTCACTTTCTTTCTCTTTAAACACAGAAATCCAATCATTAAATGCATTTTCATAACTCTTCTCATACTAAAAGACATCCCACTCTTTCTAGCATTATATCAATGGAAATACTTGATCGACCAATCAATTCTGCAACCTCAACAGTTTAAAAAACCAAATCAGCCTGGAACTGACAAGATTACTACTTTTACTATTCTGATGCAATTTATAGTTAAAAAACAGATCTTCTCCAACAGTTCTGTGTCATTCTTCTGCTGGGAGTCCCAGGCCTGGACGCAATACTCCAGATGGGGCCTCACAAGAACAGAGCAGAAGGGAAAAATCCCCTTCCAACATTCTTTTGTTATGCATCTGAGGACACCAATGGCATTCCAGGCTGTAAGAGCACAGTGCTGCATCAAGACTCTCATCCACCCGTACCCCCAAGACCTTCCCCCTGACCCAAAATGCAACACCTTGCACTTGGCTTCATTGAATTTCATTAGATTCCCATTTTCAAGTGGGAGTCCATGTCCCGCTGGGTAGCAAACTTGCTGAGGGTACACTCAGTCCCACTGTCTATGTCATTGATAAAGGTGTTAAAGAGCAGCAGTCCCAAGAAAGACCCCTGGGGGAAACCACTTGTGACCAGCCTCCCCATGGACATAGAGCTGTTGACCACAACACTCTGGCTGGAAAGGTCCAATCAATTCTTTATCCACCGAACAGTCTAGTCTTCACATCCACAACATAATCCAAACCCTGCCTATAGGGGATCAGGAACAGGAGCGACATGGGTAGGCTGACTGTCAGTGAAGGCTGAGGCAAAGAATTTGTTGAGTACCTCAGCCTTCACCATGCCTGTTGAAGACAGTTCTTCCTTTTCATTTATCAGAAGGGGTACAGCCTCCTTGGCCTCTCTCTTCTGATTAGCGTAGCTGTAGAATTCCTTCTTATTATTTTTCACATCCTTTGCCAAGTTCAGTTTTATCTGCACCTTGCCTTTCATGATTTCATCTTTACATGTCTAAACAGCATCCCTGTATTCCTCCCAGGCCACACAGCTCTGCTTCCACTGCCTATAAATTTCCTTTTTTTCCTTCAGTCTGACCAGCAGGTACTTGCTCAGCCGTGCTGATTTCCTGCCTCCTCCACTTGATCTCTTATGCCTGGGGATGGAGAGCTCTTGTTCTCTCAGAAAGGTGTCTTTAAAGAGCTACCAGCTCTCTTCCATTCCTGTTTCCTTGAAGACTGGTTCTCAGGCATTCCGATCCAATAATTGCTTAAATAGATATGCCTACATGCTGCAATATTCTAGTCAGAATATCGGTTCTGATCAGAACCAAGTACTAATGTCCAGTTTTCTACAACTGCTTCCAAAAGACTTTCCAAATGAACAAAAAATATGTTGAGAGGTGCCAGAATTACTAACCAGACTTCTTAAGGATGAGAAGAGGTGCATTTTACATACTCACAAACTAAGATGCTATAATCACATGCATTCAGACATCGCCAGTTCACAAAAGAAGCAGAATAACACGCAGGATGAACTGGATGATCAGAACCAGAAGAAAAAAAAAAAAAGAAAACGAAATTCAACGGTAATTTAAAGATGTTGAGTACTGGGATTAGTAACATAACCTTCCATAAAGTGGAAGCTCATCAGTTGATAATAACTGAGAAGAATGCTTCATCAGAGAAAGTCTATGAGCCAATAATGGCTTTCTCATGGTTGCAATATGAATGTCATTTATCAGGTGAGACTAAGGTTATTTAGCTAGGTAAAGGTGAAAACACACCTAGAATATCCCACAGATTTTTCTAATCATCCACATTCAAGAAAGATGAACTTGTGAAAAAGTTACAGAGATGAACTATTGGAACAAGACAGGAACAAATGAGGTTGCATTAAGCAGTCTGGCAAAAAAAAATAGGTTTGGTATTTTTAATTTGAAGATAATTCCAGGAAGGGAGATGAGCTGCTTACATTAGAAAACACATCACCCAGAAAATAACATAACCAAACATAAACCAAACAATGATAAAGATAGGCTGTGATTTAGATGATATCCAGTCACTAAAATTATAAGCCCTGAATTAATTATCCAGATGTTTTCCAAAGTACTTAAGATTAATCTACACATATAATAGAAGAAATTATAAAATACGGTCTTTTCACTAAAAAGCATGGGTTGTGATGATCAAGATTCATTTCACTTTTCCTCAGAGCAAGTTAATCACATACAAACATGTAGAATTGTTCCATAACTGAAAATCCAGTGAACTACAAAAAAAAAATGGTTTGCTATTTATCAATTTTCTATTTATTTATTACTAATTAGGTTGGTCACATTAAAAAAAAAAAAGCCCTTCAAATTTAAGCAATAATGATTGTATAAGTCAAAGACAGATAATTAAAATCACATTTGGAAATAACCAAAGTGTTTCTAAAAAGATCTTTGAAAAAAATTTTAAAAGTTTTTATATGCAGTAATAAACCTAGAAGAAACCAAAGCAAAGGTAGGTACATTGGTCTGACCCTTTCTTGACATAGTAAAGCCTTTGAACAAGTCAAGTAAATGGAACAGCTTTCTAAGGTAGCACCTCAACGTCCCATCTTTGCTTAAATGCAGTGAGAATAAACTGTAAGATTTCTTTCTTGCAATTATGAAGCTCATAACTTATGACAAAGAGGAAGTATACATTACATCACAGGGCCATTTCTTTTAACTCTACTTCAAAGAAACATCCTTAAATCAAAAGCAACCTGAGACTCACTTCTAAAGTCATAAAAAATTTCAGACTAAAAACTGAAGTGATATGTTGCCGATCCAAACAAATCTCTACCTTCTAAAGAACAAAATAAAATCACAGAAGATTTATTCAGAAGTTTCTTAATGTATATGGAGCTTTTATAAACTTTAGCTAAAACAAAACACCATTATTATATTCACCTTGAGATTCACATTGAGATTCTCAAAAGGTTTATGAGGTATTGCCAACCTAAAAGGAAATAAATTTCCCTGGGGAGTAACCCAGAAAAGCTTTATGGTTCAAGTTAGTAAAATCAGCCACATAATTCCCATACCAAGATTTATGGTTTCCTCAGAAGTCATAACTCCAATCACAGCAAGAAAGGACAACAGAAAGCTTTTATTATTACTGTAACTATCGTACCCTTGGAGTAGAAACAAATTCCTGTGCTTTCACATGGTGAAATTCTGGCTGCAAACCATGTCTGATTTTTCTAGGACTATGTTAATTTTGATAAAAATTACTTGACATGAGAGAAACAAACATGAGAGAAATTTTGAGACTATGCACACTTTCATCTAACATGCTTTGTTAGTAGAACCACATGCCTATGAGAAAATCTAGGAGTCCGCAAATAGCGAAAACTTTTCGGGTGTTCTTGTTGCACTCAGAGCCCATGGAAATCAGGATTATAGTAACTAGAGAAGGTTTTAGCATCAGATTTCCATATGTCAAGATCATTAAAGTTCACTAAAAAATCTGGATCACTTGCAGTTTCAATTAATATGAACCAAAAGGAAAGATTTGTACAATGCCTCTTTCTTCTAGAAGACATCTTGCACATGGATGGTAAATAACCTTCATTAGAATTAAAAGTAATAGCTGATAACAATTAGAATAAAAAAGCAACACTTGAAATATTCACACAATATATTTTTTAAAAGAAAAGGAAAAAAAGAAAAAGGAACTTTGATATTTGTTTCCACAGCATCAGGAGGCCTTTATTGTTAGAAATTTTCTTTCCAGTTCAAGTGGGTTCATATCAGTACTTCTCTTACTTCCCATACCTTTTCACTATGAGCTGCTAAATTCCCCAGAAACTAGTCATTCTTAGTCCAAACAAATATCTAAAATTTCATGGTTAAAAATGACCTTATAATTGCAAAAATGTAAATAAATGCTGCAGCAGACAAAGAATTCAGGAAAACTTGACACAAAAATCATTTGACTTCAGGGGTGGGAGAAGGGAGATGGAAATTCAATGAGGTAAAATGAAAAAAGTTAGCCTTCAATACTTACTAACCCTTTAAGTATTGTTGTGAAACATAATTCTGAGTGTAGAAATTTTTAGTAACTTTGTTCAGTTTAATCAAATTTTTCCAACATGGAATAAGCATATCATTGCACTCTTCCTCTTATTCCCATTCTTTCAGCTTTGCTCAACATCACTACAACTCACAGGTAATGCCAGAAAGCATAAGAATCCTCTATGTTTTGAAGTATTTCCCCACCTCACAAATCTGCTTACACAGTTTCTATATCAATATGCATAAATGCAAATGAGTAAATGAGACTACTTAAAAGACTTAGGATTAATGTCTTAACGTAAAAACACTACTTGGAAGTTTTGAATGCATTCTGTGATTGCTTAAATAACTGCAAGAAATTCAAATCAATTCTACAGAAAACAATAATTCAAACATTCAAACAACATTTGAATTAGCGGGTATACAAAAAAAAGAAAATCATAATGTGTATTTTCAAGATCATTCTATTATAAGAATGTCTTAGAAGTACCGCGTGCAAGATAAGATGTCTTTGTTTATTTAATTTAACATTTAAAATCGTCCATCAAAAAAATTGTCATTGTGGCAGGGAAATCCCAGACAGACATGTTGGAATACTTAAAAATATGTTTTTTCAAATATTGGGAATTTATTCCAATTGGAAATTTATACATTATACAAAAATGTTTTTATTTCTTTTAGAAGGAGCAAATATACACTTCTGAGACTAGCTTATGTGTAATGATAAACAAAGCTCTTACATTTCAAAAATCAGCATTACGATATCACAGCATTAATTAAAGAATCTTCAAAATTAACTGAATTCTTCTTACCTTTATTGTACTGTTTTGCCCTTTGATTTTTACTCTGCTACATAGTAAAAACATTAAGCCTATGGTTAAAAAGGGTAAGTTTCATCAGAATAACAACTACTGCTTGGAATTTATTGTTTTGGCCTTTAACAAACAGCCAAAGCCATTATATTCCAAACACATACTAATGCTACTAACAATTAATCTGATCAGTCTTGTCTGAAGGAAAAAACAATGAGATTATATTGCCAAATATGTATTTTCCTTTGTGAAAATGGGAAGCGTTCCTAAGGAATTTTTTTCATCGATGCATGATAAAAATGACTTGAAAGCACTTACTGATGTAGTATTCTTGCACAATGCTCGTGTAACCGTATATGGCAGAATATCCAAAAATGATAATCATAACCACATCTCTGCTGTCCAGCTCCACAATGTGTGCTGAATGACCTTCCACAGCATACTGCTGGCCATGTACAAGTACAGCAGGAGTCCTGATACTCCATGTTTGACTGTGGATGTTGAAAATCCACAGCTCATCAGTAACATTGCCATTATTTGTTTCAATTTTGCCTCCGTACATGTAGATGTCTTCCTGTAAAAATTGGGAGAAAGGAGAGAACAGATAATGGATTACAAAAAAGGTAACATCTGAGCTGTATATTCCTGTGCTGCAAAGAATTTTATAACTGAACAATCTGATTTAAATCTTCACGTACAGCTATCTTAAAGAGCTCAATAACAGACACTGGTCTCAGAAAACAATATTTAAGCTAAAGCAAAAGTGATGATAAGGAGAGCACTTCACTGAAGAATAAACCCAGCCATGAAAATGACACAAAAATGAATCTCAACCAGATTACTTCAAGCAGAAAAACTTTAATTACATGACTCTAATTCACACTGCAGCTATTAAAAATCTAAACAGGAAGGGATTTATACTGTTTTCTTAAGGAATAGCTCACAGAACTAAAATGTAATTTACCATACGCTCAAACTATATGAATTTCGTTTGGCATATGCACAAGAGAGAACATTTTATCTTAATGACAACATAACTTAAGTCCTGAGAAACTTCACAGTCATAAACAAATCAGCCCAAAGAAACGGGACAATGCGTGTACATCATCCCCTTGGGCACATGTACTAAAATCAAATCTCAATGGGAGAGTACTTTGAGTTCTTCTAAAAGGATGCAAAAGAGATTTTCCAATCTTCATTAACCGCATATCAAAACAGATGGCGTTGTTGTTTGAGATAAGTAAAGAATGATTTACTTAAATATTGATTGAAAATGATTCTAGTAAATCTCTAACTTCAAACCAAGGCATATAGAGTCATAGAATTAATTCCAGCTTGTTGGCTTCACTGACTGGCTCACTGTTCAAGGACTGTTTATCCCAGGTAGAAAAATATTGCTTCTGGTTCAAATAATGAATTAGTGTTTGGTAGGACATACCAGGTCCACGTGCACTCAGTATCTCACCTGTATGGTGTTTATACAGTAAGCAGTCATCTCCTGCACAATGCACAAATGTGCATTGTAGGGTGTAACTAACTTGATCAAGAAAAAAAAAAGCTGCAGAATAGCACATTTTGCAAAGTTTTGCTTGGCACAGACTACTGTCCCTCAGGAGGAAAAAAAAAAAAAAAAAAAAAACTAAGATAAAGAAACTGCATAATATAAGAAGTCTGAATGAACCATAGGGAAATTGAAAAATATGGCTGATCAGAAGATTGACATTCTATTAAGACCAGCAAAGCAAAATACATTTTTTAACTGTTCCCTCAATTGATGCATGTAAACATTTCTTAATTTGGAGCTTAGAGTTGTTCCTATGCAGTGCTACTGTGTGTTAGAGAATAGCCTACACCGGTCTTTGAATAAAAGACGTTCACAATCTTCAGTAGGAATTCGTACCCAGATAATATCTGTACTAGTTATACATCTGAAGTCATTATTTTCCTATGAAATAAAAATACATTTCAAAGGCCTCGACTAAAGATCTGTAAGAAGGCAACAACTCCACACAACCAAAGGGATTGTTTCTATGGGATGTAAACACTGACAGAGTCTACAGGCATCAAAGCACGCAAGCCAAAGTATTTATATGACATTATGGGTTGTCTTTAGGTTCATGCCAGCCTTAGTTTTCCAAAATAAAAACAGACGTGTGCTAAAGCACAGCTATTGACTCCAAAGACTTCTACTGTTGGGTTGTTCACCATAGATGTAAAAACAGGTTTCTAGGAGATTCTGCTTTGGGCCAACCAGACTTTCTTTGCATGCATGCTTTGAGAAGGAGGCACATGTCCTATTACCTTCAGGAATGCTACTTTCCTTCTGTATCTAAGGAACAACTACAATTCCTATTTTGAATGCTGAATACAGATTTGTGTACTTTATGTAATATTAAAGGCCAAGAAAGTAACACGGTAACAGTACCAATGGAGTTTATTAGTTTATTTTAAAAACAGTGGTAGGATTTGCATATGAAAAATTAAGTGTTCCTACTTGTAATTAATTAAAATACTTAAAGATCATCAATATCTCCCTAGTAAGAAATAAACCAAGTCTGCAGGTAGAACCTGTAGCTTATCAATCTATTACTCAGTAACGACTTGGTAGTAGAATCTGCCATAATTCTTGAGATTGCAAGGAAAAATCACTATGACAGAATAAGCTTTCTGATTTTCTTCCTTAATAGCTAAACCATCTTGAAAATAGAGCTGCTGACCTCTAGTGTGCTATTCTGACTTTTTAAAATACGTTTAGTATCAAAGACCATCTTCCTGCTTTTCATAAAGAAATGCGCTGTAGCATTTCACTGTTTTAAACATAAGGACTTGTCCAGATTTTGGCAGGGATGGAGTTAATTTTCTTCCTAGTAGCTAGTTCAGTACTGTGTGAGAATAATGTTGATAACACACTGACATTTTAGTGGCTGCTGAGCAGCGCTTACAACAAGTCAAGGATGTTTGAACTCCTCGTGCTGCCTGGCCAGAGAGAAGCTGGGGGTGTATAAGTTGCTGGGAGGTGACAAAGCTGACAGAGACAGGTCACAAAGATGTCCCATAGCATATGGTGTGACATTCAACAATAAAATTGGGGGCATTGGATAAGAGGGCTGCTTCTGTTCGGGAACGGGCTGGAAATTGGTCAGCAAGTGGTAAGTAACTGCGTTGTGCATCGCTTGCTTTTTGTAGTCCTTTGTTGGTGATGCTTTCCCTTTTTTTTTGATTTTTTTTTTCCCCCTCTTCATTAAACTGTCCTTATCTCAACGTGTGAGTTCTTGCACTTTTCAGTTTTCTCCCCCAGTCTCACTGTGGAGGGGGAGGTGAGTGAACAGCTGTGTGGTGCTCAGCTGCTTCTGGGTTAAACCACGACCAGGCTGATAGGAAATTTGTAGACTAGTGAAACATGAATGGTTTGAGCAAATAGTTTTCTTTAAATTATCCCGGAGAGCTCATTGTTGAAACTGCCAATTCAGTCTCACAAAGTAAAGCACAGAGGAATGAAGGACCTAATTAGGGACTTGCAGGTGAAATATAACAGTTTTTGAAAATAAAATACATTCTGAGACAGAGCAATGACGCAATATATGCTAAAAAGGTGACCTGAAGAGCCACATGAATTTCAGAATGACCCCTCAGACAGCTGGCAGTGCTCTCCTCACAGTTCTATTTAAATGATTTAATATACAGATAAAAGAACGCTTGTGAGAGGAGCTATCTTTATAAATGACACAGCAGATCCTGTACACAAAACTATCCAGAGTTCTACGGAGAAAAAGACAAGAAGGTCATGAAAACGACTTTATCAATCCCGAGATCACATTTAAGCAAGCTTCACTCCAGGCTATTTCTGAGATTAAGCAGCTCTTACCACTGCTAATAAAAAATTAAAAATTAAAAACCACTTCGAAAGTTTGCTATGATCAGCTCAGTATGGAAAAAGAAAGGCTCACAGACCCAAGTCCATAGAAGAACTACAGAATGAAAAATTTTACAAGCATATAGAGAAAGGACAAAAGCAGTCACATTGAGGCAAGCATTTTCTTAGAAGTCTAGAGAGAAAACAAGTGCAGCCCAAACATTGAAAGAAAAGGAGTCTGTTCATAAACCAGGTATAAATCAATAAATCAAGGCATATGCTGTCATGGTTTGGCCTGGTTTCTATGACAAGGGAGTGAAGGGATCTATGGATCTATGCCCTGAGAAGGGAGCATGGGGAGAAGGGGGGGAAGGGAAAAGTTGGGAGATTGGCCCGGATGAGGAAAACAGCAGCAATGAGCTAAAGGAAAAAAAAAAAATTAATTTACTATTGAAGTATACTGACAAGCCACAGAACTGCAGCATTAACTCTTTAACTCCAGTGCATTCAATGACGTCACGATGTGGAATACTGATGAAAAAAACTAGAAACCATGACACATGCAGAAGGTGAGGCCTTCTGTACACAAGATAATGACTTTCAAGAGGACAGGTATACAAATACTGCTCACCTTCGAGCACAGGAATGAAGCATACTATGAGAGTTTCTCCAAAAGTAATGCCTCCTATTTTATTATATCAGCCCACAACATCAGAGGTGGATGCTGGTGGTATGGCAGTAGAGGTTGGACTTTTCCACCAATATTCCATTACATTTTGTTAATGTGTGGCAGAGGGGCAGCCTGACAGAATGGCATCTGACATGGAAGCGCATATGAAGTAAAGGTGTATCACTGAATTTCTCGTATGGAAAAAACGGCATCCATCAACATTCATTGATGCCTGCAAACATTCATGGAGACCAAAGAGCGGATGGGAGCACAGCAAAGTGGTGGCAGGTTTCAGCAGTGGTGCCAGTGACGTGAAAGAAAAGGCGTGTTCCTGATGGTGATACACAGCTGTCATACTACAAAATGAAGAGCATCCCCATGTTCATTCATGCAAATCAGCAGATTACAGATTGTGTATGGAGCTGAATATTGGCTTCAATACACTGGAAACAACGATGGCAATACTGGATGATTGCAAAATTTACACTGGAATGTTCAAATTGTTGGTGCATGTTCACACAGGAACAGAAAGAACAACATAGGCTTATTTGTCAGGACCTCTTGAACCAATACAAGTGAAGGCAACAGTTTCCTGGATCACATCATTACTGGTGACAAGGTATCATTACTACAGACAGGCTGGGGTCAAAACAGCCGTCCATCAAGTGGCAATATATGAATTCCTCATCAAAGAAGTTGCTGAAGATACAGCCCTCATTGGGAAAGTGATGCACATTATCATGGTGCTCTTTCTGGATTTCCTGGAACCCAGACAAACCAGCTCTGAACACTGCTAAATTGAAAGATTACATTTTCAGAATTGGGCCAGAGAAGACGACAATCTTTCTCTTGCAACATCAAAAGGCCAGGCCCCATATTGGTTCAAAGACTGTGGAGTGCATAATCAAGCTCATCTGGACTATCCTAGCACATCCACTGTATAGTCTGAATTCGGAGCCTTCTGACTATTACCTTTTTGGGATGATGAAAGATGAACAACATGGGCAACATTTTCCTACAAATTATGCTCTCATAGCAGCTTTTAAGCAGTGGTTCACCCACCCCAGCCCCGCTGGTGTCATTGTTTATTTTGTTTTGTATTGGGTTTTTTGTTTGTTTTTACAAGCATGGCATCCAGGCTCTTGTTCAGGGCTGGTGGCAATGCATGGTTAATGGAAGCGACCGTTGAAAAATAGTGTTTTGTAGCTGGGAATTTGCTTCACCAAATAGTGTTATCATGCTCTCTGTAGTTTAATGGACATAAATAGGAGGTATTACTTCCTACATACATACTTGTACTCAAACTAATAATGGTGTACTACTACATCAGTAATTAGATGAACAAGCAAAGAAAGCAAATAAAGTTTTAAAACAGCATATCCTCATGAAACTAGTGAGGAAAAAGTAACAATAACCTGGACATGTGTCCCAGATGAGAGATATTAAGAACTGAACTCCTAACACTGGAGAAACGCAAAGGCCAAGAGGCAGACTGTGCAAGAAACAGCTGAACAACAGGCAGATAAGTGCGAAGACGTGATCTCCAATACACTCTTGTTTTGAGTTTCTGACACCGCATGTCAAAAGCAGCATCTTCAAACATACAGAGTGAAGATCACAAGAGAGTATTTACTCAAGAAATTAACCTGGGCCATTTTTAGTTGTGTTACTTCATGCTGCTAAAATCACCTAAGAAGTTACAGAAACCTCTAAAAATCTTGCAGTTTTTTTAAATGAAAATTGCATAAAAATGTTACCCCATGCAAAGCATATAAAAGTACAGTATATATTCAACATGTAATTCAGGGTTTCTACCCGGTAGGAAATGCCTGCAGAAAAGAAAATTTTCCACTGTAAGAGGAGCGTGTATGCAGCTCACTTATTCATGACATTCCCACCTACAGACCATGACAGTTGGTTTCTTGGCAATTGTTAAGGGGTAAGTCAGTAAAATAGCAACAGAAGAGATTGTTAGTTTCAATTGAATTAGAACTTTCCAGTAGATATTACAATGTTCTTAAAAAAAAAATCCCTACTACAAACAATTCAAAAAATAATATATTTAGATGATAATGAACAATATCCAATTTGTAAATGCAAAGAAAAATTTCTTAGGAAGGAAAAAAATCTTTGGAAAGTCAATTACTTTGTGTGACCTAAACACAGGGCACAGCAAAAAAAAAATACAGGCTTTGGTAAACAAATAGAAATCATCCTAATAGTCTGAACTTTATAATTTAAAAGTTGAAATACTTTTACAAGCCTGAAAAAGCATGAAAAATTTCAATGTACTTTTATACTTAAGGTTATATCAAAGAAGAAAGTTAGATACCTATATGAAACCACTTATTTATGTAAATGAATAAAGGCTCTAAATCCAAATATAAGTCTTCTGCTTTTAAGTGAATAACCATTAATTAACACTGCTATTTGCATGTTCAAAGTTTCATAAGAACTGACAAGATAATCTATCTACAGAATTTTCCATAAAATAGGCAAATTATTTCTTGTTTTTAATAGGAGTAAAAGCAAGAATTGCAAAAATGACCAGCAATCCAGTATGTTAAATAAGAATTCTTGCATGAGTCTCCTTGTCAAAACCACAAGTCCACAGCATTTATAAACAAGAATCTTGTGATTGCTCATCTCACCTAGTTCTCAATTTCTTCTGAGATCTACAAATCAGAATTTAAAAAGCAGGATGCTCAGAGGATGTAATTGAAAGTCATAAAATAATTTTTAAAAGTAACTTGGATGTACAAGCCACTAACAAGTATTAATTGAATGGTTAGAAAAGACTTGTATATTCCTAGTGCTTTTCCAAATCATACTACAATTACTTACATGAGTAAGCATATACAAGAACAATAAACTAACTGGTGAAAGAGTGTCTCATGTCTCACATTAAGGGAGAAAAAGATTTTGCTCTTGTTTTGTTAACTCTAGATTTTGATTAGACTAACAAAAACATCAGAAGAGACACCCACACTCAGAATCAATACGAATTAATTTGGAAAAGAAATCAAAACAATTACCCTTGTTTAAATAAAGCTTTAAAATCAGAAGTAACATTCATAGTACACAAATGAGTCGAATTAAGTTGGAGTACATATAGAATGTCCCACATATCAGGAAAGATCTTTACAATTACTACTGTGTCAGCCTGTTTGCTTGCCAAACATAAAAGAATCTAATTTCAATGTCCAATCAACCTTCCACTGCCACAGGACTAGTAGACCATATGACCAGTGTCATTATAAGTTCAAACTCCATGATATGACCAGACGGTCACACTGCCCAGCACTCACTCTCTATGCAACTCCCACCATACTTTATTCCAACCATCTAGGAGTTTTCAATTTGCCATCTAACTTCCTAGCTAGTCATGGTTTGACAAAGCTGTATGTACCTGCTTTAAAAACTTCACAACCCATTATCTCTTCATAATCCTTTTTCTTCTGTGATTCATTTCAAAGTATGTTGACATTTTTTAAAGTATCAAGATGCTGAAACTACATAGAATCTCTCAGATATGGGAGAACCAATTGCTAACAGAGATAGGTAGTGCTTTTCCAAAAACCAGCTTGAAGTGGCACTGAAGGCAACGCTATCTAACAATTTAGCTGGTCTAAAAGCAAGAACACATTTTATGCATTTATAGTGGAGAGAGTATAAAAGTCTTAGTCACTTGTTGTAACTATACATCAGTGGGAGTCTTCTGATCTCTTTTCTTCAGAGTAAAGAAGTACAGTACTTCAGTTTTAACTAAAGAAGCTTTCTGAGGGAAATGGCACAGTAACTTATTTCATTCTCCACAGAGTCAATTATATAGCCTCAATTTAGCTTGCACCACAATCAGGCAATACTAGCTCTGTGCTCTCGCTCTGGTCTAGCACAAGATTTGAAATCTTGGGAGTTGAAGTCAAAAACTTAATCTAATTTCTTCTAGGTGGATACTATTTTCTCTCCTCTAAAAAGAAGACGTTGAACAATGAGTAGCACACAGCTCAAAACACAGCTCACAGCTGCCATCTCTAGGTATTATATGATGCCCTGCCACTCTTCACACTAAAATTTTGTTTTTCAATGAACTGAATACATGAAAGGAAAAAACAAAAGTTTATCTTAAGATCACACAAGTCCATATTGTTTGATATTTGCTGGTAATTTTTTTTTTTAATGGTTACTCTTTAGTTTGGAGCATTTCAAGTAAATATTAGTACTGTTGACCTAGAGAAGGTTAAATGATATTTTAATCCTTTATTCTGAAGTGCTATACAATACATTACTTGAATGTTTCCAACAAAAATGATCCACATTCCACAAGAAGTGAAATAACCAGAATATAGCACTCTAAGACATTTCAAAGAACAGATAATATATAGGTAGTGAATCAGGGAACTGAAGAGGAGAAAAACAATTTTTGAGTTGGCTTTGGGGCATGTACAGAATCTAGTTCACATTATTACTATAGTAGTAATTGTGACATTCAGCACCTCTGGAAGAGAAACATGACAGGGGGAAAAAAATAACAAAAAACAAACACCCACAATTCTGCTTAACTTCAGAGAAGCAATGTATATAAAGGAAAACTGATCATAAAAAAAATTAAATAGGTACAACTGAAAGGATAAAATCTTTAATGACGATATGAAGATACTTTAAGGACATCTGAGATCCCATAAAACCTTTTGATTTGAAAAAGAAAAAAATTCCAATTAGAAAGACCAAAATAAATCAGGCTTAACTTAAAAAGACTGTTAGAAGTAAGAAAAAGTACTTCAAAATCTGCTTCAAATTCAGCAGATTAAAATGTGGAAACATGTTAGGCAAGTCAAGAAATAGCTTGATGAGTTGCCTGCAAAATTTATGTGTAAAGTACTACATCATTTTTCAAATGCATTAGAAGAACAGTCAACTAGATTTATTTGTGGTGCCAACAGAGAGTATAATATTCCAAAAACATAGTCATAGTAATAACATTAATTTTTGCATTTGAATTCTTCATCATAGACTTCACAGGTATTTTCGTAGCAGAAATTAATAACAAATGGTCATATAAAAGGAGCAACAAAAAAGTCTCCAAGATCTGTTCTGAAGGAATTTAAAAATAAAAATGGTGACTGAATTGGAATTTTGAGGAAAGTGTTCACTTAACAGTGAGGAGAGGTCACCTGTGGTATCCCACAGAAATGAACAATAAGGATTTGTTAGTTCAACATACCTCGAAATAGTCTGGCACAGGGTTGAACAGAAAAATGACAATTTCAATACTAAGCTACTCAAAAAACCCAAGATAACGAACAAAGGCAAAGAATTGAGTAATATTTAATGTGCAATACAAGAACAAGTAAAAAGATGTACAAAGTCAGACAGATTTTCATGAAAAGATGCATACAAACAAAACTGTTTTAAGTCTGCACTATGGTGATGGGGTTTTAATTGACTAGAGTAAGGTCATAACATTATGGTTGATAGTTCAGTGATAATACCAATTCAAATCCCATAGTAAGTTGATATAAATCTCTGAGGTACTGATACCTCCCAAACAACTCTCTCAGAAGGGTTACAAAACCTAAAAAAAGATACAGGCAATGACTTCATTACTATCTGATGTATGAAATACCTTCCTTCTGGATTACTAAAAAAGCAAGTAATTTTTAGCATGAATCAGAAATGGTACACAACTGGTACCAAGAACCCAATCAGAAAAAAAGTATAAAGAAGTAGGGAATATCAAAACAGCAAGTAGCAGTATCCCAAAAGGTGGCATCTCTTCACACAACACCCTGGAATTCTTGGGCACAGGATGACAAAAATGGCCTGAATGCATAGAAATAAATGAAAGGCACAGATTTATAGTCTTTCCATACAAATACTATTTCAGAAGTCCGTTTGATAAAGCAGCATACCCACTATTTAAAACTGCTCTGTTTCTGTAAGCAGTGTAATAAAGCAAATAAAAAATTATTACTTACTGTCATGGCCCTTAAGGCTTTAAGGGGTCTCAGCCAGGACTCAGCCATGGACCCTCTTTCTCCCCTCCCTTCTACTCTGGGCTGATTTGGACACAGACTATAGATAGCTTGTTTCTTGGATGGGCTCCACAGGCACATTCTGTAGCCTTGTCTCCAGTCCTGCCTCCAGCCCTACTTTCTCCTGGTCCTGGCTGGACTCTCTGCATGTTCTCTGGACCTTGGTGGGTCATCACTTGCCATATACAGGATCAAAGGACCCGCTATCAGCCCACCATCCTACATGCTGTGTTCAGCCCCTGTGGGATGGCACCTGCTCAACAAGGGCTTTGTTCATACTGAGGTCACACTTGGCTCCCAGTTCACCTTTCCTTACACAAGAGTTGCAAATATTATTTTGGGAAGGGGGGGAAATACCATATTGGCAAGTTTAGCTCTAGAGCTAAAAAGTTACTTTAAAATCTTTCTCCAAAATTGTGCAGTAGGTCTAAATACTGAAGAAGACAATAACACAAAGCATTTAGGAACTAGAAATTATCCTCAAAAATGTATGAATCATTTCAAGATCAGTAACAGTACATACAAATAAATTAATTAAATAGGAAGTTGAAGAGTCCAAACCTGATATAACGCAAGTGTGTGTCCATATCTCTGGAGTGGCCCTTTGGATACAGGCACTACATTCCATATACTGCTTTCCAAATTGTAGCTAGAAGAGAAATAAAAAATTAAAATGTTTTCTATCCACACAGAAATAGGGGATTTTGTATTTTTGAACTAATTTTGTTATTCAAAGTGTGCACACTTCAGACATTGTTTATCTGAGGTTGTTGGTAATTTGTTAGCAGCAATTAGGTGATCATTTTTAACTGCTGTAACACTACAATAAGTAGTGATAGTGAGCTAAATGCTCATCAAGGGAAAACAGGAACAGTTCTATTGGGGACCCATCAACAATTTCAAAAATTGCAACTGTAATTAAAACCACTTGACTTACAAGAAAGTTACAAAACTAGGTTCCTAAGTTCACAGTTATCAGCAAGCAAAAAACCACCAAACTGCCTAAGCCACAACCTTTGGCATTGCTTAGAAAACTTATTATAGAGCACCCTCTCAGTTACACAGCTGAATTTGACTTTCATTAGCTTTAAATTAACTACTGAAACACAACACAGTAGGACAGAGGTAAAAAATAAGAATGCAGAAGTATTAAAGGAAGATGCAAAGACAATGGGATTTGTTTTGGATGACTGTAAAATTGCAAAAGAAAAAAAAGAGGTAGACAAAAATAGGAGAAATAAACATATCCTAACAGTAGCATTATTTACCACATTCAGGGCCTCTGTCTGTATACAAGTTACCATACAAATTTGCTAAGTGATATTTTCAGATATTTTAGAAGTTGGAGTCAATGATCCTTACGGGTCCCTTCCAACCTGGGAGATTCTACGCTTCTATGATAGATGCTTCAAGTTTGTTTTTAATAGCTGATCAAATGTATACACATACAGAGTGTTACAAATATGAAGAATCAAAATATCCTGCACCAAGCAGGCTAAATGCCTGCATTAAATGAGCCTCTTGTAATTATAAATAAATATTTATGTGCAAATATCACTCTAGATATACTATCTGAAAACACCATCACACAGATTTCTTCCCCCGTTTTATCACCACAAGCACTTTTATGGTTTGTAGCAAATAATAGTGACTGTTTTCAGAAGACTGATGAGTTTACACGTTAATATTACATAGATCTTTGTTACACATACTCTAATTCTTTTGAATTATAAGAAAATTGGAAGCATAAAAACATGACTGTTAATAAAGAACACAAAGTATAAATCTTCTGATTGAGCTGCAGGATAGACATTCACTTGTGTTGATATTTATTTTCCCCAAGCCTTATCATAAGGGAGAATTCACTTACTTCAACACCATTTGGAATGAACTGTAGTTAAAAGTATATCCGCCAATCACCCACATAAATTTTCCATGAAGAACTGCCTTATGGGAAGCCCGGCCCACGGAAGGGCTGAATGGCTTTACGTTTGGTAAGATCCAGTAGGACTCCGTGGAAGGGACATTCAAAGAACAATCTGGACCTGTTTTGTAAACAAATGCAGAATTTGTACAATCTGTTAGACTGAGATGTTAGAGCCAGTAAAGCAGAAATAGGGAAGGCTTAATTACAGATGTCAGGATTGCTCGTTCTGATAAAATACAGTATACACTTTTATGTTTAACAGATGCTCGACAAAAAAAAATGACAACAAAGGACATTAGTCAAATTGAAAGTGTTACATTAGCTGAAATAATGATATATTTCTGCATTCTTCTCAGAAAACACACTGTATGAGTCACAGATCGAAAGAAAGGCAAAATGAACCATATTTTTAGCAGCAATATAGATCTAAAATGAATAACACAGAATAAGCTTTTTATTACCTCTGAAGAAAGACTGTAATGCAGAATATAACCAGAATAAGTTGATATCGAAGCAAATAACACCGAAGTAACATTACAGTATAGGATACAGTGTACGCAATCTCAAGAATACAAATTTGGCTTTTTTCAATGCCATTTTGTGCTGTCTTTCAAGAAGAAAGTGCTTCATAAACTCAAGGATTTGAGAATTTCAATGTTACAGAAACTTTCTGATCATTCTACAAAGCTATCAGAGCATTATTTTGGAACATATCTTAGAAAACAGTTCTGATAAATTAATAAAAATCATCAAAAGGTGCCATTTTTAAGTTTTGTTATTTCAATAAAATTAATAAAAGAAAAAAAAAATCACCAGCATGCAAACTATGTGCCTTTTGTCTGTTCAGTATTACTGACCATCTTTATTTCTGGATAAGAGAACACTGAATTTTTAGGGCACCATTTCTAGGATTATCAATCATGGAAGTGAAGCTTGCATCATCAGTAACAGCAGACACATTGCATGGCAGCTAAATGATGTCACTAATTTGATGCTGATACTGTAAAGCAGTGTTATGTCCATCTCTGTCTAGTTAGATTAAATCATTCACTCAAGCTACTGGGCATTACTAAAACTCAAAGCTGTTGAACTCACAGTGGGCATAACCTTTTTTAGGGAACATAGCTAGAAATAAACAAATACCCAAGAAGCAAATTAAAATGCCCAGTCTGCATCCAAAGAATCATAAATCACCCAATTTAAGGATACATAGAGACATACAGAGCTAAGGAGTAAATGCATAAACTTAGTTCATGAAATCACGTAGGTGGGAAAATAGCTGTATATCATTGAGTACCTAAAGCTACAAATCCACTGCCAAATCAGGTCCCTAAGCTTAGTTCTGAAAGCATAAAGTCCATCTGAATAGAATTTTGAGTGGGACAATATTTAGGCACAACAGAGTGAAAACTGAAGGGCCAACAAAAGCAAAAAAAAAAGTCTGCAGTGTTAAAAGGAGGAGCTGTATGAGAATACAGAAGAAAGGAACTTCAAGAAGCAAAAGAAATTAAGAAGAAGCTAAAAGGGTCAACAAAGAGAATGAGATTCTTACTGATGGCATGCAGATAACTACAGACACTTCCATGGGAACACTGAACCTATGCATTCCCTTGCTCAGAAATGCCTAAGTAAATGTAAAGGGAGGCTGGCACGGCTGAACAATAGTGTAAAGGAAAGTTTTTAGAAAAATATTAACATGTTAAATCATGATCAAATGAAGAAAGAAACACAAGATAACAGCCTAATAAATATCAAACTAAAGCATGCAGCATAATAAATGTTAAAATATAACTAAGAAGGTTTGGTTTTATTCTGAGTTATCATTGAAAATGGAACAAAACTGATCAAAAACAAATTATACATGAAATTCTATGTAGACAAATAAAAAACTACTATGCCAGCTCTACTCTAAAAAGACTAAAAAGATGACAGCCTCTGAAAACCATCAGTACCCAGTAACAAAGTCTCAAGTTATAAGTATTATAGTATTTTCATTAGTAATCAATAGCATAAAAGATAAAACGTGCATTAGAAGAAGAGAGCACTATTAACTCACTGCCTAAATCAGCCATTTGTCCACAATCAGAAATCTGTGAGTTCTTCTCAAAAATAAGATATATTAGTTCCAGAGGCTACTTACAGGAGAACAACAAGGATATTTAAAGGAATGAAATGGCTTCTGTAATTGGAACAAATGAGCTGGCTGGGTTTTTCTATCTTAAAAAAAAAAAACCTCTCCTTGAAAGTGAATGCTAAAGGTGCACAAAATAAATGATCCAAAGAGCACAGATGTGAAGAACTGAAGCTGCCACATTCAAAACAAACAGAAGGAGGTAGTTCTTCATGCAAAAAGTGTCAGTCCTTCTTACCAAGGAACTCTGACACAGGACACTCCAGATGCAAAGGCTAACACTGAAACAAGAAGAGACTTAGCAAATACTTAAAAGAGGATCAAGAGAAGTTTACTAAATAAACTAGTAAGTACTTGACATCATGTTTTTTTAATTTCAAAACATTATCCTTCACAAAGAACATCAGGTTTTTCCAATGTGCATTTTGAGAAAAAAGGATATAATTCTTATACACAACAACCAGGTAGATCATCTGTGCCCAAACACTTGCCATTTCCTATAGAAGAATGATACCGACTTACATCCAGATTATATTTCACTGCTTGAATGATGCAATGATTGCTCATTATTCCCTCTGCCCTGAAAAGATTAACGGTATTTGAATGGGGTCTAACGAAAGTAGGAATAATTCAGTATGTTATTGCTTAAGTATTAATATAGATAATAGAATTGTAACCTCAACAAGATTCTGATCTGGTAAATCACTACAGCGGAAACAATTCATTTGAATTTAACAGTGTTCGTATTTAAACAATTGATTAATTATTCCTCGATCAGAGAACAGATGACAAAAATGAAATCTATGATGTCAGTTTTATTAGAGGAGACCATTCTCGCGCAGAGATGTCGTGGTCAGCGGCGCCCCCTCGTGGCCAACTGCGAATCCTACACACAAACTGAGTTGATAGGAGATGTTCTGGAGACAGAGTACAGCTAGAATTCCCGAGGGAAATCCGAAATAATATTCCTGTCCATATTATCTTTACACTGTACTCAAACGAAGGCAAACAAAAGCTTTTTAATCCGAAGTTAACGATACAGATTTCTTAATACTGTCAACTAGATCAGCGATTGAGTGTTGTATCTGACTGTCTTGCAATCTCAGTGCTTTGTTATGGGCAGTTCTGCAATGTTCTACAAACGACTGGAATGCGAGATGTATGAGAGACATCACATACAGAGCCTACCGTGGCATGGAAGAAGGGAACATTCTGAGTACTCAGGTGCCTGAAAGCACCAAGTCCTTCATTGTTTTCTTCAAAGAACATAATAACAACCTGTGCACGATGGATGTGATCATTAAAATGGCGTAAGTTTGGCATTCCCAACAGAAAAGCCACCCCTAGCCTCCACTCCTTACTCTCCATTTCAAAACTGACACTACTTTTCACGTTGCTGCTCAATGAACAGGAACACATCCAGGTTAAAACAAACTTTGCTTTTTGGCCAGGTAAGCTTTTAATTTGGATGCAACCCTTTATCCACTCCACTTTGCACACACACACACGGTTGTACCAACAGGAGTACAATTGACCCTCCAGGACTGCCTTTTCAGTGAGAGTGTCAAACATTGGGCAGAGTTATTTCAGTACAAGAAGTTTAATATACAGCTGAAGGAGGAAAAAATGCAATAGAGTAACACTGACTTCTACTGAAATGTCATTTGAAGAACAAATGCTTTTGTGTGGCTAGACCTTTATAAGGTAAGGTAAATGTAAAACTTTGAAATATAATTTACAGATCTTCATACATATACAATGTTTTTTCTATGAAACATCACCATTATTTCAGTGTAACTACATTTTCACTTCAGAACCATCACATCCACTAAGCACATGTCTTTGTGGAACAGGCAGCACCACAGCTGCAGAACACAGATAAAAATGTTTTATTATTTTCTATGCAAATACAATTTTTCTCCATTTATTTAAAATTGGATTTCTTTCTTATCCACTCAACCCATAGAAAAAAAGAAAGGTTTACAAAGAGGAAACAACTTTATAAAACTGAATTGGAAGTCAATTATGTAATCCTCAAAGGTAGGGAAAAATTCTATAGGTTTAAAAAAGTGATTTACCCACATAACACAAGAGAAGGAATTTGATTTCTATTTATCGAGGAGTTTCATGAACTGCCAAAGTAACAATCTGTTCCAGTAGTTCAAGTCATAAGATCAATTTCCACCTAATGAGAAAACATCATCTATTGTCTCCAAACTTAATCTTCTCCTTCAGGTTCACAGGAGAAAAAAAAACAGAAGTATCGATCTGTTGAATATAAATATTCTGGTCCTGCTTTTCATACAGTTAAATCAAAGCATTCAAATAAAGTATTTGCTGTCATTTATTCCGTATTTATTTGATATCTGAGCATTCAAATTGAGAATTATTACTGCGAGGCAATTCTTCAACCACCGCAATACAAACCAAATATTGCTATTCTCACACATCCAATAGCATTTTCATATGATAATGAATTTGAGATTATGAAAAATATTGGACTTGATGATTGTTGTGGGCCCTTCCAATTCTATAACATGTTTAGAAGAGTGAATATATCTGAATATGCTTTCAAAAACTCTTAACACTGGAAGTTTTACAAAATAGCGAATCATTTGCCTAACAGGAAAGTAATGAGGTTATTACTACATACATATGTTAATTAAAAAACCCTGATACATAAAAAGATAAAGTGTTTTTTCAAGAATAGCTCACCGCTGCGAGGGCATAACCTGAAAGGGTCTCGAGCTAAAGCAGCATGATAGCAAGCTGACAGGACTCAGCCTCCCCCACGAAAGCAGCAGAAGTCCTGACATGCACATGGTGATGCAGTTCTTGAAGTGCCACCTGGTTACTATTATTCAGTCCCATCTCTTTTTCATTCAGGAGAGTGGATCATCTAAGGATGATGGGCCTTGGAGAACCTATAGGTCAAGAGTGAGCAGGCAAGCCAGAAGGGCTGCCTTGACAGCACCCTTCAACCATCTGACTCCAGAACCCAAAATCAAACAGGCTGGTACCAGAAAAGTTAAGAATTGATGGCAAAGCCTTACTGGAAGTGCACAGCCATCAGCTGCAGAACGGCTTTGGACTGTGGAGGTAATCACATTCTTAACATCACCTGTTACCCGTTTTTAAGACAAAAGGAGTGTAAATGCTGCAGGAAAAAAAAAATACAAAGTAAAAGAAAAGAATTTGGGTTCTTGGGGACATGCGTGAAGAAACACCAACCTGCTATCAAAGAATAAATGGTGCAAGGGGTGGAGGTAAGAGAAGACAAACAGCAGCCAGGCTGCCAAGGGAGCCGCAGTCATTATTGCCCGCAGGGATATTTTCCCCACAGTAAGCATCAGTGGAGCACATTTGCATCTTTTAGCAAATGCTTGTGCTTTGCCCTGTGGATCAGAATAGCTGAAGAATTATATCCACAGAGACTACAGGCCTGAGTACAAATGAAGAAAGGAAAAAAAATGCATGACCCATCGCTAATTTTTCTTCTGTTAGTGTTGATATCACTTGTCTTAAAGAACTGACTTGTCTTTATAATTATATACAGCACTCGAAAGTTTATGAACTGCAATCCTATTCCCCCTTAGCCTTCTTTTTAACAGATTAAATAAGCTATATTCCATAGCTCTAATCATTTTAATGATTCTCCTCTGTGCAATTTCTATTCATAAAAGTGTAAAAATAAAAATGAAGTACAGTCCTAATATATTCCTACACTTAACTGTAGACTGTGGCTGATCATCCTATTAGTGCACTTGATGCTTTACAGCCTAAATTTTATATTCAATATAAAGTATATCAGTTTGTATTCAAGTTAATAGACAAGCAAGTTTTCTCCTATGTCACCTACTACACTTCAATCCCAGATGCTAAAAATTCTTAATATTCCCAATCTCCAAATGCATGCATTTACAATCTATACTGAAGCAATTTTGTCCCACACGCTCATTTTTTTTTGTAGCACATTCTGGTCCCCCTTCACACTGAGAGCAACTTTCACCTGCATATGACCAGATGCCATTAAGTCTTTCAACTGATAAAAATTATGTAACAAAAGGAACAGATATTAAGTACTACTTACGTCCCTCCATCCCAAGTTGCTTTCTTAGCACTCCCACTGACATTTCTCAAATTAAGAAGCTCCATTGCTGTTACTGTTCCCTCATGCATTTCCTATCTTCTCCAGTTTCAATGGTTTCCTACCATCAAAAGCTGAGGTTCAGGTAAATGTGTTGCATTTTCCCACCAGTCACAAATTATTTTAGTATGGATTACATTGATAAATGCCCATCCCATCTGTTTCACTATTCAGTCATGCTATACATTCAATAATTCCTTTCCTCAAACTACAGTTTAGAACTTTAGACACCAGAAAAGAAGCTACCACACATTAAGAAGCTGCCAGTGCCATTAAGTTCAGCTTCTTAAAGAAGTTAAAGAACACTACTGGAGAATAAATTTTTTATTAATAAAGCATCCCCAGTAATAAAAGGAAAACAAGAATGCTATTATTCTGAATTATTTGCTTTCATTGTCATGGCATCATTCTATCTGTGTATGACAAGTGCCTAACTGAATATGTATAACTACAACGCCTATCTTTCACAGAGTGTGTGGTATATAATTAAGACCTTAACTTCTACTAAAAACAGTTGTGCTATCCTGAAGAGGACCCTGTTCTCTTTTCTCATTGCACTTGTTTTAACTGGTTTCTTTACTGGTGCCACTTTCCCAGCATCCACAAGATGTCACTATTGTAAAAAAAAAAAAAAAAAAAAAAAAGAAACTCCTATGGTGCAATACAAAATACCCTTTCCATGTTCCAAATGAGAATTTTATTCTCTGTATATCACATTCAACACAGTCCAACAAATTTTTTCTTCCTGTGCAAGGACTAAACATACTCCAATCAACATCACGTGAAACAAGAAGGAACAAAGTTTTCTTCAAAAGTAGAAACTATTTAAAATAATCAATTGAAACAAACAACAACAAAAGACTGCAGATTGTAACAGCAGGAAGATCTGGAGAAACATTTATGGGTCCTATATTGCAAATAGCCTATGTAGAAGATGCTGACAGTTTAGAATTTGTAAAGAAAGAAATACAGAAGTTAAAATATATGTACATATAGTAACAGTGAACACAAGCAAGTAGTCTTTCAGAAGCCTTTAGGAAAGTTTGACTTTTTGATTTATATATTTCTTTTTTAAACAAAGGAAAATCTATTCTGTATCCAAGCCACTTTACCTGGGATACAATAAAAAATGAACAATTGAAAAGAACATAGATTTTATGAAAACACAATGAAGAATCAAGTAAATTATCAGTCTAACTCCTACTTGCTGTAGGAAAGCTGTTACAGAAGTGCTAGATGAAAAGAAGGTACTAACCACGAAGGTCAGAATACTGCATGGACTCAATGCACAAACAAAAGGCTGCAAGTCCTGCTGCAAATTCTATTCACAACTTCCTTATAGAGACTTATCTTTCAGCTTTTTTTATGCACTACAGTTGTGAGAGGTTCTTCAGGACTCAGCAGCACATCTGTGACAGGGCTGTTCCCACTCAATGCCTATATTGCTGTAGCCCATTTCCTGCAGTGGATTTCTGTAGGTGCACTGACTGTCTTTTAATGAACAACATCATTAATTATTTACAAGAGAAATGCATTAAGTCTCATGCTCTCTTTGCTATAATAGGTGTGACAGTTAATAGGAGTAAAACAGCCATTTCCTCAGACATACAAAAAGAGACAGCAGTAAAACAAAGTAGAGGCAGTAAGGAATGGGAAAACAGCATTGTATCAACAAAGTAATTCGGAAGTATTTAATACTTAAGAGAATAAGTGCCATTGCAGTGCATAGCAAGCTAAGCCCACTGAGACTTTTAGTAGGAACAGTAAATAATACAAAGATCTAACATACTATAAGAAGCGAATTAAACATTTAACAGCTTAAATAAATGAACTTTAGTAAAAACAATTATAGTAGGGCTACACAAAAACTGCTGTGAGTAGAAGTACAATATACTTTCTTACAGTGCATCTATTACTTCACAGTACTCATCCGCATGCACAACTGCATAAGGACAGCTTACCTTCTCACACTGACAGTGAATATACAGTGAACGTTTACAGAACACTAACAAAACACCATGATTTGAAACTAAAAAAGGTGGGGAGGAAAATCTAACGTATTTAAAAATTGAAGAAGTAAGCAATCATGAAATTAAGCTTTGGAAGGATTTAGCCTTCACAAGTGTTGAATATGCTAACAATTTTACTGCTATTATTGTTTCAGATTAGTGATCCAAAAATAATGTCCACCACTGGAGAAGTTAGATCTGGTAGTCCTGCACTGTCTTCAAAGAAAAAGTGTCAGGTAAAGTTGTTAGCTTTTTTTTTCATTTAAAGTACAGTTCTATTCTCATATGAAAATTTACTTAAGTTTTTGTTTGTTTGTTTATGCTTACTCTTTAAGGAGGATAATTTGCATTAAAAACAGACTTGATTGCAAACAACAAACCCTTACCTTGCCAGCTGTCATTGCATACACACAGCTTCTCGCCTGTCAAATCACAGTACCCATGGTCTGGACTGCCACAGTTGGCTTTACAGTATGGGATATCACAGGCTTCTCCTTTCCAATACTTGTCACATTCACAGTATACCCGGCTTGGAACAGACAAACTGGTTGTACATTTTCCATGTTCTGAACAGTTATTAGGACAAGAATTAATTCTGGGTAGAAAAAAAGTAAAATAAGGGAGATGACAAGCTAAGAGTTGATGAGAGAGGTTTTTATCTCACATCATTCCAATAGCATTTATTTGATAAAGTGCATGTTTCTGAAAAATTCCTAAGCACTGATGAAGTAGAAGCTTAATCATTTCACAGTCAAGGGTCTTGCAAAACAGTCCATCCAGGCTTACATATATTGTCTGTGGTGCAATCAGTATCACAGTCATTTCATACATTAACAGATATTGATGTTAAGCAGAAGGACATGCCTGTTCCCTGGTATTATTCACACTGGAAGCACACTGCTTGCAGTGTATCTCAAAAATTTAAATTAAAATTGAGAAAGATCTCGGAATCTCTATCAGATAAGCAGCACTTTTTTGAAAACAGATTCTCAACAGGGCTTCTAAAGTAGATTTGAAGAGTGAATGAGGATCCAAGTGGCAATACATGAGAGAAAAGCTTTTTATACAGTTTGCCTGAACTCTGACACAGTTCACCTCTGCTGCAGCAGGGAGTTTACAGTCCCTGCAGCATTTACTCTCCTAGAGAAAGAGAATCCCTGCAATGCAATAAACACTCCACCAGGTGCAATTAGTTTTCCTGACTGGATTTGGTCCATGCTGCGAAACAAAACATCTAGTATCCAAGGGAAAAAAAAATAGAAAAGCATTGAGGAAAAAAATATGTATAAAATGGCTTGAAATATCTTGACATTATGTAAAGGCATCACCCTTAATAACAGAGCCACCTTAACTATGCCTCTCAAGTCCAGAGTCAGAGGGATGCAAGAACAGCAAAGCTAGGGCTGGAAGAAGTTGGTGACCGCTGTGGGATTTTGTATTTCTGTGATACACCCCACCAAACCCTGAGATCACAGGCAACTGGACTCTGCTGAACTATGTAAGCAGGTTCCAGAAGTGTAGGCAATTCCTTGGAGATGGAAGGAATGAAGGACATTGATGAATCTGGGTCCAAGAGATTCCGTGAGCAAAATACACATCTCAGGCAGTAAGTGCCTGAGGAAATCCAAAAAGGCTCTGAAATCTTCTTTGATGACTCACAGGGAAGAGTTAGGTTAAAACTCAAAATAAACTGTTACTACAAATCCCTGACGAGGTTAACACTGACTCCACCCTGTGGATGGGAAAAAAAAACTAGAAGGGTGGAGCTGGAAGCAGACTGCCTGACTTTAAAAACACAAAGATCAACGCAGATTTCTGGAATAACCATTTCTGTTTGCATGTCAGTCACAAACACTGCACTCCTGACTTGTTCAAATGAAGGAACTTGGGTGGTCTATGAAGATGAAGTCAAGAAACTGTCTAGGGTATCAAACCAAGGAAGAAAGAGGGTAACAGAAGCAAAGTAAAACAGATCAGAATGACAGACAAAACTTAACACAGCTGTAACAAGCACTCACAGCTATTTCTTTCAGCATCAAAGGAGGTACTGTTGACTTGTTAAAAGAAATAAAAATTGTTTCTAATGTTGCAATGAATGCTTTTCAAAGAGTAGAGTTTAAATTACCAAATTACATGTAGTTCCATGACATGTGCAGGGACGTAAGTGGAAATACTGCCAGTTTTTAAGCCTTACAAAGTAAAAATGGAATGACACATAGTATTCACATTACCTAAACATAAAGAATGCTGAGGACATGCTCTCATTTCTTATAAATGACACCTCATATTGCCATTTACTCTCAAAACAAGCACACAGCATTTAAAAAAAAAAAAGCTTCAGGGATAACTGAAAAAAATATCTAATTTTAATAGAGATGTCTTCCAAGTGACTTCCAAGCATTTCACTGATGTCAACAGAAAAACATGGAAAATACCCAGAATTGAAGGTGGCTGACACTTCCAATGGCCCATATTTAAAGGTTTCCCCAATTCTTACTATCTGATAAAAGGGTGGCAAAACTGCTGCAGATTACAGAAAATCTCCCCATAGAAAATCTAAAGACCTGTGTGAAAAGCTATTGTCAGAAATGCAAATTGGAAATTACACAAATGAATAAAACTGAACAAAAAAGATAAGTACTGCCACATTTGAAGTGTAGTACTGGCCATCACACTCCAACAATTGGTATTTCAGAATCTGAAAGGATTGAAAGAAATGAAAAGAGTATCTGCGATCATAGGAAAACTATCCCATGAGCAACAAGACCAAGCAATCCTCTCTTGAACCAACATCCAATATACAAAATACACTACATCATGCACCACAAGCATGTCCTAAACAAGACAAAGCACAGTCAGCAACTGACACACAAAAGCACAGCACAGTTGTGCCAGATTAGACTTGGAAGAGAAACCAGAAGAACAGTGCAGATGAGAGTTATGGAGGTAGAATGATGATAGGTATAAGATAGGAGAAGTAAGAAAACATAGAAAAAGAATGGCATAAAACCCATTGTGTTTGGCCCAAAAACAAAAGGACTTTGGTGAAAGTGTCAAAATCCACAAAATATACATTCAACAAGGGAAAAAAAAGGAACAGACGATTCTAGTTCCAGAAAAGGGAATTGACATGACAGCTGATATAATCTCCCTTATACTCCATATGACAACTTTGTGTGTTGGATAAATACTGGAAGGAGAATACTTCCTAGTTCCATATGGCATGGGACAAATATACACTTCAAATGCCCATGAAGCTGCACACACATCAATATAATGCACTATATAGGGGTTTTTGTTTGTTTGTTCTTTTAAACTAGCTTCTTAAAGACAATTCCTTACAACCCCCAGCTCCCTTGTGTTAGAAATATACCACAAAGCACAATCCTTACACAGTTAACAATATCAGCAGATAAATACTTGCCCTGAAATTATCTCTCTTAAAAGGAACTCTAGGCTGACTAACAAAGTAATAATTTTTAAAAAATACTTACGAGTAAAAAATGTTAAATCCAGTTAGGTTATAAGCAGCATCACTAAAGAAGTGTAGCAATGCATAGCCAGATGTTGTAACTACTTCAGGTACAGTTTCATTTCCACGTACTTCAGGAACTATTAAACCACTGGAGGGGAATAGAAGAATTAAAAAAAGAGTAACATTTTCAAAATCAGCTGAGGGAAGGGGAGGGAGAGTTGTTAATTACATAGAGAAGTTAACTCAAATAAATTAATCATAAATCTAGCTTATTGGTTGGGTTTTTTTTGTTTTGTTTTTAAAACATGTATAAAACTTGTCCATGCCTCTGAAAGTTAAGGTAGGTTTTCCTACAAAAAAAAAAAGCTTCCCATACACAAATGCAAAGTTTCACATCAGATTACTCTGAAAATGCATGCACTGGAAGCATTAGCTTTAAAACATTTTAATTTTGAAAAAAATCCTTCAGGCAGATGCTTGAATTTTACTGACTCGCAGCACAAGCTGTATTTCCGACAACATTTGCACCTTTAGAAGTTTATTTTATTAAAACAATTTCAAAACTGGAAATTACAACGAACTAATTTTCATGAAAAGGCTAATTTCAAATAAAAATTACTTTTTAGAACTTCAGAAGAATGTTCTCTTTTCAGTACAGAGTGACACAGGAAAGACATGCAATAATGAGAAAAGAGGTCATCTGCATAAAACTGTGCCACACTGAGTGTAAGTTAAAAGCTGCAGATATCCCAGCATGATCAGCATTAACAAATCAATAAATTGAGAAAAAAATGTGAAATAAAGAATACAAGACAAGGGAGCTTCTCTTTCTCTCCTATTCATGCTACAAGTCAGACTCCTGGGCAACAGGTAGACACATTTAAGTTCCTGAAGAGGGAAGAGGAAAGCAATGAAATACAAGCAATCACATAAACATGCAGAAATAAGAGGGAAAAAAAAGCCTAGATGGATAAAGTTGGGCAGGAAAGAGAAATGAGCTGAGCTTTGTTCCAGACTTCAGCAGCATAATCAATATTTCATAACACATAACACAATTCTTTATTTCTCTTCACAATGAAATACAGTTTCTGCCACCAATCCCCATGCTGTGAGACAGCAATTGTATTTCAAAAGATAAAATTTTTACTGATATCAGAGGATTAGGAACCCACACCTTCATTCCAACAGCCCAAGCACAGAACATTAGTCTTCATTACTCTGCATAAAACTCTAATAAACTATAGCCCACTTACCTACAACATTCTTTCTGAAATGCTCCCCAAAACATTAACAGAAAGGTAAGAATAAACCAACTGAAACGTTCCAATAAAATCCCAGAATGGAGGAAACATTCACATGGTCTGATTTTTTATTTCTTGGACGCACAAAAAATGCAGCATGTGGACTTAATAATTTACCTCAGCTTCTCATCACTGCTTCAAAGGCAAGGAACTAGTTATTATCCTGTACTAGTTACATTCACTGTTTACTATTGTTGACTTTGTTTGTTTCTAAATCTATGATTCCAGACAAAAAAATATTAATTTGATAAAAGATTTACTGGAGTTGCAATTCTTAGAAGATAATGAAAATACTAGAAAAACAAACAAACAAATTTCATCACTTCCTTTGACAGTAAGTCTGTATGATTATTGGGAGTAAAAGGATATTAATTACACTCACCTAAATACTGCTATTAAAGGTGCATATATTGAATCTCCATCATATACATACATATGGTCCCAACTACATTCTGTAGCAAAGTGATTAAATCTTAATCTTAGTATTGCATTAGGGCTGCAGGGGAAAAAAACATTGGTGTTAGTTATAGAAATATTGAGTTTATAAACACAGAATTTACAACAAAATTGATCATGCTTGCACTATTTTATTAAAATGATTTGAGTACTAACAAAACATTTGAGTTAAACAACAACTAAACAAGTAAATATTCCATTTTTATTTTACAATATATTAAAAACAACATCTGCAGTCCAAGTCTAAATAATCTCAAAAATTTACAAGAGTCTCAAGTTCACAAGGTTTTTAATCAGTGTTCCAAACCACAAGTTTAAAGCCATTAAAATCTCATTTTAGTATATTATTCTTACTTTAAAACATCAGGAATAACAGGTTTAGAGTCTTTCAAGAGAAAATCCCCCATAAATCCTCATTCCAGCATTATAGTAGTAACTAAAACTTTTAATACACAAAATTCAAATAGCAAGCAATATTAATGCTGAAATGCAAGAGGGTTTTTTCTCAGATTTTATCCCATTACAAGGACTATACTACTAGAAAAGCACTGAAAATATTTCAAAATACATTTTAAAATACATCTTATCCTTGTTACTGTTTCCAAACACAGTTCCATAGCAACTTGTGCCAGGCATCAACAAAGCTCCTCTTCCCTTTTAGGGAGTTTCATATCACCCCGTCCTGTAGTACAGTAATTTGAGGGAGAAAAAAAGCAGCAGAAAGAAAACATCCAACAAAACACAGACCTATATAGAATTATCTTTAAAATTTCTGTGCTGTCTTCGTTACTTGCAGTTATTGGATAATCCAGTGCAGCACCTCTCCTCTTTTTTAAAATTACAAGTTTCCCTATCACACCTGGCAGCCCATTTTGTCCAGGTTTTGAGAGATTGGAATGGGGATTGTAATTATTCTGCTTTGCACTTGATCCTATCAATTGGAATCTATTACTTTGGAAAACAAATGGGACTTCGTTGTTTGCTTTTTGTTTGTTTCTCAAGCGAGAGCTTTGATTGCATCCATTTTTTAAGAAAGACCAATGTATACATATACAAGCTCCTCATGCACTGACATTGTGCTGCTACTGGGCTGCTCCCCCACGTGCTTTGCAGCACATGGTTCCCCTCCAGCTAAGCACTCTACTGCCTCCTGCAAAAAGGAGGAACAGAGTTAAGACCAACTTCAAAGCAGAGTTTGCATATAGTCCCGAGGCATGTTTCCACTTCAGCGTGTTGTAGTTCAGTGCAGCTATTCTTGTGCTAGCTTTAGTAAAAAAGAGAAGTCTAAAGCATACCAAGAGAACAGCAACATGGATATACAAAAAAGGAGTCATTTTCTTCTACAGCTTTAGTAAAACTCAGACCTGTTTGAATTCTTCAGAAAAATCCCAATCAATCCTGGGGAAAAGATTCCCATCAAAATTAAACAAAGTTGTGCCCTTAGCAGACAGTCATACCAGCATATGCATCTTGTTTTATATAAGACTGAGTTTCTGTGCTGCATAAACTGGAAAATCAGTAACAAACGTATGAAACATCTAAGCTGTGACAACTTTAAAATAAAATGCACAGGGAAAACTGGGACACTTTATAGAAGCATCAACTTCTGAGCATCATTTAACCAGCAAATTATCATCGGACTGGAAGCTATTCCTGATTTATCACTGAAGAATACGATAAGAGTTTGATAATAGGATCCTATAACCACTCTGGGGACTTAGGTAGAGGTACTCAAACAAGTGACAAATTTATCATAGCACTTTGAGAGCTCGCAGAGCTGGCCACATTCCAACACCAGTAACCTGAATGAAATGAAATTTGGCCAACTCTGAGAAATTTTGAAAATCCTTTTTACATTATAAATATATATACACACACACTGTTTTATAATGCATCCAGTTGCACTTTCCATTTGAGTTCTTTACATTTCCAAAACACCATACTGTCAGAAAATTTAACCTTTGAGAATGGATACTTACTATCCTTCAATTAACCAGGTACATTTTGTTTTATATTTATAATTTATTGGTCCATCTGTTAAATATCCTGAAGGCTCTGTTAACCTACAAGAGAAAAAAACAAAGCTGTGATATAACAAAGACATTTCTTAAGCAAACAAAACTGAAATCTTCAAGATATACTAGTATATTCTTTCTGGATAAGAAGAAAATTGGGAGCTGAGGAAAGAGTTAACTATTTTCATATTTTTTGCCATTATTTTTACTTTTGCCTACAGAAAGAAGAATTCTGATTATTCTATATCATTGTTTTCTTCCCCTAATCATCAATCACAAGACATTGATTTTCTTCTAGCCCAGTAGCAAGAAGATATTACATGTAATTTAAGTTTCTCAATAGGCACACATTTGTTATTTGTTGGTTTTGATTGGTTTTGTTTTATATTGTTATTGTGTTGTTGTTTCTTTTAAAGGAATACTTTATCTTTGTTTGCTCATCTCTTTTGCTATTGCTTTTTATCTTACTTCCAGAGTTAGACCACAGCAGCAGTTCAAGATCTAGAGAAATAAAGGATGCATTAATAAATTTCAGTAAACATATCTGCCGGACTGCCCCTCTTTTATTCCTAGTCAACAACAAGACACAGAAAAGCAGAACACTGGACTAGGTAGAAAATACGTCCAAGCAGCCACTCAGTGTCAACCAGAATGTCAGCCTGAGAGAGAGAGAGCTCCTAGGAACCTGCCCATGTAGATTTGTAAAAACATTTGAAACGTAGAACATCCCACAAGAACAAGTTCTGCATGTTATACAACAGGAATCACAGCTGGGTTTTTTTGTTTTTTGTTTTGTTTTTTTTTTGTTGTTGTTGTTGTTGTTGTTGTTTGGTTTTTGGTTTTTTTTTTTCCTATGATCCTATCTCCTGGTAAATTCATGTGACACTCAGCCTGGCATTCTGAGAGCCAGGGAAGCATAGCACCCTGCTGCCCTGCTCCCACAACATGGAGAACTGCATGGTCTCTCTCCCTTCACTCTGCCATCCTAAGAAATGCTTTCGTTCCCTTCCCTGTTTCTCATATGGGATAACTAAGTTTGATCTTCCCTGCTGCCTTCATTTAATAAATCTTTCTATTCTCCTCTAACCTTTCTGAAGATCAGCACAGAGATCAGCACATTGCATTCAAGATGCAGGGGAGCCATAAATCTGTACAGTGGCAAAATAATAATTTCCGCTTTGTTCTTTGTTCTCACCCTAACTTTTTATTTGCTCTTTCAACAACTACTAGGCTGACATTTTTAAACACAACCCCCTGCTATAACTCTGAGTGATAACAGAGTTCAAGGCTCATTACTATGTGTGTTAGAACATGCAGCCATCCCCTCACACATACACTTTCACGTACCTCACATTAATCTATACAGAGTGAAAAAACAGCAGAGAAAATTCAATAGTCTATTACCATTAAAGCCTTCTGAAGTAGCCTAATATCTTTAGCACACAGTAACCTCACTATTTGCCCCATTTTCTGCCTTTTTTTTTAAATACACAATTATGTCCTATAGCTCAGGCTGTACACCGACCATCCTACTCTTTTAAACATTATAGTGATGACTAATGATGCAAATATAAACTCAGAAATCCTCATTTCTTTCACTGTAGTGTGGAAGGATAATGATTAAGAATAAGTAACACCGAATAAAAGTAAATAAATCCATTTATTTCATTATAAAATTAAGAGTTTTAAGCCTCCCAGAGACAATGCTGACAGCACTGTCTAGAGCACAGCTGATTTTTCTCATCCAAAGACCAGCTGAAAAGCAGCTCTCTAATACTATCTGTTATCTTATAATCTTTGAAGTTGTGAAAGCGAATATTTTGGAAAATTTATATATACATGTACAGAAAAATTAAGGGAAGAGCATGAAGCTGTGACAGAAGAGGTCTGATATCAGAAGTTCTTCAACAGGGGGTGGTCAGGCACTGGAACAGGCTCCCCAGGGCAGCGGTCATGGCAGCAAGGTGCTGGAGTTCAAAAAGCATTTTCTCTCAGAGATAGGGTTTGATTTTTGGTTGGTCTTAAGTGGAGCCAGGAGTTGGACTCCATGATCCTTATAGATTCTTTCTAACTCCATGATTCTGTAATTCCAAACATAAACCTTCAAAGACATAGAAAAAAAAAAAGCAACAGGAAAGACAACTTTACAAGATAGCAGTGACTTATACACTTCAGTTCTTAAATGAGGTCCTTCTCCCGTCTTGGAAGACCTGGCCCCACTTGGCTGGGCACACTGAGGACCACCCTTTTCTAGCCACAGGGACTTGAATGAAAATCTTTTTCTCCCCTGCTGCTCTTTCAATGAAATGGGAAAAAGCTTTGTTTGGACTGCTCTCCACAGGCAATCATACTTTGAAATATTTTCAAGGCATAAAGCCAATATCAATACAGTATTTTATGGTTCTGAATAAAAAAAGAAAAGCAAATAAACAACTAGTTACATTAAAAGACTGGAAAAAAAATAAACATACTTCAGTCAGTCATCAGATAGAAGAAACTTTCCCTAGTAAATTCCAAAACCCTGAGCTGCTCTGAATGCTGCCATACAACACTCTCATCAAGCAAGTGGGAAGTGCTTACAAATGTTGGGCAGCGGATGAATAAAATAATGCTGGTAGGCAAGGAGCATAACTTAGGCAACAACCAGCAGTGCATCTGCCTATAACTTGGTTGTCCCTAAGTCACATATCAGTGATACTGAAATCAAGCTGATATCAATGCTCGGCTCCTAATGGAACTGAATTACAGGATCAGGGGCTATGCCTGAGTTTGCGCTAGCTCAAAATCCTGCATTTTCATAGAAAAAGATGCAGGACTGCAAAAAGTGCCAATCAAAATAGTTTTTGTGCTGTCATGTGGCTTCAATGCAGATTATGCCATCTTATACAGTATGCTGCAGAACATTTGTTTTACTGCACTAAAGTAGTACAAAACAGTAATTTTTCCACAGTCATAACCACCATCTTCCTGGTAGCTGTACAGAGGTGACAAATTTGCTTTTATTAGATCAGCCCTTTGGCACTGGTAAAGCACAAACAATTTCCCTTTTCATCTGGACTGATAATTTTTGATAGATAGTTTTTCAGAGGAGCAGAGATAACCTTTGAAGCAACTACTGCACTATGCTGAAAAAGTAAAGAATAAATAAGAGCATGACACTGCTCTGTAATAATGGCTGTGAAAAACAGTGAGATAATGGAGCTGTTCCATTTATAATAAAGTAATTCCCTTCCATCTTGCCATTTCTCTAGATTTTCTGAGTTATACCAAAAACTTCTAGGTATCATTTCTTTCCAAGTGTTTTCAAGTCCCAAATCCTGTAAGTGGCATGCAGACAAGTTGTATTATCACCTTCACATAATCTCTTACTAAATCAAGGGCAACACGTCCTATCACACAAAGTCAGGTGCCCGTGGCCATAGTTGGGTATGCTCACACTATGAGGAAGAGGCGTTTCATCACTGCTGAAGTAAGGGCCTGGAGAGCAACACAAGTGGAAAATCCAGAACAGTGCCTCCAGGCTGCACCCCACTCACTCCTCATCCTTTAGAAACCTTCAGAAGGAGATGACAAATATTCACATGTCCACTGAAACCCTGAAGGTTCATCATGCACAGAAGAACAGCTGATGCTGTTTCTAGCCATGTCAAACGGCAGGCCAGCATACACAGACACAGTGCAGATGCTCCCCAAGCTAACCAGAAACAAGCTGTGACAAAGATGGGAGGCACCACGGACAGAAAGTGGAGGGTGAGGTCAATGCAAAGCAATTCAAACGTGAGGCAGAGGGAAATCTATACTCCCTTGGAAAATCAGTACTGTTAAAACACAATAGTGAATATAATTGAAATAGGATTTACAGTGGAAATATTTACCATTGTAGATACCTTAAATCTAGATCAATGCCATTCAAGAAAAGGAAACAGAAACTGCCCTACGTCAGGCAAATTACTGGACTAAAATGAAGGGGAAGGAGATGAAGAAAGATGAAATCTATGGTCTGCAATGTCAGAATAGGTTATTAAAATGGCCCTGACTTTAGTATTTATAGACCTGTGAAAAATGCAATCATATCATCTTCTGTAATCTTACTGCAAAAGAATATCTTCAACTTTTCCACAGATAGGCCCTGATTTAAGCCAGAGATGTCATTAGCTATTTTCACCACAGGAACAGTGACTGAGAAAGAAAAGGAAAACAAAAAGCAGTAAAAGTCAAACAGGGCAACATCACAGATCCACTTACTGAACACCAGTAGTTCAGTTAAATGACAATGCAGCCCTGCCCTGAGAAACTGCATTTCAATTTCCTTGGCTTGTGGAGATTCACCAAACTGAGGCTAGACAGACAGAGGTCTGACTTACAGCACAGGTTTATCAGAGGAGAGGAAAACAAATAAAGGATAGTCAGAGTATTGCAAATACCATTGTTAGATAAAGAGTTATAGAGTCAAGGGCTATTCTATCTATTGCCAGAAAGCCTTGCTCCATCTCTTTTCCCCATCTTTTATGAAAACCGGTTTTAATAAAAAAATAATAATAACTTTGCTTCCATGCTATAAGATCAAATTCTCCATAAATACAAGCAAGAGCAGTACCTTCAGCTCAGGGTCTTCTTTCCAGAATGAATGAAGAAAGAAATAAAAAGTTTCGTACTATGCTACCAGAAGGAAATATGGAAAAGAACAAAGGGACATTTCTCACCCTTTACACAAGTGGCAGCTACTTTACAGAGAAATAGATAGATGCATCACAAGGGATATATACATGTTTTTGTAAAGCCTGAACTGAATTTACATTCTCTCCCCTCCCCAAGGCAGAGAATGAGGAATGAAGGCTTTTTAGTGTTTGTTTGGGGAGTTTTTATTAAGTTTCAGGTTTGTTTGTTTAATATTTTTCACAGGAATATGTGGAAGAAAAAAAACCCAAGTGGGATTTTCTTTTTCCAGGCATACAAAGCATTGATTCTACATTTTTACATGTATTACTTTATTCAGGTTTTCAGTTCGTCCCCTTAAATAAGCTTAAAGAAAACGAAGCAACAAAACAATTTTTAAAAACCTCCAATTTTAACATGAATACAACACAGCCTCCCCCCATACAGAATATTCTGTACATGAAAAAAAACTTCTTGACATAACATTAGCAGTGATATATCACCTTTGACTAGTCTAAAACATAAAGGTTTGACTTCAACAGGTGTTTTGTTCCCTTGTTCACCACTTCTGAAAATGGCTGCTATTCTATATTCCATTTCTGTAATGGTTCCAAGAACCTGCTGCATAAAGAGCAGACATTACTCTCAAATTACAAACTTACCAGGCATCGTATTCAAGCAATGCATTTTCGCTTGCATAAACTTATAAAAAATAAATCTCTTCCCTTCCTTCAGCTGCATTAACATCCGCACAAGATAGACCTTGACAGGTCATTTACTATAGAGTATCACAATGTGCAGCAGAGACATTACAACAGAATCCATAAAGGGACTAGAAATAAGCTGATGTGGGCACAGACTTGTGGAAGATTTGGAAGACAAATCAAGTGGGAAAAATGAAAATAATATAGCAACATTAAATGCAATCTCAAAATTTATTCTTCCATAAATTAAGATTACTGTGGAAAAATCATATGAGGCCACCTGAGGGTTTTCTTCTATTTCCTTACTTTGTCCTTCTTTTAACCCAAAAGCTAGCACTGGCATCCAGTTTTAACAACGCCCTATCTCAGGGCTGGATCAACCACACTGAAATCTTTCTTGACAGTTATTTGTCTAATCTCTTTCTAGTAAGTCCAGTAACAGACTACAGACTCTTATTTTACTACTGACTTACTGCTTCCCTAGATGTCCACGTTTTATTTCTCTTGCTTCTGCTCACACATACTGCTTCCTGACGTGCTCAGAGGGAAGAGAGGCAACTCCTTTGTCTTTCTGCTCACCTTTTACAGACATCTACCCTCAGGCTTCTCTTCTCTGAATTTAACAGTTTATTCCAACATTAATTGTGTGCGATTTTCCAGTCCTCCCTCCTCTATAACTTCTCTAATTCACCTGCATCACAGAATAGCAGCCACTACTCCAGCTATAGTCTGACCAGCACAACAACCAGAGAATTATTCTTTAATGAACTTCAAGCAGCAGATTCTCCTGAATACGAGCAGCTAAGTAACCTCTCTTCTGCATGCCCACTTGTATGCAATCTGCAGCTCCCTCTCACTGCCAGCTCCCCCCTTAGGAGGATTACTGCAATATTACTCAAGCTCACATCTTGGGGGTTCATTATGTCTACTGAAGCACAGAGATTTGATTCCAATTCAGTAAGTACTTTTTTTTTTCCCATGTACAATATACATTGATCCCATAGGATAATATGGGATCAAGGCAGCTTGCATGATCAGAGCCTTGCTGCATGGAAAGTTTCAACCATAATCATTTTCTGAATAGGAAAAGAAATTTCTTGTGTAAGCATTTACTTGAAAGCTTGCAAGTCCTGGGTGTACAGCACACTGCCATAAGTCATGGGAAATGCTAGTTAAAAATAAACAAAGTAAACGGGCTCCAGAAGAATAGATGAATACCATTTGTGTATGTGTAACATAAACATTCTTTAAAATGCCTGTATTTTCTGCATCAGCTATTTTTCTGTTACTCAACTTAGTCCCAGTTTTTGGGATTATTATTCACAGCAACTGCGAAGCACTGACAGAAACTGCTAACAACCATTAAAACCCAAGGCCACGTACATAGGATGTGCCCATGGTGACACCTGCACACAAAGATGTTATCTCACAGCCAATTAGAGCACAGTGCCAGGCTCTGCAGCAGTTAAAAGCAGGTAGAGGAGCAAGCATGCAGGGCTTTCTTCTTCATGGTTGTAATGTTAAGTCTGAGGAAAAACACTGACGCATATGGGAAGAGCTTCCTACTTTTCTGTAAGGATATTTTCCTTCTAGATTCCAACAACAAAAGTCAAAACGCTCTACTTCAAGTTTCTCTGACAAAATGAATTCCAGGGTTTTGGATGAAGAGAGGCCAAGAGATGAAGTGAAGAAATGGCATCACATCACTCTCACTGCACAAGTGGTTGGACTATTTCCATGTAACAGCTTGGCATATAACTGAAGCACACAAAAGATACTGAAAGTTTGGTTTCACACTACAGTGCTTGAAAAATTCAGAATGCCGCCTGTCCTCAAAGTATGTTCATTCTTTAATATACATGAGAATAAGGCACATTGTCTAAAAAAGACAATCCAAACGCTGGTTGCCTTGTATCCAAGCTAAGAAACATGTCATTTTCTCTACTGATATCAAGCATTTGTTTACTGTTAGAGCCACATACATGAACCCAGATGTTGGAATAATGAAACCTCTCCAGGAATAGCAGCAATTTTTTTGAGATGGCTCAAATCTAAAATATAAATTGAGAAAGACAGCAAGGCCTAACAAAATCTGGTCTGCCAAGACACTAATATAGTATGAGGGAGAGTAGCAGAGCGCAGCCAGCATGATAAACAGTTTAGGAGGCTGACTGAAGGAAGAGGCACTAAGGAAAAACAGAGCAGAGCTCAGAATTCTCTCGTTAAGCATATTATTGCCCTTCAGTGTATTGTTAGCCTTATTTATTTTGGAATAGCAAAATTCATATCTTGCTGTGAGAAAGAGATTCCACACAACATTTTAAGAAATTGCCTAGGTTACATTCAGGAAAATTTCTCCCCATTTGTACCTCTAGTTGTATCTCTGTTCCTACTCAAATTAATATATAGATAGCCATAGAAATGTTTTTTCTTACTTTAAAGAAACTTCCAAGCATCTGATACTGTACCCACAAGATGAACAAAAAGATTCCTACAGATGACTGCCTAATGGTGTGACATAGGTACAATATGGGTCAATATTTTTCTGAAATACAGCTGACATTTCTCTGGAGGTTTAACCCCAACTTAGTTTTAATACTCTTTAGTTTTACACAGACTGATGTACACATAATATGTTTACAGAAAGCTTCTAGGAAATTGAATGGGATTGAGTCAAGCTGCAGTTCACTGTTCAACTCTCTACATTTTACAGAAGTGTTACACCAGTTAACAGCTTTAATCTTGCCATTTTTTTCCAGGTAGCAGTGGTCCTCTTTGTCTCAACTCTGAAATCATTAACTTTTAGAATATACTGTAAGTAGCACAATATCCTTCACTGACCTGGAAGGACATCAGGAAATCATCTCTCCTATCTGGAATAATGCACATGTCCTGTACTTTCAGTTTTAATGTCAGAGTTGTACAAAGTCATGAGACAGACATATCTATTGGAAATGGCATGACTACTTGTATAATCAATGAAAATTATATAAAGGAATATTATATAATCAAATAATATTAAGATGTTATAATAATGAAATAAGCAAGAGAGGCACAGCAAGACAAAGAGAATAAATAGGATGCTTACCTGTGTCGTGGGCTCGCTCAGGAAAGACCAGTGGAGTGGATCTTCCAAAGAGAAATCCTTCCCCACTGGTAGTCAGCTCTTAAATGGGTCTAGGAGAGGTGGAGCCAGGCTCCACCCCTTCCTGCAGCACAGGTGAATTGCTTTCACCTGTGCTCCCAGGGCTGACTCATTGCTCGCCTCAGGTGATTAATCAGAGGTTCAGGCCATGACTCAGCAGTTCCCATACACTACTTCATACATAACATCCAAAGCTCTGCCTATAAAAATAGGCTTGCCAATATGTTTAAAATTAAAGTTAGTTAGAAAAACAAATTGGCATTTGATATAAAAACAGGACATTTATTTCTCTGTATCACTGTGTATTTCATTTAATTAGGTCATCAAATGCCACTGTAAGATGCAGAAAATCTACCTAATTCACTTACCTAACTCCTTGCACTTGTGGTTTCTTGTCATTGCTATTTTCTCAGTAAAAAAGAAGTTGAAAATATTTGAAACTGACTACTCACTCTCAACATTAACAGCAGTCCCAATGTTCTCATTCATCCATACAGTTAGCTCCTGTTCTAGGCAAGTATTACAAAAGAATCTGACAAAGTGAGGAAACATCTCAGTCTAATGCATCTTACAGAGCTCATTTCAGGCAGGAGTTATTTTTACAGCCAGATCTAAATACCTACTGAAAGAACCCTTTGCCAAAGTAAAGAGGACCCATTGCCTACTTTTTCCCCCCAGCTGCAGCAATACCTTTGATACATCTGTTGTTTCATTTAGAAGAGTTGTACACCTGAATACCACTGAACAGGTCTTTGTAGAAGATTACTCACATGTAATGATATCTGATGTAACCCTAGTGTTTTAAAAATAGGAATGTTTACTGTTTAGGTTTCTTTAATTGCTAGAGCCATCTCCCTGAGATTTACTTCCTACAAAGCAATCCTCCATTTCTAAAAATGATACCGTTGATGTATTTTCCAACTTATCTATATTACTTGTTAAATGTCTTCTACTTCATGGTACCAAAAATAGACTTCAGTCCTGAGTGGAGTCTATATTACAGTTCAACTGTCCACAACTTTGACTTAATCATAAGCATCAGTGAAGGATAAGTTAGTCAGGAGTTTTATGGATACTTAAATAAACAAAAAGTTTGGAAATGTCTACTTGAATATATATGTTTATATGTACAGGTATATTTATTAATAAACAAAACTGTATGTTTCTTAAGAAACACGAGTTTCTCTATCTTCAAACTCACAGCAGCACATTAAATTGTGGCACACGAAACAAAACAGAAGTACTTGGCAAAACGGAAAAGCACTGTTCCACTTTTTCACCGCACATCACTATAAACCTCATTTCCATTTGTGACCTAGTTCAGGGTTTTAACTTAAGCTTCCTGAGGTAACAGCCAAATGCTCTAAATCCAGTGTCACCTACTCCTAAATTTCTCCTTTTTCTCTTTAGGTTTAGTACTCCCCTGCTCTCAGCTGGAGCCACTTGTTCTCACCTTCCAGTGCCTTTGCTCAGTTAATGCCCAACCACCAGCAGGTGTGTTAGAGGCACACCTGGCAGAAAGTTGCCCACCCCCCAGGCAGCCCTGCTGCCTACATCACTGCACACTCCTTTGGGAATCATTTTAGAACTAAATTTGGATTTCCTCCTCACTGAGAGGGGAAAATAAAGTCTACAGGAAAAAGATACAAAGCATCTCTTACCATCCCTAATTCTCCTTCACAAGAGGTTCCCAGGCCCTTAGCAGAACCTTAGCCAGCACAGCTGTTGAGATAAGGAGATAATTTCTTTTACAAACTTAATTGATTAATAAATTGAAATGGCTGCTTTCTCAGCGGGCTTCCAAATGCTGTCTTTTAGATGGTGCAGATAATCACATGTTTCTGACTTCTGATAGCTGTGGCCATTATCAGGACACTGCACGTGCCTTAAATACAAAGCACCCTGTGGTAAAGAGCTGGAATAACAGAATCTGTGTCCCTGGGGTACAGAAAGACACCCACATGTGGACATGAGAGTTCTGTTTAGTGATAGAGAAGGATGAAGCAGCTCAGAACACACCGCTGTGGCAGGCGATCACTTTCTGCTCAACTTCCTAATGCATCAGTAAGTTGTAAAACAGGTGGCAGTGCCATCAGAGGAGGAAGAAATAGCAGAGTAGGAAGATATTTAGAGTCCCAACTATTTCAGCAACCAATTTTATAGAATCAAAACAGAAATGCCACTGTTTTGCAGTGTTAGAAGTTTTTTTTGTTTTGTTTTCTTGGTTTTGGGGGTGGGGGGGTTCTTTTTTGTGCGTCTGTTTGTTTGTTTTGGGTTTTATTTACGGAGAGAGGGAGGTACAGGACACTCAATGGGCAGAGTTGACTATTTTGAGCCTGCAATTTGTCCTGTATTTAAGTGTAAAACTGCTAAAAGTATTGAAATACTGAAATAAAGTTTAAAACCACAAGCATGAGGCTTCTTGTTATCTCTGAGCCCTTTGCCATGCTGTCAGACAAAGTGAAACACTGCAGACAGCACTCAATTTCAGCAGAGCTGAACTCCGCAGCCAGCAGCCACCGAGCTGCATGAGCTCCCAGTCACTGAGCTGCTAACTAAGCTGCTAATGCCATGCTTCTGGAAGATGGTTACCTACACCCTCAACTGTTAAACTTTAAAGTGATCACATTTACCTAATTCACAGTTACTAATGGAAACAATAAAGTCCGTGGTAGAGCCAGGATACAAGCTTTTCCACACAAAATATTTGATGTTCACACCCCCATGAGAACTACATCATACAAAACCACAAACAGAAGGCCAAGTAAAAACCTGTGAGAACATCTGTGCAATATAACAGCAATTTTTTTTTTTCTTCAAGGAGCAACAGCATGATTCAATACTTCACAACCCCTTTTATTTCTGACAGGGCAGCCTACCTTTGCATTAGCACACTTTTATATCCCACTTCCATTTTAAACCTATTCCTCTTTTGTTGCATTTTTTGTCACATTCTACCTGATAGGTTCCCAAAATCCCATGCAGCTGATACCCAAATCTTGAGTCGTTAAGAGCTTCAAGCAGGTTCTTTGACATCCCAATACAGTGCAGCCTACTCATATGAGATGAGTGTAAGCATTAGGGGAAATAATTTATTGCAAGTGTGTTCTAACATAACGGTTTCCCTTCCTCTTTAAGCAGAAGCTCCATCAGAAAAATAGTCAGGTCAGACATAACCACTCTCGTCACATGTTTGGCTAAAAGGAGCTCCAAAGCTGATATTGTGAAATATCCTGCCTGCTTCTAAATGATGCAAACAATAAACCTTCCAAAATAAAAAACTCTTAGTCTGTGTTGCATATATTCAGAGCATGAAAGTTGGGATCTTAGGAGAAGAGGTTGGTTTTACTTTTGCTGTACAGAATCAAAAAAGAACAAGACAAGAAACTAGTCATGCTATTTAAATGACAAAATGCATTATTTCATTTTTTCTTCTTTTTTTCTTCAATGAAACACAAAAATGAAGTGTTACTAATACGTACCTCAGAACTACTGAAGAGTTCTGAAAGAGTTCTGAAAATGGCATCTACATTTTTCAAATTCTACATGAAGCAACACACTAAAACAAATAGGCTTCATCCTGCAGATGTATGTGCATTCCTGTAGTTGTAATGAAAAAAAGATAGCTGCATGTCATTCTACATTGATACAGGGTTAGGATTTAAATATATTGGAGCAATGATAAGAAGTGCTATTCAAGTTCTTCAATATAACACTGTAGATTTATTCACCATAGGATCAGTGAAACAGAAAGCAGTGGTTTAGAACTTCCGTTCAGCAGAAAAGCTACAGCAAAAGAAAAAAAATTGGTTCCTTCAAAACCAAAGAAGAGGAAACTGTAAATTCAGTGAAGAAAAACGTAAGAACTCCTTCTGGGAGTTCCAAATCCTTGTGCCCCATCTTGCAATCAGGATGGCTTGAGAGACATACCTGGGGCTAACAATGAAGAAAAGAGGATGCAAAGAGATTTCCCATACCCTAACAGATGGCTGCAGGATACAGACAGGAGGAGTACTGCCTGGAGTACAAAAAGAAAGAGCCCACATCTACAGGACCAGGAGTTCTCAGGTCCTCATGAAACTAAGGATTCACCAAGCTGTCATGGCCCCAGAGGACACAGCCAGCTTGTCTTTACTTATCAGTAAGAGAGGAAATAAGAAGCATAAGACTATTTCACATGAGCAGCAATTCCTTGACTACTCTTAGGATAATAGGCTTTGCCCCCTGCCCTCTCCGAGGCTGAGGATGTAACTTTGCTACTATAGCTGCTGCTGAGCTTTTTTCCCCCCTCAAGCAGCTCTAACAAGTCAGAGCAGATTACAAGCAAGTGTCCACTCTTAATCAAAACAGGGTAAGTAGAAACTACGCCTATCCACAGAGAGGAATTTCTGCTATGCAGCACAAGGCCCCCAAAATCATTGGGAATCAACAAAGCCAAGGTCTAAAGCCAGTAAATTAGGCTGCTGAAAACAAGAAGAGGAAGAAGAAGGAGAAGACAAGCAATCACTATGAAATAGTGTCAGAAAGAAGCAGTGACCCCAAGGCTTAAAGAAGAAGCAATGATTTAGGCAGCAGAATGCACTAGAGCAGAGAATTGCTTCAGTGCAGCTGAACGTTTGAGAGAATGAGAGGGATGGGTCAGCTCTGCCCCTTCTCCCATCTCATGAATCCTACGCCAGGGAAGAACCAGAACAAAACTCCCCATAGATCACCCTGATGGAGAAGTTTCCTTAGCTCTCAGCAGCTGCATACTTTGCAGAATGAAAACCAGAATTATTCAGAAGAGTCACTTTCATCATTTAATATATCCACCTACAAACATGCCATCAACTAAAAGCCTGTCAGCATTTAACTGCTTTAGCTGTCATTGAGCTGTTTCTTGCACCGCATCAAAACAAATCTGAGTTGCCTTGGTCACCTCACACAACAAGGCATTCTGACAGTGAAGCGCTGAGCAAGTTTCCTGGCATTGATGGAATTTCTACCAAAAGGCACTTGAAAGATGCATCAAGAACAGTAATAATTGCTTCATTTGATTGGCTTCAATCAAACTGCAATATACAGCAAATTCAGAAAGAAATGCACAGACAATTAGAATGAAAGTATTCAGCTGAAGGAAGATTATCAATGCAGTGAGGATGACAAATGAAATCAATCTTTTTAGATAGAATCCACTTTACTATGTGACCTTACCTGCTCTCCTGGATGTTTCCAGGAAACTTTCCCACAACTCCATTCCTTAAATCAGGCACACTGACACACACAGCACCCCTGACATCATACACGTTTAGATTATAACTTTTTTTTTTTTAAAAGATGTAATCGTTTTTAATGTTGTTTTAACTGCTCAGTTTGATTTTCAGAAAGCGTAGCTATATGCAAAAGTAAGTAAACTAACAAAAACAATTACCTCTCTAAATCCCAAGGGAAATAAAACTGCAATAAAATGTTATTTAACAGAATAAAACTCAAATATTCTTTGAAAGGCAGGTTCTGTGTACCAGCACGACACTGAAATTCATCCAGAGTTTCAAAGCTGGTTTACAAAGCAAATCACAAGGAACCCTCACAACAAAAATAATAATTCTTCCATTTGCCTCTTGGTGCGGGGACCATATAGTTTGGTGTTTATGCTAGCATTTCAAATACCTCAAAACTGTAAAGTCATTGATCAGCTAACATTGATACAAAACTGATTCAGTGTTGACAGATCTAGAAATAATTTCTCTTTTAACAAAAATAATTGCAAAGATGAATTCATAAAAACCTTCTAATAACAGCAACCGGGCACTGGGGAAAAAAACCCACAACATCCTTTAAACTTTCATTTTATCTTAAACTCGTTCAATATTTTTGCAATATAGCATTGTGAGGTCTTCTTTCACCATATGACTGTTTCCACACCAAGTTCTTACCAAAATGTTGCTTTGGGAATCAAAACAGGTGGAAGTGGAATTACATACAAAATAGGATTCAGCACCTCATTCCACAGCTGAACCTCCATTTCTGACACATGTTTCTCATACTCTTTGGTACTCTTTCGATAGATCTTATCTGACAGAAGTATTTATTCTGCAATGCTTATGAATAACTGAAGAGATTGAGTGCTGAGAGATGTTCTAGAACAGAAAGTCTAAAAAGAAAAATAAAACCTTTGAAGTTCTCCCATACAAACTATATCAAATCTTTATTCTGGATAGGTTACTATCTATGCACTTGTGTCACTAGAAGCACCTTTTTTGTCTGGTTAGTCACAAGCAGGTGCTCTTCAATCATTAATCAGAGCTCCAGTCACTGACCTCAGCTCTCTGAGGACAGCACCATGCACAGTACTGTTAGTGGGTCATTAAACTGGAACACATTACAGCCAGAGCAAAACTCAACCCTATTCTACCATGGCTTTTTAGTAAGGAAGCTGAAGTGTTATCATCAGCCTGGAGAAAGCCCGAGGGCTCGCTGAGTCATCCTCAAAATAAGCTTTAATTCAAAACTGCAGTAAACTAAGAAACAATGATATGAATGTACCTTACATAGAGGTTATTTTGCTCCATCTCCCTACACGATCTAACCAAAAATGAACAGGTCCTCTTTACTCTTATTCCTCTGCCAAGGCAGGAAGCCAGCCCTGCAGCATCACAGATGCAGCTGCACAAAGCCAGCTGCCACCCATGGGCACCCCATGGAGCAGCATGGCTACTAAAGAAGGTGCTCTCATTCAGTTTTATTCTGTCTCATTTCCTACCCCCAGATAAGCAGCTTGATAATACAGTTGCTTTCTAAACACCAAGTTTTAAAATTATCTCTTTAAGACATGAAGATCATTTCTTCAGCCTGGGTTTTTGAAATTGGCAGTCTAATGTCAGCTTTTGCATTTAGTTGGAAAGTAAGTTAAATCTTTGCTTACAAAGTCACTAGGAATACCAGAATGTAAAGAGATTATAAACTAAAATGCTTTTTCTTGAATCAGCCTGAGGATCCAAGTGCTCCAATTCATACAAATTCTTAGACTGCAAATCCATTTACTAAGGATAGGATTATACAGCACATGCATATCATTTTACATATGATACTTTCAGGCAATTTGAACTGACAGGATGGCTTTAAAAAGCCTTCAGCTGAAAAGTGAGCCTTACGGAAGCATTTACTTTTATTTCTCAAATTTCAATACACCCCCCCCATGTTATCATGAAAATTTGACAAGACCTAAAAGTTTGGCCGTCTCCAAACACAGATCCAGTCCTTGTGTCAGTTGTGATCATCAGTCTGTGAGATCTACTCGTCAATACAAAAGAGATGCAAATATTGCATTCATATTTCAATCATATACAAATGATAAAAAAAAAAGTATCACATCTAGCAGCAGGTATCCAACATCACATAACAAAATCCCATTTCAGAACTGCATTTAGTAGAGTTCACCACGCTTATTTAGTTTTTATAGTATGAAAATAAACAAAAACCTCAACATTCTACAGATAAAAGGCCTGCTTGTTCAGAGACAGAGTGGAAACCTGCTAGCCAAGTTCAGGCATAGTAGTTGAATTCATGTGATTCCTAGTTCAAGCATTTCTGAAATGAATCTCTTCTCCTCTCACCACAAACACTTGGGCTTCAGAGCACACAAACAGCATTCCTTTTGGACAAAGCTCAACCACAAAATGCACTTCAACCACTAAAACAGATGCTCAGTCCATTTGAACAGATCAGAACTGTTACAAACTAAAACCCTTAAGAAATATATCGGGCTCTGTGCACCAAGCACCCCACACAGCAGCCCCTGCTGCACCACATTGCTTCATCTCCATGCAGATGTGGCCCCTTGGCCTCCATTCCCCTCACAGCCATGAGAAGCTTGCTCAGGACACCAGCTGGTAATACATGCCACATATATAGCAGGGAAAAGTGATCTGGAATCAATAGGAACAAGAACAGACACTCCTTGCAACTGCAGAGGACTCATTCTTTGCTTATAAGACAAGCAGCATCCTAAGTTTGGCAGCTCCTTTGCACAGAGTGAGCTTTCTTGTTCAGTCTATCTAGAGAACACCAAAAATCTCTCCAGACCCTCTTCTGCCAACTCACCCTGTGCATACACAGCCATCCATCCTTCACTTCATCCCTAGCAATGCCCTGAGCACATCACCTCTGGCACGGGTTTGCAGGCACATGGGATTGGGTCCTACAGGCAGGGCAGTGCCAAGCTTCATAACCTTGGAGGGCTCCTAGAACTTTCAAGATGCAGTTCCAACCGCTCTTCTCATTACAAAGAGCTCTATAAATGCAGGAGAAACTTTGCATGTGCCAAAAGGAAAAAGAGGAATAGTTTATGCTTAGACAGTAATTGAGAAAACTGGAGAAAATTAGACCAATAGCTTGCCTCTTATTAAACGTGCAGTTAAATTGCAAATGAAGATATTTAACACAAAGTATTGATCTATAGAAGTAGATTTACGCCACTAAGTAGTCAAAATAGAACAGGGGGCAAAAAAAAAAAGATATTGATATTAAACACTCAAAGTGATTATTATGTGTTTGTATAGATTAGTAGTTACCCATATTCTTCAATTTATCCAGTTGTTTTTTTTGTATGCTATGCACAGCCATGCAGATCTGTGCTATTTACCTTTAAGTGTCTGGATTTTCTCAGCACCAAACTGCAGCTTAGCCTGCATAAAAGATAGATGTGTTTGCTTGTATGCACTAGATAAGGCAACAGCCCAAATGAGGTCAATAACATCTGCCCGCTTCAAAAGAGGAAAGAGCCCTCTTTGGTAATGCATTTAATATGCTGGCACAAGTGAACATTGGGATTTATGAATAAGTCATAAGGAAGCTCTGAGTCACCACCTGCTACTCCATTAGAAAACAGGGTGGCTACACGTTAGGTCACAGGTTGCCTTGCACAAATGCCTGTATAAAAAGAGCTGAGGTTTTAAACAGCAGAATCAGGTCTCTTATGAATAGGCTTGCATAGGGTCCTTTTCCATACAATGATCTTAAAATAGAAGTTAAATGTGAATTCCAACTCTGTTGCATTTGTATCAGAGTTTCGGAAAGATTTTTAAATGCTCAGCACTGATAAAAACATTGTTAAACATTGCAACAACTCAGCTGTCAAACATGATCCAACAGAAAAGAAAACCAATCACAAAGGCAAATTAAGAGAAATATTCAGAGATAACCCAGAAAGGAAAGGAAAAAAAGAAAACTGTCGTAAGAACTGTTGACTGTTATATCTCTTTCCAGGATTATGAGTGTATGGAGGATTTGTCTGTAAGCTACAAAGTGGAGCCCCTACTTTGTTCAAACAAAGTTCAAATAGCACTGAATGCCATGACATGCTTTGAGAACACTGTTCCAATAGCTGTGTTAAATGCAGAGCACGACTCCAGCTGCGATATGAAACTTGAGCTATGAAAAAAAACACAGAAGTTATTTTAGAATCAGTTACATAAATGGGAAACATACTAACATATACCAGATGTTAAAGCATTATGTTCCAAGAAAATCACATTGTACAGCAATGGTATGTACTCAATACAACCTACCGGGTTCTCCTTCAAAGTAGATGTGCTCTTAGGAACAGGCTCATTAATCAGTGATCCAAAAGAAAGTCACTTTGCTTATTAAAGGGGAGAGATCCCAACCCTCTCTCATCTCAAGAGATATCCCTGCTAATACTTCAGGAAACTGATAATAAAGGCTTATTATCAAATCAGAGATGCTATGAGAGTAGAACTAGACATTTGCAGTTAGCCTTCTATTCCAAAAGAGATGTCAAGGCTCAATTTCTAGTTCCCAGTGGATGCTCAGCTATTGTAACTCCACAGGTCTGTATTACTTAGGTTTTTTCTCTTTAAAATTAGAGGTTAAAAAAAAAAGATGAGAGAGACATCTTAGGACTTGTCATGATACTGCTAGTAAGCCAAACCCACAATAGTCATTATCTAAGAAGCTGCCAGCTACATGCTGCTCCCGCTGCCTCAATGTATTCAATCTCAGAAATGAGTTAAAAAGACACCACAGATTTGCAGTCTTTATAGTGGGCTTAACTACTATTTCTGCCAACTTTTTTCCCTGTTAGATTTTTCCGTTCCCTTTAAAATTCCTTTAAGCTGCTGATCCTAGTGTCACAGTTAATGAGCATGTAAAACTCATCAGCAGCAAATTTTAAGAACCCTCCAAAGCTGATTTATTTTCTCCTTACAAGTGTGTGTAGAGATTCTTTCTATAGCAATAAACTGTATCACTTCACTTTTGAAAAGAAATAAAGATCAAAATACAAGCCAACAGAAATGCATAGTAGTTACTTCATATTTCAGACGTATACTGAAGGAATCTGCAGTTATCATTGGATTATGGAGTGAACTGGCTCTTAAAAATTATTTTAAATGATTTGTCAGTAATCAGAAGTATCTGTCTTAAAAAACAGTACAGTTTATTACTTAAAAGTGTGGATTGTTCATGCAGTTTTTTTTTCCTTAGATCTTGGAGAGCAATGTTTATGAAAACATCAGATATTTGTAAACAGTACAGTCGAAATCAGTTCAATATATTATTCTGTCTGAACATTATTGTTACTCAGAAAGGGATTTGAAAAAAATATATTGTGTAGTAGATAACTCTGCCACAACACAATTACACTCTAAATACTTATTTTAGCAATCCATCAACCAGACATGCACCTATAACCTCTGATTTAGTGCAAGTACTTAACGATAGGGCCCTTACTGGAGCATATAATGGTACCAAAGCCTTTCATATTGAGCAAATTACATAATTACTTGGTAAATATCAAGTGAAGCTAATTAGCAATTTTTCAGCCAGCACGCATTATCCTTCGTTCTTAGATTTTTCCATTTACATTTTCCATGGACAACCAATTTTCAAATGTAGAGAAAAAGAATGGAGGAGATGGAAGGATGTTATACATGGGCATGATGTAACAGCTTGAGTATCCGTATGAACATCAAAAAGAACCAGAAGAGTTGTACATACTCTCTACAGCTACTCTAACTGATTAGTCAAACACACTGATTAAGTCATTACTTTTAATAACCAGACAAACACAGGAGTAATTCACCTTCTCAAAATACTTTGCAAAACACAATTCATGGGATCATAAACCTGTAATAAATAGATATTATATCTTTATCAGTGACAGTTGGAACTTGCTGTCTTAGTGACAGCTAGTATTTGTTCACTTCATAAAATGCTATGAAGTATTTCATCATTTCATTTACTCAGTTATTAAGAGAACTGACTGAAAACAAATAGAAAAGCATCATGAAAGTGTATAATTTAGTAGCATTTGGCACAAGTAATTTTTCATTCTAATTAAATTAGATTTATGAAGTAATAGAAAATGATCTTGTTCTATTTACCTTAAAGCTAACAGGAATTTCCACCCCACAAGGCAATTTTCAAGTCAGGATTACAATACCACCCAAATTCCAAGTGAGGTAAAAGTCACCATAACCAGGGCAAGAAGTCTAAACAACACCTTGAATTACATCTTAAGAGATGAATTGAGATGCTGTGATTATAATCACAGACATTAAAGATATCACAAATCAAAATAAAAGCTCATTGTGCAAAAGCAAGACAGCTCAGGAACTAAGTGTACAGAGTTGGAGAATATCAATGCAGTAGGAACAGAAGTCAGATAAGAGATTGTCCTACCAGATATAAGAATCTCTACACTGGAACACTGGGAAACACAAGATCTGAGACATTAACTTGCAAGTCATGCAGTAGGCACTTCATTGAATTATAACATTTGTCATTATCTAGCAAATATCGTACCTAAATTTAACACCAAATGGGAAGGAATTGCCCAGAATTAATAGAAGCCATTACTCTAGTTCTCATTATTCAATATTCATATTTCTAGATTAAACTATGGATGTGAGGAGAAAGTAGAATAAAATGCAACATAAATTTAATAACATCATATACTTTAATAAATCAACTAAGTAGTCCATAGTGTTAGAAATAAATCTGCCCTATGCAAAGAACTAGGTGATGTCAGTGCTTAACTAACAGAAGGAAGAACAAGATCTAGTAAATAGCCTTTAAAATCATGCACTTAAAAGTGACAGGAATAACTTCAACTGGCCTGTTAGGGAAGAGAGACAATTGGAACAGGTGTAGAATAACTACACACCACTAGTTATAGAGCCAGAAAAAGAAAGAAATTATCATACAAGAGATGAGGCAGTAGTAATAGTACAGCATAGGAAGCAGGAAACACAATAGGAAAGATTAAACTGGAACATGAACAGAGAACACCATTTAATGACTAGAAGAAATAAGAGCCTGGTAAGAGGACACTTGCTTATCCTAGTGTAATGAAGTCCAAGGGAAAAAATATGACACTCAGTACATATAAAGAATACAATAGGAAAAGCAAATGGAAAGGGAACAGGTTTTTTTTGCCTGGACACTACAGACTCACAAAATGAGGTATACCAAGTTGATAGCATGAACAAGTTTGTATTAACTGCCTGAATTCGTGAAGTCAGAAGAGTGAGATTCAGGATGAACTTTTGAGCAAGTTTACGATGTATTTAGTTATGAAATCCTACTACAGCACTCTAAAGAGTTTGGGTGCAGGGCAGGCAAAAAAGTCTACTAAAGATTATTTTATTTAAGTCATACATTCAAAATCATTAAAGCACTTTTTGGAATATTTGCTCAAATTTCAGATTTCTTCCCACTGGATTTGTCTGCAGAGTTTGGTTTGTTTGTTTATAAATATCTAACAGCCTCTCCATATGAGCTGTTTGGGAGTATAACTATGAGCAGGGAAACTCTGTTTGCTACCTATAGGTAGCCAAGTAATAAAGGCTTCAATAACGTAGTATTTTAACTCTTTAGTAATGTTCTTACACACTTTTTAGGACTCTGCAAGCAGTTGGTGCCTTTGCCCCTAGAAGAGCACGTATGGAATAGAACAAGAATCCAAAAGTGGGTGAGGTGTAGGGGAAACAAAGCAGAAGGAACGCTTTGCAGAGGTGTCAGCAGCCAGAGATTTTGGTCACTGGCCAGCGAAACCACACAGAAGTGGGGCAACACTGTACCTGAAATGGGACAGGAGCGGTATTCAAATTGGAACTGGCAATCAGAACTTTGTCTTGCTGTCTAGCCCTGAGGACTGCTACCTCTTTCCCTCCACACCTCACACTGCAGCAACCCTACAATGGCTTTCAGACCTAAGTGTACTGGGCTTCATGAAGCTGGAGGTCAGGTGTACCCCAACAGACACATCTACCTGCCAGATTCTTGAGATCGTCAATCAACGGACAATCTAGAAATAAAGCTCAAATGCAGAGGTGGCAATTTTATTTTGATATGAGCACACACAAGAAGGAAATAACACTTATTCCATTCCTCCCCACTCCTTCTCAGCATTTTTGAGTTGACCACACTAATCCCAATAGCATTGCCACTGGATTGTCACGTAGACTCCAGAAAATTCTGTTTTCAATAACATCCGTATATGCATATAAAGATATGCAAATAGATGTATACACTCACATACATATACCAATCTACCAGCTGCATAAATACTTCGCTTTAATATGCACATCTTCACCTTTAAACTCACACAAATCCCAGTTGCTTTACAGACATGCCTTTTTAATTAATCCCAAATTGCCCACCTTCTTAATTAATCCCAATTTACTAGAATGTTGAGAAGGCAGGCAAGTCATTAGAAAACTGAAGCACTTAAAGAAAAAAGTAATACTTCAGAAATTAGGCTTTGTAAAGAAGTTTTATGTTAAAATAAAAGCTCACATATTCAAGCAAAAGTACCTGGCAATCTTAAATGCTGACCTTTAAAAAAAACAGAAGCAGATAAACTATAAAGTTAACATACCAAGAGAACCAAGTGATTTTCATTTATTCCACAGTACTATATTAATTGCTAATTGGAGTTTCTAACATATGGCCAAATAGCATGCTAGGAAAACTGAACCATAATAGATACAGTAAAGAAATTTGCAACATTTATGTTCAATCAAATTTGACAGTTCTGATACTTAATTCTCAGTGTTGATAGTGTTTTTAGTAGTTTGTGGGGCCCAAACAAATGGGAAAACTTGTATAAAAAAACTACTTGAAAGTAAGAATTCCCTCAGAAAAACTGAGTGACATTTAGTACTTATCCACAGGAAGATTTAATATAGGAGGGGAAAAAAAGAAATCTACCTTAGCTAGAGCAAGCAACAGAAACAGGTATAGAATCAAACATTCACATTTCATACCAGCCATAGGGATATTTTTTTCCTTTCCTCCAGCATAACCTTACATCAAAGGGCCATATTTATCCTGAATGTTTTTCCTTCTCTGCTCTTTAACATAAATTCAAAAAAGCAAAACAATGGTCATGAGCTGCAGTATGGTTATCTCCCCCCCCCAAGTGCCCATTCTGTTCACAGGCAGGATTCTAATTTCTCTTCTGCATCCATACACAGTAGCATTCTCATAAACTTGATCATAGCAACCATTCTTACTTTTCTAAAGAAGCTATTGACAAGCATAAATTAAACATTTTTAGAGAGGACAGAGAATTCTACCTGAACAGAAACAAACATTTCCCTCTCTTCATGTGCCTAAAACACGCTTAATATGAATGCTCCTTGGGACATTTCTGATGCCAGAAAAATATTTGCAACCACAACCTGAGAGCAGACAGTTTAATGATTATCTTTTCCTCTGTGCTCAACACTGATGTAATTAAATCAAATAGGACTGCTTATAAAATGAAGACATTCCCAGCATGGGACAGTACTTGAATAACTTGATTCCAAGCCTATCAGGAAGATTAATACAGCCCCCACCTTCCTTTAGATGAGAAGGATACTTCACCAAGGTACCTCCTACTTGTATCATTTAAAAATCCCCCTTAGAAAGGGATGGCTGCATCCACCAGCCATGCAGACTTCAAATGTAAGGCACAAAATACCACAGACATTGGCTGGCCATGTCATTCTTCCTTACTACTGAGCAGTTTGTGCACATAGAATAATGACAGGCTAACACACATTTCACCGTCTGCAAATGAAAGGTGTATTATTGCCATAAACAATTTCAAGAGTCTCCGTTCCATCTCACAAATTTCCTTAGGCTTACTTTCAAGTTAGACAAACATATCCTAAATAGATTAATTACATCATCTTAAGGCTATAGCAATTGAGACTGAATTCTGCAGTCTAACTGCAAATGCAAGAAAATGAACAGTCATATCATTCTTTATTATACTGCAAATAATAATCTAGAAGCTGCATTCAAATTGTACTGTCACATGCTTTCTGGTGGTTTGTCTTCATGAAAAGTCTCTAAACCAAAAAACGTTTCTCACCCCATATTAATTATAAGTCCCAAATCCTATTCTGTGCTCATATTTTGCTTTACTACAATACTTTCCTGTACTATGCACAGTGACCTCTTTACAGAAAGCTTTTCACATCCACCCACCTTGAGCAAATACTTCTGTAAGTAGGTTGTACCTGTGAACCACAGTTTCTAGAAAGCTACTTTCTGAACTCTATCTATACATCCAAACCCAGAATAAAATAAAATTCAAGATGACTGCTTATAAGAAAAAGTATAGTATTTCATAGAATCATAGAACGGCCTGGATTGAAAAGGACCACAATGATCAACCAGTTTCAACTCCCTGCTATATGCAGGGTTGCCAACCACTAGAACAGGCTGCCCAGAGCCACATCCAGCCTGGCCTTGAATGCCTCCAGGGATGGGGGATCCACAGCCTCCTTGGGCAACCTGTTCCAGCGTGTCACCACTCTCTGATTTTTACTGACATGCAGACATTGCATGCATCCACATGGCTATGTAATTCTGTTTCCTATCTAAGCGTCTAACTTATACACCTGCATACACAACCCCATAAATATCAGTGAATGTGGATAAAAGTACACTTTAACACTTAAAAAAAACAACACAAACTCCTGATAGTCTAAAGCACCAACTATATCCTCCAAAACTCTCATACCACTATGAAAGCCTACCCATAAGGGTTTGCAAAAGCAAGCAGACCAGATGTATGCAACCTGGAACTCAAGTCACTGTTGTAGAGTTGCACAGAACGTCAGCACCAGCTTGTGCTGTTGATCATGTGTACAAACAGAATTTGCACCACTAACACTTACTGATCAGAATCCACAGCCTTCCCCCTGCAGTAACAACCTCACGTACAAATCTATTGCTTCTAGTCTGTGACTCAAGTTTGGATTTTTTCTTTTCTCTTCTCCATTCTCCTATAGAACTGCTTACAGGACCTTCAGACTAGGAGGTTTTTAGAAACTTTTGATCATGTGTACCCTTAGAAAGAGAAAAGCAATAAGCAGAAGACAAGCAATCAACAAGAAAAGCTGTTCTTAAGTCTACACAGGGTTGGATGGTTGCTTAGATAATAGAACAGCTTTATTTTCTGCTTGAGAGGTTTCTGTTTTTTTAAGTATACTTCATAAAATACTCAACATACAGAAGATGAGTTTGCATAGCACAGTATCTTGTAGGTTGACATCCTCTTGGAAAGGCTCCTAAATACTTCTGGTCCACTGGGAAGAAGAAAACCATCATCAACTGCATACCTAGGAAGTTCAGTGCAATTAAAAACAGGAAAGGAAAAGATGTTGCTTTTTCCTCACTGACCTGTAGTTTTTCAAACATAGGATACTTGAGGATTTCCTCCATCAGCTAGCGTTCTTTTATTTAACACAGTATGCTTTCAAGTAGCACCAACCAGACTAACTGATACGATACACTGAAGTCTAAGCCGGCAACAGCACAGCTGTGAGAACAACAGAGTATTTCCTTCACTCAAGATGTTGCACTGCTATGCTCACACTTGCCAAGCTCAGCATATGTTACGTTTGTCATTCTCCCACTCCTGAACGGTAATTTACCCCCCATATCCAGTGAGTTACACAAAGACAAGAAGGAAGCGTCGAATTTGAAAGCTATAGGGTAGATCAGAGTACTGCAGATTGCTCCACACTTTCCTTGGTCTTCATAGAGAAGCAAACCAAATTTTAATTGTTGTATTTAAAAATAAGGAGCATGACTAATTACATGCATCAACTACTTTGGTCTTTATTAGTAGATGGAAATTTAAAAGGTCAAGTTTAATTAAGATAATAAAAAGAAAGTGACTGGAGAACAGGGGATGTATGAGAGAACTACATTAGACCCTTTACAAGAAGGAAATATCCTTAGACAAGAGTTTTAACTGCAATTAAAAATTATTATTATAACAATTGGTTAAGTTTGTTTTTTGGGGTTTTTTTTTGTTGGTTTCTTGCCCCTTTTTTTTTTTTTTTTTTTTACAATCATTATTGAGTATGACCTCAAGGCAATGGAAATAAATAATACTAACTCAGAGGAAAATGCTCCCAAATTCATTTCAGTACAACACTGGAAGCCTCCATCATTCTAAAAGAATCTAATATACACTGGTTCTGCTTTTAAGCCCAATTGCTACTTAAAAATGCAGCTGACTGACATTAGAAAGCCTGGGTCTTAGAAGGAATATTCTGCTTATTTTCAGCTGCCTGTCACCTCTGAGTTTTTATATGAAATTTCTGAACACATGCGAACCCCAAAAGCAGTAAGTGCACTTTGATGATGCGTGTAAAATCAGAAATAAAATAACCAAGCAACTATTGTGTTAGAAAACAGCTTTTGTGAACTGTGACATTAATGCATTAAACTGTGGCTTGCACATTCTCCAAACCTTGCTTCAAAAAAATAACATAAAAATAAGAGGCCAGGTCAACAGTCCAGCTCCAACATCCTGGCTCATATGAATGGAGGGCACCTTTCAAGGTCAGTTCTCTTTACCATCCCCTTAGCCACACGGACACTTATGTTTGCATTAACATAGGCCCAGACACACTGAACTGCTCTAGGATGCATTTAGAGCAGTCAGTCAAAAATATCATCCTTTGCTATAGATCCAAACCTGAAAAATAAGCTTCATATCACATATATCTGATAATGCTACATTGAAAAGGTACCTGAAACAAAACAAAGCATTTCATACTCCCAGAAAAGTACTGTACTATTTGAAAACAACTCATTTTTCTTGAAGTGAGGACAGGGACATAATTACAGAAAATTGTATAAACCCAAGTTATGCTTTCAATTCTGTCATTTATTAATTAACATTAAAAAGAAAAACTACACAGCTCTGGTTTTTCCAAGCATAAAACAAATAGAAGAAAGCAGCGCCTATTCCTCAAAGCCATGGTGATGATCAGCTATTTAGTATTTAATTCAAGATACAAAGTACAATAGAGATGTGCCAAGATTAAGCACATCTTGAATACAGGTAGGGTTTGGATTCCCAGCCTTTCATAGCATAAGCTATTCAGAAATTAAACTCCAGAAAAACTGTATCATTCGTTTTACAAATCACTCCTACAAAGTACTATTAAAAAAATGGCCACATGAACAAAAATTTAAACACAGGTGCTGTAGATTTAATACTTATATCACTTTAAGTTTTAGATACCATCTGCAAAAGTACTTTTAAACACAACTGCCTTAATGCTGCTACATCTGCTCACACAAATGCAGATGTATATGTTTTCAAAACCAACCATCTGCTTCTCTATTTGTTATTTTCTAACAACACCTTCCTGCTTCTGTCCAACGTTTGAAGTTATCCTCCAGAAGAGCCTCAGCTAAATTTGGAAGCCAACGAAACACTTAGTGATACAAGAGAACTACCAAACCACACTGCTTAATTCAGTTACAGCAGCTCTGTGATACTTCCTATGAAGCACACAGTTCATTCCCTCTGGTACATCTTGTATATTCCTTACATACATTTGATTATCAACTGTATCTATCCTCCAAGCTGTGTTTGCACCACATAAGCCTTAAGAGTTTTTCTGCATTTGTTTAGCTTTTGATTTCTTGTTTTGTTCCTCTGTGAGAGGTATGTTCTCTTATATACTCTACAGATTGTGCAAAGAAAATTAAGGAGTAAGCCACCTTATAGTTGAATTAATGCTCTTTTCAGTTTTCCTAAGAAGGCTGAAATTCTAAAGTCATTATTTCATATAAAAAGTCAGACTGGATAAAAGCTTGTACAAGTTTTAAAAGCTGGGATACATATCAAGAAAATTAACTTTACTGCCTTTTACTCTTCACCACTATCTATTACAAAAAGCAAAGTATTTAATTGCAATATAAGTTGATAATAAAAGAAAATATTTTGCTAATCCTGTCTGTACTTGGATGGCAAATATCAAGAAAAAAATATATATATCAATGACGTGTTTGCCTTCCTGCCCCATGGTGCCTCATTTTTGCTTTCACCTTGAACAGAAAGTTTCCCTGAGGCTCACCAGACTGTATCAAGTTCTCCTCCCTGGCTTTTGACCAAGATCATTGCTGTTCACGCTTTACTGCAGCAACTGGTTAAGTATATATTTTCATTTGCAGCACTTCTGATCCCTCTTCAGTCCAAGTTCCTACAACTCAATAATTACATGCCAACTTTACCCACAGTTTCATTGAAGGCAAATTATTAGCCTTCAAAATAACAGAGAACAAACTGAAAATTCAGAAATATGACAATAAACAAACATCTATTCAAAAAAATTAAGGTGCATATCTACAATAAAGTCCATATTTAATTAAAGATTGTAGATCCAGATTCATGATGCTGGAACAACGTAATGCAAACATCCTGCAAACTGGGAGCTCTGGGATCTCTGACATTGATATAGGAATATAATATCCAATATAGATCATTTTTTTCATACAAGCAGAGCAGTAACTTCGAAGTAGCTGCTAAGCAGTCCTGAGTATGACTGCATCTCTCAGTATTTTAATAACATTTAATCCAAGGTTGGGAGTTAAGTCTTTCTGGGCGTTTCCATCTTAAATGTGAGATTATCAGTGTTTTGGATAACATACAAACTGTTTTTGCAGGGATTCTCTTGAATAAGAGAAGAATATTTTCTTCAAATATTCTGCAATAATACAGACCAGTTCCAAGTTGGTCTTAGGTCCCTCTGACCTAATGAGAAAGCTATTTGACACATATTTGAGATACGTAGTACAATTTGGACAGGAGTATTTCATGCCATAGTATTTATTACATTCCAGGGAGAAATGCATTCTCAATCTATCAAAAATCGTATCTAGTTCATGAGCTGTCCCCCATCATTACAGTCATGAATCACCTGAAGTCTTCAATCTTACAGGAAGTGCTAATTTCCTTTTAACAGATGAGTCACCGAAGCATAGAAATTAAGTACAAACTCCATAGGAAATTTAGATGCCAAGTGTCATTTTTGGTGCCTGCATCCAAACTTGAAGTCATTCAGTACCTACTTAATTGTCAGGTAATCCACAAATACAAATTACTTCCTACCTAAATACGGTTTTCCAAGTATACGCTGCTTAAAACATGCAGGGAGCAATGCCTCTCCCTCTGCAGCTCTGCCACCAGCACAACTCTCATGCTTGCTCGTTAGGCTTTTAATAATATATAGGGCAACCTCAATTCCTACTTCGAGAATTCCCACAGCTCACCCACCTCACATGAAGGCATGCCCTCTGCTTATAGCTTACAGCTGTCCCTTAATCCAGTTAATCAGTACAGGCCACTGCAGTGCCCAGACTCCCCATGTTTCATTCCTTCTATCAACTCTGAAGCATGTTTCCAAGACCAGACTATGCAGCTCCTTATAATTTCCACAGACAATGACAGAAAATTATTCTTCAACACTGCCTGAGATTTCCAGTGCATTTTCTCCACTGTCTACACAGCAGCATCTTAAACTAAGCTTTTTTCCACCAGCACTTCAGTTAGTACATGGAAGAATATCATATTACCTCCTACCTTTTCCACCCACATTTTGAAACAAATAAACTAATACCAGTGTAAGATGGAATCAGAGTAGGAATCTCACAAACTACTAATCTGCATTTTTAAAGGATGATGAACTATAGCACTGCCTCCCAAAAATATGTTCTTTTTTGTTAGAGGAAGTAAGAGATGTAGCATGAGACCATACACTTGCCAAACTGAATCAGGAATGAATGCTTATACAAGTTACAACTTTTAATATTATTTATGGAGAACTTTACACATCTATCCAATACAAGTGAGCTTTTACATGGGAATGGCAAGCAGGCGTTGGGGCTGACACGGTCATCAGCTCTCTGTAGAGCACTCAGTCTGAAGACAAAGCAGGCTCCAAAATCCATGAGCCCTTTGCCTAGGAGCACTCTTTCCTTCTTCCCTCTCAGTGAGGAAAAGGTGACAGCATTCTCAGCTACTCGGGAAACTTGTTATGCTGAAGGCTCTGCAGTGAAAGCAAGACTCAAAGCACAACAAAATTGGACAAGCCAATGAGACAAATTAATGATAAGAACAAGCTAAGGCAGTTTTCCTGGAGTTAGCATGATTAAATGTTTATTTTGCAGGTTATAGAAAACGCTGAGGAAAACTAAGGGAAGATTTTTGAGATGTCTGTAATGGGCTTTCAGTGACTGGAAGTACAGTCAGATGCTTTTCTAAACTGTGTGTTCTGCTTCAACAGGAGCTAACTTACCCTGCTGCCTACATAACACAAGCTGCCAGAACAGGCAGTTTCTGGTATTGTACACAAAAACCTACAGAAAACTTTCAAATATATGAAGCAACAACAAAACACACATCCCACTAAAAGCCTTTTTCTTCAATGTTCAGAAAAACAATTCCTCTCAATAAACACTTCCCTGTGCAGATAGTTTAATTTACAAGGGAAGTTTAGCACACTTATATGGCTTATGCATCTACATTTTAAAGAGAGTATTCCTTAAATTGGAAATCATATGAACTATCACTGTATTTTAAAGTTTTAATGCACAGAAAGTAACTCGCACTGGAAGAATTATTTTCCAGGGTATCACCACTAAACTCAATTTTAAGCAAAACAATGATCACATTTGACATAAAATCATAATGACCTACACAATCTCAGTAGTTTAATTACACCAATATTCACATGCTGGCTTATAACAAGGCAATTCATAGGTGTAAATTCTCACACACAATTCCACTGGCTTCAGAGAAACTAATTATGTGCATGTTTTGAATTAATACAGGTCGTGCTGATGACAAAGGCTGTTTGGCAACTGATAGGCTGACTCAGGATTTCACAATGTGTAATAGAAGCCAGCTTAATGGGGACATCATTCCACATTAAAATTAAGGCGAAGGAACTCTATGATATCTAGAAGGGGGGAAGGTTCCTTTTCTTATCCACATCTATGGCTCCCCTGGGTCAGTATGAAACTGGGAATCAGGCTAGCTCACAAAAAAAAAAAAAACTGGACAGTGGGAAAGAGATTTTCCCATTGATACATTTCAGCTGCTAATGCTTACATAAGAAGCAGGAAGACACCTTAAAGATAAGCACAAAGGATAAAGCACCTGAGGCTAAAAGCAGAATTGTAACTTTTTTCCCCTACAGATCATTTCTTCAGCAACTTTTTTGTTTCTGCTTACAGTCTGCAATTTAAGGACGCTGCTTGTGCAAGTCATTCTGCAGACAACAGAATCCAGAAACTTTCATAGGTGCTCTGAGAACATGCAGGAGGTAATTCAGATGTGCAGTAAGAGCCTATCTGAAGGGGATGTACTCAAAGGAGCTCACCTATCTGGTATAGTCCATAAGACAGAATGACAGAAACTTGCAAGTTATCAAATAAATAAATAACTGTCTGAAGACTTTTTTTTTTTTTTTAAAAGACCACATTTAAGTCAACTGGGTATTTCCTGTCATTCAGTTAATTAAGAACTTAAAAGGAAGAGTTAATGCATGTACCATCTTTGATTCTAATGATCTTCTACATATCAGTATACAAAATATACCTAGAAAAGGGGTAACTTCTGATCCAGCCCCTCCCCAAAGAGGTCATTCTGAGAATCACAAAATTAATGAAACCTGTTTTCCTGTACCACTCAGTCTGAAGATTGATTGACTCTGACATCTAAATACACAGACACTGTGACTGCAGCTTTTCCTGCTCTTGGGCCATTCATAATGCTTCTCTTCCTGAATTTCCCAGAGTCTTGTAACTCAACTCATTCAGACAATCTTTTCCACTCCCTTCTGTTCTAACTCCAAGTGTCATGAAAACTGTAGCTGACAAATAAACTCAAAGGTATATAACAGGAGAAAGGAGTAGATGCACAAGATCGTATCAAAAGCTTCATTCCTTTTGTAAATCATTATAAATAATGAGATTAAGCAAGTTGCTGAGCAAAGAAATGTAGATAGTAGTGTAATAGTAGTGTATGTATAGGTTAAGAGATTTACAGAACAAAATAAATCCACATTAAGTTCGCGCTGTTAACATAAACAGGACATGTGAAGTTGGTCTTTAATTGAATTCCAGGCACTGCACAGTAGTAAGCATGTAGACTCATAGTCTGCCACATAACTAAGAAAAGTAAACTCACTGTTGTATATGTAGAGTTCAGCTATGGCTGAAATTAGAAAATTAAATAGCAGAAGCACAGCCTTAGTATATTTTTTTTAGCAATCATCAGATTCAATACTGAACTTCAATTGTATGGCCATAATCATAATGAGTTCTGCTCATACTTTATACTTCTGTGCATATCCTGTGGCAACAAGCTCTATAATTTCATTATGTACCACAGGAAGAGCTTCCATTGTTATTTTAATCCTACCACCAGTTCTGATGCTGTAAAAAGTAGCTGAAAATATGTCCTGTTAGCTATGATTTTACATATCTAATTGCACTATATCTGCAGTAAGGAAAAGAGCCATTTTACCATACCCTTAAATATTCCTGAAGTGTGATGGCAAATATAGTCAAAGAGCTTCCCAGAACAGCAGGCGTTACCAAGGCAGAGTACTGCTCTCTTTCCATCTTACAGATGCTCCTGAAATAATTGATCTCCTTTTAGTGATACTATCTCACATGAATACATAATAAAAAGAGGCGCTGAAAACAAAAGACAAATCAAATGCAAGGACCAGTTCAAACAGCTCTTTAAACATCACGGTATCGAGGAAAAGTCCTGCAGTCTTTCCCACAACAAACAGGTGTCTCTGATGAGCTTCTTCATCCCAGCAAAGGGATTAACAAGAAATGTTTACCTCTGCACAGAAACACGAAGCACAATCATTGGCAAGATAGTATCGTATAGAGTTGAAGAAATGCAAACTAACTTTAAGGAAACAAAATTCCATACATAAGATCAGGGATTTTCTTTTCCAGAAAAGATGAATTCCAATTACTTTTGCTGTTACAATGCACTTCAGTAAGGTGTTGGTCTTTAATGAAGACATTTGTCCTTAACCAGCCTCTTATTCCTCACTAAGCAGAGCAAACTGTTGCTTTTACACATTGCTATAGTTTTCTGCCTAAGGAAACATCAGCACAGCCTGCGAGGCGCTGCATAGAAAGCACACACTAGTGCCAAAGCCCTGCTAATTACAGCAAGCAATACACAGATTTTTCACTAATTTATGTCTAGGGCTCAGCATTTGTTAAGACAAATCATTTTAGCTCTACTTCTACACTGCTAAATACCTCCAACAGCAGACTGTCCCTCAGCAAGGGGATCGAGGCCAATTTTCCAGCTCAAGAGTTTCAGCTGCAGATAGAGCTTACTGGAAGAGCAGGAGCTGATTGTACCATAGAAGTATTTTCCTTACCATCACTGTAAGTGGAAGTTGCAGTCATTTTGTATCATACAAATTCACCATAACAAGGTCAGGTTCTGAACATAAAAGTTATTATAATTTAATAAAGCTTAATTAGAAATGCTACAGCTTATTCAGTATTGAATGGTAGGAAACACAAACATAGCCACAAGTGTAGCCACTGCAATAGGCCAGAGAGGCACAAAGGTCACAAGCAGATGAAAAGTTTGAGAAATACAATCTTCAAACAAAGCAGAGCAAGACCAAGGCATTACTACATTGCCACTGTATAGTAACAGAGCACAATCTCTCACCCAGGCTTCCTACAACATGCATTTAAACCAGAACATTTGGACTTTCCTAAAGAACGCGATAGAAGGAAAACAGCAACAGAAAGATAGGAAATCAAGCATGATCTAAAAGTCCAGACTGACCACAGTGTGTCAAACCAGTTTTCATCTGCAACATTAAAATTACAGCTGTCAAGATTACAGAACATGGATTTCTGTTCTGATGGATCTGACAACTGTTGGCAATTTCATTAGGAAGAGAGCAGCTATTAAACACTGGTTTGGGATTAACATACTTAGGATTTTTTGGTTGGTTTGGGATTTGTTTGTTTTAAAAAAAAAAAAGGTCTCAAAGCTGGAGAGGTTTGCACAGTGAACTCCTAGTATCCCACCTGCAGGTTTTTTGCATGCTTGAATTTAATAATCACTTTATATAGTCTTTAGAAAATGCTCAGGTGCAAAGAGAGAAATGCTTTCCAATTCCAGCACTGAAATGCCATCATTTCAAACAGAACATATGCCATTGAAATTATTTTTGTTTACATAATGATGCAGGTAAAATTCAAGTAATGTGAAGATTATAGTGATTAGGGACAGCCTAGTCATAGAAACTTCTACAGAACATGACTGCTAAAAATATTTGATCACACTGAAGTAAAACGACGAGATGAAAATAAAACTCAATGCATCTGTGCTTGTGTGTTTCCTCGACACCTTTGGAGCGATAGCATTTGAGGCTCCCTGCTATAAGAACAGAGCCTGCTGCCCCTTTAGCTTTCTAATCTTACCTATCTCCAGCAAGCAGACAAACAGAATTTCTCACTTTTTTATATCTAAATTTCTCTTCTCCATTTTGGTTCAAAAAAAGATTTTTCATCCTATCTGAATATAAGGGGTGATGGCGGTGGAAAGCACAGCAGAGAAGGAACTAAATGCAAATGGCCTTCAGATGGCCATTTTGGCCAGACAGTAGTTTACCACCAAGCAGAACTGAGGCCCAGCTCATGCTGGGAGATGACTGACAGCTGTGAATGCAACAGTGAAGAGCAGCAGCACTGCTCTGTTTTCATAACAAGTTATCACAAACTTCACAATGTAAGGAGTAAATAACAATGCTGATAAATACAAGTAGCATAACAGTGCTAAAGAATCTTTTCACCCATTCCCCCCCCCCTCCCCCCCTCCATCCACTCTTCTTTCATCCATTTTGCAAAGTATTTTGCTCACTCAGTAGGTCTTCTACAGGGAAAAGGCAAGGTTACCATAGTACTGTCCATTAATTTTGACACTTCCTTACTAAGATTGATCAATTATTTTTGATGTCTCTCTGCTATGCTGTTATTTCCCAATCCAGAGAAGTAATAAAACCAAAAATATTACTCATCTCTCACAAAAGAATTAATGGTCCCAAGCTACCCCTAGGTAGTATTTCTCTTGCAGTAATGTTTCTCTTGCTTGCTAATGCAACTCCCTCATTCCCAGAAGAGGGAAAATAACCACATTTGATTTATACAAAGAAGAATAAAGAACTCTTTATTTTGGTATGTTTTAAGCTTGCCCTGAAGCCTTCTTCCTCAGATAATCTGGTGACAGAAAACCGGCTTCACACCTGCCCAATTTAGGTCATTAAAAGCTCATTTTTAATTTTGCATAAAACAAGCACACCCAGCAACTTCAAACTGCTGAACTTTGAAATGCTATAGATCTTTAGAATGTAAAAGTTCCTATTAACATTCTTATACATCACACTTATAATCCATTTTAATTTTAATGCAGTTATAATAGCCAAACACATTTTTCAGTCTGTTAATTTGAAACATTCTTCACAATAGCTCTTACTGTAAGAAAGAACTAATTCCATGGTGATACAATTCCAACACGACTGGTCAAATAAGAGTATTACTACCACAAAAACCCAACCATGGCTATCCGTGCATAAAGCAGATAGTCACACTTCACAGACAAATGGAAACAACATACCAAGCTTCCATGATAATAAATCAAACAACTACGAATAACTGCAGAAGTCAGAAAGATCCTCAGTCAGCTGGCCCTAAAGTAATCTAACATTCATTTTCCAACTGTTGTGTAAATACACTCAGCTCATCACCCATTCAGCACTCTTCTGAGTTTTGGCAATTCAACACAGAGCCACTCTGAGCTGCTGCTTGCATTGCAACAGCCATGACCATATTTCATACCGTCAGGGTTTGGAAAGCGTTAGAACTCAGAATGCTTATTTTCATTGCAGAGTACGTTTTGCTTCTAAGATTAAAGATGAGCTATCGAAGATACTACTACTGAAAAAGCCCTCAGCAAATTAAAAAAAAAGGGGGGGGGGGGGAGGAGAAGGGGGAAGGGGAGTGCAGGGAACTCCAACATAATTGCAAAAGCTCACATCTGTGACAAAAACCATAACAAGCATCACAGCCATTTCTGAAGCTAATCATGCAAGAACACAGAGGAGCTAATAAAAAAAGAATCTATTCTGATTTCACCAAAACTCCCAGAGGCACATCGATTAACCACTGCATTAGCCAAGCTCAGAAGAGATGCCCTTTCAACACTCAGGCAGAACTTCCTCTAGGTGGGGATGGATTATTAACTTTCCACCAGAAGCGAGCAAAGAAAATGTAACCACTGTGCCTCCACTCATTGAATTCCTCACCTGACAAATCAAAGAGCATAAAGAAACATAAATGCTGTAACAAGTAATGAAGGATACGCATGTGAGGGCTGGCTAAAGGCTCCAGTAACCATTCACAGAACACACTGACAAGCTTTGAAATTGAGGAGATGAAAATTTCCTTACTGTATTAGGGTCTGTAGTGCCGGGTGTCAAGGTAGAGGATCTCGGTAATCTCTTTAAAGGAAGGAAATACCTGCTCTGCCAGTCTGCTGCAGATCATCATGCACAAAGACGATCCACCTGGGCCTCTGCTCACCCACAGCAGTCCTCCCCTTGTGCCAGGGCACAGAGCAGACTCTAGCCCCAAAGCCTCAATGCACGGAGGTAGCTGGTGGCCAACTTTGAAACATTGTTATCAATGTATCCTGTCTGCAGATGAATTTGTATTGCCTCATATTTCACGTATAACCGGGTTTCACAGAGAGAGGCGTTTCACTGGTAGTATTTGGTGGGTTTTTCTGCAACACGTGCCTCACTTCAGCTGCATGTCTGGTTGCCAGCTGCTCCCCAACTTCCCATGCTAACAAGTCACTTGATTTACTTTTTGCTTATTTAGGACTGAGAGAATAAATACTCAAATAGTTAAAAGATGCACGAATTACACGGCTTAATTTTAGTACTTGGAAGCAAAGTTTAAAGCAGACAATTACGGATGCTTTTAACCTGTTAAAGTACTTTGCAAGGATAGAATTTGAGTTCTGTAAGATGCAGCCTCACCAGTATTTTTCTTTTAGCTGTATATATTAAACACTTCCCAGCTGTATATGTCAATATAATTAATAAGCAAGAGCTCCTGCTTTTCCAGCTTTAAAGAGGCGTTCTACAAAGGAATGAAATGCAGTGTCCTGTCCAAGGTTATGCAGAGAAATAACAGCAAACTGTTACCTCCAGCAGCACTCCTCACTGCCAGCCCTTACTCTGACACCAAAGGGGGTGTGGGGAAGTGACAGCCCTATAAATTAACTCTTCTCTCCAACCATACATAGAAAAGCAAGTGTCAGTGTGTGGCTTTGTCTCCCTGATCAATGGCTCCATTTCACATCCACTTTTTGAGAATAAGAAGCTAGTTCCAGCACCACCAACCACTACTTTATGTTTACATCACTGTTTCCTCTCCTGTAAACCTCATCGTGGGTGATGCACATTTCACTAGCAGTTACATTTATGTCATTCTGAACGTGCCCTAACTTGGGTTAAACACTTGTAAGAAAGGGAGCACACAATGAGCAAGAGACTGTCACTCTCCATAAGGCAAAAGTCACCAGTAATTTTCGCTCATTGGGCAATTGGGCAATCTCATGCGGTACCCATGTCATTTCCATGACATTTCCAGAAGGGACAGCAGCGACACAGCTTTAGGCCGACTGCTGGGCTCCCACCGAGAGCAGCGGTAACCGCGTCCTGCATCCTCTGAAGGAGGGACCAGGAGAGCTATTTCATCCCTAACTTCTGTCACACCTTTCCATCGCACGTGAACAAAATCACCGAAAATAATTATAACGAAAATAAAATAGGAAAAGCGTGAGCACCGACCTCAAAAAAAGAAGCGGCAGTAAGCAGAGACTTACTTGAACCTGCCCTGGCAGTGCTGGCACTGATCTCCCACCCAGCCCTGGTCGCAGACGCAGGTAGAGTTGACACAGTGCCCCGAGAAGCAGGAGATCTTGTCGCAGGACTTGGACTGGGACACCTGGGCATAGAGGGCCAGGTAGAGGAATCCGTAGAAGAGCAGCCAGCTGTTGACGTCCAGCAGCGCGGAGAAGCAGCAGCAGCAGGCGGAGGGGAAAGGTCTCCATGCGCCCAGTGGCGGAGGGGCGGCCCCCGCTCTGCTCAGGGCGCTGCCCGGCTCCGCGCTGCCCGCGGGGGCCATGGGCCGAGAGCCGGGAGCTTCCCGCGAGGAGAAATAATCCAGCCGGGGAGATTCAAACCCGCCGCTTCCCTCCGGCCTTCCTCCGCTCCCTCCTCCCGACCCCAGCGCCGGCTCCTCACTCCCGAGGGGAAACCCGGCAGCCCGCGGCCATCCGCCCCTTCTCTTCTTCGTCCTCCTCGGGGCTCATCGCTCTTCTTCCATGGAGGAGGAGAGCTGCCTCTTGACCTTGCGCTTTCTCCTCGCAAGACGCGTCCCTCCCCCGCGCGCACACACCGCCCTCGCTCCGGCACCCCGCGCTCCCCCTCTCCTTTGTAGCCCCGCCGCACACACGCAGCAGTGGCAGGAGGAGCGCGGGAGGCGGGGGCCGCCGCCGTCCTCCTCGTCAGCCAGCGAGGGCGGCCGGGCCCGGAGCCGCTACGGCATCCCGTACGGCGCGGGGGGATGGGGGGGTCGGGAGGGACAGAGGAGCTTTTCTCCCCGAGAGGGACAGAGCGGCGGGAGAGGAGGGTTAGCAGCCGCGCTGCGTCCCGGCTGACAGCTTCCAAGCAGCCATTTTTAAAGGCTAATTGTAATCCCCTCTCCGAGCCGCCCGCTCGCTCTGCCGCCCCCCGCCCCTCGCTCTGCTTGGAGCCGTCCCTCGGCCGAGCCGTTAGCGGGAGGGAAGGAGGGAGGGAGCTGGGAGCCCGGCGGCAGCCACCTGCGTGCTGCAACGGGGGTGCGAGACAGCACCGCGCGCCCCATCACATACGCATGCACGCTCAGCCTGCACGAAGCCGGCGGGACCTTTAAGGCCGCGGGTCGGTCGGCAGCGCCGCTTCCAGCTTTGTTCCCGCGTGGGCTTCGTGGGGGGTTGGCTGCTCTCTGCAGGGGCCGAAGGGCGGGCAGGGAGGGCACGAGCCCTGCTGTGTTCTGCCCTCGCTCCCCCCAGGCCGCCCCTCCAGCGTCTGCTCGGCATTGGCCCCTCGCCCTGCAAAGTTCAGAGGCGGTTTTCTTTAAAACCGTAGCGGGCAGTGCTGGAAGAGATGCTGCAGCTTGCTGTGACAGCCATGCCTTCCTAGCAGTTACTCCATCTTCGCGTTTCGCAGTCGAAATCAAGGCATTGCCTTCCACCCTGAGCCTGTTGAGTGGTCGTAAAAGTTCCCAGATCAATACTAAAGTAATAATTGTAATAAAGTTGTCTGAAATGTCCTTTTTTCCCCTGCAAAACGTGGCATATGTAGCCCGCTTTTTTCAGCTTTGCTGTAACATGCTTTCATTTCACAGTCAGAAAACAATCCTGAGCCTTGCTGGCAAGCAGTTAAGAATATAGCAGCAACCAAAACCCCAGAAACTTTCTCCTAACACTTAAATAGAAAGTTTATAACAGGATATCTCCATTCCAACAATATAAAGGAAAGGTAATTAATTTCCTCTCCTGTTAGTATTTAAAAACAGATATAGGTCTGAAGTGACCCATATCGGACCATTCTCCAGATTGACTGTTCCCAGAATCCACAGGCCTCTTGCCTGTGCGGAGGAACTGCTTGGTTGGCTTTGGTGCAAAATCGATGTCATTACTATATCAGTACTACAGAAGGGAGCACAACAGTACCCATCAGTATGTTTGCATTTTTACACAGTGTGAGACTCCAACAAAAGCTAAGCAAAATACAAGCACTCAGAGAACTTTGTCTTATGCACTTTGCAGTCTTAATTAAGGGAATACCTGAAAATGCATGCTTGTGGAAAGCAGAGGTGAAGAGTGATTCATCCAGTTGCATTGCAAAGGCTGTCAGGGGGACCACAGCCGCTCTCAATCCAGGAGTCTGTACATTGTCTTCCTAACAGAGCTTATATAGATCACTGCATTGTCCTGGATCAGACAGATTTCTCAGCTATTAGGGATCTCTTTGTGTGTGTTTTGTAATGAATTGGTGAGTTCACGCAATGAGAGGAAATGGAAATTGTGTTGCTGCTTTATATTTTACGAAAAAAAAAGCTGAGGCTGAAGCATTTGCTGAACAGTCTGCTAATTGTGCAGTACTACATGTGATTAAGGCTGCTGAATAACTGTCCTCTGTAAATACCATTATCAGACCAGAAGTGCAGTTAATACAAGATTACAGCCTAAAATACAAAGTCATTTCAAGACTACTTTTTAATCTCATAAACACTTTCAGCAATTTTTTCTTGCTTAACGTGGCTGGAAGATACATTCTTCCCCCACTTTCTCAAATCCTTTATACCAATCAAGAAATTTCTAAGGCTTACACCATCTTTTCTCAGCCTGAATGAAGATTTTGCTTCAGATTTACAGAAGTCAGCCAAGTTTTTTAAATTAACACCCAAAGCAAAGCTAAGCTTCCAATAATTCTTTACAAGGCAAAAAAAAAGAAGAGGTTTAAAATCACAACAATCAGTGTGTATTTGTCCTCTAATTGCTAAATTTCTATTTTAGTCATGAATACATAAAAACAAGAATGAAAATACAAGAGAAAGCCAAACCTGTACTGGGCAGGGCCATTACACGACTCTGGATTAAAAACATAAATAGGCCATCAAAAAAGGACAGTATTGACTGTACTCTTACACTGCATAAACAGTCCTCTCTAAAAGCCAAAACACTACTATAAATGTTTCTAGATTTAGAATAGTGAGGAGAAAATATTGGATAGCTATCTGCTGGGTAGCGGTGAAAATGAAGAAGTGCAAACCTTTTGGCTGTTGTATGTCACAGTAATGCATTAGACGTTTCATAACCCCGGGAAATGAATGATGTGCAAATGCCAATATTGGTAGTCTTCTGTCCTGATTTGATGAGAAATTTCTTTTTTGTCAGATGAAGTTAGCAGTTCTGGCTGAGAGAAGTCAGATCTGCCAATCTGCTCATTGTTACATGCAGATCTGTAAGTTCTGCTTTTCTTGGAAGTGTAACATTTTACACCCTTCATCCCTCCAGTTCTTGACATAGAAAACATTTACACTTTTGAAGGGCTAAAGTACTAAAAAGTCTTTGGTTGAATTTACAGCTTAGAAGCATTTGAATAACTCTTCAAAAGTTTTAAGTTGCTGATTTAAAACAGATACTGAGAATTGACTATAAAGAAGTAATGTCAAGAGTATGTTGAAAAAATATCTGTCTAGAATATATTTATCATATTGTTAGCTATTGCCATCAAAATCTAAGGACTAGCATTCAAAATTAGTGATGGATTTGTGTTCGTTCAGAAAAAATATCTTTATACCTAGAGATCTATACAGCTGCTGTTCCAGGCAGGGTGGAGTGCATACAGGGAAAATTTGAAGACAGTACAACCAGCTGTGTGGAATAGGGAGAAGAGATTACCTTTGTGACTGACCTCTTTGTGAGGATATTAAGAGAAACAAATGATTTCCATGCCCTTCTCCTTGGACAGACATTGTCAGACTCATTAAATTAAAGTGGCCAAGCTCTGCGCTGCTTCCAAGCAGGGATGTTTAGATCTGAGCTGGCCTTTTGCCATGCTGGTTACACTAGCATGTAGATTGCCATAGCAGAGGGTAATAGCTGCAGAGTGGTGCACAAGCTGTAGTTCAACACACTAGCACAGCATACAGACTTTATTGCATGCAGTTACAAGCTTCTTAACTAACCTTAAAAGTATAGCATGGATATAGACTTTCCCTTTTTTCCCCCAAATATGCACGTAATACCTTGGGTGGAGGACAGCATAAAGCCTTTTTTCCTAAATCCCATCTTTCCTTGAGTGATACTGGGGCACCTTTGCCATTCCATATAAGCCTTTCTGTCATTATGAAAACCATCAGTCTCTTCCGGAAGGTAAAACAAATTTATCCATACTCAGCAGATCATCCGGTTAAAAGAACAACGCGTGTTACAATTTTCTGTTCTAATTTGTCTTAACCAAAGTCAGCTCTTGGGAGGCATCAGTTTTGTAAATTTAACAATATAAGCACGGAATCAGTTTTGAGATTTCAGACTTTAAGAAAGTGATGGTACATACATTGATTAGTTCGGTAGTTGAATCAGAAGGGAGCAATTACACACGAAGCCATCAGTGTCTTGTGACAAGTATGTATGGGAAAGTCGAATGCTCGTTTCACCTGTCCACAAGAACAGTACTGCTTAATATTCTCCTGTACAATTTGTAAGTTCTTAAGGAAAACCAGGAGATATGGACAAGACTTCAAGAACATACAAAATCTCTACGTGTCAAGTAGAAACAGGTACAAAGAGCAGATGGCAACTTGGTTATATTTTAGTGTTAAATCCAAGCTATGCTCTTTGTGACTGATAAGCATCTCAGGCTTTCATGTTTTTAGGATTAAGTCTCACAGAAATGAGGTTTGAATATCTTCTTTTTTTCCAGCAAAGAAGCTGTGAGGATACTTTTATCCTGAATATTTCCTCAAGTATCTCTTATGTGAACATCCATCCATCAATCAGCTCAGTGAGACTGTTTTCTAAGTTATAGGTCATAGGCAAATTTTTTTTGCTGGATCACCCAAGGCAACACTATTATTGTATTCCAGTCTCTATCCACTGTCACAATGCCATGTGTACTTACCCGGTGCTAAAAGACCAGTTCTGAAAAGTGATAATGTAAAGGTTTAGAGAGTAGGAAGATTAAAAGGTTAAGAAATTGGCATTTCATTATAGTTTAATATGATTCTCCTCCGTTGACATTGATCTTGACTCTTACTACAGTCCTTTGAATTTTTTTTTTAGAAAAAGGTTTTAGATGTCTGGCTTACACTTTCTGCTGAAAGAGATGTAATTTCATGCCACACTGAAACTTTGATACATCCTGTAATATATTACAAATTATCAGGAAAACACATTTTCCACTGCAAGTGAAAAATACTCAGCAGAAGGTTGAGTATTTTTCTATATCTGTTCAGCTGCACTTCATTTTCACTGCTATTCCTTCTGGATTTTCCCACAATCCTGTTTAATCTTGACTACTCTCAAGTGTTTCTCCTTGTCAGCAAAGCTGCATCTCACAATTCAACCTTTCTTTCACACCATTAGTAGGTGTACTGAATTTATCCAATACTCTTAACGATCCCAAAGGGACATAGCTATTAGAATTTTTCTAGCTGAGAAAACATTTCCTTTTAGTTATTTTCTCTCATTCTTTTCTAAATCAGGAAGTGATCTTTAGGATTGATGATACTGCTGCCTTTATTTATGTATTTGTTCCTTTTATTCATAAGTTTCAGCAAAATGCTGAAAAATATATTTGATGGTAATGAAATTCAAATGCCCTCGCTGGGATTTACACTCCTCCTTCAGATTTTAGCACAGTTTTCTGTGTTTTTCCGGATCAGGTTTGCTCACTGAATGATGTCAGAAAAAGCCTTACTAAAAGAGTTTGAAAATAAAAATGAACTGTTTGCTCCAATTTTCTCTCATCCACTATTTTTTATTTGCAAGGCTTAGGAAGACTGCGTTTACTATTATTAATGGCCTTCTAGTTTTTCCTCATCACATTATGTTTTGCCCAAGGGTTTTGTATGTACTACACTAATTACCTCCAAGGCTGCTAAAGCACGACTTCTCAGCCCATTCTTCCAGGCTGGCAAATTTCATCCATTTGAAAAAAACTGGGAAAATTTTGGGTAACTGCTAAATCAACAGTACAGTAAGGATCTTGATCTTAAAACTTTCATCTTTTATTTATATCACATTTCAGTCCCTTTGGAGTGATAGTGCCTCATCTTAGTGATTCCATTTCAATACGATCCCATGTTGTATTACTAATTTTCTTAAAAACAAAATGGGGTTAAACAAAAATGGGGACTGTAGTAACCTCCAGAATGCTTAATTTTTCTATTTTTTAACTTTTTGTTTTGTTTTTGCTAAAAATTGCATTTTCCTTTCCTGCATTTGGAGCTTGATGAATTTTCCTCTTGGTTCTCTTTTATGTAATGAAATGTAAAAATATCTACACTTCTCTGCATGCTCAGCTAATACTTGAGCAGTTGAGCTATTAAATTTGGAAAGTGATGCTTGCAGAGGATGGAAACACAAGTGCATTGGGTAGCTGCAACTAGGAATAATGAGCCAATGATTGCACTAGGCATAATGGTAAACTGGAATAAAACAGTGCTCTTTTTTTGCTCTCTGCATCAAACTGGGAGAAACGGGAGGCTGTGCATGCATTGATCCTTGCCTTGCCTTTTGTGCAGATGTCAAAAAAAGAATTGAGCAGATTAATTTTTTCCCTACGTATTAATGTTGAAACATGCAATATATGCCAGGAATCTAATTGGCATACTGCATTAATTCAAGGAAATTATTTTCAGTAATTTGAAGGAATAATTCTCGTGTATAAATATAATATTTTGACAAGCACAGCAGCAGTTATTTAATTAGCTTAAGACATTAATTTTCCCGAAGATATAAAGTAATACATTCCATATCTGCAGCTTGAAACAATGATAGACCGTGCCAGAGGTGATGTCTGGCTGCACAGAAGGTGGGCAAGCATTTCAAGAGGAAAGAGAGAACATGAAGTAACATACCAAGCATTTGAAAAACAGAACCACATACACTGCAGTCTGAGATCTAAATAGGTAGATATTATGGTACTGATACACTAGCATGGACCATACAGTGGAACAGAAATGTGGTGGAACAGAAATACTTGAACACTGTCAGAGAACAGCATAGCATGATTTAGAAGAACAAGCATAGGAAAAGTCATGTGTTGTGGCTTGAAAAGGAAAAAGTGTCAGAAAGATTCGCTGAATAACAGTTACATTATGTTAGTTAAAAAGAAATAAATGCTCTTAAAGATAGGTTTAAACCAAAGATTTTCAATATAGCAACTATTGGAGACATCCAAGGGACAGAAACTAGAAATAACTAAATGGCAGGACCTAGTGGTTAGATGGTAGTATAACTATCTGGGAGCTGCTGGAAAAAGCAGGACATGGGTTGTCTATTCAATTCTCTGAATGTGTTAGGGACTGTTTTTTTCTTTCATGAAGTGGAGGAAATTACACAGAAAGTAGCTATTTTAGATTTAATTCAAATTCTTTTGGAGGAAATGGTTGAGAATCTTAAAGTGGAAGTTAATTCAAGTGAAAGAGATCATAAAAATGATAAGTCTTCCACTCTTCCTTTAAATTGCAAATAACAAAATAAGGGTAATGGACTTCAAATGGCTCAGGGAAATGCAAGTATCTGAGAAGAGATAAGGAAAAAGAAATACACAAGATAAAGGCACAACAGCAAATTATCCTAACATGGAGGAAAGATTTGTAGTACATCAAAAATTAACATGATTGCATCAAGAACACTTTAACAATCTGAAAATCTAAAAGAAAATCATAAAAAGCAGGGGAAAAAAGGCACATATATGATGATAAGTATAATGAAGTAGCACAAGCAAAGCAGGATAAAATTAAAAAATGCTGAAGCACAGAATGAGTCACAAGTGGCATGATAATATTTGCATTCAGTTCAAATGGGACAGATCTGTGCTGGAAATAGTAATAACTTCTATGGTGGTACATATCAGCAGACTGCTGTTTTCCACAAGGATTATGCCACATCACAATGGCTTGTTCCTTGGATTTGACTCTCCGAATTCACTTGTATTAATGCTTTACTTCTCTATGTTCTCCAATAGTGTGATTTCAAAAGATCAAATCAGAGAATGGCAGTGGAGCTTCACTGTCACAGGTGCCCGTTCCAGCTGTGGTAACTGCAACTGTTCACCATCATTACAAGATGAGGCATATGTTAAAATTAATTCCATGTATCACAGTTTACTTCCATCAGGGTTGCACATGACTATACTAAATATTAAAAGAAGATCAAAACAAAACTACAAAGCACAGTTTTCAATTACATCCCATGGAGCACTTTTGTGATTTCACCATAAAAGTTATTAGCCGTGTGTCAGAATCAAGATGGAGAACCATGTAGTCAAAGGTAACACTGTGGATTGATCATACCAATAAAAACAAATCATTTAGTTATGCCACGATGACAAATATCTTCAGGCTACAAGAATGTCTAAGAGTAGAAAGGTTCAAAAAATATCACTGAAACACTGTGGAAGCAGAGTACTCGTTTCACAACTTTTTTTTTTTTTACATGGCTGCATTATTAATTTCAATGTATTTTACACTTCTGTATGTTCTCTCAATCCCTCTTTTTTTATGGTTATGGGAAGAATGTGTTGTCATTTACTGGAAAACAAAGTGAGAAGAGTCATAATTTGGGCCGAAACACTTCCCATCTGTTCAAATATTTCAAATGGCTAATTGCACTGAAAAGAATAATTTGTAATAAACTTTGTCTAGATCATTTATTGACTGAAGAGCCGCTATGATGCAAGACGTTATTAAGTTTTAACTTAGGTTTTCATTCTGACCTTATGTGTTCACATCCTTTCTCGTTTTTGTCAGCTTAACTACTTTTCTTCCATTATTTGACCTCTCTTCTCTTTATCTTCCACGTTGACCATAGAAAAAGACAGTGTCTTTTTGGTAATTTAAGAGCAGTTGGAAGTTATCCTAGACTAAAAGAAATTAAACAAAATACTCCTCACTTTCACATGAAAGATTTAGAGCCCATCCCCTCAAAGAAAAACAGAGCTTATAAAACTCTCTTGACAATAATTAATGAGCAAAATACTGTCTTTATTTTTAAATAAAAGTATAGACAGACTTTAAAATAAATATTCTTCAACATGATTCATCTATCCACCTACTGTTCTCTCATTCTGTATTATCTGTATGACTTTAAAACAAAACAGAAAAATTCCTCTTTTAAATTATTGTGTTCTGTTGTTTGTATTCATAGTTCTATCAAAGCAGCACAGTACAGAGATACCATGTAAAGGATAGGACCTATGTTAATGCCTTACAAAAGGACGCTGTTACCTATATTGCCCATCAGTCTGTATTAGTTTGACATGGTCCTAATAAGTTGTGATTTGGTGATTTGTCTTAATGTAAACATACATGAGCACACATCTGCACGTTAGCACGCATTTTAAGTTCTGTAGTTGTTTTAGGGCCTGTTGTTTTTTTTTACTTGCACCCTCTTACCTACATAGACATCCATTCTAGAAGCTGCCTATAGAAAAGAACTGAGATCCTGATTTTACTTCCCCATCCGGGAGGGACTATCTTCAATAAAGTGCCAAAAATGCCTTGAATAAAAAGCCTGTTTCATGTCCAGGGATGTGTGTGAACACCTGCCTGTTACAAAATGAATGACAGTTTTATAAATAGCATGCAATGTGGATGCTTTCTGCGAGGGCAAAAAATGAATGTCCACATCTCTCTGAAGAATGTCACAAAATTATTCCAGGAGAATGACAGCTTGTCATGCACAGGGGAGTGTCAGTCTGAGCTTTCAGCATGTTTGTGTGGTCTACAATTAAAGAGGATAAACTTCTCAGGTGTTACAGTCTGGGTCTTGAAGGAAAAGGGCCTTAAGTGCCTTTGATGCCTCTTTGACTCAGCTGGAACATGCTAACACAAGAGTTAGCTCTAAATAGGCAGAAATGTGTCTGCAGGATGATGATAGCTGCTCATACCTGGAGACCTTAAAAGTCATTAAAGCACAGTGCAGTTCAGTGCTGGTTCACTCCAGAGCAGTTCTCAATGTTGTGACCTTCAGGGTTAGCATAACACAGAGGGGATGAAATTGAATGCATTTATCATATTTAGCCACTTTAAAAGACAGATGAGCAGTGAAAAAAGGTAAAAGGATGGACCTTATCTGACCGTGGAAACGTGATTCATTTTAGTATGCGTTCACAGATGTGAAATGTTGAGATTGTTTGGGGTACCTTCAAGACCTTTTAAACACAAAATTAATTTGTAAAGTCTAACAGAGAAACATGAACTTAAGAAAAAAATACCTCTTGTTTGTGTCTTTCTTGATCAGCCTTTTGGGTTCAAGAATCAGGCCAGAGAATCCTTCTCTGTTTTGATGTATTTTGAGCCACAAGAGCTGATTATGTACTGCTGGATAGCAAGGAGATAGGTCTGGGGAAACAAAAAGTAAACTCTCTATAAAGAACTGTCATGGAGGAGTGAAAGCATGTGAACTCTGGGCAGAAGCTGAGCCCACACAATCCCCACACTACCCAAAATATGCTGTTTGTTCACATTGGAACTTTTTGTTTCCTGATGACTGCTCTTTTGCAGTTACTTCTGAAACTTTTGGCATCATGTCTATGCAGAAGTAAAAGGTCTGTCTTTCATGTGCCTGTGTCAGAGGACATCTGCGTTACGGAACAAGACCAGAACAGTTCCAAAATTAAGGAATAAAGAAGGAAGGAAGGCAAAAGTCTGTCACGCACTCTATTGTGGTGGCTGATTTTCACATCCGCAGAGAAATATAAGAAATTCAGATGGTTTGTCAAGGGAAATATGATTGAATTATCTCTATAGCCCAGCTGAAAGGTGAAATGATGAGCAACCTGGAATTAAATTAAAAACCTAAACCCATTAAAGTATTCAGATTTCCCAGTCTAAGATAAAAGTGAAAACCTTTGAAATTAAGCAGTCTCCCTACCCTTATCTCAAGCTGAAGACGCTGCTGCTTTGGATAACACAAAGGAAGCCAGACTGGATTATTGCTCATTTGAACACTGGTTTTCAAATGCACCATATTTTCCTCAAGAAATGAACGTTATTCATTTCAGCTTATGCTGGATATCAAAGTAACTGTAGAAAAGGACACAAAATAAATTACCAGCCATCCTTTGATCCCAACACACTCCCACTGCTCCACTTCCCCACTCCAGAGAACAATGAAATAGGACCATATCTCTTCCTTATTCTCAGCACAATGCTGCATACCCTGATTCTTTCAAAGCTCATTCCTTTTCTGAAGAATGTCTTTATTTGTAACTCAATCAATTTTAAACTCTGTGTAAGATTTTCTCAAATGCTTGTTTTCTCACATGACTCTTCCTTACCTTCAAAGTGATTCTTCTTAAAATGCAATTCCTGAGTCCCACCTTGTCTGGCTTGAAGAGACAAATAAATCTCTCTCTTTGAGGAATCCAAATCTGTTCATCTATCCCATCACAATGAAGTATATTGCTGTACAGAAGTATTCCATTCCTATATGCAATATAAGCAAGAAAACAAATGTTTTTCTGTTTAAATTGGTTTTCATTGGTTAGGGCAGTTACACTTGTGCTGCATGTGAAATGAATCCTTGCCTGCTTTCACAAAGGCAACGCCATACTGAATCACAACTTGATGACATAAAACACTGGAAAAACATATGATAAACTATGTGATATCCCAAATCATGAATATAAAGGGATCGATATTGAATTCCTTAAATATAATAATGATGAAAAAACCTTCGTGTATAACAAAGTGGGACCAGTTGTCTGTATTTATTTGTTCATGTGATGCACCCACATCCCTTTCATTATGCCTGATTGCACTCTTACTGTATAAACACTTCAGGGCAGACATTCTTTCTTTGAAACTTGCATGACATCAGATAATGAAGCCTCAATCCCAACAATGGTCAGAAGAAACAGCAGGGGTAGAAATATTTACTACTGCTAACAACGTTATGCTGCTGAAAACAACGCTGTTTTTCAGTTGCATTTTGAATAAGAGGAAAATTGAAAGTAAGTTGCTTAATAGCCCTTGATCTCTTCTATTTCTACACTGGAACCGAATGTGTCCTGGAGTAAGGACAAACTTCCCTGATGTGAAACAACCAGGCAGAAGAGAAGGGAAGAAATACTCATTGCTACCAGGCCTCTACAATCAGATTTTTCCAATAATATTTGCAAATTGCTTAGAAGATCTTCAGTGAAGGAAAGTTACAATTGTGCCTCTGTTGTACTCCTCAAGCACTCATCTACATGCTAGATAGCAACTGAGACACCAGCGGAAATTCCCTCAATAAACATTTTTTAAAATTAAACATAAAACCTTTGAAATGGTATTACTCCTTCCATCATCAAAATATTGTGCTGGTGTAGTTAAATTTCCCCTTTGCCTTAGGTTTCGGTTCTCCAGAATTAAATATTCCATTTCAAATCCACATTTGGTATTTCAGTGATTTACACCTCATCTAATTTTGCTAGACGTCAGATGCCCTTTTAATGAGTGCTTGGAGGGTTTCATTCCATTATAGTTCCAGAGAAGCTGATGCTGCATTTTCTTTCAAATTCAAAAATTTAGCTGGCTGACATCCAACTTGCAATCAAATAATAATGAATTTTTAAAACTACTCCTTCCCAAGCAGAATCTCAAGAATAAAATTAAAAAATAGAAGAATAAATGTGCCAGATTTATGCAAGTCTTTATAAAAATTGTCCAGAAGAAAAAGTGCATTGCTGTAATTTCTCAAAAATAGAACAAGTAACCTTTGGGATGTTTCTTCCATCTAATCAACTGAGAATATTAACAATTTCACATGTTCGGTGTTCCTGCTATGTTTAATAAATGAACTAAATGTGAGCACCATCTGAAAAAGCATCTATTTAAAGCCTGCTGTACAGCTAAGTCTCTGTTGCGTTGGGCAAGACGGAAGTGCAGAGGCAGAGTAGCAACCTACAGAGATAAGCATAGTTAAGAAATAACTGAAGATAAACAAGTTTTTTTGAGAAACTATGACCAAGATGAAACAGCGGATAAGGCATCAAGCAACTGGAATCCTTGGTTCCCTTTCTCTTTACTTTCTAAACCTTGAACAGCCTTTGTAATGTATCCACTCTCCCATCCATCTTCTCTCTTCTCTGCCTGTCCATTCTCACATCATGTATGCAATACCCCTTCTGCCCCCTGAGAAGAAAAGGTACCTCTCTGTACAACTGTAAACAAAGTATAAAAACAACTTGTGCAAATTATCAGGAACTTTTTGGAGATCAATGAACAGAGAATTTCCCAGTTAGTTTATATCACTTCACTTTAATCCATCAATTCGATTGTTTGCAAGAGCTGTTTCCATTTTATAAAGATGGCTTTCATAACCTAGAATATAATTTATCATCCTAGTGAAAAGTATATGGCCATATGGTATGTAGCTTGTGTGCGTTATTGATTAGGTGTTACACTAGCAAGTTACATTGACAGGACCTGCTGAGGTTGCCAGGTGCTCCTTGTGAAGGTTTTTGTAAATGCATTTACCACCCACAGTTTAAAACCAGTTATTTATTTGCTTGCTTAATACCATTTCCAATGGTCTATATCCAGTATTTCCAAACAGCTGATCTATTAGCTAAATATTTATAAATAAAACAATAAAATGGCAGATTCTCCCAAGAGAGTCAGCACTCTCCTCTCCTGCATATAAACAAAGTCCTGCCAACCCATGCGAGATGCTTCCCTGTCTATTCTGGCAGCGAAAGGACACTGATGTCTCCTTGTTTCTTTACATAAGTCTGTAGGATAGGTGACAGTTCAACTTCTACACAGAAATAATCTTCATTTTCTGAAAGGATTTTGTCTTTGGCTGCAGTGATTCCCTTTCAATTCCTTTTATTACCATAGAAATATAAAACTGAAAGTGAAGTCACCTAGCCCTTGCATTCTCTTTTTTTAATCTAAAAGAATCCCAGTTCATAAAGTCTTTCTTCAGAGCCTGTGCTTTCTAGACCTCTGACCGGTCTCTACCATCTCTCACATCTTTGCTCCTAAAGCCATTTTCACAGCTTCACCATCTTACTGAAAAGGAGTTGATTCCAAAGCAAAATAAATGTTATTACTTAACTTCTCTTTCCCTTACCAGTTTTTTTTCAATCCAATAGTAGCAAATCTGACTACAGTAAAGCTTTCCTAGTTACAGTGTTAAGCATGCTCCCTTTTTATGCATAGGCATAATTTACTAGCACGTAGTTGAGTAACACATTTTAGCATTCATAAACACTGGTTATTTCCTTCATGAATCACCTTGAACTACATTTCTCATGATTTTAACATGCACTCCTTTGTTGTGGTCGGGAATTCCCTTGATATAAAGCACTTTGCAAAGTGATATTTCTGTGTTACCACATGCATTGAAGATGAAGAAAATGAGTAATATAATTTTTACCACAGAATAACTGAGGTAAATCTTTTCTTATGACTGGTTTAAGGGAGTAATGCACTAAATCAGTTCATTTTTATTATTTTCATGATATTAATATGGTAATCAGCCCTGGAATCACCATAAACATCCTAAAACATAGGCACAAATTAGGACTTCATGATGGAATGTGATCATTTCTATGCAAATGATTTTCAGTTCTTCCTATTGTTTGCTTTTTTTTTTTTTTTTTCTTTCAATGTTACCTTGAGATGTTTTGAAAGGACACTTGTTAAAAATACTCACATTCAATGATTCCACAGAATTCTTGTTTTAGCGAGCATTTAAATCTACTGACCTGCAAACAATGGGCTGGGTTTGGTGTCAGCTGTATCATTAAGCAGAAATAAAGTTAATAAATGTTGGCAAAGATCTCAACAAAAGTTATAATTTCCTTACAATTCTCTACATCACTCTTTAGAGGAATTGCATTGTCCTTTACTGTAGATCTTCCTAATTCTGAAATACAAACTATACAACTACCCGTGGCAAGAGAATGTCACAAACTACTTCAGAAATGTAATCTAGATTGAGGTCAGCAACATTCTGGCATTTTCTAACTCCGTTAGAATATCATTCCCAGGGTCTCTGGTCTTCTCAGTCATAAATATTCTCTTCAAAAAAGGGATGTTTTAGCGAGAGCAACAAAATACAAGTGTAGACATTGAGAACCCCTCATGCTGCATCACAGCAGGAAAGAACACTAATAGCAGATTTTCCTCTTCATTTTCAAAAGCTAATGATGTTCTGTAGTTATAAGTAGCAAAACTGGGGTACTATCTTCCAAAATGACAGTACAGCACCTCGTTCTTCTGGTTTTCATCTTGGGATCTCAGTTCCTCAATACATCAGCCTGGTAATTGCACACGGAGCTAAAGTCTGTCTCAGATTCAGCACTGATGTTAGCAATTAGCATCTAGTCAGCCAGAGAATATAGGATTCACTTTAACTTGTCCTGGCTATTTGTTGAAAGAAAAGAAAATAAAACATCAGTGGAGCAACAGATAGGTGAAACACCTAAGCATAATAAGTTTGTGGGGACAAATGGCACTTCAAGAAATGGTTCTTCCACAGAGCAGCACACATTCAAGAACATGCAGAACTCCACACCACCAGCAGACACTCTTCTCATTCTTTTGTTTGCTGAAATAATTTTGTCTCAAGGGCTTTGAAAGATTTTCATCTTCATTTTTAATCAAAAGAGCATCACAGTGCATTTCATAAATAGCAGAAATAATATTTTCCATAATCACTGTGGAAAGTTTACCACGTCACTCTTCTTCAAAGTCACCTTTTAAACAGAAAACAGTTTATTGAGCTACTTTGTCCCTTAAATAAGCTTAAAAAGAAAAATGGGTAGCAACTCCTATAAAGATGCAGAAACTCGCAGTGACTATTTTATTACACTTTACAAAAATGCCAAAGGTTTTGTGCTGTAGGGTGTGAAAAATACCATATTTTCTAATGAAAAAAAAAAAAAAAAAAGCCACTCTGAAGAATCCTTCTAATTAAGTTACTCCTGGAAGTCTGAACAATTTTGCTGTTTGTACGGCAGGCTTTCAACACTGGGAGGTCTGTTCATTACTCTTAGATTAAAAGGTGTGAACTTGTTATGAACTTCTTCCTAATAGAAGAAGAAAAACTAGCAAGGTGGGATATTAAAAATGCAAACAACTGGTTTTACAATGGAAACTGAATCTTCTGGAGGGATTTTTCCTATTCCAGACTGGATTTTCTTCTGTTTCCAAGAACAACATGTTACGGAATTAGGATTTAGGATATCTAACACAACAGTGCATTAGGTAGGGGTATTGAACATGGGTACCTGCTTTCTTTGGGTTTGCAACCAACACTGAGCTTTAAGTAATAGCAGAAAATATCCACTGTCAGTGCAGTTTTCAAGAAATTCTTTTTAACAAAGCTCCTTTCTAAACACTGGAGAATAAACGTTCAGCACAAGGATCTTTGCAACCACAATCATAGAGGAAAGTTGACACTTATCTCTTCCTGATTCACTGAACCCATATGCCTGCATCTGTTGTGTCAGCATTTTCAGAAGCAGTAGCATGGAGTAACACCTGGCTTGATCATGTGGTTCAGAATTACAGTACAAGGAGAAAAACAACACAAAAAAAAAACTAAAAAACATGTGTAGTTGAGAAGATGATTGATCTATCTTCAGAAAGGGAAGTGCTAGAACCATTCAGTTACTCAGAATCCTAAAGACTGCCCGTCACGACATGTAGCCTTGTTTGGTAAAGATACTGTACTCCCATTTCAGCACTGGCCAAACTCCCTTCAGATACAAAAACAGTCACACATTTTCTGTGTTATTGGGAAATAACCCAAGAGAGATTATAAACAATGTAATCTAAGAAGTTGGCTTCATGCCTTTGCAAAGGCTTTGATAGGTCCTGTTGGCTCACGCCAGCGTTTTGAAAATAGTTACACATATTTTCCTGGTAGCAATGTTTTTCCATTGCTTTGAAATCCCAGCATGGGACCATTAAAGCAAATGTCCCTTTCAAGGCATAAAACAGAGCAGAGCGACCAGAAATTGGGTGCAAAAGATGGGAAGATGAAGAACTGCAATTTCAACCTCCGAACATGATCAGAGATGGAGACCTGCACTCTGGGGTTTTAATGTCTTTTCAGCATGGCATTTTTCTTAAACTGGCTAACACAAGAAATCACTGTTTTGAACCACTGTTAAGTTACCTGCTTAAAATACCATACACCTTTGCAGAGAGAAACAAACAGTAAGATAAAGAACCCAGGAGACTGGAGTTCTGGAAAGGAATGTGTGCACACAATATGGATATCTCATTGATGAAGATGATTGACTTGGGTCTGAGAGCAAAGTGGCATTTTCTGGATTTTAGACCCAGAAAATCCCATTACAGTTCAGATGACTAAGGCTCCAATTCCGAGAAAAGGATATTTAAATGAAATCCAAACCAGCTCTATAAGAAGATACTTAAATTGCTACTTATTATGCAAAAACTTAGCAGTTTGTTAAACCTGTATCCAATTAAAATGAAATAAATTTCAGGATGCATTTAAATGCTTTGCTAAATTGGAACTTTAAAACCTTTTCCTGGAAACTGATAAGGAGTATCTACAACAGTTGAGACTTACTGTAGCATTTTCCATATTTCACTACAGTCATGCTTTTACTCAGTCACTAGAAACTCGTAATGCAGACTTTGTCTACTTTCAAAAATTAATGCTCTCTGTGGGAGCTTTGTTAATAGTCAGAACTTAATTGCTTTACAGTGCTCTCCAATCAAGACCATTTCTAGCAACTCACTGGATTATAGTACTAACTGTTCACCCCAGCAGTGAAAGTGATTGCCCAAAACTGTTACACACAGATAGGCAGGGTTTCCCTCCATCAGTCTAAACTGAGGAGTTTGTCTGTGCTTCTACTGCACATCTCCACTCTGCACGAGAAAAACTAAAGTAAATCAATATTTTTACTTCTTTGGATTTCTGAATTTAACTACTGCTTCACTTTACTTGCCCTTGTCAGATTTGTTCTGCTCAGCAGTTGACAGTAGACACAGTTCTGGCCCATTTGAAGGAGACGTTTTTAACCTTCTGAATGAACAAAAACAAACTAGACCTTTTTCTTTCTTTCTGTGAGTAGTCAGAACTTTTAAAATCAGTCTGTCCTGGGTTTTGCATAGTGGAATACTTGAAAAATCTGACCTACATCTAACCACAGCGACTAAGAATCTTTTATTGACTTCAGTGAATGGCCTTTGAATCAGGGTCTACAAGAAACTGTGGCTTTGTGTTTTAAGACAAATAAGAAAACAGAATTTAAAGGGACACATTGTTTCAAACAGACTCATTCAATTCCTTAGCAACAATTTAAGAAGTCACAAGGGAAATGAGTTTTTATGGTCTCATCATTTCTTTGATGTAAAAGTGCACACTCCATCTTTCTGGCATTTCATTCAACAGCCTCACATGAGAAAAAAAGAGCCCCACTGTGCATAAAGAGAATAAAATATGTTCAAGAAGAAACAGGAAAAGAGATTCAGGTTAATACGAAGGTCAACCTCTTTCTGTGTTTCAAATCTGCACTTTGCTGAGATCTTAAAGAGGAGTAAAAAAAGCTTTAATCTTCAGTGCTGTCATCCTTCTGCTGGAGAGCTAAAATCCAAACAGAAATACTTTGGCTGATGTTAGCATTGTGAATTGCTGTTAAATCTTATATCTGTCCCTGAAATACTGGACCCGACATGACACTCTTCATATTAAATAAAACTAATGCCTCATGAAGGTTATCAGTGATCTCAAAATGCCAGAATCTGCCAGTCACTTTTCCTTCCTCCTCCCCTCATCCTATGCAGTGACACAGTGGGAGGCCTCAAGGAGCCCCAATCCCTGCACCAAACTTTTGGTCCAGGACGGAGGAGCCAGCTCACCTCCCTGCCTTCCTTTGCATCTCTGAACCAAATCTCAGGAACTGGTCATAATCTGATGCCATCCCATAAGCAGCAGAGCTTTCAGGATCCTTCCCCTCCCAGGTGTGCTCTGGCTGCTTTGCTCTGCCTGGAGGCTGAAGGCTGTCCCACAGATAGGCTGTAGATACCAGTTTGAGCTGAAGGTCTCTCTAAGAGCATGGTGTAATGGCAGCCCAAGCTTTATCCCTGCAGAAGGGGAAGGGAGCATGGCTCTGCCCACTAGAGAAGAAATAGGCTGAACCATGTGGTTTTCAGGTACAGTGAGGCTGGGGATGGGCAACAGAGAGAAAAGCACCTCCACTGGGTCTGCCTGAGAGGCATGGCTGGGAACTCCCCCATCTGAGGTAACATGGAGAAGTGCAGAAGACCCTCTCCAAATGCAGGCATTTTGATTTTATCTCATTGTTTCGTTGTGCGTGCATTTTTGTATTGTGCATGTGTTTCTGGTGTGTTTCATTTTTCTTTTTCTCTTCTTACAAAAGAGCCAACCAAGCATGAGAAGCTACTACTGAGAGCACGTGAGCTGACAGGTCTGCCATAGAAATACTTCATCAGCTACTTTGAGATTAAGCTTAAAATGTTTTTTTAATGCCAATATTTTATTCATCCACACAATTACCTCTTCCTTGCAGGAGAACTGCTAGACAATTACAGTGCCTACTATTTATAACCTATCAAAGCTGGAAGTCAGTTCTCTCAATCACATAGTGTGGGGCTCATTTCACCAGCAGTGGTTGAAAGAGTGAGAAAGAGTCCCCTCTGCCTGGCCGTGTTCTTTTCCACCTTAAAAGTGAAGAATTAATATTTAAAAAAAAAAAAGACAGCTATCTACCTCGTATCATATTACGTGGGCTGTATTATATTAAACAAAGAAAAAAAGAAATCGGGAAAGAATTTGTACTCTTGTAGCTAGGCAAGCACAAGGAAAAAGGTTTTCACACAGGCATAAGAATTTCCCTAATATTTAAAACTCTTTCCTGAATTATATTTTTCCATTACACTTTCTCAAAAGGACAAAATGGTCTGTTTCCTTTTTTTTTTTTTTTTTTTTTTTTAAATTGGGGGTGAGAGAAGAAGAGTCCACAATTTAAAAAAAATTTTTTTTTAACTGCTAAGGAAAGCACACCACAGGGCAACCACAGGAAGGAGAAAGTCCAAATTCATACAATGCTTCTATCTCCCAACTCATGGGAATAGCAGTATCAGCTCTTAGTGATGGAGCAGAAACCACTTAAAATGGATCTGGAAAGGTGGTGAGAACTGTGGCTGCTTCCATCCATAACTGTCACCCCAAACAACCCATCATAGTTAAGTGATAAATATGACAGTGAACATCACTATCTGAAAGCTGAATGTCAAATGAATAGGAATGAGAGCACACTGCCATTCAGTTTTGAAATCCTTACTACAAGAACAGCAGCTGCTATATGCTTTGCCTTTTGTTCAGGCAAAAGAAATGAGACTTTTTCTTACTCTGCTGCAGATGTAAAATGTGTTTCATTTAGCATGCCTAAAACCAACAGCTCTCTGTGTGAGCACAGAGCTCAGTGCCATATCACACAAGTCTTGAGTACCTTTGAAATTTTCTTTCACTTCAGTTTCCCTAGTTCAAAATAGTGGTGTTTAGCTGTGGGAATTCACCAGTTCAGATGTCTGATGGGAAGAAGTTTGGCACTATCCTGGCAGAAAGGTTGGGTGAATGCATTACCAGCTGCAGTGATTTATAGAGGGGATGAAGGAATAAGCAAAGTCACAGGTAGAGATAAACAGCAGCATGAGATTACAACATCAGGAAGAAATCTGTTTGGAATAGAAAACAAGGAATAAATATTTTTCTCTCCACTATGAACAACCTTTACATTTCAATCTTCTGGCTTAGTGCCTTTAGCTATCATTTGAGACTTCTTGTTCTGCTGAATATTTTTGCATCAGAATTCTGCAGTCTAATGTCTTTTCAGAATAAATTTTAACTTCTTCTTCATCCTTTCATCCTTTAGTAACAAGCGTAGATTCAAACATACCTGTTCTGCTTCTCCCTCCTCTGTAGCTGAAGTGCAATTTACACTTTTGTTTGTTCAGTCACCAGCCCCTCCAGCATATGTAAATGATGCAGCTGACTGGATGCATTGTGAAGAACTTCAAAACTATTTCTCAGCAGAATATTTACTCAATGATTAGAGAAAAGCTTTCTAATATTTGTATACAAAACATTTTCACATGAAGGTGGCACGTTTAAGCTTTGAAGAGATGGTAATCATGTATCATATCCCTCTAGTTAAAAAATTCATGAGTGCTCTGCAGAAATATCAGGAACTCGTGTTTCTTTGCAGCGGCGTTACTTCTTTAATTAAACGCATCTTATGAGGCTGCACGGGGCTATGAAGGATTTGGCCTCTATAATGCAGGCAGTACCCTGCAAATTGTGGCCATGCGGCCTGATGTGAGTAATGGACTTGTAAGTGGCTGCAGGATCTGCTGCCTCATCCCAGGAATTGCACCGCATTGATTTCCTGCCCACGAACCCATCTCCTCTGCCCTTCAACCCACCTCCACAGTGGCTGCTCTCATGAAGTATATATCCAAGGGAGAGGACCTAAAGAGCAGACAGATACTGCAAAGCTACATCAATACACAAATTCCTGCTGCCTCTCCTGCGTTTTGGTGTTGTTTTTTATCCACTAAAGAAAAATGGTTTTCAGGATAGCTGTTTTCCACACTCTCACTCCCTTCTGCCTTTGGTAATTGGAGGGAAGGTAGAGATGCATTAGGCATCCCGACAGTTTCTTACTCTATTGCAGGGAGAATGTCTCGTGGAGATTTTTTACATGGATTCCTGGCCAAGTTTCAGAGAAGGTCATTGCAAACTATCCCTTTTCTATTACATCACTACAAATGGTGCTGGTTTTGGCTTTGAGACCCACTAGAGGAAGGCAATAGCATGCCAAGTGTTGGGGAAGGTATGTTTATGCAGAGATTATGCTTATCAACAACAACATAGGGAGTGCCAGAATTCCTTCTTTGTGAAAATAAAGAAGATATCCTACCAGTGAATGGCTACACTCAACAAAGCAGCAGCCACTGACAAAAATTCCTGAAATGTCCCATTTATAGCACATGGCTATAAATATAGTCATTGCTGCAAAGCAGCTAACAACGTGTTTGTTACTGGGTAAGAAGAGACATTGTTGAGAACCTACATATGAGTTCCTAATACATAAACTGTAATTTTACACTGCTTGAATAATGTTGATAAAAGCTAGAGATACAGCTGACAAAGAAAGAAGATAGAAAACCATCACCTTAAAAATGAAATTGATACTGAACCGTAGAACAATAGCATTCAAATAATAATGCTACAGTGCATCACCCTTTTAGAATTCTGTACAAAACATTGACTAGATTGTTTAGGAATAGATGTCGTGTTTTAGATAGAAATATTTATTCTGGGAAAAACAAATTAACCAGCTGCCAATCCCCTGACTATTGTCAATCAAATTGCACTATAAATGACATAGGTAAACCCATCAAACGGTGAGGTGGCCTATAAAATACAGCAGAAGAGAAAAGAAGAAAATTTACCTTCCCTGCCCGGGAAAATAGGAGATCATGTGAAGTGTAGAAATATTGGCTGCCATGAACACTTACCTTCCTCCAGTCATTTTGCTTTTCCTGTTATCCCCTACCTTCTTCCATTTAGCAGCACTTGGCAGTATACTGGACACATTCTTCCTCAGGACTGTGCACGGGCTGCCTGGAGAGGTATGGGACACAGATGTGAGGTCAAGGGAGGAAAGGAGATGAGAGGCTTTGGCTCTGATGTTTCTGATGCTTGCAAGGCTTGGAAGAAATTTGGAAAGCAAGGGCAGGACGTGGACTGATGCTGTTTCAGGGCCCAAAGAGAAAACAGAGTGAAGGCAGGATAAGAGTTAATGTGTCCATCTAGAATCAGGTCCATTTAAACTTTCAATTGCCTGTGTCTTTTTCCTACAATGACATGGAGGTTCTTTTGTGTCACCACATCCCCCTCCCTCGATCCTTGTTTTTCTCTAAGGCATTATCTGGTTTTAAATTATGTAACAATAATGTTGTCTTTGAAACAGTAATGTGACTGAACGATATGCTACATCCTTTCATTTGTGCTTAACCTTTACAGGACACATTTATATAAAATACCCAGCAATGCCCTCCTTTTTACTCCCTGGCTAAATGCACCTGTAAGACTCTATTTACTCACCATAATAGTGCAGGAATTCAAAATTTAATAATGCCCAAATTTTTATAAATACACACCTTTCAGCTGAAAATGCAATGCTGATTTATGGGATAATTTCTAAGGCTTTTATGTTCAGTATGTGTGTCACAGTTTTCTCGGTTTCCTATTTTTTTTTATTTTTTATGTTTTACAAAAGAAGATGCAGTTTATCTCAGTTTTCAGCCAAAAGAAATGGGAAGGATCCAAGAGTGACCTGTGAAACAAGTGGAGCCTTAGATTTGTTAGGTATGGAGACTGAGATGCATTTCTGCACAGCAGAGCAGGAGCCGTGTGGTTCTGGGAAGGAATATCTTGACAGAAAAATCAGGGAAATAAATGACTTTTGAGGCTGATCAGACAAAAAGACTGAAACATTCAACTTACATTACAGTGATGCCATGGCTGCAGAGGCTTTGGTAATCTACTATCAGCAGTAAAGTAATCCATGAGTTTTTGAAGCAGAAGGACTTTGTGGACGTAAGGAAAGCCTCTCTTACTTATGGTTGTTTTAGGCATTTCTGTGCTCCCTCCCAGTTTGTGCCAAACACAATACCCTGAGATTTGGGCAGAACGATCACCCAGGCAGCAGCAGTGAGTACAGCCTTCCTCCTGATACACACTGCTCAATGTTTGCAAACCCTTTGCAATCTGCTGGTGTTGTTGCTGTACAGCAGCAGTTCAAATGTTCAGTATTTTAAGTAAATAGAGGACCGCAATGCTGCCAGCCTGATAAACATCAGAGGATTGAGTTTGCTAAGGAAACTAAAGTAGTTCCAAACTAATTTAGTGTGTTAAATCTGCATTTGGGAGAAGGAAAACCCCCCTTCATTTTAGTATTTAAGCTCAGTACAATTTTAGTGTGCATTCTATTGTGTTCCTAACTATATAACAGGCAAATAATGCTTATCTTTGGGCAGATGGATACATCACTAAAAATGACAAGCCCATTAGATCAACAAGGGCTATATAATTATCATGGGGAAATAAAGCCAATAAATCTATCTGGTATAAATTATGGGCTTATGAAGTCATTCATAATGAAATAAATATTTAATTTTTCTAAAATCCAAAGTCTTCCTTTGGAAACAGGAATATTAAAAATTCATTTCCATTTCTTATGTCGGGAGCAGTGCGGTTGAGTGGTTTCAGCATAGGCGTGCACTCCCAGGCACTTCTCAGTCCTATTCCTGGTTCTGCCATTGATTCACACTGTGGTCTGAGCCAAACTGTTCCACCTCTTTGTACTCCTTCGCCCATCTGTAAAGCTGAGATAATGCTCACCTGCTCCATAGAATCATTAGGAGAATTAAGAAACATCTGCTCTGCATCTTGAAGACATGAAATACCCTCAAAATGCAAAACAGCATTATTCGGGAGATGGATAAAACCTTCCAGGGTTTGGAGATTTTCACTTTGTCACCAAACCTCTCACTACCTGGCAGGATTGATTTCCACTTCACTAATTCAGTCAGCTCTCTCTTTCTATAGTTATTATTTTACTCTCCTCAGCTAAGTCTGTCGCCATTAAAAGAGATCTGTTTACTGTAAGTCAGCTCTTCCAAAAAATAATTGGCAGGAAGTTCCTGGTGGAGACAGAGCAAAGGGAACATCATCCTCTGCAAAAGATTCACCTGCTGCCAACACAGGTCCTGCTCTGAGAGCAAAGATGCAGACTGTGTCTGCTTCATAATTACGGAGAAAAGTTGAAGGAAAAGGGCTGTTTAGGGACATAAAATTACAAAATGGAAACACAAGCAAAGAGGAAAACAAAACTTTAGTAATTAGAACTTTTGCTATATGCTGGAATAGAAACAACAAGGAATGAAGAAAATATTTATTTTCATCTAATATTTTGTAAACTGTGTGGAACAGTCTATGGCAACTCCATCAATAAGATTGCAATACTTGTATTTCAAAACTGAAGTAAAATAGTTTTCCTTCTTGATTGGTAATATTGTACACCATTCTACTGTAGTCATATCTATCCATTCTATGCAGCATATTTGCAAGATTATTTGACTTCTTTGCCTGTCCTCTTTCAAATTTTATCATATATACATATCTAACTTCAGTATTTATTGACTTCTCTAAAGTCAATAAAAAATGAACCTGGTGATACCATTCTTTTAGTATATTTTGTTTAGCTTCATTGTTACACTCTCAACTAAATTCTTTTTGCACACTTAAAACTGAAGTAGAATATTTTAGAAAGGTAGGAATAGTAGAAAGGCTAGGAATGGTAGAAAGGTAGGAAACTGTGGTAGTTTTAAAAGTATTTGGGGGAAAAAAAAAAAAAAAAACAGAAAAAAAGAAAAGCTATGCAACTCAACAAACAAAACCCAAACTGAAAAAAAAGGTACATAACACTTCCCAATTGACACAGAAGGCAGATGAGTCACACCAGCCATTTTTGCCAAGGTGGTTTAGAGTTGGTGTTATGTGTTCTGCTATGCTTGGCTGGCATTAACACTGACCTGCACGATTAACAGAGAAGTCTGACCCGAAAAGCAGCAAGGCTTTAATTGCTGTTAAGGAATCCACTTTGGCCTTGAAGCCTTTATTCTGTTCCACATAAACTCTGTTCTCTGCCATCAATCTGTCTCTCTGTAATCCCAGAGATAAGAAGGGCAGAAAGAGTCATTCTCATACTTCATCCTTCAGACTGATCTGTTAGATATCCTGGTGGCAAGTTTCACTGGATCGAGCTTTGGCTGATCCGAGTTCTTCCTTGTAGGAATTCAATGGTCTTGAGTCAGTGGCTTTAAGTACCCATTCTGCTTTTGGTCACTTAAGTGTCCAATTTGTTTCTTATTTTTAGGCACAGAGCAGGCTTTTTTGATCCTTGTGTGAGAGGGAAAGAAGCTGTACCCCACTGGAAAGGACAAAATAAGTATTTGCAAGCTGATCGTATCACTTAGTTTTATTTTAAAGAAGCATTAACCAATTCAACCTCTAAATAAATGACAGATTTTCCAAACCTTGAGTAATGTTTGCAGCCTTGCAGTGAACTCTCTCCACTATGCCAGCTTTCTTTCAAAAAAACCCTGTTATAAATGCCTTGAATCATTTCACCGTGGTCTCATCTGGAAGATGAACATTTCTAGAAAATAATTTGTCACTGCCATATCTGTAGGTATGTAAATCCATGCTCACAGGAAAAAGATCAACTGACAGTACCTGAAAAAATCAGTTTACTGTACAGACACCAAACTACTTCCCTTCCACATACATCACATGCAGCACTATTTGCAGCAAGCATGGCAAATTGCTGCAAACACACAGGCTCAGCATCTACAGCCGTAACCACGACAACTGTCCTGCAGCTACACAGGCTAGGAAAAGATCTCCAAAATACTTGTGTCTGCTGCAGCAGGATCTCATCTTTCTGAGGCAATTCAAAGCATTTCACAAACAAAACGTCAGAATTCATCTGCCTGGGGCACTGTCACAGATGTTGTGCTGTGGATTCGGAGGGAGGGCTGAGCTGTCAGAGCCACAGGAGCCCAGCATTGAACACTGCTCAGTGGTGCTGGCTGAACAAGATCCTGAGCAGCCTCTATGAGGGATGGGGACAGCCTACTTCAGCACAACAGTGTGGGCTGCAAAACTTAAGGGCAAGGATACCAAGCAATACAACAGTGCTTTGATTCTAAACATTGAAGAACTTGTATATTAGTGTAATTGCCATGTCAATAGCTCTTTGTATTTTACCCATCCACAATGCCAAATAGTGCTCTAAATATGTCATCAGCTCTAAGATGTCTAAGTGCTCCAGTTTACCCCACGAACAGCTATGCAATCATAATATGTTTTTGAAATCATTCACAGAACAATAAGTTCTGAGTTCCTTGGTTGGTTGATTTTCATTTAAAATAAAACAAACACAAAAACAAAAGTTAAAATCTAGTTCCTGTTAAAGAAAAAAAAAAAAATGACAAAAACACTTTCACATCCCAGAACAAATGTCTTTGGCTGTGTCAAAGCCCAGAGAAGCTGGAGTTCATATGGCAGCCATTCCCAAATGCACCATGAATGCTACCCACAGAACATGCTTTAGATAAAGTCTGCCATTTCCTTTTGCTACATTCTTTGGAAGTATTTCCATTCTGCCTTGAGCATAGATCTCAACACAAAGGACTGCAATATGCAGCTCCAATTCATGACAGAGTGCCTATGTCATGAAAAATCTCAGCACCTTCAATGAGATATTGGTGTATCTAAGGCTCACTAATATGAGCAGGAGTTGATGACTAACATGAGAATCTGCTTCAAAAATACCACTGCTAGAGCTGACGTATTATTATAGACAGTCTATTGTACTTGCAAAAGACAAGTAAAGAGCTCTTGGTTGAGAATACATGTCAGAAAAATGACATGTTTTCATCACTTCCAGCCCTAGTTAAAAAACTCTGAATACATTAACCAGCTGAAGGAAAAATACTTTCAGCTTTTATATCACAGTGGGAATCTGTAAATCTGCTACAGTGTAACGGACAATTAGTTTGAATTCAACCATTTATCATTTCCAAAAAGTTAATTTTTTTTTTTTTTTTAATCATACATATACAAATAGAGGATTTTTCACTGAGTTCCCCATGCTCCACTTTTGGGCATCCAGCAAACAGAAGGAGTTTTGGGTGGGCAGGACTGGTTCAGTAATTGCAGCTAAGTTGTTATCTCATACAAAGTTTTAACTTGTTATTTCATCCTGAATACATGTTCCTGTATGCTACTCCAAAATGATCCAAATCATCTGATGAAAATCTGGTAACTATTTCAACATGCCACCTGTGTGGGACCCTAGGCTTTGCTTTCTGTAACTTCTCATGAGGAGTGGGTATTCTGGTTTCCTAGACCAGACTTGCTACTTCCTTTATCCAGAAGGCTTCAGCTATGCTCTGGGGACTGAATTCCATGCATCTGTAAGGATAGCTGTGTTATCTCTAGGAATGCCTGGCACCGCTTCTGAAATGGGTTGCTTTTGTTGGCACCAGCAAGTATCTGAGCATACTTGTTTTGGCTGAAGTTTTCCTTTTGTAATCTAATACTGACCCAGAATCATCCTTTCATGCAAATGAATGTGCCCGACTGGATGGAAAGCACAGGTCCTTCTCTGTGATTCTGCATTTCTTAAGCTAAGCTGGACATCCTTTCCAAATTCAGACCAACAGAACGAGTCTATCATGCTCCTTGGAAGGAATATATCACTGTCTACATGGATAAGAGAACAGAAGCATGGGACCTAGTCCTACAGTCTTTACTCAAATCACTTTCATAGGAAATCTAGATTCACTCTAGATTTAAGAATAAAGTACAAATAGAACAAATTAATTGCAAATTACACAGTTTTTGTGTTTTTGTCAGTGGTGGTCTCTTTCTATTAGAAAAAAAAAAAAAAAGGTGACTGATTATTTGTAGGAAGCAAATAAAAAGGAAAAAGGATAAAAGGAAGGATGTGGCCATGGATACACCACACGGGCTTCTATCAGAGACACATCTACAGCCAGGAGCATTACTGAAGTGGCTAAAAGGAAACACCAAGGGGATTCATGCTTTGAAAAGTCTGAAAATGCAACTATGCATAACATCTCAACAATATTATTTTTATATATTTATTTCTATATATAGACCAGAACACTTAGGAGGCAGCAGCACGTCAATAATGACACAATAGTTATTACTATATATCGTTTGTGCAGTGTCCTAAGTGTTCAGGGCAGACAGGAAAAAATGCTTTCCCAGAAAGTACATGTTATAAGGATGTTTAATTAATCTAATGGCTTAGTGGGTGCCATTAAGCACCTCTTTAGCTTAATTTCAGTCTCAGCAGGCAGGTGGATAAATAGGAAGTGATTTTACTCCTTCTTCCAGACAAAGCATCGTTTCATTAGACCAGAAGGGATTGGGCTTTTTCAGGCCTTGCATTTATCTGACTGCTCTGTGAGGTGACAAGTCCTCACTCTGTTTCAAGCCTTACAATAGCAGGAAGCCTGGTGCTGGAAAGCCCCTCTAAGTAACAGCTTATGTCTCCAGTGTCTCCTACTCACACACTAAGAAATGTGGGAATTTAAGGGCAAACTTGAAGCTGGACAGCAATGTCTGTTTCTGAAGTGGAATTACACTTGTGACCACACTGCTGCTCTCAGCCCCAGACAGATCAGCTCATTCTCATTTAGAATCACAGAATCGTAGAATTGTTTGAGCTGGTAGAGACCCTTAAAGGCCATCTGGACCAACTCCCTGCATAGAACAGGGACAGCCTCAGCTCTGTCAGGTGCTCAGAGCCCACACCAGTCAAAGCAACCTGATCTAACTGTAGGTTTAACTCCACTGCACACACAATAAGCCACAAGATAAACTTGGATTCACCCAAACACTGCGATCTCAATGAAGAGAATGACTTACTGCTATTAACTGCTTGCCAGTTGTCACTGGCAAGAACCACCCAAGTATGAAACACAAAGATGCATCTAGAGTAAACTGCAGCAGATAAGCTCCCAGCATTTTCTAAGCAAGCATAATGGATTTCTCAAGGTTAAAACTGTATCTTTTACTAAATGCTACAGACATCTCTTTGAGTAAGATTTGAAAAATGTTTAATAAACTAAAACATCTTTTGCTTTCCCTACAGCTCACCTTTTTAGCAAGAATACCTTTTTATATGACCTTGCATAGGCTGAGGCAATTAAACAAACACGTTAAAGGACTCAGAAATTGATTTTGACAGAAGTAAAATCCAGCACTGAAAATGCAAAGAAAACACTGTGGTTTAACTACCTCACCGTACATTACACACGAACTGACAAAAATATCTCCAGGGCTTTGCATTTATGCACTAGAGTTCAGATACTTAAAAGTTTAAACATTTAAATCTGGATTTGCTTGTTATCCTAAGCAGCCTCCTGCAGTTTTACAGCACTAAGTTCTTCAGATTTGTCTAATTCAAGGCTGCACATGCATGACATATTGGAGCAGTTTTAAGAAAATATACTTGTTCCTGAATTGCTGAAGCAACCTCACCTTGTTCTGAAATCCAGGGTGTATCTGAAAAACATGACATGGACACTGCTTGTCCTGGGCAGCCCTCAGTGACCCATGGTACACAAACCTCACCAGCACTAAAGCTCTTTGTTTGTGAGTGAAAATGTCATTGAGAAATAGGTTCTGTATCACCTACGGCTTGGCTTCTGTCTGCTCTCATCCCCAGCATCAAAAGGAACTGAAAGAGAAAAGTTAAAAGAAAAAAAAAAGTAAAAATCAAAGATGAATTTATTTTTTGTACGTTCATCATCTCAAAATTGGAATATAGCAGCATTTCAGGTCTTCTTAATAAATTAGAAAGAATAAACTGGACCAATTTAACACGAAATTCACTATAAGACACAATGAAGTGGTAGGAAATTGTTGATAGCCATCAAAACAAAAAGAAGGCAGAGATGAGAAACCAACCTAATATGCATTACCGACATTATTTACAGACCATGTCAGGCTTAGTTCCACTGAATAGCTTCACTGCTTGCTTATTATCAAGCATTTTTGTGGTATTTAAATGTTGAAACTACAGATAATTTGTATTCCTTTCCCCACTGCAACAGGAAAGTTTAATACAGAAGATAATATCAGCGTTTGAGATCCTGTTACGCTCTCAGCAAGGTGCACCTGCTGCGATCGGATGCTGAGAGAAGGCTCTTTGTCAGACCCATTTCCACAAATTCTTTGCTCATTTTCTATTATAAATAGTGCACATTGCAAAACAGTGCATAGTCTGAAGAGGCACTAAGAGTAAAACAAGATTTTCTTGCTTAGCATCAGCCCTAAGATGCACAAACCTAAGGAGAGACCAACACATCCATTTGATGGCATGTGTGCTTACACACCCATAAACTCCTTCGTGTCTCAAGGCAGCACACAGGGGGAGCAGGCAGTGAGTCTCATCCCATCCCACAGAGCCTTTTAAACAAAATAAAACGTTAATTTTTGTCCTCGAGCAATGGTTGTCTGCAAGCCTGCGCGATCAATGCAGCAGCCAAAGATGTTGTTATTAAAACGCCCCTATCAATGTGCTTCATTCTTCACATTCCTGAGCACTAATAGAGAAATGTTGAACCTGTGCCTGAGCGCATATCATTCAGGTGCTGTTCTGCTGGGATCTATTTTCATGCCATGTGAACACTGTGCTGCTTAACAGCAGGGTTACAGGGGCCAGCTCATTAGTATTGGAGGGAAATGGCAGCTGGGGAAACAAAAATACAATGCAGAAAGTTACAAATGGTACAAATGGTTTCAGTATTATTAAAAGCTTCTTACACTGGCACTTCAGGGAAAGAAAAGTTTTCCTCTTTTCTTTTTTTTTTTTTTTGAGGGCAGATGACAGTGGAGGTACCTTAACTCTGTAAACTCCACAAAGCCAAAGTTCAACACCTGCCTCCTTCAGCACATACCTTTGTTTTCAGAATTTGCTTGAGATCCAGAGGCTGGATGCTGATGGAAATGTAGACTTCAATGTGCTCTTTTCGAAAGCTGGTGCCCACCTGCCTGCACTCATGAGACAAATGCCACCACCTGTAAGTTCATCATTAGCCATTTCAGTGTCTGTTGGGAAGTTTGCTCTTGCTGCTCCCATTATAAACTGTTAGCAAGCCTGTGTCTTTCCTTTAGTCATTAAAAAAAAAAACAAAACTGATTTCCAACCTCAGTATGCTTGGGGCAAGTACGTATTCACCTGCCATCCAGCCAGTGTTACGATCTGCTCTGTCTCAAATACACGTCATTTTCCAGTGTTTACTCCTTTCTCCAATTTCTTTGCAACCATCAGTATCAGTGTTTCTCAGACTTCAATAAGAATTACATTTGTTACTTGTCAGCAAAGCACTGAGAGGGTGAGGGAAGCCAATTTACATACACAATTGCAGTCACATGGCTCACGTACACAGATTTTTCTTCCTTGCACTGACTTGAGATGTCTTTTCTGGTAGCCACACACTTACAAAAATCGGGTGTTCCATGGCCACTCACCATTCTTCTAATCCACTGGAGTATTGTTTTGAGTTCTGACGAAAATTCTAATGCATTCTAATGAAAATTGACCAGCCCGTCTCCTCATCATTTCAAAACCTTTAGAAATACTATTTACAAAGCATGCTACTGGAAAGCTACGTTGAATAATGTATAAAGAACACTTTTCTTTGAATTTCATAGCCTTTTGATGGCAGAAAACACTGACAGACTGAAAGATGTGATTCTGCCATGTTGCACACAAGATGAAGGGCTCTGTAGAGCTCTCTCTCTTTTAAAATATCCTTCTCATGCAAGTGGATACCTGGGACTCCCATTACATTATACTTTTTTGTTTTGTTATTTTTTTAATGGCTACTTTTGAGTGTTGGCTTTGTTTGTTCCTCCTGGGTCCTGGTCCTGTAGCAGTGGGATTACTCAGTGCAAAATGACTGGTTTCACAACCTCTTTCCCATCAACCCATGGCCTTCATCCCCTCCTCTCTCAGCCACAAGGCAGGGAAATCACTTCAGGACAAGCACAGAATACCATACATTTAATTCAAGTCTTTCAAGAAATTCCTCAACAGTGCTCTCTGTTAATAGCCATATCATTACCTGTGCTTTATTCCCACTGTAAAAGTTAGTCATAATATACCATCTGTTCCCCCCTTATTCACTAGCTAGCACATAGCACTACATACAGAGCATCAGCCAGCCCTTTCACCATGCAGTAAAATTCACAGCCATCATTTTGACTGATTCATTTGTAGAAATATAGAATTCTCCCTCCTCAAGCATGATTGTCACAGTGCGCTTCTTCTCAAAAAGTAGAATTATTAATTTAACCCCTGCAGCAGTCTCAATGCACATTGCATATGAGATACTTAATGCGCACAGCTGGTGTGACCATTTAAAAAAATTAGGGAGAAAATAGCTTCTTGGTTTTCAATTTCCTCCCAAAAAGAAAGAAAGAAAAAAAAAGCACATTTTGTTCTGCTCTAATTAGTATGTGTGCCAGTGCATGACTTCCAAAGCAGGCAGATGCTTTGAATGAAGTGTAATGTAGATTTTCATTAATCTTCTTTGGCACAAGACTTTTCTTCTGTTATGTGTATGCAGGAAGTAATGACTAGAGAAGATGAGCAATCACAGGCAGTTCTAACCAACTTAAGCTGGCTTTTGTAAAGGGCAGGATAGGGTCACCAAAGAGTACGGTTACCTCAGTGTATGACGTCTCCCTGTTTCTGGTTTTTCAGTATAATAAAGGTTTTGAAGTAATTCCTTTTTAATAATAACGCATTAAAAAACTCAGGCATGCTAACTAAAGAAATTAAATATCAATGTACTGAATAATGCATGCATTTCAATCAGCTACACGGCTGATCCAGAAGAAAACCACAGACACGCTTTCCTTTCAGGAGGCACAGAATTAGAAATTGTACTTCCTGAAACCGCATTGATTTTTGGTACAAAGCCAGTATGGAGAAGGGCCCCGTCTTGCTGAAACTGTCAATTAGAGCCTATCAATAAGCAGTTTATAGAAAAGTTGGAATTACTTTCATCTTTCCTCACTTCAATTTAGAGATATTCTCAATTGTTTTAGGTATGACTGAGGGGAAAAATAACAAAAAAGCTTGAGGCAGAGGCTGTGGATGTTTGTTCTTATTAAATAGCCAAGCTGGGTTATTCTACTAAGGAGCCAGGTTCTGCCCTTGATTCACATCCACGTGTCACAGTAAGAACTAAGATGCTTCGGGCTCTCTGAATTATGAGAGCATACTGATGATGTGAATTTTTCCAGTGCTGAGTTTGCATTCAGTATAACATAATACCAAAAAAATCTGCTCCTTTTAGAGATCATTGCTACTATTACCTTTTGCCTTTCTGCAGTCCCTTCCACGGCTTTCCTTTTTCTTCCAAGAGACAGTTGTTGCTTTCCTCTGCACTCCTTCCATTCATTTGTGAGCTGTGTCGCACACATGTAAGAAGAGAGCAGTTCACACATTCGATTTGAGGATTAACTTCTGAATAAGAGTAATGGGACAAGGAAAGTCATACTCCCTCAGAGACACTGCCTTGGGCAAACACGGCTGCTCAGCTGTTTGATTTCCACTTTCAGACAAATCTCTCTCATAACTCTGAGGTCTAAAATGCAGCTTCTGCCACGAATGTTCCAATTCTGACTTCAGGAAGAGGCAGGCTGCTAACCACATTACGTGGCCCAGCTCCAAGCTAACGATGGCATGTTTGACATCTACGTGTAAGAGAACTTAAATTAAATAAATAAATCTTCCTGTAATAACACAATCATTAATTACACAAATGGATTTCTATTTACAGTCTAAGTGAAATTATGACTTAAGAAGATTACAGAGTAATGTGCAGTACAGAACATTGCTTTCAGGAAAAGCACAAGCCAAGAAAACATGATGAAAAATGTGTGCCATCATTTGAGATAATACACACGGGACATAAAAATAACTTCTACAATTTGAGCAGAAAGAAATATATTTCTTCCTGACTTCTTTAGAAACAGCCAAGCCCATTAAACAGTAGTACAGCTGTTTTAATGTGCCCTATTTGAGCATTAAAATAAAAAAGGAGGAAAAAATGGGTTTAATCTACTCTATGTATTATCTTTTCCAAAAGGCATTCAGAATAAAAGAAGG